>JAJTUV010000092.1:1227500-2427500 GCA_021653895.1 Mastomys natalensis
TGCTCTTCCAGAAGTCTTGAGTTCAATTCCCAGCAACCACATGGTGGGTCACAGTCATCTGTAATGGGATCTGATGCCCTCTTCTGGCATGTAGGTGTACATGCAGATAGAGCACTCGTGTATAAAATAAAATGTTCAAATAGTTTTTGTGTGTATATTCAGTCCTTGACGTTTTTGTGTTTGACTACTTCTTTGTTTTTCTTTTTTCTTTACCTCCCTCCCTTCTTTCTTTCCTTCTTCTCTCTCTCTCTGCTCTCTCTCTCTCTCTCTCCTCTCTCTCTCTCTCTCTCTCTCTCTCTCATCCCAAGCTAGCCTGAAGTGCGCTCACTATGGATCAGAATTAACTTGAACTTCTGATCCTTCTGCTTCCACCCCCCAGTGTTGGAATTACAGACATGTATCCTACCACCCACATGGTGGCACACAACTGTCTGTCACTCCAGTTCCAGGGGATTTGACACCCTAATCTGGCCTCTGCAGGTACCATGCATGTGTGTTTGCACACATGATGCAAGCAAAACACTCAAACACATAAAATAAAAACAATAAATATTTTAAAAATAAGAAAGAGATAGGAGAAGCCAACATGGTAGTGTACACTTACAATCCCAGATTGAGAGGCTGAGACAGGAGGATCACTATGAGTTCAAGGTCAGCATCCTATGATACGTAGTGAGTTCCAGGGCAGCCTGGGGTACAGAGATACAGAGTGAGATCCTATCTTTTTCTTTTTGTGAGACAGAGTTTGTCGGTATAGCCCTGGCTCTCCTGGAACTCACTTTGTAGACCAGACTGGTATTGAACTCACAGAGATCCACCTTCCTCTGTCTCCCGGGTGTTGGGATTAAAGACCTGTGCCATTATCTCCACTGAGAGCCTATCTTTAATTAAAAATAAATTAAGGATGTGGGAGAGAAGGTGTAGTTTGAGACCAGTAGAGTGACGGGCAAATGAAGCCACCAAGTCAGCACAGGGATGTCCCCTGCTGATGTATGAACTCACAACACTCATACGCTCTAGAGTGGAACCAATGTAAGAAAAGAAACTTGTGGTGATGGTGGTTCCGGAAGTGATGGTGGGAAGGGAAAGATGGGAGGGGAAGGCATCCATGTGATGGCTAATCTTGGTTGTCAACTCAGCCACACCTGCAATCAACTAAAACCCAAGTATCTGGGCAAGCCTGTGTCCCCTGTAAGTCACTCTAATAAATGTGTGTGGTGTGTGGTGTGTGGTGTGTGGTGTGTGTGTGTGTGTAGGGGGAGGGATAGAAGAGTGAAAGAAGCCAGGCGTGGACCAGTGGTTATCCCGTGTCCTAAATTGAGGATATGATATCCTTATAGAGTATGCATTCTGCTTTTCGTGAACTCAGCCTTGCAGGGACAGGGCCCAGGCATCCCTTGGCCGCCAGGGGCCCGTGCACAGTGGGCGCAAGCCCTGGCCTCCCTAGGTTTTCGGTTCCTGCTAGGAGACAGGGCGCGGCTGGGAGAGGCTGCTGCAGGCATGCACAGTGGGCAGGGAGGGAGGTTTCTCCTGGCGCGGCTGCTAGAGGAAACAGCTGGCAGCCCTGCGGGCTCAGCAGGACTTCCCCGCTTTACCCCAGAACTGCCAGGACACGCGCGGGGTCACTCGCCAGTGGGCGAGCCGGCCGCGCCTGCTCCCAGACTGGGTTGGTTTGGTTTCAGCTTCGTTTCTAGGTTTCTTTGGCAATGTTTCCAGATTGGGAGATGCTTAGCTAGAAGGCCCAGATTTTCAATTTTCTGGGTCACTGGGGCAGCTGGCAGTAGTGTGCAGCTGGCAGGTGGCAGCCCTGGGCCAGCTGCCACCTCCGAAGCGAAGCGCCCAGCAGGCAGGGTCTGCCCCAGCTTAGAGAACCCTGACTAATCTGGACAGCGATCCTCAGGTGGTAGCCAATCGGTTCCTTTTTTTTTTTTTTTTTCAACTTTATGTGCAGAGTATTTTTTATTTTTTCAGGTTTTTTTAGCCACATAGGAAGACAGTAAAATCTTAGGAAACCCACCGACTGTCCCCAACTTCCCAGGAGGCAGCGAGTGTTTTCTGAGGGAAAGCCTCTTGGAGCTGGCCTCCCTTGTCGTCCACCTGGTACTCAGTGTAAGCCTAGCAGCATCTCTCATACCGTTTTCTTACAAACTTTAAAAGAAAATGCTAAACTATTATTATTATTACTTATTGTTATTTATTATTTTGGTATTTTGGTCTCTCTGTGTAACAGACCTGGCTATCCTGGAACTCACATTTTTGGGATCGTGATGGCATACACTTTTAATACCAGCACTCAGGAAACAGAGGCAGGTGGATCTCAGAGTTCAAGGCTAGCCTGGTCTAGAGAGCTAGTTCCAAAACAGCCAAGGCTACAGAGAAACCCTGTCTGGAAAAAAACAAAACCAAAACAACAAAAATACTTTAAAAATGATTTTTACATTTTTATTAATTTTTTTGAGACAAGGTCTCCCTATGTGTAGCTATGCTAGCTTCAAACTTAGTGTCTTCCTGCCTCAGCCTCCAGAATGCAGGCGGTACACACATCTGCCTTTGTTTTTGTTTTTGGTAAAGGTTGGTCCATCCTGGCCTGACCTTGGTTGAACTCCTGATCCTCTGGTCTCCACTTCTGCTTTGATAGGTTATGGATGTACCACCACGTCTTCTTCACCAAGGGGATTTTTTTTGCATGCTGAATGAGTACTCTACTAAGTGAACTAAATTTATTTTTTAATAGCAAGAAGGAGGAGGAGGAAGAGGAGGAGAGGAAGAGGAAGAAAAAGAAGAAAAAGAAAGAAAGAAAGAAAGAAAGAAAGAAAGAAAGAAAGAAAGAAAGAGGAAACAATCTTTTAAATCTAGTTTATTCATGAAAATCTATTATATAGAACAGGGAATGGGCACAAATATCCACAACTAACATTTATTTATTGTAAGGTTGGTTGATAAAAACAGAGGAATCTGAGGTTCACACTTATAATCGCAGCATCTGGAACAAGGAGGCAGGAAGATCAGTTTAAGGGCGTCCTTGGGTATGTGTGTAGTTCAAGGTCAGCCTGGGCTATGAGACCCCACCTCTTAATAGAAAAAGAGAGAGAGAGAAACAACACAGGCTCTTCCTGAGAAGCCGCCTTGTGCACAGAGGTGGCTGCAGCCGTGTCCTTTCTGTTCCTGCGCAGACTTCCACGCCATTCTCTCTGTGGTACAGGGAGGCCACGCCGAGGCCGGCAGCCCTCGGAGCCTGTACAGGGCGGGATACCCGCAGTGAGGTCTGCACCATTGCTATTTGCCATGAGTGGCCGCCCTGTATAACACCGCACTTCTCTTCGGTGAGACTTACCATTTTACGTATGTGAGTGCGTTCCTGCAGTGTCTGCTGAGGCCTGGGGAGGGCATTAGATTCCCCTGAAGAAACGATTACCATTGGTTGTAAGCCACCATGTGTGCTGGGAATGGAGCCAAGTCTTCTGCAGGAGCAGTAAATGCTCTCTTGTTTTTTTTTCTTTTAAGATTTATTTATTTATTTTATGTATATAAGTACATTGTTGCTATCTTCAGGAACACCAGAAGAGGGCATCAAATCCCATTACAGATGGTTGTGAGCCACCATATAGTTGTTGGGAATTGAACTCAGGACCTCTGGAAGAGCAGTCAGTGCTCTTAACCACTGAGCCATCTCTTCAGTCCCCAGTAAATGCTCTTGAACACTGATCTGTCTCTCTAGCCCTGGTTAACACATTCTTCATACATGCATTGCATGCCTGTAGTGCCTCAGTTCCTCCTTAGGTTAACAGGACACGAGTTAGCCACATTCAAAAGAGGGGCGTGATGCTGTTGAGCAGGGGCCGGAAGACCCTTCCCACCTTTGGTCAAGGCTCATGGAGGAGCCTGGTGGACTCTGCTGTCCTGTCCAGGCTCAGAGGAGAGCCAAGCTTGGTGTCAAGCCCCAGCATGGTCAATCTCCTGTCCTTCTGGCTTCCTTCTTGGGTCTTGCAGGCCACACTGCTAGTATGTCCAAGGTTGGTGGCTTCCCAAAGGGCCTCAAAGCCAGCCAGTTTCCAGAACCTCTCTGAACCCCAGGGAACTCACACTTGTAGCAGAGCTTGCTATCCACAGCCTCTCCAAACTTCATTTCCCCCTCCAGGACCCAGTCAGGCCCAAGGACTCTGCTGGCTATAGTGGAGAATAGAGGCAGCCCAGTTATGGCCCCCTCTTCTAGACCCTGGGGCTGCTGGCCACAGCAGAGATGGCCACTACAACATACTTAGCCTTCTCTGTCACTACTGACTTCCCCCCAGCTTCCCTGCCACATGCAATGAATGCCTCCCATTGCTTTAAAAGTACTAACTCCCCTCTCCTCCTCCCCACTCCCAACTCCCAGGTTTTCTCTGTGTAGCCCTGGCTGCCCTCGAACTCATTCTGTAGACGAGACTGGCCCCAAACTCACAGATCTGCTTGCCTCTGCCTCTGAGTGCTAGGATCAAAGGTGTGTACCACCATGTCTGGCTTTGCCGGATTCTAAGTATTCTGTCCGGTTCAGAGTCCCAGTGTACTCCTGAAAATTACCCCAGATCCCATGTTCTAACTGGAAGGGAATTTAAGATCCAGGATATAAAAAGCAAAGCTGGATATGGCGACACACAGCTAGAATCTCAGGACTTGGGAGATGGAGGTTGGAAGATCAGGAGTTCAGAGGTTACTTTTGCCTACAAAGCAAGTTCAAGGCCAACTCAGACTACGCAAGATTCTAGTAAAATGGGAGGTGTGTGTGTGTGACTGGGGATGTGGCTTAGGATGGTAGAGCGGTTGCCTAATATGTATGAAGCCCTGGGTTCCGTCCCCAGCACCACACAAAACTGGGGTCCTAGCACACACCTGTACTTGGGGAGTAGAAGCAAGAGGCTGAGGAACTCAGGTCATCCTCAGCGACACAGTATAGTTTGAAGCCAGCCTAGGAGGGAGAAAGGGAGATGGGCATTGAGCAACCAGTCCATACTCAAACCGTCACAGAAAGGCCTAGTGTTCCAGACATCTCACTCAATAAGAAAGCCTGCTGCAATTAACATTTTATTAAAAACAATGCTCCCCTCACACACACATACACATACAGTGACAGAGGCAGAGATAGGGGCAGAAGAGACAGGATGGCCACATAGTGTTTCTTCTAGCTCCTCCCTTAGAACAGAGACTCTTCAAGACCAGATTGATAGGCCAGATAAATTAGGGTCTGCTGCCGCTGTGAGGACTCGAGGCGGGCTCGGTCCTGAGGTGTGAAGAAAGGCGTGTCTATGCAGGCAGATCCAGAAGTCGCTCCACTGTGCACAGCGCAGTCCTTGGTACCTGAGTGCTGCTAAAAGCCCAGAAAAGAGGAACGTTCTCTGCAGCAGACTGTGGAAGAAGGCTGGAGCTGCTTGATGCCCAGGAGCCCAGTGTTCTGGCAGAGCAGGGAAGGCACAGGCCTTGTCACCTGAATAGTCCATAGCCATTCTTGGGGTTCTGGGACAAGCCTACATCCTGCAGATCCTTTGGAGGGGACCAGAGGCTACGGCCTCGTCAGGCAGATGCATCTTGAGAGAGAAAGAGAAAGTTAGGTTACCTTGCTGGGAATAGAACTCACTCAGAAGACATGGGATCCAAATTGTGTGTGTGTGTGTGTGTGTGTGTGTGTGTGATGGCGGTTGTCTTGTGTGCCTGTGTTTTTTGTTTTTGTTTTTTTTTTTTTGTTTTGTTTTGTTTTGTTTCTTCAAGACAGGGTTTCTCTGTGTAGCCCTGGCTGTCCTGGAACTCACTCTGTAGACCAGGCTGGCCTCGAACTCAGAAATCCACCTGCCTCTGCCTCCCAAGTGCTGGGATAAAGGCGTGCGCCACCACCGCCTGGCGCCTGTGTGTTTTTGTTTGACAGGATTGTAAAGTACATATTCTGATTGCCTTGAACTGAGGGTCTGCCTTGTTCAGCCTCCCACAATTAAGATCAAAAGCATACATCACAAACCCCATGATTTTGCAGGTTTTAAAGAACACAGCATGCTTTCTATGGTGGCGCGCACTTGTAAACCTAGAATTTGAAAAGCTGAGGCAAAAGAACTGCTACAAGTTCAAAGCCAGTCTGAGCTCACAGGTAGACACTGGCTAATCCACACCCTTTCCCCAAGAGAACTTAAAGATAAGAATCTCACTGGTGTATATCAGGATCAATCTGTGAGGACATTCATTAGAGCAGTGTTTAGTAACAAAACATTAAGCAAAAGCAAAACCCTAAAACTGAGTAGGATCCCATCTCTGAAAAATAAGATAAAGAGAGAGAATTCTAATGTCTGACACATGATGACATAGAGGGGAGAGAAAGAGGCAGGTGTGGTTCTGTGCTTTGAGGCAGGGTTTCACTTTGTAGCCCTGGGACAAGCCATGTAGACCAGGCTAGCCTCAAACTCACAGAGATCCACCCGCCTCTGCTTCCCAAATGCTAGGATTTAAAGGTGTGCGCCACCATGTCCTTCCCTGGTTTTCTTTTTTAATTTTTTTTTTTAAAAGATTTATTTATTTAATGTATGTGAGTACACGGGCACTATCTTCAGACACACCAGGAGAGGGCATCACATGGTGGTGAGTCACCATGTGGTTGCTAGGAATTGAACTCTGGAAGAACAGTCGATGCTCTTAACTGCTGGGCCGTCTCTCCAGCCCCCACCCCTACCCCCCAGTTTATATAAGCATATTTTCGTGGTTTGTTTTTCCAGAGAGGAAGCACTGGGAAGAGATTCCCCAGGTCCAGTTTCTGAGTGCTGGACTTGCTGCCACACAGGTCATCCTCAGGCGCCTGCAGCAAATTAGTCTGCAGCTTCAAGTGAACTCTCGGCTCCATGAGACTTTGCTTAAGAAAAAAAGCAAAACAACGAAAACTTGGCCTGCATTTTGTAAGAGTTCTGAGTTTTATTACTGTCACAGAAAGCTTATTTCAAGGAATGCTTGTATAGTCCCAGCACGTGGGAGGGAGAAGGAGAAGGAGGAGCAAACATTCTAAGTCACGCTCAGTCATACACAGAGTACCCAGGGTATTTCCCGGGGTATTTAGAGATGGGTAGGAGGGCAGGGTCCTTAGGTCCCACCCTTCCTCCTTCTGTGCCCTCCTCTCCGGCTCTTGCTGCTGAGCCAAGAACAAGTCCTCCACCACACTGACCCTGCATTCTGATGATTCAAGCTTACCTGATGACTGGTTTATGCAGGTGATCTTGTAGGACAGCCACAAGCCCGCCAGGCAGAGGAAGCTGGCCAGGAACCCAAAGATCTGCAGCGGGAGAGGAAAAGAAGTCACAGCCAAAGGGCCGTCTCTTTGATTTTCTTCTCTGTTGCAGGTAGGAAGCCGGGGAGCCATGTGACCAAGCCACCTAGTCCCCTAGCTGCAGAGGGGATGTTGAGAGAAATCCAGCCTCTGGTGCAATGGTCAGACCCAGCAGCCAGGTGTCTGGATCTCTGGCATTGTCCTTATCACTGCAGGTGACTCTAAGGCCTAGGCTTGGGTTTATATATACAACCTAGCTGGGGTCAAGCCTCTGACTGGGTCTTGATGATCCAGGACCAATAAAAATGTGAAAGTTGGTACTGTAAATTTTAATTTGGATCTAAAAATTGGAACCTTCAGAAGATTGATTATAAGGCTAGCATTGCTGGGTCTCGTTGGTAATGGTCTTCTTGTCTCTGTCAGCTCTATAGCCATGTAAAAGCCAAGAACTGAGACCTCGGAGTTCGGCTTTATATCTGTGTGTATTTATATGGTAACATAGTAAAAACTAAGTTGAGGCCACGCTCCTACCCTAACCAGAGTCCATCTAGTGACAGGTTTGAAGAGGGTTGACCTTGACCTGACAGGCTTCTCAAAGATGGTTGAGGGAGAATAATCATGCTTCCGGTGTCTTGGTAGTCATGAGACTAGTGGCCATGTACCCTCCTTGCGACAGAAGCGGTTGAGTAACTACATACCTGCCAGGTTTCTAAGCCTTCGGGCAGCTGACTCCTTGAACTTACAACTCCCCAAAGCAAGGATATGCCCTGCCTAACCCTTTCAGTTTCACAGCTAAACCTGGAGAGGGACAGGAAACTATCTCCTTTGTTTAAGACCCCAGAGCACAACAGGGCCATGAAGAGGCCCTGACCCTGGGCAGTAAACTCCAGGACTCATGCTCTGGTAGATAGTGGCCCAGGTGCCCTCACAAAGGCCTCGGGTCACCACGATACCACTAGTGTTAACACTGGATAGGTGTGTCTCAGGAGCAGGCTGACTAAGGGTAGATTTCCAGTGAAGTTTGGTATTCTTTTCAGGTGCAGCAACTGGTTTATAGGTTCTTAGCTGTTCCCAGCAACCCACACTCCAAAGCCTTTTCTTTGGTTCTCTTTGTACAGATTGTCTGAGCCACATCATTAGCCGATTAGAACCAGGCATTGCCTCCCATTGTCTATTCTGCACAATTAGCACAATACTACAGCCCAGTCCCCAACTGTCTGCACTGCATAATTGAACAGTTCATTATTACATCCGTATAGAATGCTAGCCTGGACCACAGTGCCTTGTTTGTTTGCTAATTGTCACATGGGCCCTGTCATGAACAGGGACCTCATTTTCTGTTATTTTTCTGGCTTCCCTGTGGTGTGATAAATGTTAGCTGCTGGGGCTCAGGATCTTGGGCTGCTGACACAGTTTATGTTCGACCTGATTATGAAACCCAGTGGAAATTTCTTCACGTGTGCCCTGAAACACAGTATGTGGTGGAGGACAGGGCAGTGGTGTGTGTGTGGTGTGTGTGTGTGTGTGTGTTGTGTGTGTGTGTGTGTTTGTATCCCTGGACTCTTCTCCCAGCATGCACTGTTGGCAGGCAGGTGCCAACCTGCAGGTGTCAGTCACCTGTCTCCTCAGAGGTCACATGGACATGAGGGGCTCTGTGGGAGGTGCATTGGGCCAGCATTGTTTACAGGCTTGGCCAGCCCTCTGCAGTGATGCTGGGTTCCCACACTGTGGACCTTCGGAGCAGACCATCTGAGGGAAATTCCAGGAAACCCAATGAGAGTCTGGAGAATTCTGGTGAGATTTGTAAGTGAAACTCACACAGTCCTTGAAACTAATTTGCTCAGTGAGTAGAACACTTGCTTAGCATACACCCCCATGTCCTGGGTTCTAGTCTAGCATCACATAAACCTGATGAGGTGCTGTGTGCCTGAGATCCTCGTCCTGGGGAGCTGGTCAGGAGACTCTCAAGTTAAAGGTCATCCTTGGCACTTACTAAGTTGGAGGCCAGCCTGAACCACAAGAGACTGGGCCTTCATACAAACACAAAAGAAATCTTCTTGCCTGCGTTGTCGGTAGCAAATCAGTATTGGACTAACGGCCACTCAGATATGAAGTTACCAAAATCATAACCAGAGCAGAGAGTCTGTCTGAGGGAAACTCCAGGGAGTTTACATCAATAAATCATAGAACTTGGTCTTTAAATTAACTATGTGGCACTTAATCATACAAGAGGATCTGATTCGAGGCCACCTGTTAAAAAATGATTTCAACTCTGTGTCCATATACATACATGTATACGCGTACTTGGAATGTTGGCATGGATACCGCATCCTTGCTAGCTGTACATGGTTATTGCTGGGATCATTTGTACCTCTGAAAGGGATAAGGGTGCCCTTTCCAGGTCTGAATGCTGTTAAAACTAAAGGTGGAACTTGGGCTGAATCTCAGCTGGTAGAGGTACCTGCCTACCATGGAATCAGTTCTCAGCACTGCATACAACAGGGCATGGATGGAGCACACCTATAGCCCAGAACTGGGGAGGTAGAGGCTGGAGGAACAGAAGTTCAAGGTTATCCTGAGCTACATAAAGAATTTAGGTCAGCCTGGCCACATAAAATTCTTCTTCTTCTTCTTCTTTTTTTTTTTTTTAAAGAAATCTGAGCAGGGTGGTGCATTCTTACAACCCAAACACTCAGGAGGAGGCAGAAGGGAGGTGGATACACGAGGATCTCTGTAAGTGTAAGGCTAGCCTGGGCTACATAGTACATTCTAGGCCAGCCTGGGCTACCCAGTAAGACCACCCCCCCAAAGAAAAGAGACAAGACAAATGACTCATGGCAGATATCACTAATTGATCATGGAACCTTCCCTCTAGAAGCAGAAGAGACCCCAAATCCTCCTCTGCAGTGAAAAGTCAGCTGTGAGTAGATACTCAGAGCAGGCATGGGGCTGGGACCCTTTAACCCGACCTAAGCACTGGCTATAAGGGATACAGGTCCAGATTACTATAGCTACATAGTTTAAGGTGGTCAACAGCCCTTAAGTCTGCTTTCCTGGACTCTCTAATGTGAGTCCAAGTGTCAGGTTCTTTGGAGAGAGAAGCTGGCTGGATTGAGGTAGGCACGAGTTCTAAGAAGGAGACTCCCAAATCAACCCCTTCCCTGGCTCCCCTCAGGAAGACAGGACCATCTGAAATCTGAGTTGGTCACTAAAAACATCTTACCGCTCCGGCTATCAGGCCACTCTGATTGTAACTCTTGGAGGCTATCACTATGGAGGCGATGAGGAGAAGCAGTGTGCCGATTACATAGTGCAGAAGTTCCTGGAGGCCGGGAGGGGGGGTGAGAAAAGAGAAGGTGTGGGTGGAGTGAGCACTCGCTCTGCTGTGACAGATGGAGGCAGCCCTCCCTGGGAACTCTTGGGCCAGAGGAGCTGTGTGTGTCCCACAGGCAAGCCGTGTAGAAGGCTGGGCCAGGAGGAGCCACACTGGAGAAACAGGACGCTGGGCAAACAAATGGAAGGAGACAGAGAAAGGCTTCTCGGATGAGCAGAGCTCCTCACTAAGAACTGCCTGGTTCCTGAGATCAGTTTGTAGAGTTTTTCCTCTGGTCCTATGTTTAATCCAGTATAAAGCAAAACAGAACAGAACAAACAACTACAGAATACCCTGCAAAGCTAAAAGTGAGAAACCACCAAGTTTAACGCCCTTAAAAAAATAAAATAAAAGAGCTCGACAGATTAGTCTCTCAATCTGATGAGGGATATCTATAGAAATGTATACCCAGCCTCAAATTCAGCATGGAAGATACAATGTTTCCCTTCAGATTCACAGAAAAGGCGGTGACACCTGCTCTTGCCACTTCTATTCAGGTCCGACCACTCTGTTTGGCTAATTCTGTATAAGGCAAGGCAATCAGATGGAAGAAGTGAGCTGGCGGTATTTGCAGATGATATGATTTGGTACATTTGGTCTCTGTCAGAAATGACAGAGGGCCTTTATGCTCAGATAGAAATCAAAGTGCAAAATTAAGTGTATTTGCTAGGTATGGTAGCACCGACATAATCTGAGTTCAAGGCCAGCCTGGTTTACGCAGTAAGACACTGTCTTCGAAACAGCCTCTGCCAGTGTGTTTCAGCCACCAGCTGTCAATTCTCCCAACAGTGTACCCAGGGGCGTAAGTCATCACCAACCTCACCGGCTCCTTTCTGCAAGGTTTGCCCTCCTATGCTCCACACACAGCACATAAATGCTGAGAGGAGCCCTGGGTCTCTGACACTGGGAAGGGAGTTTGAGAATCCCTCAGGAGGCAGGCAGAGATGTCTATCAAGCACTGGAGAGTCAGGGGCAAAGCAGCTGAGACAGCTGGAGACGTGGTGGAATGGGCAGACAAGAAGAAACAAGTGGCCATTCCCAGTTCCTGCATTCGACAGTGGGGCGGGGCCTCCCTCTTACCGACAGGGGCCAGCTGATGCAGGTGAGCACACGGTAGAAGCGGAAGAGGTGGACCAGGTAGAAGATGAGGATCATTATCAAGTCGCACATGGTGACTACTTCGAAGAAGCTGTGGGCGCCATAGTCGATCGGAAGGGCGCTTCGCACACAGATGAAGGCAATCAGCAGGGTGACCTGTGGCAGATACGGAGATGTTGGTATCGTCTGCCCGGGCACCCAAGAGGAGGGGGCAAATGGGAAACCAGCTGAGCTGTCCCTGTGTCAAACCTGAATTGATGCCCTGCAACAATCCAGGTTATTCCCACACAGATTGGCTGGGGTGGGGGAAGGTTGAAGGTACCTGCAGGGGGAGCCAGGGCTTGTGTGTTAGCTAAAAGTAACAGTCATCTGCTTCAGAATGCAAAGACAGCAACTCATCCATTGTCCTTACCAGCGAGTGGACACTGAGTTGTTTTTGACTGTCATGTGGCATACATGATCCAGCTGGAGCACTGAAGAACTCTGCCTGGTAGACAAAAGTCATCCTTTGTTTCATATAGGGAAACTGAGGCATGCAGAGTTACTAATTAGTCCAACTAGTGCATCTTGTAGGCAGTAACATGTTTAAATCAGTGTCCACGCACGTGTGCATTTGTGTGTATGTATGTGCGTGTGTGTATGATACGTATGTATGTGTGTGTATGTACGTGTGTATGTGTTGTGTGTACTCATGTGTGGAGGCCAAAGGTTGACATTTCATGTCCTCCAAGACAGGATCTCTATTGAACTTAAAACTCCCAATTCATTCATGGAGACTGGCTGGCAGTAAGTGCCAGCATTTACTTTTGGCCAGCTGTTTTACACAGGTTCCAGGGATCCAAACTCAGGCCCTCCTGCTTGCCTGGTAAACACTTGACTGTGAGCCATCTCCTCAGCCCTTGCTCTGCTGCGTGTGCCCTTCTTCAGGAAAAGTCTACTCCGAAGAGAATCTAACTTTCTCAGTAGTCAGTATGGACCAACTCCGTAGCCCAGGAATAGGCACTTTTAAGGGATTTATTTTTTATTAGTTTTAATTATGTGTGGCTGTATGTGTGTGCAGGTTATCTGAGGACCCAAGGGCATCAGATCCCTTGGAGCTGGAGGTCCTGATGACTGTGAGCTGCCTGACATGAGGCTGACATGAGCCACCCATGACTTGGGTTGTCTGATAGGGTTGTGAGTGCTGAGCCATCTCTCTAGCCCTGGAACAGACACTTTAAAAACAGGTCTGGTCTATGTGGTGCATGACTTTAATCTTTTAACTCGGGAGGCAAACAGATCTCTACAAGTTCAAGGCCAGCAAATTCCAAGCCAGTGATATCCTGTCTCTCAAAAATAAAATAAAATAAATAAAATAAAATAAAATAAAATAAAATAAAATAAAATAAAACAACAGCAACAATTGTATACACACACACCACACACACCATACTTGGCATGTTTTGAAAGTAATGCATGAGTTGTTCTTGGTTTTGTGTTTTGACTCTTTGCCTAACAAGCTGAACTCTTTCAAAGGATAATGGTGGGTACATGTCAGAAGACACCTGCACCTGCCTTAAAATGTCTCCTGGCCAGAGACACCACTGGGATGGGCTTAGCTGAACTGCAGCTGATGCCACAGAAAACCTTTGTCCGAGGGTAACATGACAGCCCTGTGTAGGGGACCATTAGAGAACAGCATGGTAAATTCCCTCCTCTCAGTCACAGCCCTGGGTGGGTGAGAGTCCTGAGCCACCGACTGTCTGGAGGCCAGGCCTGTATACAGAGCTGAGCTCTGCCGCGGGCAAATGACAGCCACTGGTGACATTCAGGAGCAGCAGGAAGGCATGTCAGCCTCCAGCATCCTCTAGACTCCCGTGGATGCTTCCACAGAAGTGGGATCTAGTACCAACTACTCGACGCCTTGCACTTCATAACATTAAATGTGACCTCTCCTTGGGCTAGTGAGATGGTTCAGGGGATAAAGGTGACTGCTGCCAAGCCTGACGACCTGAGTTCAGTCCCTTGGACCTACATGGTAGAAGGAGAGAACGAATTCTCCTGAGGCTGACCTCTGGACTCCACATGTATGCACATGCATGTAAAACATTTGCACACAGCATACATACATGATGAATAAGTAAAGAACCACAGAGAAAGGCTGGTGTTCACCAGTTTGCTCTAATTGCAGTTCACTTCACTTTTCTGTTTTTCCCTTGAGATGAAGGTCTCATGTAGCCCAGGCTGTCCTGGAACTCACTAAGTAGCCAAGGATGACCTTGGACTTCTGATCCTCCTTGCCTTCACTTCTAGAGCGCTGCAATTACAGGCTTGCACCAACCATGCCTGTTTTATGCAGTGCTAGGGATTGAACCCAGGACTTGGTGCATGCTAGCTAAAAACTCTCCAGACTGAGCCACATCCCCAGCTGCCCCACACTACCATCCTGTGGGATCTAGGATGAGATCTCTGGGGTAGTGCAAAGCCATTCCAATTACCCTACTAAAGGCTGCCCAGATCAGGGGACATCAGTCATCCCTGGCTCAGCAGCTCAGGCTCATGACATGCAGAGCTGTCTCTTGAGAGCCCTGGCCAGCCAGCAGTAAGTACTTACTGGGTGTCATTAGGATTTATAACTATTTGTTACACACCAGAGCTAATTGATACGTCGGTTTTCAGAACTAGCTTAGCTTCAAGGCCAGCCTATCTTTGCTTTTAGGATAGGAACAAGAACACATGTATTTGATAATTGTTCATTGATTGTCACGCATGACATCCCCAGTCCCAGTCTTTGTCATCCATGACATAAGATTACACTGGAGCCCGTGGCCCATGCTCTTAATCTCAGCATAGGCAGAGGCAGAAGAATTGCTTCAAATTCAAGGCCAGTTAGTGCTACAGAGTGAGCCAAAACTAAAACCAAACCAACCAACAAAAACAATCAAAAAACATGTGGGAGATGGGGGGTAGCTTGGTTGTCAGAGTGCTTGCTAGTGCTCACAAGATCTTAGGTTCAATCCTCAACACCTTATAAAATCAGGCATGGTGGTACAAGCCTAGTTCCAGCCCTGGGGAGGTGGAGGAGAGAGGTCAAGTTTACTGAGTTAGAGACTAGCCTGAAAACAAACAGTCATCTGATGAGATGCACTTGCGTGCAGGCCTGATGACGGAAGTCTCCTCCAAAACCCGTGGAAGACGTGGAAAAAGAGAACTGACTGCACGTGCTTATCTTCTGACCTCCCAAACGTGAGCTGTGGGACACAAGCCCATACACACACACACACACACACACAACACACACACTAATGATAACATTTCAAAAACCAAACACCAAAAGCCAAAGGGCCATGCTGGCTTCCATTTTGCCAGGGAGCTTTCTCAGGAAGCTGGACAAGCTGCACACAGTGCAGTGGCTGGTGCTTCGGCAGAATCTTAGGGAAATAAATCCTTAGAGCATCTGAGAGCTAGTCAGTCGCCGTAAGCTGCCTGGGATCCAGCCTTGGGCAAGTGCCAGAAGTGTGTGCCAGCCGAGTCCCACAGTGAGGCTGCGGGATGCCTTGATTAAAAACCCAAGCAGCCTGGAGCCAAGCCTGTGCTAGCTGAGGGGAGGAAATTGTCTGGGATGAAAAATGACCAAGCAAGTATACAAGAACCATGACAGGCCTGTGACCCGGGAACAGATGGAAAGTCACTATTGTCACAAGTGTGATCACCCACCGTGGGGACCAGAAGAGGAGCAGGAAGGGCACAGGGGTCTGAGGCCGCCTGAAGACAGGTAAGAACACTGGAAGCTGAAGAGGGTGGGGGCCTGGCAAGAGGTTTTAGAGGCTGGAGGCTCTGACTGCTAAGCCTGAGGACCTGAGTTTGATTGCCAGGTCCCACAGAGACAGAATCCTTCCTATAACAGCCAGTGTGTGTGTGTTGGAGAGACACAGATGTGGCTAGAGCAACAAGGCCCCCCTCAAGGCCTTCAGGTGTTTTCAGGGACTCTGCTGCACAGTGACGCAGGAAGCCCCTTGGGTACACAAATGCGATTCCATGTGACTGACCACAACAGCACCTCCCCACTCCCACCCCCTCAGGTTCCTCAGAATTTTTACAATAGTTTCAAGTTGAGTCCAGATCCTCCCACAAACCAAACACACCAATGAAATCAACTCAGGCCTCCCCACCTCAACCCCGCAGGCAGCCTTGTTCATCTGAGGGGTAGCTTCCTCTCTGCCTCTAGCTTGTGAAGGCCTGCTCAGGAGCAGGAAGCCAGTAAGGTCCCCTTATAGGAAAGCAAGAGGGTCTGGGATCTGAGTATTGTCACAGCACTGTGCCCAGGCACAGTGGAAGGTGGCCTCCTTGCCCCTTGTCTGGGTTCTCACTGCTGAGTCCTGTGGAAACAAAGGTCTCCCTTCAGTGAGGTCCCTATTCCCTTGGCTTCCACTTTATTAAAAATAACCTGGGAAGGCTGACCCTGGCTAGCCCCACATGCTCCCTTCACCAGCCTGCAGGGTCACTCTAAGGCTGCTTGGTTGCTTTCAAAGCCTCTGGGGGAAAAAGACAAAGAAGGCTTTTCAGTCTCCACAGGCAGCCTTGCCCCTCTGAAGCCCTGGGAGGAAGTGGGGTGGTCAGTCCTCAATACTGCTTGCACTCATCCACCTAGAACTGCACATCTCAGGTGAATGAGACACAAGCCAGGGGTCCTCAGGGTGACAGTTGCCGGAGAGTCCCATAAAAGGGCCAGTTGTGATTGTCATGAATCTGCTACCAGGAGCAATGGCTTCCTTCTAACCCCCCAACGCAACCCCTCTGCCCTACATGGCAGCACCAAGAAACAGGTTAAAAATTAAAAAAGTTTTTTTAAAAAATTAAAAAAATCAAAGAACATTAGGGGAAAGGATAATTCGGAATGGACTGTTGATAGCAAATGTCTCAGAAGGAATGGCTGTAAGCTACTGGAGATCCTGTCTCTCAATAGTATGTGAGCACATCACACCCTCACCACAGAGGAAATGGGAATGCAAGGCATCTTGGGAATGAACGGCTGGTTTAATAGTTTCAAATGATTTGAACTGACACACCAGAGAAACAGACACGAGGGGCAGGTGGCCTAAGTTCCGGTCAACTGACGCAGAAAAAACAGACGCAAAATTTCAATATCCAGCCATGATAAGAAATAAGGCAAAAAACTCTCTTGGTAAGCTAGGATCTAAGGGACTAACCTAACTTGATAAGTGATAACCATGGGTACAATCTACAGCAACCTGTGTGCTTGGTGGTGAGGAACTGGGCTTTCCCCTCAGGCCAGGGGGAAAGGCGTGAAGGTGCCGAGGAAAAGATGTCCGCTCTCATTGCCCATAACTGATGTGCAGCTTGAAGCTGTAGTAAGGTAAGAAACAGGAATGAGGCATGAAAGACTGAAAAGGAAAGCACACACTGTTTTATTACAAGCAACATGCTCACGTCGACAGAGAATCCAGTGGAACTCAAAAGGAAGGTTCTGGAATGAATCCATGAGTCCCTCCGTGGTGCAGATGGCAGAGTTTAACGCAGAAGAGCTACCGTATTCATTCCTATACGTGAGCAACGAAAATTGAATTTACACACTAAGAGCAAGGACCACTTCTAACAGCAGCAACTCGGGAGACGTTTACTGAAAATACAGCATTGTCAGTAAATGATTTCTCCCCAGAACGGAGAAGCCAGTTCAACAGAGTCTGAGTCAAGACCCAGCAATCCAGAATTTTGGGAGGGTGGGATGGGGTGGTGGGGGTAGATATTGACAGACTGATTCTAAAATTTGTACGGGAAGGCAGAGTAGGGATAAACAGTTTTGCACGAACACCATCCAGTTTGAAGGCTGACTGCAAAGACAATGGTAACTGAGACAGCGTGGAGTGGGCTGAAGCAGAGACACATGAGTGCTCACTGAAGAGAAGAGACTCCCCGGGACCACAGTCAACCGATGTTTGATTGGACAGAAGTACAGTGAGAGGCTGAGGAGCTGGCTCAGTCAGAGAAGTGCCTGAGACACAGCTGCAAAGACCTGAGATCTGTCCGCAGCATCCATGCACACCTGTGATCCCAGTGCTGACGAGGTGGAAGCCCAGCCAGTCAGTCTAGCAAAATTAGTGAGATCCAAGCACACTCAAAAGACCTGGCCCCAGAAAATAATACGATGGGATTCGGGAAAGGGTTGCACACCTTTAATCCCAGCATTGGGAGGCAGAGGCAGACAAATCTCTGTGAGTTTGAGGCTAGCCAGGGCTACATAGTGAGACCCTGTCTTAAACTAATCAGATGGAGAGAGATGGGAGACATATCTATTGACCTCGTCTGTAAGTAATGCTAAAATAAACAGGAATTTAATGAGAAAGACTGGGCAGAGAATGTAGGTCAGTCGGCACAAAGCTCCAGGTCCACGTTCCGTCTTCATTGCCATATAAACCAAGTGTGATGGTACACACCTCTAATCCAAGAAGCTTCTAGATTGAAGAAGAAAGAAACCTGACTATTCTCATCCAGTAATGAGATCACGTGAGAGAGCTTCAGAACCCTGGGGCCCCAGAGCAGAAAGACGGCAGTGGGTTGTGGTGAGGCCTGGATAAGATAAGACTCTCGGGAAACATCATCAGACCTTTTGACTTCCTGTTAGTGACAGGACTATCTGTAACTCACTCTCAACTGGCTTGAAGAGAAAATAGTGAACCGGGCTAGCTCTGCCTCCCATCTCCTGTTGACACAGGCTAGGATTACAGATGCGTGCACCTGAGGATCAGAACTGTCTCCAGGCAAGTGCTCTTATCCACTGAGTCAGCTCCCCATGCCTGGACCTCATCTTTTTTTTAAAAATTATTTTATGTATGTGACTACACAGTAGCTGTCTTCAGACACACCAGAAGAGGGCATCAGATCCCATCACAGATGGTTGTGAGCCACCATGTGGGTGCTGGAAATTGAACTCAGGACCTCTGGGAACTGCTCTCTGGTGTTTTCTTTCTTCTTGGGTTCTCAGCAGCCATCTCAAGGCACAGCAAAAGCCACAACGTACTCCAAGAGGGCTGAGAGATAACTGCCATTCAGAGGGGCTGAGAGGCTGGCCAGAGGGAAGTCTGCCCAGAAGGCGAGCATAATAGATGCCAACAGTGCAATGGGTTGACACTGTTCGGAATCTGGCCGCACTGCACGTATTTGATGAACTGGATGAGTCTCTAATAGCTTCTATAACAAAAGATCCCAAGCAGATGTCTAGTCTCTCGCAATTCTGGAAGCTGCAATGGGAAATCTGTCTCCAGAGGCAGAAATGAAGATGGCGGAACCTTGTTCTCTGTGGACTCCAGCCCAAGATTCTTTTCCTCCTTCAGCTCTTGTGGTGCCAGGGCTCCCAGTTATGCTACACACACACACACACACACACACACACACACACACACACACTTCCTCTTCTTTTTCCCTTACTCTGAGTTTTACTAGGGCTACTTCCTGAAGCACGGGCAACTTACCAGGGTCTTTCTTTTCCCCCCTTTCAGAAATCCAATCTGATGGCTCATTTTCAAAGCTGCCTCAGAGCAGCTGAGCTCCTACAAATGAACAGCCAACACCAGGCCCCTGCTAACGATGACCAGTCTAGCTATTCCTCCCACCAAACTCAGCTAAAGTATCCTACCTCCATCCGAACTAGAAGTTTAGAGTGGAACATTACAGCTAAGCTCGCCTGCTGAAGTGAGAGAAGTCATCGTGTGTCTCAGGACAGCTGTCACCACTGAGGGGGCCATCAGGACACGTGAGCTGTCTTAAATACTTCCCTAATTTTTAAAATATATTGTATTCATATGAGTGCTTTCCCCACACGCATGTCTGTGCACCACACGCATACCTGGTGCCTGAGGAAGTGGCAAGCCTCCGTGTGGGTGCTGGGAATTGAACTTGGCGCCTCTGCAAGAACAACAGGTGCTCTTTATCACTGAGCCAACCCTTCAGCCCAATTACTTTTTTTATTGCTATGAGGGGACACCAAGACGAAAGCAACTTATAAAAGAAGATGTTTAAGCTGGGCAGTGGTGGCACATGCCTTTAATCTCAGCACTTGGGAGGCAGAGGCAGGCTGATTTCTGAGTTCGAGGCCAGCCTGGTCTACAGAGTGAGTTCCAGAACAGCCAGAGCTACATAGAGAAACCCTGTCTCAAAAAAACCTGAAAAAAAAAAAAGTGTTTAACTAAGGGCATGCCTGCAGTTTTGGAGGGTGAGCCTATGACCATCGTGGCTGGAAGCAATGACAGCAGACAGGCAGGCGTGGCACTGGGGCAGTAGCTGAGACCCTACATGGTGAGACAACAACCACAAGCCAACTGGAATGGTGTGGGCTTCTGAAACCTTAAAAGCCACCCCTAGTGACACGCCTCCTCCAACAAGGCCACACCCCTAATCCTAGCCCAAGAACTCTATCAACTGGGGTACTGAGCCTTCAAATATATGAACCTACAGGGGTCATTCTCATTCAGACTACCACATGTGTCTTGCCCCAGATTTCTTTTCTCTCGCAAAGTGTCATCCAGTGAACAGGAAACTGACCAAGGAGCCTTGGAAAACCAGTGTCATCCCTGGGGATGGCGGCACAAGGAAGAAGGATGGGACTTTGAGTCCCAGGCTAGCTGTGGCAACACAGTAAGACTTTTCCTCAAAAGCAAAACCAGCAGTACACTACAGACATGTGCATCTGGCCTGGCTAATTTCCCAACTGAAACAGCGGGAGGTATGGGGGACAGTCCCCACTCTGGCAGTCACACCCTGTACTCCAGGACACTTTTGTCAATGGTTATATCCTCAGGTTGTCACAGGAGTTAAAAATGATGTAGTGAAGAGGCTGGGGAGTTGACTCAGTTGGCACAGCGCTTGCTGTATAGGTCTGAGGATCAGAGTTTGAGCTTTAGCACTCGTGTAAAGAAGCCAGTACTAGGGCTGGAGAGATGGCTCAGTGGTTAAGAGCACTGACTGCCACTGACTGCTCTTCCAGAAATTTGGAGTTCAATTCCCAGCACCCACATGGTGGCTCACAACCATCTGCAATGGGGTCTGATGCCCTCTTCTGGTGTGTCTGAAGACAGCAATGGTGAATACATAAAATAATAAAAATTTAAAAATAAAAATAAAAAGCTTTTTGAAAAAAAAAAAAGAAGAAAAGAAGAAGAAGAAGCCAGTACTGGCCACCTGAACTTGTCACCCCAGTGCTGGGGAGGTGGGGACAGATTCCTAGGGTCCACTTGGCAGGTGAGCTCCAGGTTCAGACAGAGAACCTGCTGTAAAAGGTGAATAGCGAGCTGGGCAGAGCCGGGCGGTAGTGCGCACGCCTTTGATTCCAGCACTTGGGAGGCAGAGGCAGGCGGATTTCTGAGTTCGAGGCCAGCCTGGTCTACAGAGTGAGTTCTAGGACAGCTAGGGCTACACAGAGAAACCCTGTCTCCAATATAAATAAATAAATAAATAAATAAATAAATAAATAAATAGTGAACAGTGACTAAGGACATCTGAGGTTCTTACATACACATGCATACATATGCACCTTGCCAGCACACACACACACACACACACACACACATTCAGTTATTGCTATTACCATAACATTGTTGAAACAAGAAAAGGCTGTTGAAATAATTTTCTTCCTCATCGATTTGTTTTTTCACTTAGTAAATATTGATCCCCAACCCTCCTGCTCTTACTTTAAATTGGAGTTGGGAAACACACACACACACCAAAAAAAACCAATGCAGCTCTTTCAGAGGACAGCAAAAGGTAACAAATGTAACATGGGAAGTCATGAGGGTATCTGCACCTGGTCCAGGGGGACGCTAGGGAAGACAGCAGACAAGCTAAGATCACAGACGGGGACATGCAGCAGGTGTGTATACCCACAGAGCATCAGATTTCACCAGATGTGCCCAACCTGTGGCCAGTGGACCGCCAGTGCCCCGGGATAGCTACGAACAGGGCTTGAAACAAACTATCAACTAAAAACATTTAGATGATGGTGTGTGTGTGTGTGTTTGAGAGAGAGAATCAATTGTGTAGTTCTCTGGTGTGGTCTTACTGTGTGGCAGCTTCTGCCACAGTGTGAAGGACTGGACACACCTGGCAGAGCCTCTGTGGGAATGAGAAGGACAGGAGACAGTTCTAGTGGCTTCCACAGAACACAGCAGGGAACCCACCAGTCCCAGCTCAGATTTCTTCCTGCTCAAATGCCTGGGTTCCCTCTATCCACCAGGGCATCTCTCTCCCACAGCTAGGGATATTGCTAGGAACTCATTCCTCCATACCCTCTGTTCTGGCTGCACTCAGCTGCCATTCACCTCCGAGAAGGCGGGATGTACTCACAAAGGATGCCCCATCCCCCTAACCTAGGTCATCCACCCTCACTCAGGATACACTTACAGAAGACTGTGTCTCCCTGGGGTACCCCAAGGTTGTGTCTATCACGTTGGGCAGGTCTGGTCACCATACACAAAAGCCGCAGGGTTGGTGAGAAAAAGCGCCTTGGTTAGCCTTGGCCAGGTTCAAGTGCAGGGGCAGAATTCATAGGTTTTGGTTTTGGTTTTAATGTGGGAAAGTCATAGTTATCTCAATGCTTGTTTATCCAAAAGAAAGGGAAAAGGGAAACCTATACAGCCAGGGAGATGGAGAGATGGCTCAGTGATTAAGAACACTCCCTGCTCTTCCAGAGGACCTGGGTTCGGATCCAAGCATGCACAGGACAGCTCATGACTGCCTGTAGCCTGTAACTCCAGTTCCAGGGGATCTTCGGTCCCATGGCAGTGCACATAAGCTCACGTACATGAAAATAAATTTAAAAAGACTCACACAGCCAGGGGCTCTGTTGGTAAAGCGCCTGCCCGCTAGGCAAACAGCACCCACCACTGTCTTATGCTTGTGATCTTGCACTCTGGAGGGGGAGGAAGGAGGGTCAAAAGGTCAAGCTTATATTTAGGTACATAGCAAGCCTGAGGCTGGGATACATGAAACCCTGTCTCAAAAAAAAAAAAAAAAAAAAAAAAAAAAACTTAGGTTCTGGCCTCCAACTTGGCCTGAATCCAAGTGTCTCAGTCATGGCTTCCAGGCGTGAATGGATGATAGAGCCCCTCCTCCCTACGACTCATCCGAAAACAAGGGCACGGGACACAATCTCCTAAGGCAGTGAGCGTTTAGCAAGGAAACAGGAGAAAGCACCCAGCTCAGTGGTCCTTACCAGCTCATCATTAGTTTAACGGCCATGTTTCTACAGTGCAGTAGGGAAAGCTTTCGTTGTTTGTTGTTTGTTTTTGCTTCTTCATAAGCAGGATGGGGAGTTGCAGCTCGCTGCTCAGGGAGGTGGGAATGAAAGCCCAGAGATCCTGCTGCAGGTTCTCAGCGCTCCTGCTTCCTGTCTTCCTATCCATCCCAGTGGGAAGAAAGGGCTTCTCCCTTCTAGTGGCTGTCCTTTCATAGTACCAGAAAGTGCTTCCCGAAGGTCTCGGCCTTACTAACGGCCAGCATGAGCCAGGGGACCTGCTGTCGGAGGGAGGCTGGACCTCTGTAGCTACAGATATCCCACAAGGAGTGGAGTGGGGTGAGCAGGCATGTTTTGTCACTTCTGGAAGTCCCTCAGGCTCCCAGATGGGTCCAGGCTCTCAAGAGCCCAGAATGCTTTCACTGGCCTGTGAGAGATGCAGGGAGCGTAGCCAGCCAGTGAGAAGCCAGTCTGGTGACAGGGCAAAGCAGAGGCTGGCAGGTCAGAGGGGAAGCCAGGGCGGAGGTTGGCCAGCAGCACAGGCGATAGGCAGATGGCAGGGAGGAAACAGATGCATTGCCACTGGGCCAGGCAGGAAACCAGGGCAGGGAGAGACAGAGAGAGGCCTTCTCTAACACCCAGAATCTGAAGAGCTACTTTGTTCCCCAAGTGTCACTCCCAGCATAGCCAGGAGGGCCCTGGAGGTCTCTGGGACCGACTAGATGGTTTAAAAACAAAACAAAACCTTTGGGCATATTGGCACCCTAGGGGTCCAACCACTGGCACCATAGGGGACCCCACACCCTTTCTGCTATGCAGCCCTGTAGCCTGGTGCCCCCTCCTCTTGGTTTCCAGGTAGTGTTAGCTCACCTCTGGCCAGTGGTTCCCAGCACAGCATCAGCTGGTTCTTCCGGGGACATAAAGTCTCCTACTTGTGGGCTCTGCCTTCTGGAACTTTCCAGTCATCATCAACATTAATTAAATACAGGAACATCTCAAAGCACAACTGACTAGCCAGTCATTGTTTCTTTTCCAGAATGGCAGGCACCAAATCCATGATTAAAATTATGATTACCGCCGGGCGGTGGTGGCGGTGCACGCCTTTAATCCCAGCACTTGGGAGGCAGAGGCAGGCGGATTTCTGAGTTCGAGTCCAGCCTGGTCTACAGAGTGAGTTCCAGGACAGCCCGGGCTACACAGAGAAACCCTGTCTCGAAAAAACAAAAAAACAAAACAAAAAAACAAACAAACAAAAAAAAATTATGATTACTATTCTACTTTGCACCTTGAAATTTTTGGCTAAAAATGGGCAGCCATTAATATGTAGACACTGAAAGTCTCCAGGCCAAAAGTTCAGATCAGGTTTAGATGTGTGTGTGTGTGTGTGTGTGTGTGTGTGTGTGTGTGCGCGCGCGCGCGCGCATGTGCACACATGAGTTCATGTGGATACACACAGTCAACACACACACAAAATAAATGAAATAAAATTTAAAAGTCCAGTAAAGTCTGGGCGTGGTGGTGTTGCCTTTTATCCCAGTACTCAGGAGACAGGGGCAAGCAGATCTCTGTTGAGTTTGAGGCCAGTCTATAAAATTGTTCAATGCCACCCAGTTCTGAAGGGCACAAAGTTCTTGGTTTCTCTCTCTGCAGAAGGCAGGCAACATGTATCCTGATGAACCATTGGCACACGTGTTCAACACGACTTCTCTACAAGGAAGGGCATTGCGCAGCCCTGTGTACCACAAACAGGCCTGGAAGCCAGAGAGCTTGAAGGTGAGGCGGGGGAGAGGCTGTAACACAGGGTCAGCACAGTGCCTCCATGCCTGGCTGCAAACCACAGTAGGAAAAAACAAACTGCAGCTGGGCCTGCAGGGCATCCTGTCATCTCAGCACTCTGGAGGTGAGGACAGGAGGATCCCGAGTTCAAGGTCATCCTCAGCTGTGTAGTGAGTTTGGTGCTGCCTTGAAGGGGCAGGGGCCAAGGGGTGGAGTTGGTGGAGGACCTGCCTCACACTCCCTCATGGACTCCCATCGCTCATGTAAAAATACAGGCACAGTGACAAGCACGTGTAATCCCAACACCAGAGACGTGGGCTAGTCCTCTAGTTTAATCGGCTATAGATCCCAGTGTGGGATCCTGGCTCAGAAACCAAGGTTGGACAGCTTCTAATGACACTGAAATCTGACTTCTGGTCTCCATATATAGGGACGGACACACACACACACACACACACACACACACACACACACACGCTTCTGCACACATAAACACCGAGGAACAAACATACACAGACAAACACTCCACAAAGATTTAAAACCCACACAAGCAAGTTACATCCGGTAAGCCAGAAAGAAGCCAGCACCTTCTAGTTTTGTTATATAAAATGCCAAAACTATATATTATCTATATCTTGTACAAAATCCTAAGAAGTTTCTCTTATTGCTAATGTTAAAGGAAAGAGAATGGGGGAGTACTTTCTTCTTCGTGCTTTGGATGTTATGTACAATGAACAAATCACTTTTATTTCGAAGAATAAAACACACACAACAGACAGATGTGAGCTGCCAGATGTGAGTGCTGGGAATCCAACCGGAGACCTCAGGAAGAGCAGCCAGCACTCTTAACCACCAAGCCATCTCTCCAGCCTTGTTATGAGTTTGTTTTTTTTTAATTTGCTTTTAGCCTTCAGCAGAAAGGACCCTCCTGTCCTCAGGTCAGGAGTGGGTTGGGGTGAGGGCGCCCAGAACCTCAGTAATGCACTTCTTTGCTGCCTTTTAGTCTCTGTATTTCTGGAGGTGGAAAACGAGGTCACACTTGGATGAGGTCTGAGGAGGCTTTTAACTATTATGAGAAAAGATTTGAGGGATGCTACCCTATATTTATTTATTTATTTTGCTCTCTTTGAGACAGTCTCACTATGTAGCCTTGGCTGGCCAGGAGCTTGCTATATAGGCCGGACTGGCCTTGAATTTTAAGATCCACACACTGGAAGTACTAATGTTCAAGGTCTGTAAACCCCAGGCCTCCCTCCCTTTAGTCAGGGTCTGTTTTAGCCCAGACTGGTCTTGGATTCTGTAGCCATGCATGATCTTGAACTTCTGATCCTCCTGCCTCCACTTCCTGAGTAGCTAGGACTACAGGTCTGCACACCACTCCTAGTTCAGAGGACCACAAAGCTGTCCTCTGATCCACACACCCATTTGTCCCCGTCCAGCTCTGGCCCCATGGAGGACACCAGGTGACACCAGTAGACTGGCCCATCAGCCTACACTCTGTGAAGCTGGGCAGGCTATGAGTGTCCCTGAAATACAGCCCTGCTTCCCATACCTGGAGGCTATCCAAAGTGTTCTTTTACCCCCAAAACTGTCTCTGTAAGGTTTTTTTTTTTTTTTTAATGGCTGAATCTTAACTGTCATCTCAAGTGTGAAGGCCAGCAGCTTTTAGTACATCTCAACGGTTGTCTAACCATCAACCACAACTTTTAACCGTTTCAGTCACCACCCCAACCTCGCACCCATCAACAGTCACTTCCAACTTCCTTCCGCCAGTGCCCGGCCCTGCCCTGAGCAGCCACTGATTCTTGGCCATGTCTATGAATATGCCTACTTTTAATACCTCATCTGACCAGAGTCATAGAACATGATCTTTTGGTGAGTGGCTTTCCCCTCCCACCTAGCACGATGTTTCCAAAGCTTACACACACTGCCATAACTCAGTGCCCTTGCCCATTTTTTTTCTGTATAATAACTCATCAAATGTAGCACTTTTTGTTTCTGTATTAATACATGCACCATTTAGTGGGTTGTCTGTGGTTTCTAGTTTCTGGCTATTGTGAACAATGAAAATGAATATATATGTGTACATACATTTTCACTTCTCCTAGGCTAGCATGAGTGCTGATCGTGTGTGTGTGTGTGTGTGTGTGTGTGTGTGTGTGTGTGTGTGGTGTGTGTATGTGTGGTGTATGTATGTGGTGTGTGTATGTGTGGTGTGTGTGTGTGTAGTGTGTGTATGTGTGGTGTGTATGTGTGTGTGTGTCACAGATTCAGTTCTCCATGCTTGTGTGGCACAGCTCCTGAGCTCCTGCACGCTGCCCTACAGTGGCTGCATCGTTTCACGCTCCCATCTTTAGTGTCCCAGAGTTCCAGCCTCTTTACTCCTTCTGCCCTCAAGAACCACTTGTCGGCCGGGCGGTGGTGGCGCACGCCTTTAATCCCAGCACTTGGGAGGCAGAGGCAGGCGGATTTCTGAATTCCGGGCTAGCCTGGTCTACAGAGTGAGTTCCAGGACAGCCAGGGCTATACAGAGAAACCCTGTCTTGAAAAACCAAAAAAAAAAAAAAGAACCACTTGTCATCTGTCCTGTTGATTATCATGAACGTCACGTGTGTGACCGTGCCTCGCCACAGTTTTGATTTCTCTGGATTCTAGCAAATTCAGACTCTGTTGTGTTCACACATCCCCAGAAGTGTGTGTTCTGGGGATGCAAGGTGGGGATACCTGTGAAAACCAGACTTGGGCTGCTGTCACTGGCTGTGTGGCCTTAGACGCTCATATTGTCTTAAGGTAGTTTCCTTACTAGTCAAAGACACGACTCTCCCCATTCCTTAAAAACATTTAATGAGATGACAGGGTCATGGTGTAGAGTATGCAGTTCCCTGTGCATTGTTGAGAGAAATACACAGTTTAAAAAAAAAAAAAAGCCAAGAGAGGCAGCACAGGCCTTTAATCCCAGCACTCAGGAAAGCAGAGGCAGGTGGACCTCTAAGTTCAAGGCCACAATGGTCTACAGCGGTGTTTCAGAACAGATAGATAGAGAAACCCTGTCTGGAAAAAACCAAACAAATAAACAAAAAGTTGCCTCAAAGTCAAGAACAGCGATCAAATCACTGCCTTCTGAGGAAGATGGAGGTCGAGCTCAGAGCTGCAGGAGTCACGCCTGGAGAGAGGACACAGCAAACACCAGGACTCACACCAGACTGACAAGCGCGCGCTCTTTCTCTCTCCCTCCCTCTCCCTCTCCCTCTCCCTCTCCCTCTCCTCTCCCCCAGGTCCCACGAAGCTCAGGCTGGCTGGAATGAAGTAGATGAGAATGACTTTGAACCTGAGTCTTCTGCCTCTACCACCTGAGTTCTGAGATTAAAGGCAGGATCCACCACTATGCCGTCTTAGTGCTCCAGTGCTGGCACCCGAGCACTGGGCTACATAGCATTCTGATTCAGCACTCTACCAATGGAGCTCCAGCCTTGATCTTGTTTTTAAATTATGTACCTATATCTGTGTGGAGGTAGGGTGCATGTGAGCATGATCTCCCTGGAGTTAGAGAGAGCCTCCTGAAGTGGGTACTAGGAATTAACTAGGAATTGAACTTGGGTACTTTGGAACAGCGGTGCAAGGTCTTAACCACTGAACCATCTTTCCAATCCCAACCTTTCCGGTTCTTAAATTAACATGTTGAAAATCTCTTGGTCAGAACACGCTGAAAACACTTCACACGAAACCCAGAACCAGAGGTCTGTATGTCACTGAGCCACGGGCAAATTGGGATTGTGGCCCCAAGGGGCACTCACAGCACATCTGCTTCTGATCTGCTTATCCCTCAACCGGATAAGCAGAGGATTCTAACAGAGAAGATCCCAGTCAGAACCGAGGGACAGAGCAGGAGCCAGCCAGGACCAAGCAGGCAGCCTCACTCCCAGGACTTGGTCATCTAGCTGCAGGGAAGGTAGAAGACTCCCAGCCTGGGCTTTAAGAGGCAGAGGCAGAGAGGCAGCAGGCAGATGAAGTTATTGTTAAAAGCTATGCTCACTAATTTTGGACAAACTCTATCACTGTCATCCAAAACACACACTATCCCTGTTCCTCAGACTCTCGGACCAGCATTAATGCTTCTCAACTCCATTAATTTCGTGCACCCAAATCCCAGGCCAGCAAAGGCATTTCCCATCGGTTTCACTTATGGATAAAGGCAGAGGCTTCCGATCCAAATCTCTGCTGCAGACCTCATCTCTGCCTGGGCTTACAGTCTCTCTGATTCCAACCATCCTTTAAAGATCAAAGAGGTGGTCTCTCGGGCTTTTATTTGGCTGATCAAAGCTCTTAGCCTGGGTCCCACACACCATCCACTCAAACCCAAGACTGCTTAGTACCAGACCTTTTTAGTTCCTTATTAAAACTGCCTGTGTCCCAATCTTGGTCCATTTAGGCACCCTTCTCAAGAGAGGCGGGAACTTCTTCCCCCTTTCGAAAGGCAGGGAATGCCAGCCACCTTTCTACACACTAGGCATCCAAAATAACGGTTATGGAAGGCCCAAAGCACTGGCCCTGTACCAGCCCTGGGGGTTGCTCTAGCTTATTAGCTGGCAGGTCCCAGCTTCCGGGTCTGTGCACCGGGGTCCCCATGCTTCTGTCCAGGCAGCTTTCCACAAAACCACCACTCCCTCTCCACCCGTGATGAGTAAGGAACTCAAACTGCCCAGCCCAGTTTCAAAACACACCGTACAAACAGAAAAGGTATTGTAGACGAGACATTTTCAAAGAAGCTGAAAAACAAAAACAAGAGGGAAAAGAGATGGGTGGGTAAAGAGAGAACAGGATCAGGCCTGGCAACTTCTGGTCGGGCCAGAAGCTTTTGTGCAGCTCTGGTCACACTAACAACCGGCCCCTCACGCTGCCTGGTTCCAAGTAAGCACCAGAAGCCCCCCTGCCTAATTAACCTTCTGCCTTCGGAGGAGCCTCGGAAGCCGGAGGGAGCGCAGGGGACCTGGCGATGGTCTTAAAGGCGGCGCTTCTCCCTGTCCCCATCAGAGATTCGAAAGCCAAGCCGAGCCCTCCCCTCTCGGGCGGGAAGCCGTGCGCGGCCTGGGGACGGCGGGGGATAACGGGAGACTCTCCCTCCCCTGCCCGGGTGCGAGACGCGCGGCCTGGAGAAGAGGAAGGAAGACGAGGAGGAACTCGCACCCCGGGTTTCGGTGGGGAAGCCAGCTGGGCCCCGTAGGGCGGCAGCTGGAGAAGCGAGGGGGCCAGGGATCCTGCTGGCTGTTCCGGGAACTTTCTATGGGACATTGAGGGCATCAAAGGGGTGCGCGGTGCTCCCAGGGTCCGGGCCAGGTACAGCCCAGTGTGCCCGTCCCCAGGCCACTCCACTCCTCTTACCATCTGTGCCACTTTGAGCACTGCGCCCTGGGTGAGCGGGTACACCGAGTCCAGCAGTCCCTCCGAGGGCTGGCCTGGCCCCGGCGCGCCGCTGCTGCTGCACGTGGTCCGGACGAGCCCCGATCCATGCGACATCGCGCGACCCAGTCCCGGCCGGCCGCCTCGGAGGCCCGGGGACCTCTGGCCGGTAAAGCTGGGACGGGACGGGGCGGAGCCGCAGGGGCGGAGCGCACGGATCCCTCTTCCCAGCTGCGGCCGGACCGGGAGAGGACAGATGCCCCGCAAGCCCCTGCCCTCCAGACACGCGGAAGTTGGACTGGTGTGGGCAGGAAACCGGACGCCTGGGGCCCTGGCCTCTCCCAGGAGCGCGCCGCCCAGGTCACAGCTGGTGACGAGCCTCCAGGGATTTTTTTGTGTGGGTGCGGCTGCTGCTAGGTACTGACACTAGTAGGGGGAAATGCCCCAGCATACCGCGCTGTGCTGTTCATTTGTTCATTTCTGCGTCTGTGTGTGTGTGTGTGCCCGTGTGCGCGCACAGGAGCACGCACCTGTGCTACCATCACCTACAACAGTAAGGCTCATCACTTCAGGACCTTTCTCCCCTACCCTCCCTCTATTCTGCTTTCTTTCTTATTTGTTTTTTCTTTTTAAAACATACTCTCTCTTGCCAGAGTGTTAGCACTTATTTTTAATCCCAGCATTGGGGAGGCGGAGGCAGGAGGATCTCTGTGAGTTCGAGGTCAATCTGGTCTATACAGTGAGCTCTAGGACAGCCAGGACCACACAGAGAGACCCTGTATCAAAAAATAAATAAATAAATAAAACAAAAAGAAAAAAACAAAACAAAACAAAAAACCAAGCTAGGCCCTGTATAACCATACTCGACTGAGGTTTTCCTTCTAGATGACTCTAGGCTGTGTCAAGTCCACAGTTAAAGCTAACCAGGACATCTTTTTAATTGTGTGTGTGTATGTGTGTGTGTGTACAGAGGCCAGTTGAGAATGTCCAGTGTCCTCCTCTGTCACTCTCTGCCTGCCTTACTCTGTGGTACAGAGAGCCTCATCTTTCTCAGGACTGAGAAAATGTCTGGTAAAAGCAATCTAAGAGAAGAGGGGATTATTTTGGCTCATGGTGGAATCTTTTATTTTCTTTTTCTTTTTTTTTAAATTTATTTATTTATTTTATGTATATGAGTATGCTGTTGTTGATGTCTTCAGACAATACCAGTAGAAGGCATCAGATCCCATTACAGATGTTGTGAGGCGCCATGTGGTTGCTGGGAATTGAACTCAGGACCTCTGAAGAGCAGTCGGTGCTCTTAACCGCTGAGCCATCTCTCCAGGCCCTCTTTTCTTTTTCTGGTCTGTTATTACCTGGGGTGAATAGAAATTTGTTTGCGGCTCAGAAGTCAAAACAAGGCTTAGTCCTAATTCATGCTCCAGCCCCCACACAGGATTTCTCTGTGTAGCCCTGGCTGTCCTGGAACTCACTGTAAACCAGACTGGCCTTGAACTCACAGATCTGTCTGCCTCTGCCTCCCCAGTGCTGGGATTAAAGGCATGCACCATCACTACCTAAGACTTTTTGTTTGTTTGTTTGTTTTGTTTTTTGTTTTTCGAGACAGGGTTTCTCTGTATAGCCCTGGCTGTCCTGGAACTCACTACCACCGCCCAGCTGCCTAAGACTTTTTAAAAAATAGACTTTTTGAGTGTTTAATTAGCTAGTTAATTTTTATATGTATGGGTGTTCTGCCCATATCCATGTCTGTGCACCATGTGTGTGCCAGGTGCTTGCAGAGGCCAGAAGGACATAACTGGATCCTCTGGAACTGGAGTTACAGACAGTTGTGAGCTGCCAAGTGCATACTGGGAATTGAACTTGGGACCTCTGGAAGAGCAGCTGGTGCTCTTAAACAATGAGCCATCTCTCCAGTCCAAGGAAAACTAATTTTTTGGGGGGGGGGGATATACAACAAGGTTGAAGCCTCATTAAAAGTTAAAATGGCCAGAGATCAGACTATATATTTTGCTAATATACTCAGCCAAAGTGGTTACCCCTATAACGCCAGAAATCCCACAATCTCCTCTTCTCTCATTCATTTCAAATACCTACTTTTACATATGTCCCAACTTAAAGCATCATACATATCATAGGTATCAAAACTTTCTTGTCCATTACAGCTTCCTGCTTACAGGTAGGTCACTTCTGGTTTTTCTTTGTATACTTGCTTTGAGACAGGATCTCACGAAATATCCTTGGCTGTCCTGGAACTTGGTAAAGAGACCAGGCTGACCTCAAACTCACAGAGATCCACATGCCTTTGCCTGTCAAGTGCTGGGGTTAAAGGTGTGCTGTATGTTGTTTATTTTAAAGTTATCAGACTCATGGCTGTGCAGGCAAGCTTGGCTGTGAGCAATTTTCTACTCTACACTTCTAGTTTCCGCAGGAGAGGGTTGGTGGGTAACTAATCAGAGTTTGGGTTGGAGGTGATAGCCAGACCACAGGGGCCTAATTTTAAAAAATATTTATTTTTAATTTATTATTATTGTTGTTGTTATTATTATTATTTGGTAGCAGGACCTAAGCTGGCTCCAGGTACCTTTGAAAATGAACTGTTAGATTTCATTTCTAACAGCGCTCGTCAAGCAGGCCAGACTGGGCAGCAGGTCTCAGGATTCTCCTGTCTCTGCCCCCACGGTGCTGGTATTTCAGGCTTTGCTGCCTCACCCAGCTTTCTGTATGCGTGCAAGGATCAGAACTCAGGTCATTAGGCTTGTGCAGGAAGCACTATTATCTGCCGAGCCGTCTCCTCTGCATGAGTTCTTTCTAGGTTAGCACTTGCTGAGTGCACACCCATGTGCATTGCACGCGTGTGCACACACATGCACACACGCACGTGTTTACATCCTAGCATTATGTTATTTTCTTTGACTTTTCCCACTACATTTCAATAAAGTTTCCCACAAAATGCCATCTTTTCCATTAAAATCAAATTAATTGCCTTGGGGACGGAGAGACTGACTTCGAACTGGTTTTCACCTGAATGGATTTTCAGTGCTTCATACAGAGATACATTTTGCATTTAGAATCCTTTTCTGTGCTAATACCCTGAAGGAATTTTTTCCTGTGAAGGGAGCAATTTAAAAACCTGAAAATGAATTATTGCAATTGAATATTTCATCTCTCGTCTTTCTTACACTTTTCAAATACTAGCCAAATATTTATCATTAGGAGACTGGATTGGAAATAGCAGTGGTGAGAGATGAAATGCCCCAAGCATTTTATTGATTTGCCTGGAGTAGGTAAACACATTAAATTAGAAACTTGCCCAGTTCCATCTCAGAGGCCAGGAAAGTCTGAGGTGGGCTCAGATGTTCAGCACAAATTGTGGAGAGATGATTTTTAGTATACAACGTAACAGGTTTCATCTGGTATCTTAAAAACATTTGTATTAATCTTATGTATTTGTGTGTATGTGTGCCCCATAGTGAGCTCAGAGGACAATTTATGGAGTCAGGTCTCTCCTTTCATTATGCGAGTTCTGGGGACCAAAATCAGGTCATCAGGTTTGGTTGCAAGCATCTTTACTGGTAGAGCCATCTTGCCAGTCTACCATGGAATCTTTACAAATAACTGCCAGACACTTTGTTTTGCTTGCTTCCTCCCTTATTCCTTTATTTTTTCAAACAGGGCTAACTAGGTAGTTCTGGCTGGTTGGCAGTCACTATATAGACCAAGATGGACTCAAACATGCCAGCCCGTCCTATATCCTAGCATTAAAAGTATGCAGCACTATGCTTGGTTTCTTTGTTTTGTTTTTTGTGTTTTCGAGACAGGGTTTCTCTGTATAGCCCTGGCTGTCCTGGAACTCACTCTGTAGACCAGGCTAGCCTCGAACTCAGAAATCCACCTGCCTCTGCCTCCCAAGTGCTGGGATTAAAGGTGTGCACCACCACCGCCCAGCATGCTTGTTTTGTTTTAAACAAGAAAAAAAATCAAATCTAATTCAAAAACAAAATAAAAAGAACCTCACCCCCTAAGCGCAGCTCTCATCTTAAAAAGAATTAGAAATAGTTTATTCTGTGAAAGGGTCTGTATTGGCTCAGGAGGCCCAATACCAAATTCTCAGCACAAAGGAGATTTATTTGCCCCAGAGAGACAAAGACAGGAGATAGAGTATGAGGAAGAAGGGGCAGGGAACAAGGGAGAGAGGAAGGGGTATTTGTCCCAGATGCAGGCCTCTGGGTAGAGCCAGACCTTGTAGTCAGCCTCAGGAGGAAGTAGTCAAATAGGGAATAGTAGACTAGCTTTAGGAATGTGATCTAAGGGTTTTTGTTTTGTTCTGTTTTGTTTTGTTTTACCCAGGCAGAGGGAATGGGGAAGGGCAAGACTTGCCAGAACCACATTTGCCATGCTCGAGCTGGCTAGAGTTCTTCCATTCTGGAGCCAAATTTGAGTGACCATAGACGGCCCTGGAACACAGTTTAGGTTAAGCCAAACTCCATGTTTCCTGTGAAAGCAGTTCTATAGTTTTACAGAAGAAAGAGTCATAAGTTGAGGGAAGCTTAAAGCACTTTAGCGGGTGCCTCGGAGAGAGAGGCAGCTCTAGCAGGATGGTGGAAGTTTCTACAGGCCTCCCACGATGTCAGATGACATTCTTAGCTTTTGGGTCCTGGAAACCTGTGATCTGCTAAGTTAGAAGATTCCAGAGATTTCCAGTTTATTACTCAAAGGTTGTTAAGTTGCAAACCAGACACAGAGGAATGGCCGGGGGAGGGGGCAGGGGCAGGATAGCTTGAGATAAGGCAATTATCACAGGACCTGCAACATTCCAACCCCCCCCTTCCCCTACTGCAGTCCTAATCTGTCAATCAGCTGTTTCAGACACAAGCTTCTTTCCAGGAATTCTTGTTAACACCGGCTGTCTGGACTCATTTTGTCGTCCAAGAGTGCAAATTTGGAGATGACTCACCAGAAAGATATCGATATACCTTTTTAAAATTTATTTATTTTATGTATATGAGTACACTGTTGCTGTCTTCAGACACACCAGAAGAGGGCATCCAATCCCATTACAGATGGTTGTGAGCCACCATGTGGTTGCTGGGAATTGAACTCAGGACCTCTGGAAGAGCAGACATTGCTCTTAACCACTGAGCCATCTCTCCAGCCAGTTATATATATATATATATATATATATATATATATATATATATATATATATATTTTTTTTTTTTTTTAAAGAAAATTTTCTTTTTGTTAAAAATATGTTTATTGTTTCGCTCAGCTGTCAGGGGAGCTTACAGGCCGGCTTCTGAGAAGCCACAGATAAAGGCAGACAGTAAGAGGCTATTTACAGTGGTGTTTGGGATTTCCAGCCATGGTTGACCCAAGGCTGTGTGGCACTGCTCACCCCATGAGCATCTCCTGAACTTCTGCTCATATCTCCCTCACAGTTAAAAGGGCTTCTCTCGGAAGGTTCTCTGAAATACCTCTTTTTTTTTTTTTAAGATTTATTTATTTATTTTATGTATATGAGTACATTGTAGCTGTCTTCAGACACACCAGAAGAAGGCATCGGATCCCAATATAGATGGTTGTGGGCCACCATGTGGTTGCTGGGAATTGAACTCAGGACCTTTGGAAAAGCAGTCAGTGCTCTTAACTGCTGAGCCATCTTTCCAGCCCCTCTGAAACACCTCTTTAAGCCTCTATTTCTTTGGCCTTTTATGGAGCCTTGACTTCAGTATAAAGTGCTTAACAAAATCCAGTGGGTATATGGAAGGCATCCTTGCTTTGTTGAATGAGAGAGGATGGAGAAAGAACACATAAGACTGTTTTAATTAATTTATTTTTGTTTTTGATGACCTGGGAACGAAATACAGTGAGATTACCCGAACTTTCTTTTTTTCTTATTGTTTTGAAACTGGATCTGGTTTTGTAGCCCTGATAGACCAGGAACTCTTATGTACACACCAAACTGGCCTTGAACTCAGAGAACACCTGTCTCTGTCTCAGGGCTTAAAGCTTGTACCACCATGGCTGGTGTTCAGGTCACCATTCTATTGCTGTGAGGAGACACCATGACCATGGCAGCTCTCCTTAGAGAAAGCATTTAATTGGGGCTGGCTTAGAATTTTAAAGGGGCAGTCCAGTATCATCAATGGTGGTACACAGGCAGACACGGCATTGGAGAAAGAACTGAGACTTCTGTGTCTGGAACCCCAGGTAGCAGGAAGAGAACCAATGGGCCTGGCTTGGGCTTTTGAAACCTCAAAGCCCATCCCCCAGTGACACACTTTCTTAACAAGGCCACACCTCCTAATCCCTCCCAAGTAGTGCCACTCCTGGAAGACTAAGCATTCAAAGATATGAGCCTATAGGGGCCATTCTTACTCAGACCAGCAGACCTGGCTTCTTTGGGGGGGGGGGGGACACAGTCTTGTAGTTGACTAGCTGTCATAGTGGTGAGGAAGGGACTGTGGGAGGTGAATATATTCACCCTTTAGACCAGCATTTCTCAACCTTCCTAATGTTGCTGCAACTCTTTAATACAGTTCCTTATGTTGTAATGACTCCCAATTAAAGAACTATTTCATTGATATTTCATAATTGTAGTTTCCTTACTGTTATGGAATTGTAAGGTAAATAGCTGTGTTTTCTGATGACCCATATGAAGGGGTCATCTGACCTCCAAAGGGGTCTCAACCTATAGATTGAGAATGGCTGCTTTAGGCCATGTGGGCAGTGAATGCATTCACCATTGAGACCAGTATAGTAAGCAACATTGACTGGGTATACCGCAAGGAGCAGCAGGCTGGGCAGTAACGTGAGAACTCTCCACAGCTTTAGTCTATTATTCCAAGTGGCAGGCTGACTGGGGGATGCCATGGAGAACCAGAGAAACAGGAGAACAAACCCAAGCACACCCGTGAAAGAGTCAGCACCTTACAGGGACCAGGAAGAGCCCTAGAAGCCAGTGGGACATCATACTGAAAGAGCACGTCTTCAGCCCTGCACATGACTTCAAGCCCACTAGCGTTTCCGTGGTTTATCTTTTTTTTTTTTTTTTTTAAGAAAAACAGAGTTGAAAGGTTACCCCAAGATACTTGCTGTAGCAGCAGAAACTGTCCCGCCTAAAAACACTTCCTGTCGGTGCATCTACCTGGTTCATCTGAGTTCTCCCTCCATCTGATAAGAGCTCCGGAAGTGGGGGGCGATGGGGTAGGGGGTTTCTGGGTTGTGGGGAAATGAGGAAAGGGGATAAGATCTGAAATGTAAATAAAATATCCAATAAAAATTAATTTAAAAAAAGAAAGATCTGCGGAAGATGTCACTGTTGCAGTCACGATAACGATTTGGGACGTGGAGACATTTTGGCACACACACATATCTCTGGGATCAGCAAGAAGATAATGTGTGTGTGTGTGTGTGTGTGTGTGCGTGTGTGTACTCACAGGCATGCCAAAGAATAGCCTTAGATATAGTTCCTTATCCGTGCAAGTCAGGGTCTGACTGGCCTGGAACTCCACAAGTAGATGTGCTGGTTGACTAGAACCCCCAGGAGTCTGCCAGTCTTTGCCTCATTAGTGCTGGGATTATAACACACTATCAGGGCTGGAGAGATGGCTCAGCCGTTAAAGGCTAGGCTCACAACCAAAATATAATAGAACTACCAAGCCTGACTTTTTTTCAGGGATGGGTTGATGTAACCTCAGGCTGACCTTGAACTCCTGATCCTCCAGCTTCTAGTTGGGGGTCACACCTGTACACCATTATTCCAGGTACTGAACTTGGGGCATCTGAAGTACCCATTCTAAACTAAGTACTTTTGGTTTTGATGTGGGTTCTGGAAATCAAAACCAGGTCCTCTGCTGGCAAGATAACTGAGCTATCTTCTCAGCCCTCAGCTAAATCATTTAAAGGTGTCTGTACCTATTGGTCCTTTTAATGGCTACTTATTTATTTTAATGTGTTCTAGAACAAACTAGCCCCTGCCCTGGCAGTACCTTTTTGCAAGAGCTCATTGCTGAGCTCAAGGTCACGCCTTATTTGATAACCCTAGGGTACGAGCTAGCATGTGAGAGTTGCCGGCACTGTCGTTCTCAGATCAGAAGGGATGGGCCTCTCCTGCCACCCTGTCCTGGTGACTAAGGACAAGTGTTTTCTGACAAATATGGCTGCCTGAGCAGCTCTGTGAGCCAGAGAGCTTTCCTGGTACCCTGGTTCTGGGTGTGTCCTTTATCAGTCACACTCAACATTAGGTGAGGCATTGCCCCATTTAATCTGGTATCTGCAAACTTAGCTTTGGAGAGATATCGGCAGGCAAGAGCCACACACTACTCTTGCAGGGAACCCAAGCTCAAAGCTGCCTAGACATCAGCTACAGTGATTTGATGTCCTTCGCGTGAGTGTGAGTGCACACACACTGGCACACATGTGTGCACACACACACATACACACACACACACACTTAAAAATCAAAATAAATCTTTACAATGTAAAGTTAGCTTTGGGCCAGTGAGATGGATCAGTGGGCAAAGAAAGGACCCTGAAGCCAAGGTTGAAGTCCTGAATTTTATCCCTGGGACCTGTAGGGTGGAAGGAGAGAACTCACTCCTGCAAGTTCTCCTATGAGCTCAGTACGTGCACTGTGGCACGCGTACAAAACAAATGTAATTTCTAAAGTTAGCTTTACAAACTCCACAGGTTCTTAACGTTTAGCAATTTATTTATACATTGTGTAAGAAAATAAAGCCTAGGAGGGAGTCAGGAGACCTCAGGGTTCATTAGAAGCCACAGCACTCCTGAAGTAAATATCCAGCTTAATTGTAACAAGACACTGGACGCTAATTTAACTAAGATATAAAAACATTAGTTAAATACATACAATTCTGGGGCAATATACATTATAGCTACAATTGATTTTTTGTTTTGTTTTGTTTGTTTGTTTTTAAAACAGTGGGATTCATCCTGGTGTGTCTTCTCCAGTATCTGAGGAGGGTGAGTCACTGTGCGGTCCTGGATCTCCAGGCAATGAAACTGAAGTATGTGTTTCCAGCATAGCAGATGGTGACCAGGAAGGCAAAGAACTGTGGAGAATGAAGTTCAGGAGAGACAGGGCTTCAGCACATGGCCTGATTAGCAAATGACTGTTTCCTTCCACTGCGTCTGGTGCTGAAACTGCCCTGGACTCCATCCGGGGTTCCTTCTCTAAACCTACATTATTGCTTCAGTAGCATTTTTCTTTAAAATTCTCTACCAACACCACCACCATCCTCATGATGTATGTGGTGGTCAGAGAGCAACCTGTGGGAATCAGCTCTTTCTTTTTACTAAGCAGGTCCCTAGGACCAGACTCAGGTCATCAGGTGTGGTAGCTCACACCAGTACTACTGGGCCATCCCTCCCTGTTTCCTTTTCTGGCCCTGAGTTTCTGGGACAGGTTTGAGGACTCCTCAGGGAGTTCACTGAGGGGTCATGATGGAGCTGTGGGCACTTAATCTAGTTCAGGTAACCTTAGACAGGGCTCAGCCTCTGGTGTCTGCCACCAGCTCTTAGACATGAGGTGAGCCAGCCACTGGAGTACACACCTAGACTTTTTTTTTTTTTTTTTGTCTCTGAATCTCGAATCTCAATTTGCACATCTCTGTGAGGAGGAGTTAGGCGGGGTTCTGATGCAGGAAGGGAGGTTGTCACTGTTAAAGATTCACTCTGCCCTACAAGGGTCCTAATTGTATGCTACACCTTCAGCCATCACTCTCCTCAGCTGGCATATTCTGGCTCATTCTTGCTGTATGTTAACCCAAGTTTAGCCTATAAGTTTTAATGCCTTGTTGGCTATCAACCAGTCGACTGCTGTATTGTTGCTATTGCAAATGGTCTTTGTATCTTGCAGATAACATGACCCCTCCCTGATCCCGAACAGGCAGTGAGAGGAAGTTTCAGGAGGATACGGGTGGTGTTTGGGAGGACTCACTCACCGAGGAGGCTGCCCAGCTGTTGAAGTTATAACCTTCCTTCTCTGGGGAGACAGAAGATGCGTCCACGATGGCAGCTGAGAAGTACAAGACGAAGGCACTGCCATTAAAGCACAGGCCCTGTGAAGAGGGGCAGACTGTTGAGGGAAGGGAACTCACAACAGGTGGGAACTGTACCCTGGTGTGTGAGGGAACCAAGTGGACAGCTAGGGAAGGCCAAGAGGAGAGTGTGTCACTAGAGCTCCAGCCCAGGATGGCACCTGCCCCGAAAGGCCTCCAGACTGCACACTGTCCCTTTAACCATCCCTCCTCCTCGCTGGCTCTTGGTCCCCAGATCCTGTGAACCTCAGCATGGTGATCCTGGTACAGGGAGGCAGACTGCAGGAGGGGATGTGAAGTGTCATCTACTTCACTACAGCCCCAGCTGTGGCCATCTGACACATGTTCTCTGGTATAGACCTTCTGCTGGGCTCCTGATTCCAGGAGAGGCACAGTTAGGGAAAGGTACTTAATGTAGGCATGTATGATGTATGTATGCATGCATGCACACATGCATGTTTTGGAGACAGGTATGTAGTATGGGCTGACCTTAAACTTCTGATCCTCCTACCTTTATCTCCTTAGTGCCGTGATGCCAAGCATAAGTCACCACCAGCTTTTCATAGCTACTTCTTAAAATGGGAGAGGGAGGGAGATAGATAGATAGATAGATAGATAGATAGATAGATAGATAGATAGATAACGCAGATATGCAGATAACATCAGAGTCCTCTCTGAGAGCTGTAGACACAGATGCAGACATCCTGAGGTGAGCTGTAACCCCTGTTCCCATCTCAGCCTTCTGTGCACACTGGCCCTGGGCTAGAGCAATGAGCCCTTTAAGACTATAGATTTCTCAGGGTTAGCACCAGGGTGCTGGCTGCCTGACAGGCATCAGCTACGAGTTACTGTAAATCATGTCAGTTATGGCCAACTGGTCTTCGAATATGAAAAAGCTCAAGTCAGAAAGGAAACCTGGGAAGCATGGTGAGTTCTTGTAGTACTCGGGACAGGATGCCAGGCACCAATGAGATATATCCTGCACTCTGGCTCAGTCTATACCATGGGGCATTCTGCCAGGTGGATTATGTGCACAGTCATGGTGTCTACTTTGGACTTGTCTATGTCAACGCAACTGAGAAAGTCTTCAAGATGTAAGACAACGCTGGTGTGAGCATCACCTAGACACGTCTCTGTTGACTTCCTCAGAATCTTCTTCACCTGTCATGTCTGTGGACCTATTACAAGTTTACGGGCAACCACAAGAATCTTTCTTGTGATTTATTAGATAATGGACAGTCTTCCACAAATCAGTCTGCATCAGCCCTTTAAGAAAACTAAGCTCAGAGGATCATGTATGAGAGCCAGGTAGACATTTTGTCTGTGAGTAAAGCCTCTTCCTTTTGTCTGGGGTTCTTCCCAATAAGGCCAGTGCTGTTACCAGGGAGGGCAAGTAAGAGTGGCCACTCCCTTTCTGCCTTGGACAAGTCTGGGAACTTGAACCCATGTAAGAAATGGATATATGGCATTTTACAGAGATGGGATGGTTCTCAAGTGAGCTACTGAATGTTTACATTTCAACAGAAGTAGCTCAATTTTATAAGTTGCAAACAAAAAATGCACACTATGTATTTAGTATGTGCTGCTTAATAAATTGCCTTTAGTTATTCAAGCTGAGAGAGAGAGAGAAAGAGAGAGAGAGAGAGAGAGAGAGAGAGAGAGAGAGAGAGAGAGAGAGAGAGAAGAGGGGCTGGGTCCCATTTCCCTGTATGGTTCCTGTGACTGTTGGTTTCTCTAAGTCCAGGGACTTAGAGAGGGTCATATACCTTCATCATTTGTCAAATGACATACTTCCCACCTTTTAAAAAATGGTCTGGGGCCAAGCATGGTGGTGCACACCTTCAATCCCAGCACCTGGGAGGCAGAGAGACAGGCAGAGAGGCAGAGAGGCAGAGAGGCAGAGAGGCAGAGAGGCAGAGAGGCAGAGAGGCAGAGAGGCAGAGAGGCAGAGAGGCAGAGAGGCAGAGAGGCAGAGAGGCAGAGAGGCAGAGGCAGGTGGATCTGTGAGTTTGAGACCCAGGACAGCCAGGGCTAAACAAGGGTTTTTTAGACCTTGTCTCAAACAAAACACACACAGAAAAAGTCACCTAAAAACATTAAAAGGAAATCGGAGCTATTCAAATGGTAACTAAACAGATTCCAATCTGGACAGAACAATGTTAAGGAAAAAGAGGATGTCCCAGCTCGGATGTAGCTCAGTCGTTGGGATGCTTGCTTGGCATGCATGAAGACCAACCTGGGCTATGAGACCTGGTCTCAAACAAACAAACAAACAAACAAACTCCAAACAGCAAAACAAAGAAACCAGCTCCTCAGAGGTTAAACCAACAGAACAGATGGTTACGGAGGTGAATTGGGAGAAGGAGCACGGGGCCTCACAGCATCATGCTGCCCTGCTGCTGAGAATAAATGTCTGGGACCCAGGTGCAGCTCAGACTGGCTAGACCCTCCAGCTCCTGTTCTCAACATCTCCCTGTGCTATAGCTCTGAGCTTCAGAGAACACAGAATCTTAACAAAGGTGGCCAGCTGCTCTTTGTGGAGGGACGAGGAAGGAGGGAGGCCAGAGTTCCCTCCTGAAATTCCATCCTGCTTTGCTCTGAAAGCACTCTGTACTCTCTGGGATAAAGGTGCACACAGATAAAAGCTTGGCTGGCTTGCCGCTCTTTGTTCAGCCTCCAGCCTGTGTGACTGGGGCCCTCAGTTTCTGACAGGAGAATGTCCGTTCAGTGTCCTAGCAGGTTGCTATGGGCCAGAACTAGACAGCAATTTCCGACGAGAATTTTTAAGAAGTGACTGAGAACAGCTTCTCATGCTGGGGAGAAGCTTACTCTCGACCGGGAGGTCACCACCCTCTGAAGTGACCCAGTCTCTACCAGGTGGAGTGTTTTAGGTCAGGGGCTGGAGAGATGGGCGAGCATTAAGGGCTCTTCTAGAGAACCAGGGTTGGGTTCCCATCTCCCACAGGACAGCTCACAGCCACTTGTAATTCTAGTCTCAGAGGATTTGATGCTTCTTCTAATGTCCCAAGCTCCTGCATGCACATGTATAAAATAAGTATATACAAACAAAACAAAACAAAACAAAACAAAAAAAACAAAACAAAACAAAACAAAAAAAAACTCCTTGTAGCGGAGGATACTAACCAAAGATCAAGTGATACAGAGTCAGACTTAAGTGCTTTCTCTCTCTGTGTGTGTGTGTGTGCGTGTGTGTGTGTGTGTGTGTGTATAGAGGACAACATTCAGGAGTTTGGTTTTTTTCTATATGCAACCCAGGGAGTCAATTCAGGCTGCCCTCTGAAGTGGTGGCAAATACCTTCACCTGCTGCTGAGCTAGCTTGCCACCCACGGCAGCTTTTTCCATGGGTGCTAGAGATCGGACACAGGCCCTCGAGCCTGTGTGGGAAGCTCTTTGTCAACTGAACCATCTGGGCCCCAACCTAAGCAAGCTTTTCTTCTTCCTCTTCCTCCTCCTCCTCTTCTACTTTTTATTTTTATTTAATGTGTGGGTGTTTGCCCGAATATATCTGTGTATCATGAATGTGCAGTGCCCTGGTCGAGGGGGCAGAAGAGGACATCAGATCACCTAGACCTGGAGTTAGACACCTTGGAGCTGTCATGTGGGTGCTAGGAATTGAGTGTTGGTCCTCTGCAAGGAGCAGCAAATGCTTTTAGCCACTGAGCCCCCAGATTTAAACTTAAACTGGCCTGATGGTACTGGGTTACACACAGTACTCCCTAGATCAAGAATTTTAAATTACATTTATTCATTTTGTGCACATGCATGTGCTTGTGTGTGTGAATGGTCAGAGGAGAACTTTTGGGACTTGGCACCGCCGTCCCACCATGTGGGTCCCAGGGATCAAACCCTGAGCATCAGTCTTTGGAGGAAGCACCTCTCACTGCTGAGACATCTAGTCAGCCTTGGGTTTTGGTATTTTGTCTCCCTCTGTAGCCCAGGCTAGCCTGGAAATGGAGGCCATCTTGCCTCAGCTTCCTGGATGTGGGGATCATGGGTGAGAACTGATTCTCCACTTCCTTTACACTTCTGAAGACAAAAAGGCCCCTTAGAGGCCACCTCAGACAAGTCATATAGATATCGGCAGGAACAGCAGGTCTGCAAACAGTAAGCCACTGAACAGTTCTCCTTGAGACATGTGACCCAGAATAAGTAACTTGAGAGTTTGTTCCTATATCATGGAATGAGCTGAAGCAGTCAGAGCCGGTCTAGCTGCCTCTTTCCATCCCGGAAACACTGGTCACCTCCAGAATCTTTCTGTTCTCTGTGGGGCTAGAAGGTGTCCCTGGGCATAGATGCATCCCAGCTAAGGGGATCAAGAACTCTCCCGGCGTCAAAGGCATGAGCCAGGGGCTGAGTACGCCATCTCCTCTTCTATAGCAGGAGCCACATTCGAGCATAAGATTCACCTAGGGGCAGGTGACTGGGAAAGGTCTAGTGAGGGAGGAGCAGGCCCCAGCCCTGGTGGCTGCTGAGAGGGAGGAGGGAAGGATGCGGGAGACAGAGGTGGCTAGCCTGCAGGCATTCCCTTCCTCTCCTACATCCAGCTCTGGCCAGCAAGGGTTAACAAAGTCTCAGCTACTGGAAGGGGCAATTTCTTTCCTTTCCCTTACATGTATTCATTAATTTTTTATTTTGACATTAAGTCTCATGTAGCCCAGGCTGGCCTCCAACTTATTATTTATTTGAGAATCCTTTAGCCTTCACATCCTGAGGGCTGGATTACAGGTGTGTGCTACACAACGTTTATATGGTGTTGGGGATTGGACCTAGGACTTCATGCACATGAGGCAAAGACTCTACCCACTGAGCTACACGGCCAGCCCCACCTCGCTCACTTTATTGTCCTCTCCCCACTGGGTTGTCACAGCTACTATTATACTAAAGAATCAGCCATATTTGTATCCAACATCCAAATGAGTCTGCCCTTCCCAGTGTCCTTGGGGAATCAGGTCACTGACTCCCAGGGCCACCTGTGTGCTCCTGGATGGGCACAAGCACCTTGCTTGGGATCAATTTTCAGACCCAGATACCGATGCCTGAAAATGCCAATGGAGAATCTTTACTTAGGGTGTGGGAAAACAATCACAAGTTAATCTGTTTTGAAAAGTAAAAGGAGACTTGTCTCCAGTCGAGTTTACTTGATGCTAGAGGCAGCCCAGAAGGAAGAGGGGCAGGTACACTTTCAACAATGACAGCAGTGTGTGAGAGCCCTCGGGCCACAGCTCCTGAGGAGGATGGCTTTCAAGGCATCGAGCCAGAGAGGTGTGTGTGACTGCGTTGTGTGTGTGTGTGTTGTGTGTGTGTGTGTGTGTGTGTGTGTGTGTTGTATCAAGCCAGTGTGTGTGTGTTAGTTGGAAACAAACATAGTAAACCAGTATGTCTTTTGAGTTCTGTTTTATACACATGTACATGTGGTACCACTTTAAAAGAAATTTATTATTATTTTAAGTGATAACCTTGAACTCACTATTTGGCCAGCTTGGACTCAAACTTGAGATCTTCTTGCCTCAGTTTCCCAACTTCTGAGATTGCTAGAATTTTAGGCATTGCAGCTGGCCTCCAACTCCATATGTAGCTGAAAATGATCTTGACTTTCTGACCCTCCTGCCTCTACTTCCCAATGCTGACATTATAGATGTGAACCATCGTGCCTCTTTATGTGGTGCTGAGTATTGAACCCAGGGCTTTGTGCATGCTAGGTAAGCACTCTTCCAACTGATACGGCCACTTCTAATTCCCTATCCAGACTGCACACACTACAAAGCAGGCTCTTGCCAGAAGACTGTGTGATCACTATGGTCTATCCTGTGTATGGCATGATCTCTGGAGCCAGGACAGAAATCCAAACCCTGTAACTATGGGAAGACACTCCATTTTATCTGTGTTTCTGTGATGCTGGGCTTTAAATACAAGACCACGAACATGGCAGGCAGGTGCTCGGCTACTGCTACATTCTGGGACCCATCTACCACACTGTGTTTCTTTGCTACAAGGCATAGAGACCAAGGCTTCCCACACTCCGGTTTCACCCAGACACCACGTGTTTGTTTTAACAGCCCCTGTCAGGATCCTTTTTCTTTAGTCATGCTCACAGAACTGTGATGCACAGAGTCGGGAGGAAGGAGATCCTGTTTGCAGGTGGCACTGTGAATTGTGATAGAACCCAGTTTCCCTTGACTCAGCTTGTCTGGGAACCTGTTCATTCCTAGGTGTGCTGGCTTCACACTTAGGCCAAAGGGAAGCAGGGACCATATATTGCTGTTGGCTTCTCCAGCCCGGGCCTGCCCCGTGTGAGCAGAGGTGACCCCAAATCCACAAGAAGACACCTCCTGCCCCACCTCATGGCCCTGGGCGGGTGCCGCCCCTGAGGTGTCCTTACCACTGTGGTCCAGGGCACCTGGGAATCCTGGTGTAAGTCATGGTGATGTAGACAATGAGGAAGAAGACGGTGAGGACCCAGTAAAAGACAGCTACAAACATTACCCAGCCAAAAGCAGGGACTCGGAAATACTCGGTGCCAGCGATGAGCGTCCAGACCAGCAGTCCCAAGACCTGCAAAGGAGCAGTGGTGGTGCAGAGAGAGGGAGGAAAGAAAGAGAGTGGAACACAGAGAAAGTCATTAGTCAAAGTGCCCGTTACAACTTGTTGTACATGGTGTACACGTGCGCATACCCACCTGCAAATGCACATTCATGTGGACATATCCCCCAATATACATAATAAAAAATAAGTCTTCCAAACAAGTCCTTCCCTTACACTACATCTCTAAGCTCTGCAGCAGTGGGCATGTGCATCACGTCCCAGGAGGCAGCCCCTGGAGTCTGTGGGGCTTTGGCTGTGTGATGCTGTGTCCACTCAGGCTAGCCTCCCCTTCTCTTCTGTACAGGGTGACTTTCTTTGTGCTAAACAAAGCAGTTTGGCCCCGTTGGCCTCTCACATCACAGCCCGATCATTTTAGACAGAGACAGATTAGAAAAGAAGCAGGGATGGCAGCCAGTCCCTATCTACTGTGATGCTTTAAATGGCCAATTCAGAGAGCACGCTTTTTGTCACTGAGTGCATTCTGGGAAATTCTGCAGCGAAGTTGCTATGTTACAGAGGTCAATCAGAGCCATCTCAGTTAGCAATGTGCTCCCTGAGCACCTACTCTCAATCGTCATGGTGCCAGCACTTAGGTCACAGATAGGACAGGTACTGCATCCTTAAACCTGTTGTGTGTTAGACACACTATTCAAGTCTGATTCAATATAGTTGACCAATGATGATTGTGACATATACAGCTCATGGCACCATCAATTAATGATGGTGATGATGATGATGGTGGTGGTGTCGGTGGTGTGTGTGTGTGAAGACCAGAGGTCAATTCTAGGTGTTGTCCTCAGGAGCCGCTCAGGGTCTCTCACTGGCACCCGGGGTTTGTCACTTCTGACCTCCTGTCTCTGCCTCCTCACACCTGCACGCACTATGCCTGTTTCTTTATGTGAATGCTGGAGCTGGAACTCAGGTCCTCAGGCTTTCGAGACAGGAACTTTACTAACGGAGTCACGACCCCCACTCACACGACCCGTCTCATGCAGACGACAGACTTTCCTTGCCCATTGCCTGTGATTTCATGCTTAAAAGACAGCCTCTTGCATGAAGCCCAAAATAGTTAGTTTCACAGAAAATGTCTGGCAGCTCCTGTTTCACACCCCACACGCTTGGCTTCAGAAAATATGTACACATGCACACATGCACACATGCACGCACACACGTAGGGTTTTGCTTCCGACATATTTTTCCCCAAACAAATCAGGTTATTAATACATGATGCTGGAGACCGTAAGAGAAAGAAAGGTGAATTTCCTTCTGGGAACCACATTGACTCCAACCTGCGGCCTCCCCACACCTGCGCAGTGTTCCTTCCCCTTCAGACTCAGGACTCTCTTCCAGTCAGCCCTTCATCTCTTCTGTCTCTCAGGGTCTGTCAGCATGTACGGTGACATTTATCTATTTATCCACTAGGCGGCACCTTCACACTGCTGATGGATGACCAGGCCAGTGGAACCAGGACAGACCAGTGGACTCTGCCTAGAAGGTCAGTGTTAAAATATGTCTGAAGACTGACTTTAGGCAGCATTAGGCAGCCCCTGTGACCTGTCACCATGGACACAGTTGCTTTTGAATTCTCTGAGCTCCTGTAAGGAACTCCGAAAGACTCACTGGCTCACTAAAGCTGATCCGAATGTGGCCTGTTGTCTGCGCCCGATCTCTGGTGAGTGGTGACACCACAGAGAATGTTACCAGTATGCCAAGTTCCATGGAACTCTGCAGAGGTTACTGGTCTCGCGTTTATTCCCTCGACGAAACATGACCAAATGCTCTGCGCAATCTGCACGTTGGCAGTAAGGGCTCTCAGAGTCCTCGGTGGTAAAAGCAGAGGGTCAGGGGCCCGTGCCTCTAATTAGCACCATGATGCTCAGGAGAATGAAGTGCTACAGAGAAGTTGGCACACTCTTTTTGGTTGTGGCTTTGTGGTAAACGTCATGGGCTTTGAGTCCCATACGGTCTCTGTTCCAGCCATTCATTTTGCTACTATAGTGTGGCCAGGTTCCACGGAAACTTTATTTACAAACAAGGGCAGGCTAGATTTGGCTGGCAGGCTGCAATTACCCAGGGTCTCGAGTGTGTGGTCCCAGGCTTGGAGGTCCAGCGCCAGCTAAGAACACAGACATGCGGGCTCCATGTAGACCTGTCACTCAGCAGTGCTGGGAAGAGGCAGGGCAAGGGGGTCACAGTCCCCATGCTCAGGCAGCTCCAGGGACTAGCCCCTCCCTCATTACCTCATCCCTCCCCTTTTATCTTCCCTCCCCCGTTTTTTCCTTTCTCTATAGAGTGTTCCATGTATCGGGGCTTAAGTGTGTGATCCTAGCCGGGCGGTGGTGGCGCGCGCCTTTAATCCCAGCACTTGGGAGGCAGAGGCAGGCGGATTTCTGAGTTCGAGGCCAGCCTGGTCTACAGGGTGAGTTCCAGGACAGCCAGGGCTACACAGAGAAACCCTGTCTCGAAAAAAAAAAAAAAAAAAAAAAAAAAAGTGTGTGATCCTAGACCCTGACTCAGTTAGAGTTTCTATTGCTACAATGAAAAACCATGACCAGAAAGCAAGCTGAAGAGGAAAGGGTTTATTGGATGTACACTTCCACATTGTAGTCCATCATGAAAGGAAGTCAGGACAGGAATTAGGACAGGGCAAGAACCTGGAAGCTGCTGCAGAGGCCATGGAGGAGGAATGCTCCTTACAAGCTTGCTCCCATGACTTGCTCAGTCTGCTCTCTTAGAGAATCCAGGACCACCAGCCCAGGGATGGAACCGCCCATAATGGGCTGAGCCCCCTCATCAATCACTAATTTAAAAAATGCCCTACAGACTTGCTCACAGCCTGACCTTATGGAGGCATGTTCTCGACGGGTTTCCTCATCTTAGCTTGTGTCGAGCTGACATAAAGCTGCCTAGCACAGACACTAATGACCCAGCTCTGAGCTCTCAGACCTCGCAAAGAACACGCATCATCACAATGAGTGTTGCCAATCAATGAGGAATGCTCTGCTCCCATCTGGTCACCAAAGGGCAAGGCATCAGGCAAAACAGAAAGTCTGCAAGAACAAAGGATTCTGTGGTGCGGACTCTGCCCTGATTTCCTGATGCTCCAAGGCTGGCTTTGAGTGTTAGACTTGGGAGAAGCGTTTTGATGCCGACCTGACTCTTGGCTCTAGCTGATTCAGCATTTTCCCTGTGTGAGTGGTGTTTTCTTCTCTGACCTTCCCCGAGCCTCTGACTAAAGTGTTTCAACCACAACCACAACAACAATAACAGAGAAGGTGAGGGAAAAGGAAAGGGTTACAGGAAGAGAGAAATACAAGCCCATGGAAGGACAGAGAGGGCTGAGGACTTAGCTCAGCTGGTAGAGTACATCTCTAGCCAAGGTGTGAAGTCCAAGGTTTGATCCCTCTCTCCACATAAAACAAACGTGGTGGGCACATCTGTAACTCTAGTTACACAGGAAGTGGAGGCAGGAGGATAAGAAGCCCTCAGCTTGGGGCTGAAGAAATGGCTCAGTGGTTAAGAGGATTTTTTTTTTTTGGGTTTTTTCAAGACAGGGTTTCTCTGAGTAGCCCTGGCTGTCCTAGAACTCACTCTGTAGACCAGGCTGGCCTCGAACTCAGAAATCTGCCTGCCTCTGCCTCCAAGTGCTGGGATTAAAGGCTGTGCCACCACTGGCTGGCATAAGAAGATGTTTTGAGCTTTCAGAGGACCAGAGTTCAATTCCCAGTGCCCACATTGAGGGGCTCACAACAGCCTGTAGCTCGAGGAGAATTTGATACCTCTGGCCTTCAAAGGTACCTGTACTCATATACATATACACCCACACACATACATATACGCCCACACACAGACACACATATACATATATGTCCACATACATAGACACACACACACATATGTATATATATCTACACACACACACACATAGACACACACACACACACACACACACACACACACACACACAGATAGACACATAATTTGAAGGAAGAAAGAAACTCAAGTAAAATAACACAGAACAGCCTCTCCCATCCTGTGGAGAGCCACTGGCTCCCACAGCTGCCCTCAGTCCTTGCTTCATTAGGCCCTGCGTGAGAGGTCATGATCTGGGTTCTTTGAGACAGGACAGAGGTCTTTTCCCACAATCTTTCTGGGCTCTGGGGGAGGCTAACTGGGGAAGCAAGGGAGGAGGATGACTGGAGAGTTGGACCATCAGTGGTCCCCAAAGCCACCCGGAGCCAGCGGTGTCCAAGTTCATTGTTTCATGCTCAAGGACATCAAGGAAAGCAGGGCAGGGGAGGAGCAGAAAAACATAGATTCATTAAGGAAGAAAAGTAAGAGAGAACTTTTGAGAGTGGGCTGGCCTCCAAGCATAGGTCTCAAGATCTTTCTGCCCCAGGGCCTGTCAGCCGGATCCTCAGGTCCTCATCTCTCATGTACAGGGGTTTTCTAGATCCCTATGAATTTCAAGGGTTTTTTTTTTTTTGTCTATTTCTGCAAAATGTGGCATTGAAACTATGCAAGGGAGTGGATTGCACTGAACATACAGACAATTTCCTTCCAAAATGATATGTTTTAAAACACATAAACAATGTAGCTTCTAAATCTAGGCGGAGCTCACCATTTGAAGAAAGCCTTTCCTTCGTCCCTAAAAGATGTTATCACATTGCTTCTAATTAAAACAAACTTGCAAGACCATAGGGAAGAGAGAGATTCACAAGAGAATACAGACAATCCGCCTGGGTGTCTAATGGCTTTATGATCTTGTCTCTGAGCGAGCTTTAACGTCCTTCCCTGGATTTCAGCTATAGTCAGCACATCTGTGTCTATTCATTCTTCGAGCCGCCGAGAGTGAGGGTCAGGAAGGTTAGCAGACACCAAGACAACCAGTGACCCTGGCCAGGCCAAAGCATACATGTAAGACAATACAGTCTCCTTTCCTTGACAGGGTGCGATGTGCCTGGGAGAGGAGGCAAGCGGGGAAACTAAAACAGCCACCCAGCCCTCGAAGGGTCGGGGAAGTAGGTTCATGGCGAGACACACTGATGCTCGTGCAGGGAAGCCACAGATGATTCTGTGGGGAGGATCTGCATTCCAGGTACCCACATAGAGGAAGTCAGCAACATCTGGGCTGGTAGTGGGAGATGAGGGGAAGAGCATGGTTGGGGGCAGCTCTTCAGGTCCAGCTTACTTACTGAGCAGGCAGAGATGGGGCTAGAGGTATTTTTGGAAATGTATCCTGGCTACAGCGTGTTGTAGTCCGCACATCTTTAAAATCTGCTGGCAAGTCAGGCACAGTGGTTGTTGCACACCTTATCCCAGCACTTGGGAGACAGAGAGACAGGCAGAACTCTGAGTTAGGCTAGCCTGGTCTACAGAGTGAATTCCAGGCCAGCCAGGGCTACATAGTCAGACCTTGCCTCAAAAACAAACTATCAAAATAGCAAACAACCCAAAATTAAACAAAAACTGCCCATAAAAATAAAATAACCACAACAAAACAACACTGCCCCCCCCCAAACCAAGAACAAACAAACAAACAAGAAAATCAAAACCCATTTCTTGGCAATGTCTGAGTAGGGAGGAACATTCATTCATGGAATCAAATAGGCCGGGACCTTGGAAGGATATGTTCCCATATGACATGGTCTCAGAGGCCAGGGAAGGGGCCGGGCCAGCCGGCTTCCACGCTAATCCTGGCTGGCTTGCCTGGTTTCTGAGATGGTTCCAGGCCAGTCATTCTGAGCTGGCCATGTCAGAGTCTTGTCAGGGAACCCATTCTGATTGGAACCACTAACTGCCTTAGCTACAAGGAGAGGGTCACATCTGTCCGCTTGGTGGGCTGTGCTGGCTTTCTTTACATCAAATTGATACAAGCTGGCGCCATCTCAGGAGGGAGCCTCAATAGAGAAACAGACTTTGTACAATCAGGATGTAGGCAAGCCTGTAAGCCATTGTCTTTTTTTTGGGGGGGGGAGGTTTTGAGACAGGGTTTCTCTGTGTAGCCCTGGCTGTCCTCGAACTCAGAAATCCCTGCTTCTGCCTCCCAAGTGCTGGGATTAAAGGCGTGCGCCACCACCGCCTGCTCAGCCATTGTCTTAATTAGTGATTGCTGTGAAAGTTCCCAGCCCATGGTGGGTGGGGCTGGTGGTCCTAGATGCTACAAGAAAGCAGTCTGAGGAAGCCAGCAAGCAGCACCCCCTATAACCTCTGCATCAGCTCCTGCCTCCAGATAACTGCCTAGCTCGAGTTCCTATCTTGGCTTCCTTCAGTGAACTGGACTCAGGATATGTCAACCCACAAAACAAACAAAACAAAACAAAACAATCCCTTCCTCATCACAGAAAGAGTAACTGTAACTGTGACAGTGCCTTGAATGGTCATCCTGGCATTTCGGTCAGACAGTGACTCCTCGGGACTCCCTCAATGACAAGAAGGAATAGTCTGGGGTGGTGAGTTAGGGAAGAAGTTAAGTACTAAGGTGGGGAGATAATTTGGTACTCCATAGAGAAAATCAAACCCATATATACATACATAGTGAGATTCTATTTCCAAAAGAAAAAAAAAAAAGTCAAACTCAGAAATACTATAGGGAAGAAGATAGTTCATAGGAATATAAAAAAATAAACTTCAAAATCCTTTTTAACGGGGGTGGGGTGGGGTGGGGCAGCCTCTGGCTTCTGGCTCACACCTGTCGCCAGACAGTGAGCTCACTAGGAGGTCTGTGATGCTTTGGATAAAAAGCTCTGTAACCCAGTGCAGAAACCGCCTTGTTCATTTAGATACCTACTGTGACATTTGCCTTCATTAAGTGGGTTTTTTTTTTTTCTTTTCTTTCTTTTTTATTTTTAAAAGTCCCTCCTCTAGTCTAGAAATGGTGAGGCAGCTTTTGTCTGAAGAACAGAGGACTGGGGTGGATTTCAAAGCCAGCCAATAACAATGCATCTATTATTTGGCTCTGAAATTTCCAAGGTACTTTTGGGTCTGTTTTTCAATTTAAACCTGCCTGTAATGACCCACCAGGTTGGTCACAGATCAGTGTCCCCATGAATGTTGGGAGAAGACCTGCTGCCAAATGAGCTGAGCCCATAGACAGCTGTGCAACCCCCCAACATGCCACTTTGGTGTATGGATTATGCTAAGTTTAAAGATACTCATGAAGGGTAGCAGATGCAAGAAAGGATGGCTCAATGCTGCCTTTTCTTCCCAAAACTGGGTGGAGAAGCTCTTTATGGGATTCCCTCCCTGAGTCGAAAGGACAGTAACATTTTTATGGTCAGAGGATGAGCGTTGAGGTCTAGAGTCTGCACAAGTAAAACTTGTTAAAAGATTTTCTTCCCAGGCTGGAGAGATGGCTCAGTGGTTAAGAGCACTGGCTGCTCTTCCAGAGTCCTGAGTTCAATTCCCAGCAACCATCTATAATGGGATCTGGTGTCCTCTTCTAGTGTGTCTGTCAGTGTATTCATACATTAAATAAATAAATAAATAAATAATCTTTAAAAAAAGAAAAAAGAAAAGATTTCTTCCATTCTTTAAAGTCTTTCCATCCTTTATCTTTAAAAAAAAAAAAGATTTGCTTATTTAGTGTGTGTTGCATATGTGTGCATGTGTGTGCATGCACATGTCTGTGGAGATCAGAAGACAGCTTATGGGGGTCAGTTTTCTTCTATCCCATGGGTTCTCAGGGTGGAAGGAGGAATCCAACCCAGTTGTTCTCTGATCTTCACATGTGTATCCCCACACAATAAAGAAATAAATAAGCGTCATTAAAACCAAAAAAGCACACCTACAGTGGCCTACAGTCCCAGCAGGCCCCACCTTGGGAGCAAGCCTTCAGCATACAGGTTAAAGGGACACACAAGCCACCTATAGCAGCACTGAAGCCAGTACATTCTTCCTCAGACAGGACCCACAGGAAACAGGACAGTGTCGTGAACTCTCCCTTGCCACCGAGGGTTAATATTATCCCATGAGCAGCAGGCAGCAGGCAGCAGCGCAGCAGGCAGAGCAGGCAGCAGGCAGCAGGCAGCAGGCAGCAAGTGAGGCTTCCCTTCACGTCAAATGGGACTTGGGGGTGATGTGATGGGGACTCTCCACCAGGAAGGGAACATTGTTTTTTAGCAGAACATGCCTGTGGGCTTGCCTCCTTCCTGCACACAAGACTCTAAGGAGTTATTTCCGCCAATGGACTCAACCCCTGTGTGTACCGGCACTCGTCATTTACATACACGGTGTATACATGCACAACACATGCGCTCTCTGTGGTTGTGTGTTCTCATTTCCTTCCCACACAGTCTTCTCACTGTGTGGGAAGTCTCTATTCACACAAGCTGGCATGTGACACTCTTCCAGGTCCTGAGGTTGTTTGAACAGTGCCTCTGGTTTCCCTGGGAACTATGCTAGTCCAGCTGTTTCAGCAGCGTGAAATAGCCCCGACTTGAGTGTTATTTTTAAACCCTGCTTGTTGAGTCATGTCAATAGAAGGGCCGTCATTAGCTAATACCAGCACTGTTTGTGAAGAGCGAAGCAATCACACACATGGGAAAAGTCCAGGAAGGGAAAGCCCTTGGCATTGGACCAAGAAGTACACCAGAGCTTTACATGTCAAACAAGGGGTAGAGTGGGGTGGATATTATCTGTCACAGAACAGCTGTCATCCCAAATGAGGGACCAGAAGCAGATCATAGGGTCAGGGATGGCCACTACCAGTTCGTGGGGAAACTGGAAAGATGGCATCACATGAGGCCACAGGGAATAAAAATAAAAGCACATGTCAATGAAGACAAATGAGGTTTTTTTTGAGGCATCAGCTACTATGAGGCAAATCAAACCCTATTCCAAAGCACTCTGGGGCTGGAGAGATGGCTCAGCTGTTAAGAGTGCTTGCTCTTCCTACAGAGGGCCTAGGCTTGATTCTCAGCACCTACTGGGCAGCTAACAACCATCTGCAGTTCTGGCTAAGGGATCTGATGCTCTCCTCTGGCTTCCAGGGGCACTGTACACACGTGGCACACAGACATACACGCAGTCAAAACACACAGGTAAAAAAAATTAAATCCATAAGTGTGGTGGCGCATACCTTTAATTCCAGCACTCAGGAGGCAGAGGCAGGCAGAGCTATGTGAGTTCAAGGCCAGCCTGGTCTACAGAGTGAGTTTCAGTACAGTCAGGGCTACATAAAGAGACTCCATGCTTATTTTTCTTCCTCTCTCCCTCCCTTTCCTCCTCCCTCCTTGACTCCCTGTTTCCTTGGGGTGAAATGCTGTTTTAACTAGGCTGGCTTTGAACCCCTCGGCCGAAACAATTCTGTGTGAGTGTTCTAAATAACTGGGGACATAGCTGTGTCCCACTGCCCACTGTCTCTAGCTCAAACCTTACATTTCTCAAATGACAGCTTTATGGAGATAAAAATCCCATACCACAAATTCATCCATTGAGGAATTAATAGATCTTAGTGTATTCACGGACTTGTGTCACAACAATTAGCTGTAGAACATTGTCATTATTGTACAGGAACCCTTTAACCCGGGCCACAGAGGACTCGCGGTGAAGCACTTGCTGTGTAAACAGCCCAACCACCAGAGTTCAATTTCTGGGATCCGAGGTAAAGATGGAAAGGAAAGAACATATTCCACAAAAACTTCTTCACTCTATATTCTCACAGTGGTATTCCAGACACCCCCATCGCTCCACACCCCTCGCTGATACACAGGATTTTTTTTTTAAATAAAGAAAAAATTTGAGCAGTTGCTTCTCATGGTCTCTCACCTTAACCATCCTCAGTCCAGGTAACCACTGACCTACTGTCTTTAATAGTCTTTATGATCTCTCTGTGCTGTGTGATCTGGAGAATGGTCTGTGATAGACACGTTTTGTGTTTGAATGACTGAACTGATTAGGAATATAGCAAATCAAAATAAAAGAATAAATATCGATAGATAGATAGATGGATGGACAGGCTGACGGACAGGAAGGTAACATCATCAAACCGGGGGCTTACAAATATCCATCAGAAATGGACTGACCAAACACCTTTAAGACAGCCAGCTGGGGGCTGGAGAGAAGGTTCGGCATTCCCATGCTGGCTCACAACCATCAACAACTCTGGCACCTTTTTCACCTCTGAGGACCCAAGCACATGTGTGGTGCACAGACATACATTAGATACACACACATTAAGAATTTTTTTTTTTTGTTTTTTTTTTTTGTTTTTTTGAGACAGGGTTTCTCTGTATAGCCCTGGCTGTCCTGGAACTCACTCTGTAGACCAGGCTGGCCTCGAACTCAGAAATCCGCCTGCCTCTGCCTCCCAAGTGCTGGGATTAAATGCGTGCACCACCACCACCTGGCAAAAATATTTTTTAAAAAGTCAACTAGGGTACCTGTTAGAAGCCTGGGCAGAGCAGAGGATCCCTCTGAAGGTTTCAGGTAATAGACCAAACAGCAGCAGAGAGATGACATCATTAATTCAGAGGTTCACAATATCCAGCAGAAACCGGCTGAGGGAGTTTCCGATTGAGGCTCCTCTCTCTGGTGACCTTTCCAGCTTCTAGTTTACATCCTAGAATCAGGCACTTTTATACCATGGGATAAACATAGTGACTCCTGTTGGAAGTGGCTTCCCTTTCTCCTGTTCAAGTATATGATGATTTTGCTCTTCGACTGTTTTGCTGTTCTTTCCCTGTTACAGAGCTGGGAGAAGGGAATCTCCAGTCCTTGGTGGACACTTTAAAGACAAACATGCTTAGGTCTAAAACAGGGTGTTGGGGCAGCAGCACTTCCCTGGGCCAGCTTTTCAGTAATCCCAAATAACACACAACAATGAACCAATACAGTATAATTACAATATTTCATATAAACAGAACCATGCAATGTGTGTGACCTTTTGTATTCAGGTCTTTGTCACCAAGGTTTAGCCATGTTGTGGCATACATTAATATTGATTCATTTGTGTGCACACAATGTAGAGGCCAGCTGGGGTCTTCCTCCATCACTCCCCAACTTATTCCTTTGAGTCAGGGTCTCTCTCTGAATCTAATCATTTACCTTGGTTGGTTGGCGAACAAGCTTCCAGGATCCACCCCCAGCTGTCTTTGGTCTCATAGGGCAGAGGCATTTCTGGTGCTCTTTCTCCTATAAGCCCTACAAGGACTTGGCTCTCAAGGTTAATTGTTACTGGTCATAACCTCCAGTGTTTTTTTATGCTAAGTGTCCTGGTGTCCGCTGACAACCAACCAAGAGCTGTTTTGACAGCTCCGACGGCCCCTTCACGGCTGCACTAGATGGCAAAACAAGCTAATTCATTGCTTGCTTTTTTTTTTTTTTTTTTCTTTAAAACCTCATTAGCCTTTTAAATAGAACATGGAACTGGGAAGCTAGAGATAAAACCGTTAGCTACAAATTCATAGGATGAAGTCACCTGACTTTCAGTTAACAGACTCAGGCTCTAGGGCAAGCAAGATGGTGGAAGTGGAGACTCTTCAAGGTTCAAGAGGGAAAGCACAGTGACTTCCTCTGAGGAAGTTGGAGGAAAGAGAAGACGTTTTGAGGGACGAGAGGCTGTCAGGCTTAGCCGCAAGTAACTTTTCCTGCTGAGCCATCTCATGCTTGGTATGGAGACCCTTTCTAAGAACAAGGACAGCATCTCACTTCCTTCCGACTGCTTCGGAGCATTCCTGATTGGCCGTCGTCTCTCTCCTGGTTTCTGTTGGTGATCTCGTCTCCAGCTACTGCGAACAGCCCTGCCAAATGCCACCATGCATGGCTAAGCCCCCTAGTCTGTACCAGGTTCTCCTTGGGGTCAGAAGTGACAAGTATTTTATATTCCTGGTCGATGTGAGCAATTACCTGACAGGAAGCAACTTAAAGTCTGGAGGAGACAGTTCCTTTGGTAAAGTGCTTATCACACAAGCCCAATGACTTCAGTTTAATCCCCCAAGCTCAGAAGGAGAGAGTCAAGTCAAGGATCTTCTGAAGCTCACAGGCCATCTGGCTTGGTACACCAAGTGGTGAACAAGAGAGACCTTGCTATGGATAAAGTGACAGGCAAGGTCTGATACTTGAGGTTGTCCCCAGTACCCACAAGTGTCATAGAGTACACATACACACACACACACACACACACACCACACACACGCACGATTTATTTTGGATTACCCACCATGTATGACTGCTTTTATTTATTTATTTCTTTTTTTATTTTTTCCAGTGAACAAGCACAGGCTGGGATTCGAACTCCGGAGAGATGGCCCTCGGACTCCAGAGTGCGGCCAGGTGCGCCACCGCTGGCCGTTATTTATTTCTTTTAGACAGAATCTCACTATGTAGCCTAGACTCTCAGTGAGTTTTCTCTGCTCCCATTTGGGTAGTTCAGGATCTGATTCCTGCAAGCTTCTGACAACCTTCCAAGTTCTGAGAAAGCTGTCACCTTTTTGAAATTTCCCAGAGGATCTCAGGTTGTTTCAAGGAAAGTTGAGTTTCTTAAAATAGATCTCATTCTCTAAACACATTTAAACCATGAGAGTTATTTGATGTGTGCGAGCATGCCAGTCCCCATAGTCCTTTGCGAAGTATTCCACGATTGCCTTCCCTCACTATCTTGGTGCTCACTTGCTAATGATGGCCGTGAGCTCTGACTCTCTCCTTCTCCCTTCCTGGTGCTGGGGTTACAGGGTGCACCTCCACATCTGGTTTGTACAATGCTGGGTAATCAAATCTAGGACTTCATGCATGCTAAGCAAGCATTCTACCAATGGGGCTCTATCCCCAGTCCCATAAAAGCTATTGTTAACTTGCAAGTGGGCTTGTCAGCAGGTCCGGATGCTCTCCACAGTGAACCCGAGTAGCCTGTGGACCAGTCCTGACTTAGCATGTGTACTCTCGGGTCTGGCTCTCCTGACTCATCGAAGCATCTGACACCTGGCAGTAGGGTTTTAGGCTCAGTCATTCATGTTGCTCTGTGCCTGTTCATTAAATGGTGGAGCTGCTACTGTTAGCTTATCGACTTGCTCATAGATAAGCCCCACTGTTTACATTTCTTTATCATAATCTTGATTGTTAAGAGAGTAAACAAGGTCTGGCTGGGTATGGTAGTGCTGGCCTGCAACCTAGTTCTCAGGTGGTTGAAACAGGGAAATCACATGTTGGGGCTTATCTGGGCCACAAAATTAAATTCAAGGCCAGCTTGAGTGAGTTAGTGAGACTTGTCTCTAATTAGAACAGTAAACAAAGAGGCTGAGAGATGGCTCAGTGTTAAGAGCACTGGTGCCTCTTCCAAGGACCAGGATAGACTCATGTCCTAGCATCCCAGTGGGGTTCAACATCCATTTAGTCCTCCTCTGACTTCTGAGGGCATCGGGCATGCATGTGGTGCACAAATAGACATATCACAAGCAAAACATTATCGGATTTCTAAAATCTGTATAAACAGTGAGCTAGTCGGTAGAGGGCACGGGCATGCACGAGCCTGGGTTCAATTCCCAGCACGTCCAGATAATGGGACGTAACCAAACTGAAGCCTGAAGACCTCAGGATTCACTTTCCGTCAGATTTTGTCATAGCCAGACTGAGGCAAAGCCACAGGAGCTAGCTGATCACTTTGCTTTCAATCCTGCAATGTCTACCATGTCTGACTTCTTTTGGTGGTCAGAAAGGGCACCTACATTTTCTTTTCTGATCTCCTGAATCTCAGGTGGTCTGAATTCAGTGTTTAGCCAAGATACCTTTAAATTCATATCCCTCCTGCCTCCATCCAGGGTGCTGGCATTGATTAACAGAGCACAGTCTCCACACCTGTGTGTTGGGATCTAACCCACGGCTCTGTGCATACTAGACAATCATTCTACCAAATGAGACTATACCCCATGTCACCCAAAACATTTTTTTAAAGACTTATTTATATTGCCTGTAATATGCCCATGCAAAGAAGGGCACAGATCTCACTATAGATGGTTATGAATTACCTATAGGAGATTGAACTCAGGACCTTGAAGAATAGCCGGCAACTAACCTTAGACATTTCTGAAACCTCCAAATCTTTATTTGAAAGAATGGTTCAGAGTTAGATGTGTTTCGTAGCTATAGTTTAATACAACAGATAGTAGCCAAATAAAAAATTGTGCACGAAAGCTACCCTTTAAAGACAGCTTTGTAGAATATTTATTTAATTAAAATAATATATTTTGCATTTTTTGAAGTCACTTTTCCTTCTTTCCTCAATGTGCTAGCCCAACGATTTTCTTTCCCTCCTAAGCTTCCTGGAAGCCTGTTATTTACCAAGTTTCAGAGTGTCTCCCTGAGTCAATGGTATGAACTGCTGACTTTACTCTGTAGAGACTTTATCTAGCAAGCGGCTGAAGCAGAGTCCCCTGGTCTGTACTGTTAGCTGCAGCTTGAAAGCCAACACGTAACCAAGTCAGAAGAATCCTTCCTCCTCATCCCATGTGTGCCACTGGGCAAACAGCAGGCACCGTAAAATAAATAACCCCAAGCAGCCCTTCTGCAATTGTTTCTGGCTACTGACTCCAGACAAATATTTGCCTTGGAGGCTTTGTATAGAAAGACTATAGGCAAACCGGCTTCCTTTGTTCGTATAGCGAGTTCTAGCAACGACAAGTACTCCTCACGATTTCCTTGCAAATCTGTAAAGAAGCGGCAGTGAGGGTCTACAGAGATCTGACCTGACACATTGTTTCCTTTATGCTTCTTCTCTCCCCAACCCTCCTCCACCCAGAGAGCAACAGGAAGCTTAGACGATCTTCAGTGGATGCTGGGTCCTTGGGGGAAAAGCTATAAAGAAAAGTCACTCCTAGGAGCAGCTTGGTAGGCAGAGTGGCTCCTGGGGAACAACAGTCGAGGAAGTTGTCTTCTGGCCTCCACATGTACTCATGTATATGGGCAAGTGTATACACACATACCACATATGTCTGTCATTCATAGGATCGCATAGAACTCCATGGACTTTCACAAGTCCTTGTCATAAGACTATGTGACTGAGTTTGCAACACTAGTTTGGGATAATCTGTTATCACATGCCATGTAATGTGACGCCACCAGAAACACTATGTAGGATGTGCTATAGTTTTGCTAAGATGAATAACATAAGCCTCATCACAGTCTCTCTGAAAATATCTTGGATTATTTCTCTATCTGGTAAAGTCTTTTGCCTGAAGTGATCGAGATGATTCAAGACACAGGACATTGGAGTTGATTCAGCCTCAGACAGAAGGCTGAGAACAAAAATGTGAAGGGCGACCGGAGCTGCACTGTGGGTACCTGAGTGATGCTACCTCCTTCAGTGAGCTGAAGGCATTGCAGTCGCTTCACGGAGCACCCTGGTTCTTGGGAGATGTATGCCACACTACTTGGGGAAGAAGGGCTATGTGCCTGCAACTCTCTAGTATCAAATAAAAAAGGAAGCAAGGCTCAATGAGATAGCTCAGTGGGCAAAAGTGCTTGTTGCCAAGCCTGGTGACCTGAGTTTGACCCTTGGATTTACATGGTAGGAGAGAACTGACTTCTTCGTGTTGTCCATCAACTTCCAAAGCCATGCCTAGGCTACACATGCGTACACGCACATGCACACACACAAATAAATGTAAAAAAAAAAATCCATAAAAATTTAAAATAATCCACATATTCACAGAAAGGGATAGAGAGCCTGTAACTGGGAAATGTAAAAGAAGGCCGGCTGTGGAGGCGCATGCTATTGATCCCAGGGTTCAAGAAACAGAGGAAGGGAACCAGACCAGACCAATCTGGCCCAATCAGGCTGGTTCGAAGCCAGCCTGGGCCACCTAGGGAGTCTCTGTCTCCAACAAAACAATTACATAAAGGACTTTGTATTGTTGTTTCCATTTTCTCAAAGGTTGCTTAGATTTTTCAAAAGTAACATTGGTGACCTGGGAGCAGAGCTCCGTAGCAGAGATGCACTGCAAAGCACAGCCGACCAAAACTGAAGTTGAGGGAGAGCAAACAACTAAATACAGATTTGTTGCTGTGGGAATCTAATTAAACCAGAAGGTTCAGAAATGAATCACTATTATTGATTAATGTAAGCCATTACTACCAGCCACGCCAAACCAGAGGGCAGGAGAGTCTGTGAGTTTGAGGCCAGCCTGGTCTACATAGTACTGGGATTAAAGCATGAGCCACTGTGCTGATATGAAGCCCAGGTTGGTCTCAGCTCTTACTTTTCTTGCCTCAGTTTCCCAAGGGCCTACACTTGGCTAGGACACTTTTAATTTAATTAACAGAAGTTGAATGGAGGGCATGCTTAGATAAGGTCTCCCTAGAAAGGGACCAGAGGCTCACTAAAAGAAAAAAAAAAATTTGAGACAGTTTCTCTGTGTAGCCCTGACTGTCCTGGAACTATCTCTGTAGACCAGGCTGACCTCAAACTTACAGATCCGCCTGCCTCTGCCTCCTGAGTTCTGGGATTAAAGGCATGTGCCACCACTGCCTGGCTTCAAAATTTTTTTTTTGAAAACTGAAAATATTTCAGAAAAAAAGTTACATTTTTAAAAAGGTTTGTTTACTTTATATATATGAATACACTGTCACAGTCTTCAGAAACACCAGAAAAGGACATCGGATCCCATTACAGACAGTTGTGAGCTACAATGGAGTTGCTGGGAATTGAACTCAGGACCTCTGGAAGATTAGTCAGTGCTCTTAACTGCTGAGCCATCTCTCCAGCCCCACATGTGATTTTTTTATGTGTGTTTTGTTTTGTAATTTTAAAATATTTATTCTTGCTTTATACATATGGATGGATGTCTTACCTGCAGCTGTGTCTCTGCACCTCATTTATGTAGCCCTGGAGCTGTTACAGACAGTTGTGAGCTGCCATATGGGTGCTGGGAACTGAACCAGAGTCCTCTGGAAGGGCAGCTGCTGCTCTTATCTGTCGAGCTATCTCTCCTGTCTCAGCATCTCGACTTTAGATCCTTATATACTTATATAACCATTTCAGTTAGATTACAGAACTCGGGCTGGAATTCTGTGAGCTGTTAATCACCATGAAACCTACTGGAGGGGTCAATCCTCCTGCATCATCTCCCAACCTGCTGCATCAACTCTGCCCTCAAGCTTCTCATCAGTCACTTCACTTGATTTTTTTTTTTTTTTTTTTTATAAAATACAGTCTCATTCTGAGGCTCGGGCTGACCTCAAACTCTAAGTAGATGAGGGTGGCTTTGAACTCCCGAACCTCTTGCCTCTGGCTTCCAGGAGCCAGAGTTATAGGTATATGCGCCATCACACTGAGTACAGATATTAATTCCCAAGGCATTTTCCAAATCCTTCCCCTACACAAATGTATCATCTCACATACAATTTTTATATTTTTAACTGCCCAGTGCCCCTGAGGTGTAAGGACTTTACCCCCCTTAACATCAGAAGCTAACAATCAAGTCCTCCAGGAAAACGAGGGAACAGCAGAAGAAATGCTATTTTATTTTTTCTCTTCAAAGTTTGTGCTATGAAGTGACTGCCCGTGATTCCAACAGGCAGGCCAAACAGAATGCTCACACCAGAGATGAAAGGGGCTGCTGCCCACTGCACATCCTCTGTGGGAGACTCTCACTGTGTCTACAAAGTCACAGATGCTGACTCAATGATAACAACAGCCTGGTCAGAAAGGTAAGGATGGGCCGGGGAGAGAAGGCTCAGTGGGAAGAGGTGGAACTAGTTCAAATCCAGGGCAAGCACATAAAAACGGGGCTCGTGGGCATGCCTTTAGCTCCAGCACTGAGGCTGGGAAAGGGGACTCAAAGGAATAATGGGGACAGCAGTATGACGGGACACTTGTCACACTGTCTAGCCTCCATAGATGGAGACACACTCACACAGGCACACGTGCACTTATAAAGTGAGGGGAATTGCTTGATTTTCCTTTAAATCTGGGTTCAGTTTTCCGAGAATCATTTATCTTCATCTGTCTTAGGAAGGTTTGTCTTCCTTGATCAGTGTTTTGCTCATAAATCATCCAGAAAAAGCACAAACACCCGAGGCAGGAGCTGTGAGGGAAAGTTGTGTTTAGGACCACTTATTAAAATAATTACAGTATGGACAATTGGGGAGGAGAGCTCTGGTGCCCTCTATTGGCCAGGCTAAGTATTGTCATCTTCTGACCCACCTGACCTTGCTTTGTTTGCTGTTGTCCTTCTCAACAAAATCTGAGTAACAAGGGCAGAAGGCCCCACCCCGATCCCTCTGGCTGTGGTAAGAATACCAACATTTACACAGCTCGCAACCATCTATAACTCCAGTCCCAGGAGACACAATGCTCTCTTCTACCTCTGTGGCCACCAGACATACCTGTAAGTAAACACCCATACACAGAAAATCATATGATCAATACAACTTAAACACACGAAACCCCCAAGATCTAAATTACCACGTCAGGTATGTGTGGCTTGTTCTACGCATTGACTACCCATCTGCAATCTGGCACTGTTTGTGTTCACTACTGATATACCACTAGGTCAGAGAGACAGATGGACCTACTCTTAGAAGGAATGAGGATAACTCAGGGAGGTGAAATTGGACAACATGACAGACTGCTGGAGAAGTCTGATGGGAGGTACTTCCTGTCTGTTATCTGAAGCACAGAAAAAGGGTACATGGTCCAGAGAGAACAGGAGACCCACCCACATAAAAACAAAATATATTTTGACATATTATTTTCATATATAAATAGTTTGTGAAGAATACATATACCCTGTGCATATGCTATAAATGAAAAGGATGTGTGTATAGGCTGTTGCTCTTCCATTATAGGGAGGGCTGAAAATGAAACCAGAAGGGCCACATGTTCTATTTGCATAAAGGATTTCTCAACTGGAAGTGACTTTGCCCCCACTGGAGCCTTTGGCAATGCCTGGACATGTTTCTTACTGTCATGACTCAAGTTGGGGGTGTGCTACTGACATCTGATAGGTAGAGTCCAGGAATACTGTTAGGTGCCCCACAACATACAAGAAAGCCTCCTCCGGAGCTTACCCAGCCCAGCATACAGATGAATCAATAAGCCATCTCATATCATGTATATGATGCAGGGTTAATAGATGAGGCAGTTACCAAGAGTTTTTATCATACTTTGGCCATTTGACAGGTGACACATTAACTAGTCAAGGCCTATTTGAAAACTGAGTTTAATTTGGAAAAGACACACACACAGTGGTAATGTGAAAAACAGGTGAGGGTCTCTAGTAGACTCCAGGAGCCTGTGCTGTGTATGTAGAAGCTCACTGTGTGTTTCTCTCTTGGCTCCTTTTCCTTATCTGGACACATGTAGACACGAGCTAGAATCAGGGACAAACCTTGACAGTCTGTTTCAGTACTGCTCAATCATGATTACTTCATGGGTCTAGTTAAAGTCAAAACAACTCATTTGTATTGTTTTGAGTTAGGCTCTCTCTGGGTAGCCCTGACTGGCCTGGAACTTGATATATAGACAAGGCTGGCCTCAGACTCACAGATACTCTCCTGTCTCTTCCTCTGGAGTACTGGGATTAAAGGCATGTGCCACCACATTTGGTTCAAAACAATTCTTTTCTTCTTCTTCTTTTTTTTTTTTTTCTTTTTTTGGTTTTTCGAGACAGGGTTTCTCTGTGTAGTCCTGGAACTCACTCTGTAGACCAGGCTGGCCTCGAACTCAGAAATCCACCTGCCTCTGCCTCCCAAGTGCTGGGATTAAAGGCGTGCGCCACCATTGCCCGGCTTCAAAACAATTCTTAAAGCAGCCCACAGTATAGCTGAGTTTTGGAACATCCGGAAGAAAGAGTCTAAAATTAGGGGACCAGGAAGGTGGCTCAATGGGCAAAGTGCTTGTTCTATAAGCACAGGTACCTGGGTTGGATCCCTAGCACCCACATAAGAAAGTTGGATGCAGCCTCAGGTGCCTGCACCCCAGCATCAGGGTGCAGAGACAGGCAGACCTTGGGGATGGAACTCCCTGACCAGCAAGCAGAAACAAAATGGGAACCTCCAAGTTCAGCGAAGAGACCCTATCTCAAGAAATAAAGTAGGTCAGCTGCCACACACAAGAAGACATTTAAAAAGCTGAGAAGAGGGGTGACAATGGGAGAAGGAGGGGGTAAGGGAAGAAATGGGGTGAAAATGACTATACTCACTAAATGTATGAAACTGTCAAACCAAAAAAAAAAAAAAAAAAAAAACCTGGGAAAATATAAGGCAGAAAAGCAATGGAGAAGATGTCCCTGTGTCAACCTCTGACCCTCACAAGTAAATACACACATACTCACACACAGACATTCAAACACACACACATACATGCACACACACACATACACTAAACACACACACAAACACACAATCACACACACAAACACACACTCACACAGATGTTCAAACACACACTCAAACACAACAGTCGCATACATAAACACACACATAAACATACACAGACATTCAAACACACACATACATTCAAACATACACAGTTGCATACATAAACACACACACTCACATACAGTCATTCAAACACACACACATATACTTACTTGCACACACAAAGGCACAATAACAAAAACACACACTCATTCTCTCTCACACGCACACACACATACAGCTAAATGGACATTGCTTGTGATAGAAAAAAGAGTCTCATCAAAATTTCAAATTAGACACAAAACCATAAGCCAATAAAATTCAAACCAACAACTTTACTTATTTTTATGATGTGAAACCGTTACCTACAACTTGAGGACGGTAGTGGTAACAGCCAGGCAGATTCTTTTAGGTTTATCCAAACAAAGTCCATGCCATCTGACAACCCCTGGACAATGACTTGGCTTATGTCATTCTTCCACTGCTAACACAGCTGCTGCCAGCCCTTTCTGATCTGTGGCGTGACTGACCTACGCGTGGGCCTAGCTGGGTACTTAGACAATCAGTCTTTGTTCCAATGTCACGAGCCCGTGGCAAAGGACTACAACTCACCACCAAGGTGTCTGTAAACACAAACACAGGTGTCTGCTCCAAAATAATGGCAGGCTGCATGCAGGCAAATTCAGATGTCCAGAATTTGCTTACAGCATTAGACTTACAAGAAGTTTGTTGTTAATAATTCCTGAAAATATAAGCATGGCCATAGAGTGGGAAACACCAGCAAGGTGTGCTGGCTCTGAATGCTTACCTTCCAGCACCTCAGCTGGCCTTCACATTTAACCTATCCCACCTACACACACACACACACACACACACACACACACACACACACACACTCACACACCATGTATTCCCATACAGAACTGTCAGGACTTGAACTGTATTTATTTCTTTATCTGATTGTCTGTTTCTTTTGTTTTGTGGGGACAGGGTTTCTCTGTGTAGCCCTGGCTGTCCTGGAACTCACTCTGTAGACCAGGCTGGCCTTGAACTCACAGAGATCCACTTGCCTCTGTCCTGGTGTGTCACCACCATCCAGCTGGACCATGTGTGTGTGTGTGTGTGCCCATGCACGTGTGTGTATTTGTGCTAGTGCCCACATGTGGTAGCTTGAATAAGAATGGCCCCCATAGGCTCATATATCTGATGCTTGGTCTGTAGTTGGTAGAACTGCTTCCGAAGGATTAGGGGGTGTGGCCTGATTGGAGGAGGTGTGGCCTGATTGGAGGAGGTGTGTCACTGGGGATGAGGTTTGTGGTTTCAAGAGCCAAAGCCATTCCCAGTGTCTCCCCTCTCTGTCTCCTGATGTGGTCAGATGTAAGCTCTCAGCTACTGCTCCAGTGCCATGCCTGCCTGCCTGCTTGCCTGCCACCATGCTCTCCACCGTCATGGCCATAATGGACACAGACTAACTCCCTAGAACTATGAGCTCCAAGAAATGTTTTCTTCCATAAGGCAGCATCTCTTCACAGCAATAGAAAAGTAACTAAGACTCCGTGGAAGTCACAAGGACATTGGATCAAGTGTAAGGAGCAGGTGGTTGGGACCTGCTGGGCAGCCTCCTGGCAGTGCTGAGACTTTCTTTAGTTCCTCTACCGTTTAGCTTAAATCTCTTTTCAGGAGGGTGTTTGCAATCCCGTGGCTCTCTAAAACCCCCACTTACTGCTCATCTGAGGGAAATGCTACCAGTTCTTCTTTGTGGCTCTCAAGTAGAAGAAGAAGAAGGACCTCAGACTTAACCTTGGGGTCCGATGGTACATGCAGTGTTGAGCATGCATAATCTTTCAAGAAAATTTTAAGAAGTTAAGACGTTTTAGCCCATCTGTGAGTTCAATTAAAAAAAAAAGAAATCGAACTATAGATTTAGTGTTTCTCTGGAAAACAACCAGAACTACTGCGGGGGTGGGTGGGGGGGTGGTTGTTTCTCCATGGTCAGCCAGGACATCCCTAGGCGATGCCCTGGTTAGAATATGGAGGCTGCAGCTTCTGGCTCACTCGACATTGCTCCTCAGTCATGTATGCTCCCGGGGTGATCTCGTGATTGCTGCTGTAAAAGAGACTTTAAGAGATAAGCCAGGGGCTGGAGAGATGGCTCAGTGGTTAAGAGTACTGACTGCTCTGCCAGAGGTCCTGAGTTCAATTCCCAGCAACCACATGATGGCTCACAACCACCTGTGATGGGATTCGATACACTCTTCTAGTGTGTGTCTGAAGACAGCTGCAGTGTGTACTCATATAAATAAAAAAAAAAATCTTTAAAAGAGAGAGAGAGACAGAGAGAGAGAGAGAGAGAGAGAGAGAGAGAGAGAGAGAGAGAGAGAGAGAAGCCAGGACTTCGGCCTTTCTCATTCCTGGCTTCACCTTCTGAGCACCAGTGAGCCTCAGAGTCTTGTTTTCCTCATTCTGAAATGAATGGACATTCCAAACCAGGGCTAATCTGCATTTCAGTATTTGATTCAAATTTAATAAAGCACTGGTGTCTAAGGTGTCTTAAGAAACGCTGGCTGTTTGCATTTAATTCCCCTCATGAATGAATGTCAGTTCCTCTGTTCTGTTGTAAGCTCAGAGCAAGGACTTGTCATGTGTTTGCAGAGTCCTGGATACAGAGACTGCGGAATGCACACTCAGATAACCTGGGGTTAGACTCCAGTCTAGCTATGTGCCATCTGTCAAGTGATTCAATCTTCTGGAACCTTCATTTTATGGCCCACAATAAAATACGCCAAGAAAATAGTATATAGCACACAAACTAAGATTTTATTATTTCTTTTAAAGCCGGAGATAAATCATTCATTTCACATCAAATGTTAAGCACAAAAATCCCACTTTGGATAGGAGTCAGCTGGGAAACCTTGTTTCTCAGGTTCTCGGTGGTCACATCTATAATCTTACCCAGAGTCTCCAGGCAAGTAAGGTGCGTGTGTTGTGTGCGTGTGTGTGTGGTGTGTGTGTGTGTGTGTGTGTGTGTGTGTGTGCAGGTGCTGATGTGTGCATGTGTATGTAGAGGGCAGGGGTCAATGGCAGGTGTCAATTTAACTCTGTTTCCATCTTCTGTTTTTGAGACAAGGTCTCTCACTGAATCTGAAGCATTTAGTCACACTGGCTGTGTAGGAAGCCCTGTGTACCTTTCTTTCCTCTCCGTCTCTCTGGTGGGACCACAGACACTCAATGCTGTGCTGTGTTTGTTTAAGCGAATTCTGGGAACTGGGCTCAGGTCTCCATGCTTTCACAGAAAGCACTTTACAACCAAACCATCTCCCCAGCATTCCATACCTTCCTCAGGAACAAGAGCTGGAACCAATATCTCTCCTGATGTTTTTAAAAAATGGTTTATTTATTTTTTTATTTTTAGTGATGTGTGTTTAGCAGATACCTGTGGCTCTGACTGCCGACGTGTTCTGCCAGGCTTACACCTCTAGAGCCTGGATTTACCTGGCCTCTGATTTGGACAGGTTTACTTGGGGAACGTTCCACAGTAAGGAAGCCAGGCTGAGACTATTGTGTTATGCCTTGTGTTAGTCAGGCATTCGTGTTGTGAAAACAGAAACAATGTAAAGAGATGGAAGGTTTGCTGGGCTCAACCTTCCAAAAGTTTCCATCCACCATGATGGAGCAGGTGTGAGAAGCAGGGTTTATAACACGGGGCCTGGAAGCCAAGAGAGCATACAAGCTTGTCAGCTCCTCCTGCAGTTCTATCGCAGTCAGAGCCACGGTATCTTGCTAAACACACATCACTAAAATAAAAAATATAAACCTCCCCCTTAGCTAATCCTCTCTGGAAACACCTTTACAAACACTCTCTGTCCACTAGGAGCTTCTCCATCTAATCAACTTAATCAATATCACTGTTGCAGATAAGCTCAACAGCGACCGTCTCCACCAGAAATAAAGCCTGAGTCACAAGGCTTTGTACAATAAATCCAGGCATGGAGGTGGAGTGGGTTGGGGGCAGGGGAAAGTCTAGTAGGTAAAGATGCCTGGGTTTGAGCCTGGAGATCCTAAGTTGCCCCCTGACTCTCCTCCACATGCTTAGACACACACACACACACACACACACACACACAAAGGAGAGAGAGAGAGAGAGAGAGAGAGAGAGAGAGAGAGAGAAGAGAGAGAGAATAATTATAACTTAAAAACTGACCTTAAAAGAAAAATCCCGTCGGTTTACTTAGCCCTCAGAGGTAGCTTCTTCCCAGCCCAGTGAGAAAACCAGTGTGCCAATCCATATGTAGTAGAACTGACCTGTCTACCTGTCTACCAGGGTCCATGATCTTCCTTATTCATATGCTCCAGCCCCACAGTGATCTACTGGAACCATGGATCAGCAAGGGACATAATTTATAGATTATGTCAGTCAGAGATTAACAGTAACTATGTTAGTTACTTGTTTCATCTCTGTGACCAAACGCCTGACAAGACCAACTCATGGGAGAAAGTGTTACTGTAGCTGACAGTTTTATGATGGAGTTGAGTCTGTGGCTGAGGTTCTGGCCTGGGTGTGGGAGACAGCATCTTGGCATATCAATGGGTGGATGAAAAACATAAAACTAAATGGAAGTAGGCCAGGCTATACCTCAAGCCCACCTCACACTACTGACCTACTTCAGCCAGCCAAGACTCACCTCCGCAAGGGTCTACTATCTCCCAAACCACTGCCCACAACTGACGTGTTAAACACTTGAGCCTACAGAGGAACATTTGACATTCAAATCATTAAACTAACCAATAATAAAACCAAACACCTAGAGTGGTAGACTCTAATAAAAGGTATTCAAATACCTCTCAGAACGTCCTGCTCACCATGGCTGACTGCATGTAACTGAAAGAACACAAAAGAAAGCTGAGGACAAAAGGGGACCACAGTGCCTGGCTTCCAAAGTGCTTATGTACACCTGTGACCAGAAGCGTGGAGAACAAGCTTGTGCCAATTGGTACTGCCTGGAACCACTAGTGGCCCGTAGGGCCAGATCAAGCCACCATCTGTCTTAGTTGTTGTTAAATGAAATTTTATTCATTTGTTTGTTTTTGACACAGGGTCTCATTGAGTAGCACTGGCTGGCTTCAAACTGGACAAGTAGCTGAAAATGACCTTGGGTTCCTGATTTTCCTGCCTCCGCCTCTCAAATATTGGGATTAAAGGTATGTGTGCTACCATGCCTGGCTCATTTTTTAGCCTTAGAGATTTAAAATGTTTACATGTTAACTTGTTAGAAGTTTTCATAATTAAGTGATTCACATTGTAATAGCTGTTTTCAAGCCCCGGTACAGAAGTGAGCCAACAGTTAGTACAGACCACACACCTATAATCTTCTGGTCTCTGTGCACACAAATAATAACAACCCACCCCCACCACCAAAAAGTAAAACAGTGTTGTGTGCTATGCTGGCAGGAGCATCAAATATCTTAGTTTCTGTCACATCTCCTGACTGGATGGTTTTTGTTGAACTTGACAATCTCATGATGTTTTCCTCATAAACCTAGGCACATTAGGCTGTATTATATATACCTATGTTATCTAGGTTTCTGTAGCATCATCTTTGAAGTTCTTGACACGATAAAAATGGTGTGATAATGCATTTTCCAAAACACATCCCTGTCAGGACGTGATGTGTGTCTGCAGACAGCTGTAGTCACGGTACGTATTAGAGATTTAAAAAAGGTCACCATTCAGCAGTGATGACATGGGACTGGCTCCAGCTCTGCAGCCCATCCTGTGTTCAGTCTTACAAAAGCCTCCCTTTTTACTTTAGCTGTAGCTGTGTGTATACACACACAGGGGCTGGGGTTTAGGTGTGCATGAGTGCAGGTATCTGAGGAGGTCATAGGTCAGATCTTCTGGAGTCAGAAGCACTTGTGAAACCACCTCTCATGGGTGTTGGGTATTGAACTCAGGACCTCTGGAAGAGCAGTCAGTGCTCTTAACCACTGAGCCATCTCTCCAGTCACCAGCAGTGTCTTATATAACTGGTACTTTAGGTCCAAACCAGAGAGCAGATGTGGGAACAATCTTAAGTCATCCCCAGAGCTCAAGTAGATCTCACCATTCATGCATGTACTTATTAGTATTTATTATTATTATTATTATTATTAATTTGCTTTGTTTGAGACAATGTTTCACTGTGTATGTCAGGCTGGCTTCAACCTCTCAATCCCCCTGAATCAACTGACCAAGTGCTGAGATAACAGCCTGAGTGGCCAGACTGATTTGTATATTTACAAGTTCTGTGTGTGCCAGATCTTCATGTATAAAGCAAGGGCCTTGCATTTTACCTTTAGTGCATGACCTGAAATCAAGCCACCTCCAGTATATAACCAACGCTTTACTGGGAGTAAGATTCAAGGACCGTTCCCTCTCCTCCCTACGGAATCTGTGTTTGCTCTTCCATTGGGACGGAGGGCAAAGGGTCAGACTACGTTAGCTGCGCCCTCCAAGGGCATGGCTCCCTGGGTCAGTTTCAACTGTTCCCTCACAAGAAAAAGCCACATACATTTGCATCTGGTCCAGACATAGTGGCATGGACCTTTGATTCCAACACTTGGAAGGCAGAGGCAGGTGGATGTCTGTGAGTCTGAAGCAAGCCTGCTTCAGGACAGCCAGGGATACAGAGTGCGATCCTGTCTCAAAAAGAGAAAGAGGAAAAAAAGAAAGTAAAGAAAAGAAAAAAGAGAAAAAGGCAAAGCCTACATCCATCACTAGTTTTCTTAAGAACAAGGCACAAGACACCATTGGATCTTTCTGCTCTAATGGCCCAGACACCAGAGAGCTCCCAAAATAGTGACAGGAAAAAACAAAACTTGCTCTCAGACAATTGACAGGCCTTTTCCTTTTTGGCATGGGGAATTCATTCAACCAAATATTTTTACTTCCAGGCCCTGTAGAATGAAGACAGATAAACACAAAGTTATACACTCTGGGGCTGTGATTTACAAATGAGGTTTCACAGGAGAGACATAGAAGCCACCTCAAGCTAACTATACTTTCTGGTCATATGTGGTGTGTACAATTGTGGTCCCAACTTCCTAGTGAGGCAAGAAGCCTGCAAGATCAAGGGCAGCCTGGGCTACACAGGGAGAGCCTATCTCAAACAAACCAATGCATAGAGATAGCCAAAGGAAAGAGTTAAAATTCAGTGGGGTACTCAGGTCCCTACCTTATTTATTTATTTATTTATTTATTTATTTATCATTACAGTTCAGTCTCCCTGATACCTTAATTCTCAAACTGGTGTGTGTGTGTGTGTCAGAGAGAGAGAGAGAGAGAGACTGAGAAAGAGAGAGAGAGAGAGAGAGAGAGGATGAGATGAGGGACAGAGACAGACAGAAAAACATTTCATCTTTTGCTTTCATTGACCATTCTAGATTTCTTTTTTTAATAGTGAGTTTATTATGATACTATAATACATAGTCTTTTTTTTTAAAGAATTATTTAATTTATATATGTGAGTACACTGTAGCTGCCTTCAGACATACCAGAAGACAGCATCAGATCTCATTACAGATGGTTATGAGCCACCATGTGGTTGCTGGGAATTGAACTCAGGACCTTTGAAAGAGCAGTTAGTGCTCTTAACCACTGAGCTATCCCTCCAGGCCCAATCCTAGATTTCTATGTCATCCTCTCACTTCCCTCTCTCCCCTCTTTTATGACAACTCTACTCAACAACCCAACAATCTTCTCTCTCTCTCTCTCTCTCTCTCTCTCTCTCTCTCTCTCTCTTTCTCTCTCTTTCTCTGTCTCTCAGAACAAAACAAAACCAGGGTCATGTAGGTAGCCTAGTTGGTGTTGGTCTTGAAATCTCTGTGTACCCAAGGACAATGTCAAAGTCTTGACCCTCTTTCCTTGACCTACCAAATGTTGGGATTACAGGACTCCAATATCATACCTAGCCAGTTTAAAGGGAACACACACACACACACACGCACATATGCACACAGAGTTAAGAGGTATGGGTGTTTTTGCCTGCACAATAAATTTGTGCACCACTTGTGTGCCTAGTGCCCTGGAAGGCCGAAGAGGACACTAGATCCTCTGGAACTGGAGTTACAGCCGGTTGTGAGGCACCACGTGGGTTCTAGGATGTAACCTGGGTTCTCTGCAACACGAGCTCTTAGCAGCTGAACTGTCTCCCCAGCTCTGAGGGGAAGGATTTTCAAGGGTGGCCACCAGAAGATTTCCAGGGAAAACAGAGCTTGGAACTAAACTGAACTCAGCGTCCACCATGATAAGGTTGCAGGAAATCGATGGAGTCTGACTGGTAAATGCAGGAGTAAGGAGTTTCCCTTGCAAAGGTAGGGGGTGGCAGGAAGATGAACCCCTCCCCCGACAGAAACAGCTGAGGTCACTGAGTTAAGACGTGACTCCACCCGGGGTCATAAAGGCCTGGTTTAGACCCCTCCTGCTTCTTCGGGTTGTCACCATGCCACCATAAGGCCTTTCCTTTAAGCCCCAGAGTGGTCTCTGTGAGACGGGAGGAGGGAGTCTCCAGAAGCAGTTTCCACAGGTTTTTGTGTGTTTCACCTCCTCTCCAGTGAACATAGGGAGTTTACCTCACACCCAAGAATGGATGACCGAGGTGTGGGGAGTCTTCCGCCTCCAGCAGAAGAAAGAGCCACGTGACTAAACCAGGTCTGTCACAACGTCCTCCTGTACTTGGTTACCACCAAGAATAAACTCATTTGCCAGGTATGGTGGTGCACTCCTTTAATCCCAGCACTGGGGAGGCAGAGGCAGGTGGATCTCTGTGAGTTTGAGGTCAGTTTGGACACAGAGTGAGTTCCAGGCCAGTCGGGATTATACATGAGATTCTGTCCCAAACAAACAAACAAACAAACAAACAGTCCCATCCTAGCAAAAACAAACAAACCCTCAAGTTCTAACTATACTGGTATTGAGATGTCATGTAGTGTTTGCAACCACCACAAAGGTAACTTCCTGAGAGATCTGGCCCTCCAAAATAAACTCCCACCCCACCCCCCTCTACCCACACATGGCCAACCCCTCCCATGATGAACGCAGTCTCATGTAACCTGTGATGTATATCAGCCTCCCTTTTGATCTTTTTTAAGCCAGTGTGGTCAAATTTCCATCATCTTCAACTACCTCACTGTGGAGAATTAAAAAGAACATTGACAACGGTTTCAAGTACTCAGCAAATGGTACCGATCACTAGTGTGCTAGGTACAAAGAGCTGTGCCAGGCAGGGTACTACAGAGGGAAGAGAGGAAAAGCCAAGCAGTTACTGGTGGCACCCACGAAGCGCTGGGTCTGATCCCCAGCACCTCTGACCTAGTAGTCACCCACCTGCCCCAGGCCACAGCGATTTGACAGTCAAAAGAGAAAAACAAGTTTCAGCCTGGTCTAGGCCACTTACCGCCTCTGTTTCGACACACGATGCTTGCCCAACTATCTGTTAAAAGTGCAGAGGGCATGTCCTTCCTGTATCCAAAATAATTACTACAGGCTCGGCATTGTGCGTCTGTTCAGTTTTCCAAGGGAAATCTAAATCTTCTGATAGCTTATTTTTACATAGTGGCAATGAATTCAGAGCCATGTGCTTGGGACAAAGGTCACAGTATCTGTCCACTCTGATCACCCTCAAAGCTTGTCAGTCCATTTCCTAGAGAACAGAATCAGCAGAATTCTGTTCTTCTCTACCTCCTCTCCCAGTTCTTAAAAAAATATTGTTATTATATTTATTATTATTATTATCCTGAAGGAATGATTTTATGTAGCAAAGGATGACCTTGAACCCTGAGGCCCTCTGCCTCGGTGTCGGAGCTGTACCACCCTCCTAGGCGGCTGGCAGCCTAAGGAACCCAGTGCGCATGTGCATGTTAGAGACCCCCCCCCCCCCCGCCCCTCAGCCAACTGTGCTACATCCCAGCACACCCCTGCCTTCTTTTCAAGATAAAACAATTCTCTTTAACCACAGGACTGGAAAACAGCACCATGGAAACGCTAGCTACCTATTCAGCAAGTAAATAAATAAATAACTAATGCCAGCAGGTGAAAAGGTTGCTTGCGGTTTCTTAAGGGAGCCGCACTAAATGAGTTCACCTAGACCAGCAGCTCCTCCAAATGGGAGGGAAAAAGAGAGGACACGGGAGACTCGACCTCCAGCGCTCACTGTGTAGGAATGGTGAGATGGATCGAGTACCAGAAACTGACCTGAGAGGATCGAGAGATGGTTCAGCTGTTTAGAACATTTTTCGGCTCTTCTAGGGGAAGAGCAGTTCCCAGCACCCACATCAGACAGTTTGCAACTGCCTGTAACTTCAGCAAAAATTTGACAGTCTTCTGGCCTCCATGGGCACCTAAACACATGTGGTACACACACATAAATAAACTATAAATGTATTGGCTTCTTTTAAACATTAAAACCAGGCAACAGCTGTGAGAGGGCAGGAGGCAGCTGATAAAAGCACGGGTTCATTGGAACTAACAGAGGTGTGTGGGAGGCTTTGGGGGTGCTGAGATTTTGAGACAGTGAGGTCCATACCACTTAGGTAACATCACCTGATCCCCACAAAGGGCTTCAAAATATCTTTAAGAAGGAAGGAGGAAGGGGCCAGGCAGGGGATGACATGGACTTGGTGAGTAGTTGGCTTCAGGAGCAGATAAGGCAAACAGGAACCAACAGCGTGCCCAGCGAACCTGGCTGGAACTGGGCTCCGAGGCACACACCTGCAATCCCAGCAGTTGGAGACTGAGGCAGGAAAGTCAGGAGTTCAAAGTCACTATTGGCATCATATTAGCTCACTCAGGGTCAGCTTGGACTTCCCAAGACCCCCTTTCAAATAAACACCTCAAGACCAAAATGAAACACTAAATAGAAACAGCCGCTGAGTCTTTTCCATAGAAGGATCAATAAATAATCTCGTTTGACATACTGTAGTGAGGCTGCTGTTGGTTTTTTGTTTTGTTTTGTTTTTGTTTTTTTCGAGACAGGGTTTCTCTGTGTAGCCCTGGCTGTCCTGGAACTCACTCTGTAGACCAGGCTGGCCTCGAACTCAGAAATCTGCCTGCCTCTGCCTCCCAAGTGCTAAGATTAAAGGCGTTCGCCACCACTGCCCGTCAAGGCTGCTGTTGTTTACAAAGACAAAGGAAAAGAAAAAAAAAGAAGAAGAAAAGCAAAGGCGTTAAACCAGAAAGAAATTCTGGTTTACACCTAACCACCAACTTGGCTATCAGCCACCAAACCAGGAAGACAGAAGAAAGACACCTTCCATGCTCTAACAATAAACTGTCAGTCTAGAGTTGTGTGGCCTGAGTAATTATCTCCCAAGAATGAGGAAAAAAAAAAAAAAAGATTTTCAGGAAACTGAAATAGCTGATGGGTCTGAGATGTAGGTAAAAAGCACTGAGCGGAAAGCAGTTCCGTGGGCTCTGAGTGTGCTCAACTGCTGGGGGCAGAGAGCGAGGAGAATGCTTCCCAGAGGGAAGAAAGAAGATTAAACAGAAATGCGTTAGGTACTAAAGGTTCTTTCCAGGTCCAACAGAGGTAAGGCTTCAGGTGAGATCTCTATCCTTTAGTAACAAAGGCCACTTGTGGGGGGTGGGGTGGGATAAGAGGGGTTGAGGGGGAGAATGGGGAGGAGGGGCTCTGATAACCAGTGCAACAGGAAATACTTTACATTTATAGTTTAGAGGGGAAGGGGCTCTGGTCTTAGAGAGGAGGGCTCTCTGAGATCCCTTAGCAGATCAGTGAAGTGTCGTCTATAAAGCCATATTCAGCTGGCCATGATGGCACTCTAAGGAAGAGGCAGGAGGAGCTGTGAGTTTGAGGCCAACCTGGCCCACATTTTGAGTTGTAGGACAGCCAGGGGCACATAGTGAGACCCTTGTTTGATTGTTTGTTGTTAGGAGAAAGAAAGAAAAGAAAGAAAGAAAGAAAGAAAGAAAGAAAGAAGCCTCATTGTTCACCCTACCTTGAGCTATTACATCCTAGAAGTTGTTTTCATAGGCCTGGATTTGAAGTGTGACCTGTCTGCTCTACAGGGGCAGCTCCCCTCCCCGTCAGTTAGTAGACCCCTATGACTTGGGGTGTCATCCGAGTTACAGTTCTGGGGTCTGCATTTTGTTTAGGAGCCAGGTGAACAGATCAGCCAGAGAGAAAGGACCAGTCATGGCACATTGATAAAATGGAATAAAAAAATATGACAGAGCTGTAGACTATCTACATGATAGCTGCATGCTATCAACAATAAATATTATTGTTATTGTTATTGGAGACAGAGTCTCACTATGTAGCTTTGGCTGGCCTAGAATTCACTATGTAGACTAGGCTAGCCTCGAACTCACAGAGATCCACCTGCCTCTTGTTTTTTGAGACAGTGTCTCACTGACCTGAAGACCGCAGGGATCCAGCTATCTGCCTTCCACACACATACGCACACCACACATCCAACTTTTGACATGAGTACTGGGGATCTGAGCTTGCTCAGTGAGCATTTAACTAAACTCTCCTCTCATCCCATATCTACCATCTTGAACTTCAGAACCTGAAAATTAAGATTCTGCCCTTCATAAATTATACATCTTAGGTATTCAGTCACAGTAGCACACAATCCCAAAACCAAGTTGATATATGGTTGGTTGTCTTAATATTCTTTAAGTTGTACATGTTTTTTTTAAAACAAACAAACAAACAAACAAACAAAACAAACTTTATTTTCCTAGCCATGGTGGGATAGTCTTTTAATGTCAGCACTCAGGAGACAGTAGCAGGTAGACCTCTATGAGCTCCAGACCAGCCTCATCTCCATAGCTAGTTCCAGGCCAGCAAAAGCTACATAGTGAGACTGTCTCAAATAAATAAATAAATAAATAAATAAATAAATAAATAAATAAATAGCACGACAACCAAAAGAACCAAACAAACAAAGACCAAAACCACAAATCAAAACTTAAAAAAAAAAAGATTGTTATTGTTTATGTATGTGGCTGTGTATGATTAATGTGTGGGTATACACATGCCTCACTACTTACGGACATCAGGGGACAATTTTGTGGTCACTTCTTTTCTGATATGGTTGTGAGATATCAGATGTGGGTGCTGGGAACGAGTCCTCTGGAAGAGCACTGGACACTCTTAACTGAAGAACCATCTCTCTAGACCCTCCATCCACTTTTTAGTGGCTTTTAGGGGTTGAAAGGTCAACAGACTTGGGCAGTGTGCTTGCCAGTTTTATATCAACTCGATACAATCTATAGTTATTTGAGAGGAGGGATCCTCAGTTAAGAAAACGCCTCCGGAAGATCGGCTGTAGGCAAGTCTGTGGGACATTTTCTTAATTAGTGATTGATGAGGAGGGCCCAGCCCATTGTGAGTGGAGCCATCACTTTTGGACAGACAGACTGAGCAAGCCATGAGAAGCAAGCTAGTAAGCAACACTCCTCCCTGGCCTCTGTATCAACCCCTCAAGGTTCCTGACCTGCCTGAGTCCCTGTCCTGACTTCTTTCATTGATGAACTGTGATGTGGACTCATAAACCAAACAAACCCCTTTCTCCCCAAGTTGCTTTGGTCATGGTGTTTATCACAGCAACAGTAACCCTAAGACAGGCAGCCAGTATCTTCTTTCCTTGCTGAGACATCCCACAGGCCCACATATACATACACACATAAACATACGTACATACATTACATATATGTGTGTGTAATATTTATACACAAATATATATTATATACTTATGTATATATATTACACACATATATACACATATATACATATACATAATATATATGGGTTTTAATGCTTTATAACATGCCAGTTGTTAAATGGGTAAATGAAGGAGCCAAATAGTATATAAATCCAGAACTTGGGAGGTGGAGGAGGGAACATCAGGTGTTTAAAGCCAGTCTATGCTAGCTGAGATCGGAGAACAGAGAACACATGTGGTAACTCCCCCTGAGCTGTTTCCCGGACACCATTTATGTCAGTCAGCCATACAATACCATCTAACCTAACCCTCATCTTCCACCTTTGTTAGTTCAATGTAATCACATAATAGAGTTTAAAAACAAACAAACAAACAAACAAACAAAAAACCCAAAAACAAACAAACAAACAAACAAAAAACCCAAATCTAGCATTAGCTTTCCAGGCAGTGGGAAATTAGCTCCTGATATGGAATGGGGGGTGGGGGGAGGGAAGAAACCACTGGAAAGTCCTATCAGACTTAAAAACCTTCAGATCTAAGTTCCTGGGAAGGGGCATATGTGTGCTATCTGTACACATATGCTTTCAAGGATGGGCACTGAGGCCAGAGGTACTCTCTCTTATTCCTTGAGACAAGATCTTTCACTGAACATGGAGCTAGGCTGGTGGTCAGCAAGCCTCCTGTCTCTCCCCTCACCTTAGCCCTATAGCTTGGGGTTACAGGAGCCAGCTTCTTATGTAGACACTGAAGATTTGAACTCTGATCTTCACGTTTGCACAGCAAGCTCTCTGAGCCACTAAACCACCCACACACACCCAAGTAGATCATTCAATATAGCTATTCTACTCTTTTTTTTTTTTTTTTTTTTGGTTTTTTGAGAAGGGTTTCTCTGTGTAGCCTGGGCTGTCCTGGAACTCACTCTGTAGACCAGGCTGGCCTCGAACTCAGAAATCCGGCTGCCTCTGCCTCCCAAGTGCTGGGATTAAAGGCGTGTGCCACCACCGCCCGGCTCAGTATAGCTATTCTAGAGATCCACAGACTTCCCCAACTCTAAGGGAACTCTTTGCCTTGTGAGACAGAAGATATGGCTCACAGACTGGAGGCAAACCTGGAGTCAAGAGCTGATTAGATCAACATTTTCCCCTCTTGGCTGTGTTTTCACTAATGGCCAACCAGGAGCTATCTCTGAAGCATCTGCCTCTAGGTGCCCCTTCCAGCCTGCTCAAAGCTAGTATTTCCAAGTGAGATTTATTCTCTACAGAGATCTCTGGCATTGATAAGAATTTAGTGGTGTAGCCTTTACAGCTTCAATGTAAAGAAGTCTGTGCTGCCACCAGCTGTTTCTGGAAACAAGGCAGATTTTAAATAAATACACCTCTCTTTCTCCTCTGCACTATTTTCCCCCATAAGGAGGAACCTCTTACAATTAGGTTTGGGACATGGGAAGGCAGAGCGGGTGAGATAAGGAACGAGGTTGGAGATTGGTCTGTTTCTGACACAGATCATAAGCTCTGGAAAATCAACCATCCCGTGGCTTTTCCGGCTTTCTTTGACTCAAGCCTTCTAGTAATGGAAGTTGATATAATCTTTCCACTGTGGCTTCACAGCTGCACCATTCACAACCGTAGCTAAATCATCTTATTAATCTTCTACAAAGTCTAAACAAACTGAGCATGACAAAATACACAGGTCTCTCGGTTTCTTACTGTAGGCTTGCTTGCTTATTTATTTATTTATTTATTTAAGTTTTGTCGTTGCTGTTTTGGGTTTGTTTGTTTGAGACAGGGTTTCTATGTATGGTCTTGAAACTCACTCTATAGACCAGGCTCAGAGATCTACCTGCCTCTGCCTCCTGAGTGCACCATGACTGCTGGGCTCCTACTGTAGCTTTTAACCTTTAAGATTCCTTAATGCTGTGACCCTGCTAGAAGTGGAGGTGAGGCAGGAAGATGGACAAGTGAAGGCTGGGCTACACAGGGAGACTTAATCTCAAAAAAGAAGGAGGAGGAGGAGGAAGAAGAGGAGGAGGAGGAAGAAGAGGAGGAGGAGGAAGAAGAGGAGGAGGAAGAAGAGGAAGAGAAGGAGGAGGAGGAGGAGGAAGAGAAGGAGAAGGAGAAGAAGAAGAATGGGGAGATGGCTCAGTGGTTAAGAACACTGGCTAATCTTCCAAAGGACCAGGGTTCAATTCCCAACACCCACATGGTAAAACTGTCTGTAACTCCAGCTCCAGGAGAACTGACAACCTCACACCAATGCATATAAGATAAAATAATTAAACCCCTCAGAAGAGCTGGAGGTGTAGCCCAGTTGGTAGGTTGCTTGCCTAGTGTGCTGGGATTCAATCCACAGCTCCATGTGACACTAGTGTGGTGGCACATGCCTGTAATCCCAGCACTTGGATCATCCTTGGCCACACAGTGGGTTGAGGACATCCTGGGACAAGGGGCATTGTCTCTAATAAACAAGCAAATCAAAAAAAAAATCTATAACCCCACCACTGAACACAGTTCATATGAGAGACGCAGAATCTCTGGTGAGGCAGGCCACTTGTCCACATGTGGTGCTGGGACCACTGGACGGCTGTATGTAAAAAACCAAAGTGAAATCTTTACCTCATACTATATTTAAAAAAAAAAAAATCAAAATAAATTTAAAATCTAAAAGTATAAAACTAACAGGGGAACATACACAGGAGTAGATATCTATGAGTTAATTAGGCTTTCCTGGAAATGACAAAATACACATACAACAAGAAGAACAACTTCAGTCTGGAGATACAGCCCCGGCTAACAGTATTGGCTGCTCTTCTAGCAGACCCAGAGTATGTTCCCAGCACTCACTCGGTGGCTCAAACCACCTGTATTTCCATTCCAAGGGATCTGACACCCTCTTCTGGACTCTGCAGGCACCATGCATACACATGGTACACACATGTACAAGTAGGCAAACACTCATACACATAAGAAAAAAATAAATAATTCTATAAGAATAAAAAATAAAACAAAAACCTGGACTTCATCACATGTGCATGTCAAAAAACAAACAAAACAAAACAAACAAACAAACAAACAAAACTAAAACCCCAAAACACAAGAAAAGTGAAAGAAAAAAAATCACCTCAGCCTGGAAGAAAAGTTTTCAAGGCGCGGATCTGTTGAGGAATTTACCACAGGGTGTGAGAAAAATGGTAAAGATAAAAAGCAAACCAGGCCCGGGGAAATAGTCAGTCAGTCAAACCCTTGCTTTGCAAGCACAAGGACTTAGATTTAGGAAGGGAACAAGTCCTCCATTGCTAATACTTGCTCGTAATCCCAGAGCTGGGGAGGCAGAGACAGGAGGATTCCCAGGGATGAGTGTCAGCCAGGCTAGCCTGTTGTGCGAGGTCCAAACCAAAGGGAGGCCCTGTCTCAAAACAAGGTGGACACTAAAATTGTCCTCTGGGGGCTGGAGAGATGGCTCAGCGGTTAAGAGCACCAACTGTTCTTGCTAGAGGTCCTGAGTTCACGTCCCAGCAACCACATGGTGGCTCATAACCATCTGTAATGGGATATGATGCCTTCTTCTGGTGTGTTTGAAGACAGCTACGGTGTTCTCATAGAAATATAAATAAATCAATCTTTAAAAAAATATTTAAGAGAAAAGGTTCACAGTAGCATTATATTCATGATGGTCAAAATATGGAAGCGACTCAAATGTCTGCCAGCTGGTGAGTAGATAAACAAAATCTTGAATACGATAAGACAGAATAGCACTTGATCACAAAAATAGTGAAATGTTCACACACTACACAGCATGAGTACATCTTTAGATTTCAGTTGGTGTCGTGTGTGTGTGTGTGTGTGTGTGTGTGTGTGTGTGTGGTATGCATATATGTGTCATGTACACATACAGAACCCAGAGGTTGACTTCAGATGTCTTCCTTCCTCTATGGCGTTACACCTTATTTTTTTGAGACAGGGTCTCTCATTAGACCTGGAGCTCATCAATGGGCCGGTAAGCCTAGTGATTCCCTTGTCTCTGCCCCCGAGCACTGGAGTTGCGGGTACATGCCACCTCACCCAGCTTTTTCTGTGGGTGCTAGCGATCTGAACTCAGATTCTCATGCTTGTGCACACACACAAGCATCTTATGGACTGCACGAATGATTCTTGGAAGCACGATGCTAAGTGACAGCCATCCAAGAGTAAGGACCATGCTGAGAACTCCATTTACGGGTAACATGCAGAGCAGGCAAATCCACAAAGACAGAAAGTAGGTTAGTGATTTCCCCTTAGGCAGACGGATGGGAAGAATGGGGAGTGCCTGCTACCAGGTGCAATCTCTTTAATGAAGTGAAGTTCTAATTAGCTAATGGGGATAGTTTGTCCAAACCTATAATCATCTATGATCCTCCGAATTGTACCTTACAAAAGGTCAACTTTACAAATGAGTCATATCTCAATAAAGCTAGGAATTCGCGCCTGGTACTATAAACTGGTCATAATGGCTAGGGTGGACACAGTCCCTGGGGCTGAGCCTACTATTGTTACTTTGCTAAATGGGCATGCTACTGTCCTTTAGCTCTAAGTGGGACATCTGCACCATCCTTTCAGGGAACAGCAGAAGAAGGGGCAGAAGGATGTAAGAGCCACAGGGTAGGGAAGAGAGCTGTGAAATGCTGTCTCCTGAATGTAACATGGCTGTGATACCTACAACCCCACAGCAGCTGTGCTTACTTGCTTTACGCACACCCGAGACCCAGCCCAATCATCATCCATCATAGCTCAGGCCCCACCCCTCCCTAAGGAGCCATAGGTAGTTAATAATTGCTGGGGAGGGGAGTCCCTTTCCTTAATGGTGCAGCCCCTGCTAAGCTGCCCTTGCTCAAGTAAATAACCCCTTACTCATGCTCACACAGGCACCCCTGATGAAGGGCATGCACCTCCACGTCCTCCCCCTTTAAAATTAATTCTAACAACTCTAAGAGTAAAATGATCCAGAGAGAGACATTCTTTTTTGTTTGCTTGTTTTTTGATTTTCATGACAGAGTTTCTCTGTGTAGGTCTGTCAGTCCTGGAACTCACTCTATAGACCAGACTGACCTCAAACTCAGAGATCTATTTGCCTCTGCTTGACAAGTCCTGGGATTAAAGACGTGAGCCATAAGCACCTGGCCAGAGAGATTCATTTAGCTTAAAGGATGTTTGTTAAAATGTCGTTCAAAGAAGAAAACAGACTCACATGCAACCGTAGGAGTCTGGCTGCTTCTGGGGTACCGTGTGGTCATTAGGAATGGAGTAAAGGGGCCTCGAGTGTTGGTTCAATGGTTAAGAGCACTGGCTGCTCTTGAACCACATGGCAGGTAGCTCACAGCTGTCTATAACTCTGTATCTAACTCTCTCCATTTCCTTGGGCATCAGGTACACATGTGGTGGCCAAATAGGCATACTGGCAAAACACCTACACACATAAAATAATAAAATATTTTTAAAAGACAAAAGCAAGTTGGTCAAGGAGGCATATAATAAATAATACTTATGCATATGTAAATTCATATAATAAAGGATGCTTTAAAAGATGGAATTTTTAAAATTCACATAATAAAAAATGCTTTAATGCCTGAGTAAGGGGTGGCATTCCTTTAGTCCCAAAATTCCTGAGGCAGACACACATAGGTGGGTCTTTTCTATTTCTAGCCTAGCCTGATCTACATAGTGAGTTTCAGTGTAGCCAGGGCTACATGATGAGACTCCGTCTTACAAAATCAGACAAAAAAAAAAGGTTGGAGGAATAAGAAATAAGTGAATGAAGAAAAGAAAGAAAAAGAGAAAGGGGATGGGGGAGGGAGCAAATATAATCAGATAATCATATAAAATATAATCATATAAAATGTGAAAGAATATAATTTTAAAAATGCACACAGTAGGTTGGGGAGCTGGCTCAGTGGTTAGGAGCACTTGCTACTGTTGCAGAGGACCAGAGTTCAGGTCCCAGCACCCACTGTGGGTAGCTCACAACTGTCTCCAGCAGTAACTCCAGCTCCAGGAGAGCTGATGGCTCTGGCTTGTGAGGGCACCTGGGCCCATGTGCACAAGCCCATTCACAGACACAGGCGTGAATATAACTAAAAATAAAATATCTTTTTTTAAAAAACGGGCTAATCACTTATGGGAAAAGGTATTCGGTGTCAGCAAGAAACGGGGCATGTGCTCGCTTTGGGAGTGCATATAGTAAAACTGGGCAGATACATAGTTCCCTTGCAGACACACCCAGAGCCTTGTTCCTAGGTGATTAGAGAGTGTCAAGTGGACAATCCATATTCTCTGTAGTCAAGGCAAGAAGTTGTTTATGTTTTTAAAAATTATGGATAAGTATCCCATAACTCAAGAAATTCCAGAACAGTGTACCCCAAAAGGTAAATAATGGTTCACCAAAAGTTCTGACAGTAGACTCAGAGCAGGTCTTTGTGCTGGAATTATCCCACCCATTTCAAGGCATTCTAAAGACTTCTGTGAAATGGAGACGAACCGCCCCACTCTCTTGAAAAGGGGCTGGCAAGATGGTGATTTAGATGCCAGCCCTCAGTCCACCCAATCCTTGTTGCCTCAGCTAACTTTGCTTGTGACAGTTAAGTAAATAAAAGGGGACTTAACATCATTACATGGATGCCATACTTCATTTGAAAGTCCCCAATAACAGGAAGGATTTAATTAGCCCAGATTGTTGCAATCACTTTGATTCTGTTTCAAGTGCTTGTAATAGTTACAAGATTGCAGCATTGTCCGATTCACAGGTCAAGTACTGGGCTCTTACTAGCTTGTAATGAAACTGTAAAAGGAAAGAAACTCCTATAATTTGGTTTCAACATAGAGTCCCCATGGCACAGCCTTAAGTATTGGTGGGTTGAGCAACAGGCCCTCCCCCTGACCCTGGAAGGCAATTATTTCATTTCTTTAAGGTTCAAACAGAAGTCATTTCTTCCAATGAAAGTAGTGAGGGGAGGCAGGTATGTCTTAAGGAATAGGAAGTCAGAAGTCAGAAATACATCCATGGTCCTCCATCTGCAGATAATCACCATACTTTAGGATATTCAAGAAACGGCTCATTATAAGCTGTATCTTGATCCAGATGCAAACTCTCGAACAAATAAGTATCTTAGAATAAAGCACTTGGGGCTGGAGAGATGGTTCAGAGGTTAAGAATGCTCACTGTTTTTTCAGAGGAGAGGAATTTGGTTCCCAGAACCCATATACCCAGGGGATCCAATGCTCTCTTCCAGTCTCTGCAGAGACACAAGATACACACATATACACACTTGCACGCACACACGCCACACACACACATATGTGCGCATAATCAAAAGCATGCATGAGCTGAGAGGGGGAGGGAGGGAAAGGTGTTATGATGTTATGGTGTATGATGTATGTTTGCCTGCATGTTCCTGACTGTGGGTGTGTACAGGAATGCCACCTTGCATCCAGTTTGTTTGAGGCAGATTTCTTTGTTGTTTGAAGCTGCATGTACTACAGGTGGGTCTCAAAGCCCATCCCCACAAAGACCCAGCTCCTCCAACAAGGCCACACCTCCTAATAGTGTCACTCCCTGGGTCAAACTTATTCAAATAACCAAAGCATCCATGCAAATAAGGGCTGGAGAGATGGCCCAGTGCTCTTGCTGAGCAGTACTGAGGATTGGGAGTGTGGGTCCCAACATCTACAAGGTAATAAGCTGACATGCGGGCATATACACCTGTAACCCAAGTTGGGAGGACATGGAGGCAGGGGGATCACTGGCTTCTAGCCTAGCTGAGAAAATGCAAGCTCCTAGAATTAGAGAGAGACGCTGTTGCAAACAAATAGGGGAGAGTGACAGAGGACACACAAGACCACTTCCTTCATGTACACGCACATGCACACGCACGCACGCGCAAGCCAACACGCATGCACCCACGCGCACACACCAATAAATAAACTAAAATATGTGTAAACAGCAAGCCACACATAATAAAGAAAAAAAGTATAAGAGGAGTTTTGTTTTTGTTTTTAAGTGGAAAGACAGGCTGGAGAGATGGCTCAGCAGTTAAGAGCATTGACTTGCTCTTTCAGAGGTCCTGAGTTCAATTCCCAGCAACCACATGGTGGCTCACAACCATCTGTAATGGGATCCGATGTCCTCTTCTGGTGTGTCTGAAGACAGTGACAATGTACTCATATACATAAAACAAACAAATAAATCTTTTTAAAAAATGTTTTAAACTGGAAAGACTAGAACAATAAACCAATTTTTAAAAAAAATTTTTAAATTATGTTTTCCTTATTTGAGGGAACACACCAGGTACTCAGTGTGCAGGAAGAAAAGATCCTCAGACGAAACCATGTCACTATGACAATTATACAGAGAAAGAACGTTCTAACGGGATGGGGAGATGCATTGGAATTAACTTTTTCTTTTGAGAAAGGTTCTCACGCAGCACAGGCTAGCCTGGATCTTGTTACGTAACCAAGGTTGACCCTGTACTCCTGACCCTCCTGCCTCTCCTTCCATATAAGATACCTGATGGCTCAGCTGTGAGGTGATTTGCCAAGTCATAGGTCAACTGGTACTGGTCTAAACCAAGACACCTGACAGCTATCATGGAAGACAGGCAGGGCTGAACTTCTGTGGTCCATGTATTGCTTTTCTATTGCTGCCATAAAGCACATGACCCAAGCAACTCATAGAAAAGTTTACTTGAACTTATGGCTCCAGAAGGTTAGGCCCCATAATGGCAGAGCTAAGGTGTGCTGGCAGAGGCAGGATGTTTGAGGGCTCACAACTTAAACCTCAAGCAGAAACAGAAAGGGAGCATTGGGAATGACCCCAGGCTAAAAGCTCACCACCAGTGCTTCCTGCAACAAGGCCACACCTCCTAAGACTCCCCCCAACAGTGCCATTAGTTGGGGACCAAGTTTTCAAATATCAGAGACAATGGGGGTTGTCTTATTCAAACCATCACAGTCTAAGAAAGCCAGGGCTTCATCTTTTGGAGAGAAAGGCAATGCATAGTGTCTATGATCAGCAACAAACTCCAAGAGACAGTACCAGAAACATGTTATTCAGAGACAGCAAGGTAGCTCAGCAGTAGAGGTGCTGGCTGGCAAGGCCCTTCAATCCCAGGAACCAACGCAGTGCTGAGAACTGATTCCCTCATATTGACCTGTAACCTCCACTCTCATGCCTGTCAGATAAGTAAACAGGATAAAATAAAAATATGATTCACAGCTCTAAGAGATCTGAACACAGCTACCACTAGGTATGGAGACAGAGTGAGAAATTAGTGTTTTCCTGCATGTAACATTATTTGGCTATCTATCAATCAACTATCTATTTATCTATTTATTTTGGTTTCTTGGGACAGGGTTTTTCTGTGTGGCTCTGCCTATCTTGGAACTCACTCTGTAGACTAGACAGGCCTTGAACTCACAGAGATCCACCTGCCTCTGCCTCCCAAGTGCTGGAATTAAAAGTGTGTGCCACCACTGCCCGTCTCAAGCACTGTTATCTCTGTCTGACAAAGGTGGGTAGAGATTGGGGAAAAAGTGTCTGCTGCATAAAAGTCCTGAGGTTGGGTCCCCAACATCCAAGTAAAAATCTAGGTATGGTGGTGCATGCCTATAATGCCAGTGTTTGGGGTTTGAGACAAGTAGATCCCAGAGGCTCAATTAAATGCCCAGGTTCAGTGAGAGATTGTGTCTCAAAAGATAAGGTGGAGGCCTATTACGATGGTTCCGTGGATAAAGAGGTGTTTGCCACCAATCCTGACATTGTCCTTCAAATCCCAGGGACGACTCGATGGAAGGAGAGAATAGACTGCCATACGTTGTCCTCTGACTGCCACAGGTCAGGTCCCCTTCCCAAATAAAGAAGGGAAATATGAAGACATGCGCAAGTCACCATCCGGCATCCACACCTGGAGAAGCATAGCCACACATGCCCATGCACACACATAACCAAAACCAGAGACTGTACTGAGGAGTGCACTGCAGCCCATAGACCCATGCCAACCCACCAACAGTAGTTTGCCTTAGTGATGGGATGAAGGGTCCTTTACAGTTCTTCTGCTTTCGTAGTTTCTGAAGGTATGTAACAGAGAGCATGTGAGCAGCAAACCAGACAACACAAAGCAGTAGTGGTTCGAGCCACCCCACAGAAGCCCCAACTCAGTCACTTGATAAGCGTCTATTTGCTTTGCTGAGGCAGGAGAGCCTGCCAACTCCCTCACTCACACAGCAAATATTTGTGTAGCTCTTTAACGCCAGGCCAGGCCTTGCACTGTGACTGTAATACTTAGGGCTACTTAATAGGGCTGCAGATACCCTAGGGGCTGGCTGGGCCAACCATTTTGGAGATGAGCTAAGCCAACATCTTGCCAACTTTCTGTGGAAGCTGATTGGGTGGGTCTGGGGTGGATCTGCGCCTTGAGCCAGCAAGCTCCTGGAATCCACACAGGGGCTGCTGAAGGTTTCTCAGAGGATCCATGCACGTCTGGACCACCGTACACCACGATCTCCCCCCACCACCCCATTCCTTTAGCTTTCATAAGGACACTGGATTTCAGTTTCACAAATGTTTCCTTGGGTCCGAGATGCAACAGAAGGGGGACTCCTATTAGACTGTGGAAGTCGACGCTCCTTAGCAGGCAAGAGCAGAGAGGAAGAAGAGGGCAGACGTGGGTTTGAATCTCAGCTCCGCCAACACCAGCAAACTTCCGTCCCCTCTCTGAACCTCAGTTTCCTCGCGTGTAAAATAAGATTACTTGCAACCACCTTCACGGGAGAGCGTTTCAGGGACTACACAAGCTCAGAAGCTTCTTCAGGACTGACACCCTGGCAGAGGGCGAAGACAATAGATAGTGGCCGCCACAAGTAGTCAACAGAACTCCAGGCGGAAGGCCTGGCTTCCCAGGAACAGCGTGTACAACAAGCCCTGCCTCCCTCCCAGGCACGTACCCAGCCCCCACCAGGATGTGCTAGGTCCGTACAGCGGCCCTCAAGGTCTCAAAGAGGCTGAGATTCTCAGATTTATTCAGGGAAATGTTCTTGATTCATGTCAATTTGACTACAGGAAAATAATTACGAAAATGTTCTCTCCTTTTAACCTATAATAGAAAAACTTTTAGAACCGGGGTGCGGCTCAGTGATAGAGCATCCGACTGGCACGTGAAGCTCTGGGTTCCAGCCCAGCACTTTGGAAGGGTCGGTTTGGTAAAAAGCTTTGTTTTTAGGGACCCATGCATGTGGAGATCAGGTGAGGTAGGCCCTAGGTATTCCGGATACCCATGATCAATAAACGCCCACCAAAGTATCCGGTTCTTGGGAAAGACCACCATCCTTGAATGAAAACAGCAAGCTGAGATGCCTCCCACAACAGACATCCTGAGGGTCACGACCCCTGTCCCCAAAAGAGTCTCAGGTGAAAGAACCTGGACGTGAGTTTTGCACTTTACAAAGAAGTCGAAGCTGAGCTCAGAAGTGTTCCCGGAGCCCGCGGGAAGACCGGAGCCAGCTCGGTGGGCGGAGCTGGAGGCGCGCGAGCTAGCCGAGTCCACCTGCCTCCCTCTGCCCGGCCCAGCCCGGCCCGGCCAGACACTTACGATCTCGGCCACGATCAGGAGCCCCGGCGGGGTGCGGAGGAACTCTCGGTCGTAGGCGAAGCTGCTACTGGTGGTGGAGAAGTTCTCCGCGAAGGAGCTGGTAGTGGTGGTGACCGTGTGCGAGCGCGTGCGCTGCTGCTCTTCCATCGTCGCGCCGGGAGCTGGCCCGGGTCCTCGGGGACCCTACCCCCACCCAATGACTTCCCTGGGCTCAGGATCGCTGACCAGGGAATCGCGGCTGCTGGAAAGTGGGCAAACCCAGGTGATCTCCAGGGTCAGGTCCGCGGGTGTCCCCACACGTCGTCGCGCGCACTCCGGGTCTGTTCGGGGACCCGGAGCCGGATCGCTGGCGACCGGTGGCTGCGGACGGCGGGGGAGGGGAGAAGAGGGGAGGGGCGTAGACAGGGCGGGTGAGGGCGGGCACTCCAGGACCTCCCCTCGGGGGCGCCGCCGCGGCGGCCACAGCACCTGTCTCCCGGGGACTGAGAGCTCTCAGGGGTGCAGGGACGCGCACCGGATCGCTAAGGGTGAGCGGCACCTCCTGGTCACACTCCTCCTAGCTCGGGCCACGATCAAGCTCCGCCCACCTAGGGCCACCAGACTTGGACCAGCTTCCTCCCACCTGGCCGGACTGGCAGCAGGGCCTCTTAAGGAAACTCAGGCCTCCAGGGACATGGCGGCTCCGGGACTCAGACAACCAGGCGGATGGGGGGAGGGAGACTAGAACTGTGACCCTACTAGACCTTAGACCTTAGACGGGGGATCGATGAGAGGCCGCTTGGACAGCGCTCACACGCTCCGATGCAGCCACCACCAAAGCCAGGCGCTGTTTCCTGCGTGTCCGGAACAATTTGAGGAACCAACTTAATCGCCGGAGAGTGAGAGCTAGACTCTTCCAGGCGCTTTCCACAACTGTGGCTGGGACTGACTAGCTGGAGCATGGAGAGGAAGATGGAAGGTGGGGAGATGTTCGCGGTTCCTGGACAAGATCTATCATTGTGACGGATCTCATTAGTCTTGGAGGAGGACAAAAAAAAAAAAAAAAAAAAAAAAAAACTTGTTTCAAACTTGAAAGGAATCGTCTGTGCGAAATGATGTTTATGACAAGCTAACTGTGCTTCCTGGGGTCAGGGAGGAGGGGGTGGACATCTCATTGCGTGGGCAGCGGTGTGCCAGTCAGGTGAGTGCTGCACTGAACCCTGGGTACTTGTGTAATTAGCATGAAGTTACTGGTTCTGCTCTACTCAGTGGTTCTGCTGGACCTCAGTGGTACCACGCGTGTGTCAAGACAGAATGGACGATGGACATCTGGCCAAAATGATCTGCTTCCCTATGCCTGTCCCTCTCCTGTTTTGTGAAGAGTGGCAACAGACAATCTGAACCCACCAAGTGAGTTTTGATTCAAAGTGAAGGCATATCAGATTTTAAAAGTTGTCAGAAGGTGTATCCTATTGGTGGATCAGAAAAGAAAGCACAAATAGCAAGCTAATAGAAGGAGTTAGTTTATGGGAGATGGTGGTTCACACCTTTAATCCCAGCACCCGGGAGGCAGAAGCAGGCAGATCTCTGAGTTCGAGGTCAGCCTGATCTACAGAGTGAGTTCCAAGACAGCCAGGGCTACACAGAGAAACCACTGATTTGAAAAAAATAAAACAAATCAAAACATCTTTTTAAACCAGGCGGGTGGTGTTTCATGCCTTTAATACTAGCCTGGGGAGATAGAGGTTTGAGGCCAGGCTGGTCTACAGAGTGAGTTTCAGGACAGCCAGAGATACACAGAAAAATCCTGTCTTGGGGCATGGGGTGGGAAGAGTTTAAACCCGGAGCCTCCCTAGGAAACCTCATCACTAGGGGAGCTGAGGCAGGAGGATAGAGTTCAAAGCTAGCCTAAAGCTATAGGGTGAGAACCTGTCTCAAACAACAGTCTGTGCTACATAGTGAGCTAAGCCTGGATACAGAGACCCTATCTGGAAATAAATGGTTCAAGGTCGTATTGGGCTCCATAGAGGGTTTGAGGCCAGGCCGGGCTACATAGTGAGATCCAGTCTCCCCTTCCACCCACAATGAAAAAAATTGTTTTCCTTGAGGCACCAGCGACCTGCCATTACCTGACGTCAAGTCGGGCTGGGATTAAAGGCATGGACCACCACACTTTTACTTATCTATTTGTTTATATTTCATGTGCATGGTAGTGTCAGCTCCCCTGGAACTGGGGTTACAGACCTAGTGAGCTGCCCTGTGGGTGTTGGGTATTGAACACACATCCTCTGGAAGAGCAGCCAGTGCCCTTGACCACTGAGCCACCTCTCCAGCCTCAGGAATTCAAGTTTTAGAGCCCACTGTAGACCAAACCACTGAGGACAGAGCTAGGAAGCTGTGTGGGAATGAGCCTCCAAAACCCAAGTGCTCAGAGAAATTGCTAATCGGGCTTGGGAGTGAGAGACGTGGCATCTGGAGGAGCCTAGGGCAACATGTACAACACATACCCAATACCGGAGACACAAGTCTCAGCAACTCTATTCGTAATACAAAGGACACTCCTTTTCTGAGACCCTTGGGGCAGGATGGCTTTCAGAATTCTGGTTTTTCTTTACTTTGGGAAAGTAGGCTAAGTGGCTGGACGATGGCCTGGACACTAAGAGCGAGACTGCTCTTACAGAAGACTGGAGTTGGCTTCCCAGCACCCATGTCATAACTACCTGCAGCACTAGCACCAGTGGATCCAATACCCTCTTCTGATTCCTGGGGACCTGCACCTCACATACACCACAAAGACACAGACATGTACATAAAGATAAATCTTAAAAAAGTAAAATAAATATATATGCCATTTTCATTGTGTATTTGTGTGCATGTATTGGGGTGTGAGTGTGTGTGTGCATATATGTGTGTGGGAGGTGAATATGTGTGTGCATATATGTGGGGGGGTGAATGTGTGTGTGCATATATGTGGGGGATGAATGTGTGTGTGCATATATGTGGGGGGTGAATGTGTGTGTGCATATATGTGGGGGGTGAATGTGTGTGTGCATATATGTGGGGGGGTGAAAGTGTGCATATATGTGGGGGATGAATGTGTACATATATGTGGGGGGTGAATGTGTGTGCATATATGTGGGGGGTGAATGTGTGTGTGCATATATGTGGGGGTGAATGTGTGTGTGCATATATGTGGGGGGTGAATGTGTGTAGGGGTGAGTGTGTGGGAGTGAGTGCATGTGTATGAGGCCAGAGGAGGACATTCAGTGTTGTATTCTGTCACTGTGTTAGTCCCTTGAGACAGGGTCTCCCACTGATCCTGGAGGTAGGCCAGCAAACCCCAGTGATCGATCTCCCTGTATCCGCCTCTGATGGCGCTGGAGTTAAAGACAAGTTTGTGGCCAGACCCAGCTTTTTATATGAATGCTGGGGATTTGAACTCAGGTCCTCAGGCTTGTGCAGCAAGTTCTCTTCTCCACCCACCACCTCCCCAGCTCCAACAGATGCACATACAGCGTAGGACCCTGTACAAAGTCCCAATCAATTGTACTAGTTTTCTGTAGTGGGAATATGTATGTCTTGGGATGATCTATCATAGTATAAAAATGATTCTGAACATCAGGCACTTCAAATCACCATTTTATTTGCCCAGGAAACTTCTGGTTATGAGTTGCAGTAGGCTTGGCAGGCAGGTCTTCAGCTCCATGTGGGGTTGGAGACATGCTCTCATCTGGGAACTGGCTGGGCTAGTTAATTGAGAAGGTGTCCCTCCCATAGACACTACACTCACTGGGCTTGCTTTTCTATGAAACTGGACTCTCTTGCAGCATGGCGGGCTCTGCAGTTGCTGACTAACTAAGAGGGGCAAAAGTGATACATTAGTTACTTTTCTTGTTGCTTCAAGTCCCTGACAAAAGAAGGAAGGGCTCACCATGATTCACAGTTTGAGAAGGATACAGTCGCCATAACAGGAGTGGTCTGTTGGCAGGAGCCTGTTGCAGCTGGCCACACTGTATCCACAGGCAGGAAGCAGAGAGAGGAATGTGTATGATACTCAGTTGACTTTCTCCATTTCATTCTGTCCAAGTGTCTGTGGTACTGTCCCACCCATGTTCACGGAGAGTCTTTTCAGTTTCATGAAACCTCCCCCGACTCCACTCTTCCTCAGACACACCCAGAGGTGTGTCTCCTAGGTGATGCTAAATCCAATAAAGTTAACCTGAAGATGAACTATCACAAGCAGAGACTTCAGGCCCAGACCCTCAAGATACATTGCATCTTCAAAGCAAACAAAAACACACCAACAACATACTCTACTGGCAAAGGCCAGCCACATCCGAACAGGAAAAACAAACATCATCTTTGTATGGAAAGAGCCTCACAGAGTTATGGTCATCTAACCTACTAAGGAAACAAAGAAAGGTAATAAATAGCACCAGTCGGGTTCAGTTAGATTTCTCACCAATTACATTTTCCTTCGAACTTAAGAAACTCTTCCCTGAGGACTTCATGTTGAACACAACTTAGAGCTGAGATCTGTAGGAATACAAAACGGAAGAAGAAATCAGGAAGATGAGAGACTTGCTGTAAGGTTAGGGCATTTGCCACCAAGGCTGGGACCCAGGTAGCAGAAGGAAGAACTGATACCCTTGGGTTGTCCTCTGACCTCTAAACACATGCTTTGGCAGCCCCACCCTAAATATGAATACAAAGTTAAAACAGCCAAGGTGGGGGGGGGTGGTTTACATTCTCAATCCCACTCAGGAAGCAGAGGCAGGCAGACTGATATGAGTTCCAAAGTATGGGGCTGGAGAAATGGCTTAGCGGTTAAGGGCACTGACTGCGCTTTCAGAGGTCCTGAGTTCAATGCCCAGCAACCACATGGTGGCTCACAACCATCTGCAATGGGATCCAATGCCCTCTTCTGGTGCGTCTGAAGGCAGCTACAGTGTACTTCTATACATAAAAAATAAGTAAATCTTAAAAAAAAAAATCCAGAGTAGCCTAGTCTTCATAGCTACACAATAAGTTTCAGGCCAGCCTGAACTACACAGTGAGTCCCTGTCTCAAACAAAACAGAACTTCTAACTTCATCTGGGGCTGAAGAGATAGCTTAGTTTAAAACATGCTTACTGTTCTTGCAAAGAATTCTCAACTTTGGCCCCCAACCTCCATCCATATAGGATGGCTCATATCGGGAGGAAGAGCGGTTGATGCTTCCGGTCTCCAATGCACCAACACACACATGAACACCACCCCCACCAAACATACATAATTAAAAACTAAAACAAATCTATTTAAAATTAAAATTTTTAAAAATTAAAACAAAAGACAAGCTATCATACCAGGCTCCAGCCATCCTCATGGGCACAAGTGCCAAGAGAGCTGGTCAAGAGCGGCCGAGTACCAAGGGATCCTGGATTTGCTCACAGGGGTTGTACAGCAAAGTTCTGGCTGCAGGGCCATATGATCCAGTAAGCAAATAAGACAGGGCCCTCTCATCATGGGGTTCAGAGTGCCTAGAAGTCAAGTGTAATTTAAATAATTTAGTGGATAATTTGTGGCTTCTGTCTGCTATCTAAGAAAAAAAACCATGGCACAGTCTCATTTATAAGGTTGTCTTCATAGGGTCACCTATCATTTTATTTCTTTGAATTATTCTATCACTTGTAAATTAAGTATGGCTAGTTCAGGCAAGAAACATCAATGGATGTTAGGATTCATGGGTACATTTACATCATATCAAAGACTCTCCCAGAAAATGCTATTTCTCCTCCTTAAATTTCATAACTTTGCAGGAGAGAAGCCCACGAAACTCAGGGGGACATTGTGTGCCTCTCGGTATAATGCACTAAGCAGAATCTGATTCCCCCAGGTGGCTTTCCCCTCTAAATGTGCACTGAGTGTGACCATGGGGAAAGAGCAGACAAAAGCTGAGAGTGGTGTCACACACTGTAGTCCCCGAGGTGGAGAGGTGCAGGCAGACACTCATGCTCACTAGCCGGCCAGCCTAGCCCACTTGGTGAGTTCTGGGATGGTGAGAGATCCTGTCTCACCATTTTATGCACAGTGATCCGAGGACCCAGGTTCGATTCTCAGCACCCACATGAAGGCTCATAACCACCTGTACATCTAGTCCTAGGGGTCCAACTCCCTCTTCTGTCCTCCACCGACTCTTGAACATAATGATGCACATAAACTCATGCAGGCAAGCATACATATACATAAATAAAACAAAAGTAATGTCTTCTTTAATAATTTGATTTTATCTGTATTTTATGTGCATTGGTGTTTCGTATGTCTGGATGAGGTGTCGGATCCTCTGGACCTGGAGTTGCAGTTGTGAGCTGCCATGTGGGTGCTGAGACTTGAACCTGGGTCCTCTAGATAAGCACCCAGTGCTCTTAACTGCTGAGCCACCTCTCCAACCTGCAAAATAAATCAATGTGGGAGATGATACATAAGGGACAATATCCAAAGTTGATTTATGGCCTCTGCATGCATATTCACACACACACACACACACACACACACACACACACACACACACACGCACGCACGATATATCTGCAAAAGAAATGAAGCTGGTACGTCAGAGAAACATCTGTACTCCAGTGCTTATTGCTGCACCATTCACAACAGCTAAGAGCTGAAAACAACCTAAGTGCCATTACCAGATTAATGGAAAGTGTGCTATGTGTTCACAATGGGATGTCATCCCACAGAAAAGGAAGTGAAATTCTATCATTTGCAATAGCATTGGTGGCACTGGAGGTTCATGAAATAAGTCAGATACAGAAAGACAAATGCTGCATCGTCTCATTGTGGGAGCTAAACAGTGGATCTCATGCAAGCTGAGAAAGTAATAGTTGCTACCAAAGCCCGAGAGGTGTGTAGGGAGGGGTGGAGACAAGATGGCTGTGTGGTACAGCTGGCTAGGAGGAGCCATGCTTGAAGCTCTGAAGCATGGGAACTATCACCGATGACAGTTAGCTAGCTATATTCAAGGAGCTAGGAGAGAGGATTTTTTTCCCATCAAAGAGGTAACAACAGTCAAGAGGATGTATGGTGGTCACCTTGATCTGGTCCCTGCACATCATATTTGTGTATTGAAATGCCACACTGTAATACGTAAACATTTATAATTACTGTTGCTATTTAAAAAAAGAAAAAAACGGCGGCGGAGGGTTCCATGAGGAGAAGTTTATTTAGGGCAGAGGGGAGAGAGAGAGGTGGCCGGCCATGACCACGTGGAGGGGGAGGGGAGAGGAGAGGGAAAGGGTCAGATACGACCTGCAGGCTTGGGTCACAGGAGCAAGAGAGCAAGAGCGAGAGGAGGGGCCAGAGAGCCCCTCTTATAATAGTGGGCAGGGCTACCTGGCCGTTGCCAAGTAGCTTTGGGGAGGAGCATACCTAGCTGTTGCCAGGTAACTGTAGAGGTGGAGTTTAACAGAATGCTAACAGTTACTATGTGTTGGTTAAAAATAAAAATACAGTTTTAAATTTTTCCTGAGGTTTTAGCTATAGCTTAGGGACCTGGGTTTAATCCCCAGCACTATAAAAACAAACAGACAAACAAATATATAAATAAACTTAAAATCTCATTACGGTCTTGGTCACAAGAAGATGGACTTCTCAAAGTTTGTTCGTTTTTTGTTTTTATTTGGTTTTGTTTAAGAAAACAACAAACAAACAAACAGAAGAATCTCACTGTGTAATCCTGGCTAGCCTAAAACTCCTTATGTAGACCAGACTAGTCCTGACCTCATAAAGATCCATCTGCCTCTGCCTCTAAGATTCAGCTGTGGCTACCATGCCTAGTTTTCCCTAAAGTCCTTATCTGCATTCAGAGCCTCAAAATGTATTTACCTAAGATGTGGCATTTACTACTAGAATACACAGTTTTGAAAATAAGACACAGTCTCTTCACTGAAGGAGCATGTCATCAAGAAGGAGATGCAGCAGGGATGAGTGGTACCCCATTAGGCTTCGAATGGGTCAGAGATTGAGCAAGAATAGGTGGTACCCACTAGGCTACAAATGGGCCAGGGACAACTTTGTCCAGGAGGAGGGTAGCAAGATCAGCCTGGGCTAGGGCACAGTTTCTTCCGCGAGCAAATATTTACATTGCTTTCAAGGGTTGTTCAGATTCAACTAGGCAAAGAATGACGGGCTAGATGAGGAAATTATAGAAGAGATAGAGTCGGGCAGACAGGAAGCTCTAGACTAGTGTGGTTTTTGCTGATACAGCTAGAGGGAAATGCCTCCCTTGTGGAAATTAGAGAGTCCTTCCTCCTTCTCCTCCTCTTCAGTAAACATCCTATGGGTGAACATTCTACTGGTAGAGATAGAGATGGGGATTTGGGATGAGACTCAATGACGAAGCGCTGGCCTATCGTGTGGAAGGCCTAGGTTCAATTCCTAGCCCTGGGCATGATATCATATACCTGTAATCCCGTCATTTAGAAGGCAGCAGAGACAGGAGGACAGAGAGGCAGACCATCCTAGGCTACACACAAAGACTCTGCATGCTCCATACAGTGTAGCTACAGCTTATAATCTTTGAGGGGTACAATGCTTTAAGTCTCTCTTATTCTGCACACTTGCTACTTTTGTTCAGCAGCTATTTACACAAGCCAGCAGGAAGTTAAACTAGATAAACACATACATGATATATACATGTCCAATACGTGGAGGAAGGGTACTAGCTAGTTTCTCCCACCTGGAGGCTTAGAACTCCGTGCCTGGTTAGCAGGTAATAATGGAGGCGTATTGAGGGAAGGTCAAGTGTAATCAAACAAGGAGTCAGGTCAGATACAAACAGATGGTGACCCCGGGGTGAACCGTGTCTCCCAATGAGGTCCAAGTGAGAAAGACCTTAGTTTCTAGAAACAGGCCAGTTAACTTGGCAAGAACTGCAGGAGAAGCTCCATAGAGCGGGGCGAGGCGTTCAAGAGGATGCAGCCGGAAGTTCCCCAGAATGTAGCCGGAAGTTCAAGTTCGCAGACCTGAAGGTGTAGGAAGCACCACAGACCCAAACAGGATCGCCACAGAGTGCAGCCGAAGTGCCACAGAACGAAACCATAAGCCGTGTCGAATAAAGATGGAAGGCTGCAGCTGCTTAAAACACGGTGCGCGTGTTGCTAGGGCCTACCTTGCTGGATGCCAGTGGACCAGTCTTGAAAGCCCTGTTAGTGGCACTGCCAAGTCTAAGTTCTGCCAGGAGGAAGGACTTGGAACAACGCTCAACTGGCGGCCTTGATGTCAACACCTTTCGCTCATTAGTGTTCATTAGGCGCCCACGTTTGAATTCCTGTCTGAGGTGCTGCGTGAGCAGAAGGACCTGCCCTCGGAATGCTGGCCTCACCCAAGGAGGGGTCGAGATGTGTCTACAGTGTGGTCGGAAACACACCAAACGTTGGACAGGAGAATTAGAAGCAGCAATTATATCCGTCAAGTGCCTCACCTGAAGGCTCTAGCCAAAGGAACTTCCAAAACACGCAATTCCCAGAGTGGCTTTTTGCTTACCAAGGACTTCTGCTTTGAGAAGAATTTATTGGAGAGTTCTACACCCTGGGCACCAACAAATATTTAGATGTTTGTTTATAGACAATGAACTGTTTTGCAAAGAGGTGATGAACCCCCAGAATTTAGAGGTGGCTAGGGTCCTTATTCAGCAAGGAACAAACAAAACACCAAAGTACATTTATGCATTCCTGAAGAGCTCCTGGCAAGTAGCAGGTAAACTGTGTTAGAGGATTGTTCTACAGTTTCTGTTGCCTGTAAGCCTAAAGCGCGTGCCCGTGTGTGTGTGTGTGTGTGTGTGTGTGTGTGTGTGTGTTATACACAGGCGTGTGAAGTGCAGGGACAGCCTTGGGTGTTACTCCTCAGATGCTTTCTGGCTTCTGTTCGAGACAGGGTCTCAGCTTTGCTGAGATGGTTAAGCTAAGCCTGTCGGCTAGCCAGTGAGCTTCCAAGGATCCACCTGTCCCATCTTGGGAGGTCAGGTACATGCTACCACATCTGGCTTTTTACCTGGGCCTGAGCATCAGAACACAGGGCTTCACACTTGCCTGGCAAGTGCTTTACCTTTTGCTTAAAGGCAACCAATTGTTCCTTTGGTCCATAGACTCCATATGGCTGCTTTGGAGGTGGGGAGAGGCTCTGGACCTTACTGGTAAGGCCCTGCCCTGGTTGCCTGTGCTGAAATGATGGCGTTAGGCTAATTACTGGGTGACGAGCAGTTGAGTTCATCCCTTTCTCTGATCTGCAGGATGTGTAACCAGAGGAACCAGTTAGATTCCCCAGCACAGTCAAGGGCAGACACAGAGCAGGGTACCCCCTTGATTGTAGCTAGGCAAATGGTTATACTAGTGCCTTGTCTCTGGGAAAAGGTGGGACTGGCAGAGAAGAGAAGATGCAGACTGTGCCACTGTGATTGGCAGATGGTAATCGTTCAGTAGGACGTGGTAGGACGTGGGGAGAGGCCAGGATGCAGAGCAACAGTGCCTTCTGCTATAGCCACAGGGCTGTGGGTCTCTGAATGCTTTGCTGGATATTTATTGAGACAGAACTTTACACATAACTGTTTTTATTTATCCCCGTCTCTAGAAGTGGTTCACTCCATAACACAAGGAGCGTGGGTACATTGTACAGGGTAACCAGAGAGGATCTTTGGGTTACCTTATTTCCTGAATGCAGCAAAGACCTAGTTTTCTCCTGGTCCCTCCTCCTTCAAGAATGGATTTTTTTGTTTTTGTTATTCCTTTGTTTTGTGTTTTTTTTTTTTAAGTCAGAGTCTTATGTAGCCCAGACAGCTTCCAGTTCACTCTGCTGTAGAGGATGACCTCAAATATCTGATCCCCCCGCCTCTGTTTCCTGGGTCCTGAGACAGGGTAGGTGGGAAAGGAAACACCTCTTCACATCGTTTTATCTAAGCCTCAGAGAAATTCTGCAAAGTGGGTGTGGTCAACCCGTATCTGCAGTGAGGCATCTGCGGCTCGGTGGTTCAGACATTCGCCTAAGGTTGCGTCCCCGCCTAGGTGGATGGACTGGATTTCAGCGCTTTTCCTGAGGTCTCTTTTTCACAGTTCTGCAGTGATGCCTCCTGTGGAGGGTGATTCATCCACGAGAGGCATTTCTACAACATCTCTGTCATGATTCACAGCCCTTTTTATTAGTTGCTCTCCTGAGCAATCTGGCCAGCGTGGTACTCCTCATTCCATCTCATAGACAAGAAAAGAAGCAATTATGCTCCCATGCTCCCGAAGTCAGCACACTGCTCCACCAAGAAGGTGCAGAAACGCAAGGCTGCCGATTCCTCTGCAGAAAGAACCAGTCTGCAGCTTTCTTCAAGCTTGGAAAACAAAGACAAAACCCTAGCCTCCTCTTTACATGAATTTTACGAGATAACAGGGGAGGCTGCGCGTTCCTGGGGACACAGAATGCTTTGTGTGTGCTGGCTTTCTTTCAGAGGATGTTTTCCTCATCAGCTTGACTCAGAACTCCTTATGTAGCTGGTGATGACCTTGAACTCTTTTTTTCTTTTTTTTTTTTTTTTTTTGGTTTTTTCGAGACAGGGTTTCTCTGTGTAGTCCGGGCTGTCCTGGAACTCGCTCGGTAGACCAGGCTGGCCTCGAACTCAGAAATCCGCCTGCCTCTGCCTCCCAAGTGCTGGGATTAAAGGCGTGCGCCACCACCGCCCGGCCAACCTTGAACTCTTAATCCTCCTCTCTCTACCTCACAAGTGCTGGGAACTCAGTGTGCACCATAATGCCTGGTTTGTGTGGGGGCCCGGGAGCAAACCCAGGGCCTCTAAGTGAGCTCCGTCTTTAGCCCCTGGGTTGGCTTTTTAAATGTATGTAGACATTCCAGGTTGCAGGTGACAGTCACATAAGGACCCCAGCCTGTAAGTAGGCCCCCATCTAGAGACAGACACCAACTTCTCTTCAGTCTGCCACTTACAACCTTAGCGGGGAAGACTGGAACACCCCCGTTCTCTCTTCCCAGAGGAATCCAGCTTTCTCTCTGGTCTCTGGGGGACATGGTAGCCAACAGTATTTTACTACCTGTTTTCCTGGGTTGATGAAGACAGCTAGACTGGGCTAGAACTTGCATCTTAGGCCTCAGTTTTCTGAGAGAGTATCCAGTGGTTCGCCATTGTCTTCTGCCTGTTCCTCACCTACCAGCAATGGCTAGTGCTATGAACTGGGAGAGAGAGCAGTAAGGACAGATGTCTTAGGACTGGGGTCCTAAACTCTAGGGGATGCAGTGGAGCATCCCCTGAGGCACTTTAGAGCTCCCTAAATCCAAGGCAGCACCCATACACTTGCTATTTTAAAAGTTTTATTTAGTTTATCTTGGTGTGGTGACTTGTGTCTTTAATCCCAGCACTTAGGAAGCAGAGGCAGGCAGAGCTCTGTGAGATCAAGGCTAGCCTGGTCTACATAGTGATTTCTATTGCAGCCAGGACACACACACACACACACACACTTCCAGATATCTCTAGTGAGATCAAAGTCTTTTTTCATTATTTCTTATTATATGTGTATGAGTGTTTTGCCTGCATGTGGTGTGTGTGTGTGAGTTCCAGAGCACTGTGTGTTTATGTGTGCATACACATGTGTGTACATGTGGAGGCCAGGGAACAACCTTGGCTGTTGTTCCTCAGGTACCGTTTACCTCATCTTCCCTCACTGGCCTAGGGCTCACCAAGTAGACTGGGCTGTCTGGCCAGTGAACCCCAGGAGCTCCCTGGCAAGGGGTTATAGGCTCTGGACACCATGTCTAGGAGTCAAACTTGGGTCCTCATGCTTGCAAAGCAAACACTTTACCAACTGAGCTATCATGAAGGTTTTCTTCTTCTTCTTTTTTAATTATTGTGCCAGACAGAGGTGGTACAAGCCTTTAATCCTAGCATTTGGGAGGCAGAGAACGTTGGATCTCTGAGTTCAAGGCCAGCCTGGCCTACAGAGGGAGTACCAGGGCAGCCAGAGCTACATAGAGAAACCCTGTCTCAGGATCCGGGTTCAATTCTCAGCACCCCCATGGCAGCTTACAAATGTTTCTAACTCTAGTTCCAGGGGATTTGACATCCTCACACAGGAATACATGTAGGAAAAACACATAAAGTAAAAATAAATTTAAAAAAGTAGTGTTAGGGTATGTGCATGTTTGAGAGAGAGAGTGGGGGAAAGAGAGAGAGAGAGCGTGAGCTGACAGAGGTATCTGAGGGTGCCATAGCAGGTGTGTGGAGATCAGAGGACAACTTTGTGGGAAGGGTTCTCTATTTCCACCTTTTGTGAGTTCCAGAGGTCACTAGGCTTGTATGGCAAGCACCTTCGCCTTCTGTGCCAACCCTCCAGCCCCCAAGAGCCTTTTCTCCAGTAAGCAGGCAGCTCCCACTTTCAGAGATGAGCTTAATTGGTGTGGAGTGTAGTTAGGAAAGTGGGTCTTTGAGGAGCTCCCAAGGTGACTGTAGTAGAAGCATTTGAATGCCCTGGCATGAAGGGCTATCCCTCCATCATTCCCACCCAACGCCTCTGTTTCCCACCTCCCAACCCTTTCTCCTAAGCCAGGAGAGTCAATACTGAAAATCCCAGTTCTGTGCAGCTAGTGAATTCCTAGTGAATTCCGAGAAAGCAATTACACTATTGTACAGATGGATTTAAGTTTAAGGAAGGTAAATAGCTCCAGGCAAAATTACAACCTAAAGAATCTTCTGGAATCTTTACAGGAATGACTATGCCTCTTTCTGTACCCCTTCGGAGCCCTGCTCCTGGAGATGGGGAATGCACTTTCTCTCTCCCGACCACTTTTCCAAGCAGATGAAATTAGGGTTTGTGATTCTGGCCTTCGTGCCCATTTGATACTAATTTGATGTCTCAGCCCACAGAGGTTTTCGACTTTAAGTCTCGGCGTCTGGGCTGCTTGGTTGCGCTTTGCCGCACCTTGTGAGCGAGTAAGCTGAAAGGCTGGGTAGCCATCCAGAGACTGGGGTCCCATTCTCTCCCTGGATAGCAGCAGAGGAAACAATTGAACCTCCTGGGGGAGCTGGGTTCATATGTAGTAGCTGGCTTACCATAGAGGGAGAAGCCTAAGACAGGTAAGCAGAAGCAGATTAGTGTTTTCTGTGTGAGCCTGGGAAATTCATGTGACAGGAGTCATTAGGTCAGCCCAGAGTTGAAAGGAGAGCAATTGGAGGCTGTGGCAGTACGAGGGACATACTGTGTCAGTGCTTTAACCCCAAGCTGTGTCCCTGGTCCTAGATCCCAACTCTGTACTTTTTAAATCTTTGTGTGTGAGCGTCCGTGTGCCGGGGTTTGGTCGTGGGTTCGTGTGTGAGTGTCCGTGTGTCAGGGTTTGGTCGTGGGTTCGTGTGTACCAGGAAGCGTATGTCGAGATCAGCCCTCACCTTCCACCTTGCTTGCTGCTGCACGGACCAGCTTTGGTGGCCTCTTCCATCTCTGCCTCTCTTGTTACCGTAGCAGATCTGGGACTGCAGATGAGGATGACCACATCTGGCTTTATGTAGAGTCTGGGGATTTGAACTCAAGTCCTCATACTCTCGAGGAAAACACTTTACTTACTCCCCAGTTTTAGATCCTACTTCAGCTCCTTACGGAGGAGTGATAATATCAAAGTGTGGAGGGGGAGAGGGTGACAGGTGATACTGAGGGACTCTTTAGAAGCCTGGAACATTCTGGGGTGAGTAAAGCTGTCATACCTGTCTTAGGTGCTGTCTCTTAAGGGTTTTTATTACCTTTCAATAGCACAAAGCTGAGGGCTAGCCTTGAGCACTCAGGCCTTTGGGGGCCAAACAAAATCCAAAGGTAGTAGCCATGCTGGGTGACTCTTTACTGAGTCTAGTGTCCCAGTATCTCAGTCCAAGTTCCAGCAGTGAGTAAATGTGGCTCCAGGTGCAGCCCCAGGAGGGAGGGCAGGTGGTGATCGCTATCTGCATTCTCATGGGGCTCTGGTAACACCTTACCATCAAAGGTACACAGAACCCCAAACTTCTAAATCCAAGGAATTCACAGGTCAATTTTGTGGAGAATCATTTTGAGGAGAAGCAGTTTTCAATGTGGTTTGGTCTCTGCGTCACAGTCCAGGTTTGGCTGCAGGAGACAGCTCAGGGCTGAAGTGCTAGTCACGTGGCTTAAGGCAAGCTACATGGATGCCTGGTCTGCCTCAGTTTCCTCAGCTGTAGAGGGGGATGGGAGAACCTGTCTGGTTGTCATCTGTGAGGCCACCCATTTCTAAAGGACTATGCAAGGCTTGTGCACCGAGTTAGTTTTTAGGTCATTCCCAATGAAATGGTGTCTAAACGGAGCGCTGCTTAGGGATAAACTCGTGCTTCTCTCTGATGGTGGTTTTGGAATATGGATACGTATTCTTTGAGACCCCTGCCATCCAGACTAGAAGGCTAGGTCGTCTTGTGTATGCTGTACCTTGAACACCTGGAGGGAAGCTGTGCTGTGAAAGGCGGGACACCTCCTGCATTCTCTACCGAACTGCTTCAGCCTGAAGCTGCAGTGGAGTTAGACTGCCTGAGGAGCCCAGACTACACTGAGAGGCTGTGTGGGCTCTCCATTACCGCAACAGCTCACCAGAGGAAAGCTCTCTATTGGGAGGAGAGGTGTCAGCTCAGGATGTCAGTCCCTGCCTACTTGGTCTCGTTGCTTTAGGGCCTGGTGAGACATCTGCTGTGGGAGTGGGTGGTGAGCAAACCTGCCCATGTCATTGTGGCTGGGAAACACAAAGACAATGAGCCAGTGTCCCCAGTCATTTTTTTGAAAATGTGACACCAGGGACTTAAGACCTCTCAACCACCGAGTTCTACTTTTTCTCCTCTCCTCACCTCCCCTCGCCTCCCCTCCCCTCCTCTCTCCTCTTCTTTTCTCTCTTCCCCTCCATTCCTCTACCCTCTCCCTTCTTTCTTTCTTAATTTCCTTTCTGTCTCCCCCTCTGCCCCTTTCCCTCCCTCCCCTTCCCTTCCTTCCTTCCTTTCTTCCTTCCTTCCTTCCTTTCTTCCTTCCTTCTTTCCTTTCTTCCTTTCTTTTTCCCTTCCCTTCCCTTCCCTTCCCTTCCCTTCCCTTCCCTTCCCTTCCCTTCCCTTCCCTTCCCTTCCCTTCCTTCCCTTCTTTCGAGACAGGATCTCTGAACGTCCCTGCTTGTCCTGTAAGTGGCTATGTAGACCAGGCTGGCCTCCAACTCACAGAGATCTACCTGCCTCTGTCTTCCAAGTGCTGGCACTAAAGGTATACACCACCCAGCTGTTCGAGTACTGGGCTTGTAAACTGTTGAATAGGAATTTTCTCAGGGATAAAACATTCTACCTTGGGAAGAAGCTAGAGATAAAACATTTTATCTGGTAGGGAAACTCCTTTAAACTAAGGAAATAAACAAGTCAGGAGCTTCGGAAGTCCCTGAAACTGACCAGATTTGCTAGGACTCACCAAGCATACATAAATAGCAAGTACCACTGAGAGAAATAAGCTGCCTAGAGGAGGCTCAAACCAGACTAGCTGCCTGAAAGAGACAGTCTTCAGCCTGTTGAGTGGCCTGTAGATTGTACAGTGAGCTCCAATGTTCCAGATCTCATAAATTGTCACCCGTGCTGAGGTGGGCCGTGTTGGTACAACTGTCCTTGAATCATTTCTGCTCCTGTAGCTCCTCACCCATACTTCTTTAAGGAACCCCAATAAATGTCCCTAGTCCACTAAGCTGGACTTCGGTGGTACCCTTATTTTAGTCTGCCACTATAGAGGGCAGTTCTGATGCTAAGGTCCTCTTCCCCAGTTGGTTCTTGATTGATCAGTAAAGATCCCAATGATCAATAACAGAGGCCTGGGCAGATCACTTAGAGTTGCTCAGGAGGGCACAGGAAGAATTAGGAGAATTAGGGAAAAGGAAAGAGGCAGTAGCAGCAGGAGATAAAGTCAACCAGCCATGTGAGTTTTTGGTTGGAGTGGTCAATGGCCAGTCTATCTCATCATGCCTGGGGTGGCAGGGGAAGTTTAGGAGTATGCAGTCATTGAGTTAGCAAAGGCATTTTAAGATTAACTGGTGTATGTGTGTATGTGTGTGTGTGTGTGTGTGTGTGTGTGTGTGTGTATGTATGTGTGTGCGTGTGTCTGTCTGTCTGTCTGTCTGTGGATCCAAGGGAATCTGGGCAGCTCTGGTAGCTTGGTCCACCCAGAGCTTAAATAAGGATAGCAAAAACTAAATGCTACATGCCACAGGCTCCCTGTCTGCAGCAAGTAGACATTTGTTCACGTCTCCCCAGGGATAGTGTCATATAACATAAGTATACACTACCACACCTGGCTTTAGGTCAACCTCTCAAACGTTTCCATTACCATCCATGAACACAAAGCTTAGGACCAAACCATTCACAAGTTTTTGGAGACTGATCACAATGTAGAGGAAGCGGAGGCCATGTGCAGACACTCTGGTTGCTTCTTCTAGGCAAGCCCCATAAGATGACGGTGTCTCAGTACAAATTTAGATATGAGTGAGAGTGTGGCTTCAGAGTATCTGGGACCACCCAGACAGGTCTTTCCAGCTGAAACTCAGACTGTACAGAGCAAAGTCGGGGCAGCCATGTGGTACAGTGTCCGGATCCCTGAGTACACTGACCCAGGGTTTGTTCACACCACCAGATGTTCACTCTGTAGACTTTTTTATTAACACATTGCATATACATAAATGTACATATTTTAAGCAAAACTGGGATAATGTCATACTTTATATATGTAAGACAGTATAACTGTCTTCGTTAGAGTTTTACTGCTGTGAACAGACACCATGACCAAGGCAACTCTTATAAGGACAACGTTTAATTGGGGCTGGCTTTTAGGTTCAGAAGTTCAGTCCATTATCATCAAGGTGGAAGCATGGCAGCATCCAGGCAGACATGGTGTAGGCAGAGCTGAGAGTTCCACATCTTCATCTGAAGGCTACTAGTGGAAGACAAACTTCCAGACAGCTAGGATGAGGATCTTAGAGCCCACACCCACAGTGCTACACCTAGCCCAACAGGGTCACACCTACTCCAATAAGGCCACACCTTCTAATAGTGCCACTCCCTGGACCGAGCATAAACAAACCATCACAATAACTATGATTTTTATCATCCTGTTGGTGAATACATGTTATGTTGTTTTAAAATCGAATTAAGTTATTCTGTGATATGATGTTTTGAGGGGTTTCGAGAAGGTCTTGAAAATCAATCATGGGGAAAGGTACTTGCTGCCAAACCCAACTGCCTGAGTTTGATCTCTGGGACTCAAGAATCCATTTCTGCAAGTTGCCCTTTCTCCTCCACCTGAATAGTGTGGCTTGTATACTCACACACAGATGTACACACAGACACATAGAGATGTACACACAATCTTAATTTTAGAATATATATCTTCTTTTTAGGATCTGGAGAGATGGGGCTTTGGGGTTAAAAACACATACTGCTTAAGTTAGGTGCGATGGCACACACCTTTGATCCCAGTGCTCCAGAGGCAGAAAGGAAGGCAGACCTCTGAGTTTGAGGCCAACCTGGTCTACAGAGTGAGTTCCAGGACAGTCGGGGCCATGTAAAGAGACCCTATCTCAAAAGATGGGGGTGGGAGAGGAGATATTTATAGAAACTATTTCACAGGTTCTTCTAGAAAAATCCTTGCTTTTTGGCTTGGAAATATCTAAGAGCAAAGTTGAAGGTGGCTTGTATGCTACAGCAAGGTGTGCTTCTCCATATACCTTGTGCTATTTATTGTCACGGAGGGGGAGAAGTAGGTTCACTAGTCACATGGATCTTTAGGGGGGAAAGTATCTGTAAAGATTATGTATTCTCTAAGCCAGACAGGCATGTATAATTATCTCCTATGTGGAGATTAAGTTTTTAATAGTCTTGGAAATGGCAGTGGGTTAAGAAAGAGATTTGGACTGAAGTTTTTCAATAATTACCCATTAGAGCTGGCTTATTAACTTTTGGTATTAAGTGAATACATCTATAATATACTTGTTCCAAGAACAAATTATCTTGACTCTTCTTTGTGTACCCTAGTGCTAATACAACCTTCAGAAGCTGTACTGGGCAACCTTGTCCTTCAGTAAGCCAGACCTGGGGACATGCCTGGAATCCAGCACTCGGGAGACGGAGGCAGGGGGATTCCATCTGAGGTCCATGTGAGTACATAGGAGGCTCTGTCCCATCTGCCCTCACACCCCAAAGAGAGTTTTTATGTAGTGGTCATTTTAACAACTGTTCTTTAGCTGCTAAAAATATAGTTGATGTGTGTGTGTGTGTGTGTGTGTGTGTGCGTGTGCCTGCATGCTTGTGTGTGTCCAACACCTACCTGCAGATGCAGATGCAGAGGTCAGAGGACAACTTGTAAGACTCAGTTCTCTCCTTTACCGAGTGGGTTCTGGAGATCAAATTCAGGTCCCAGGTTTGGCAGCAGCTCCTTTAGCTGCTGAGCCATCTTGATGAGTCCTGGCATGTGAGATGTTTAAATGAAGTTTTTAACACAAGGGATCTGAACTAATTAGTTTTTATTTCAGCTACTTTATTTCTCAGCCAGTTTTTCCCTGTTTGTTCCTGTGACACATCCTATAAGCTAATGTTGAAGGCAGGCATGCTCTGAGTCTATGTGTTTAGGCTGGGTGTCAACAATAAACAAAGACCTTTCTGATTCTCAGAGTGCTCCTGCCTTGAGGATAAATTATGTGGGCGCCTAATTATTATGTAAATCACACAGGGTCTGCATGCCGCCCTCCTGTGTGGGTTGTTTCCCTGAGGAATGGAGTCCTGTGAATTTCTTTCCTTTCTCCTTCTCTTCCTCCTCTTCATCCCTCCTCCTCCTTCTCCTCCTCCTTCATCATAACCATTTCCATGTCCTCATGTCTACAGGCAGCCAACCACTGAATGACACTACATCCTGTTGAGATGTATTGGATAAGCCCAAGGTCTCTGTATAGAGCCCCGCATGGCCTGGAGCTCACTATGTAGCCCAGGCTGACACCAGACTTTCAGAGAGTCTCCTTCATCTGGGACTGTAGGCCTGCATCACACTGAGTAGGGCTGGTCTTAATATCTTGCTAGCCACAGCGGGGTGTTGAAGCTACTGGCTAAGCAGTAACTGGTTTGAATGTATGGTAGAATACATACATGTGCCTTTCACTGAAGTCCTTGGCATGGCTGAGTGATAATCGGCCTCGCTTTCCTGATCAGAGCTGGTGCTTGCAGACCCAAGGCCCCCCAGTCATACTGTGATACCGTGTGCTGGAAATTGGAAATTACTTACGCTGTATGAATGATGAACTTGATCTTTAAAATGTAACCATGGTGCCTTGTGGAGTTAGAGTAACTAATTTTTATGTAAAAGCCTCAAACCCTTGGGAAAAAAGGATGGCAGTGGCACAGTTCACTCTAATATGGCGCCATTCACTTCTATGTAGCATGGTAGTAGAAACAGTGGTTCGGATTTATAAATGTATTCCCATGCTGAAATTATTCCCAAATAAGAAGTCTTAGATCTGCTGGCAACAGAATAAGGTCCTCACTGACAGCAAAGAACACTGGGGAATATTTCCTTGTATAATAGGCATCCTGTAACAGTTTAAGGAAATGTAGCTATGAACACTTTTGCCCTCAAACTCAAAGAAGCAGTGGAACTCTTCCATGGCATCCCATCAGTAAAAGACACAAAAAGAGCCTGAAATTCAAGGGTTGCCTTGGCTGCATGAGACCCTGTCTCAAACCAAAACAAACAAAAACTGTACAAACAGTCAAACTTACTTCTCTTTTCTAGTCCCAAGAATTATTCATGGCCAGGAGATGTGTAGCTCAGTAGAGTGCTTGCCAGGGACACACAAAGCTTGGGTTTTGGTCTGCAGCACTAACTGTGTACAGAGTTGCGTGCCTGTAATTCCAGGACTGGGGAGGTGGAGGTGGGAAGATCACGAGTTCAAGACCATGTTCAGAGGAAATAGCAAGGCCAGCCTGAGCTACATAGTTTCAAAAAATAAAATAACCTCCATATTGAAAAAATTAAATAGGATTTTACAAAAGAATGACTTAATAGTCTAGATGAATGTATTTTGCTCACATACATAAAACACAAAGGTACTTTCATTTTCTCATTTGTGGTATATAAATCACATCCAGTCATAATGCACTGATCCAAAGCTTTTGTTTGTTTGTTTTGTTTTTATTGTTGTGTTTTTTTAAAGCTTATTTATTTATCTATTATATGTAAGTACACTGTAGCTGTCTTTAGACACCCATAAGAGGGCATCAAATCTCATTACTGATGGTTGTGAAGCACCATGTGGTTGCTGGGATTTGAACTCATGACCTCTAAAAGAGCAGTCAGAGCTCTTAACCACTGAACCATCTCTCCAGCCCATGTTGTTGTGTTTTTAAGACAGAGTCTCATTATATGGCTAGAAATCACTAAACAGATCAGGCTGTATGTGAACCCACCTGTATTGCCTGTTTCTGCTTCTGAGTGCTAAGATTAAAGGAGAATAGCATTGTACCTTGTCAGTCAGCTGTCTGTCTCCCTCTTTCCCTCCTTCCCTCCCTCCCTCCCTCCCTCCCCTCCCTCCTCCCTCCCTCCCTCCCTCCCCTCCTTCTCCTCCCTTCCTTCTTCCCTTTCTCCCCTCCCTCCCTTCTCTTCTTTTTCCTCTCCCTTCTTCTTCTTTTTTTTTTTTTTTTTATTTTTTTTATTTTTTTTTTGGTTGTTTTTTCGAGACAGGGTTTCTCTGTGTAGTCCGGGCTGTCCCTTTGGAACTCGCTCGGTAGACCAGGCTGGCCTCGAACTCAGAAATCCGCCTGCCTCTGCCTCCCAAGTGCTGGGATTAAAGGCGTGCGCCACCAACGCCCGGCTCTTTCCTTTCTTCTTAATAACATTTGTAACCTTAGGCTTTTCCTCCCATGCCCCAGTTCCTGAATAACGACTTGGAGGTTTATTATTTATGAGTAAATTTCTAGACCATTGTGATGGTTTGTATGTGCTCAGCCCAGGGGTGGCACTATTAGACAATTTGGCCCTGTTGGAGTGGGTGTGTCACTGTAGGTGTGAGTTTTTTTTTTTTTTTCTTTTTTCTTTTTTTTTTCTTTTTTGTTTTTTTGAGACAGGGTTTCTCTGTATAGCCCTGGCTGTCCTGGAACTCACTCGGTAGACCAGGCTGGCCTCGAACTCAGAAATCTGCCTGCCTCTGCCTCCCAAGTGCTGGGATTAAAGGCGTGTGCCACCACCGCCCGGTGGTGTGAGTTTTAAAACCCTCATCCTAGCTGCCTGGAAGTCAGTATTCTGCTAGCATCCTTCAGATGAAGATGTAGAATTCTTAGTTCCTGTACCACACCTGCCTGGATGCTACCATGTTCCCACCTTGATGATAATGGACTGAACCTCTAAACCTGTAAGCCAGCCCCAGTTAAATGTTGTCCTTATAAGAGATGCCTTGGTCAGCCGGGCGATGGTGGCGCACGCCTTTAATCCCAGCACTTGGGAGGCAGAGGCAGGCAGATTTCTGAGTTCGAGGCCAGCCTGGTCTACAGAGTGAGTTCCAGGACAGCCAGGGCTACACAGAGAAACCCTGTCTCGAAAAACCAAAAAAAAAAGAAAAAAAAAAAAAAAGAGATGCCTTGGTCATGGTGTCTGTTCACAGCAGTAAAACCCTAAGATAGCCATTAAGCTAGGCTCATTCCCTGACTAGCTCATAACTCATAGTAACCCATTTGAATTGTTCTATGCCTACCATGTGACTGGTTACCTCTCCTCAGTTTCATATGTCAGACCTCCTCCAAGTCTGGGGAGAATCTTCTCACACTTGACTCTTTTCCCCTCTCTCCCCCATGGGTGTCCCGCCTTTTAGTCCTGTGTCAGCTTACTGGTCATCAGCTTTTTATTGACAGCGGATGCCTCCACACAGCACACAGAGATTATCCCTACAAGTTTTCCCCTAGATTTTCTGTTTTAAATTTTTATTAGGTTTGTTCATTTATTCATTATGTATGTGTGAATGCACACATATCCCACGGTATGTAAGTCAAAAGGCAACTTTCAGGGTTAGTTCTCTCTTTCTGCCACTTGGGTCCCAGGGATACAACCCAGATTGTCAGGCTTAGGAGAAAGTGCCTTCTCCTCCTGGGGCATCTCACTAGATTCTTTTACACTTTTAACTTTAAAATGATGATGGTCAGCCGGGCGGTGGTGGCGCACGCCTTTAATCCCAGCACTTGGGAGGCAGAGGCAGGCGGATTTCTGAGTTCGAGGCCAGCCTGGTCTACAGAGTGAGTTCCAGGACAGCCAGGGCTATACAGAGAAACCCTGTCTTGAAAAACCAAAAAAAGAAAAAACAAAAAACAAAAAAATGATGATGGTCTCAAAAGAAGTTATAAAAAGATCCATGAAGTCTGGGCCCCCGCACCCCGCAGCCACACTGACATGCTGCGTCCTGTGACCCAAACCAGGAAACTGAAGCTATCAGGTTTGTTTTTCGTTTGTGTGTTTTGCTTTGCTTTGCTTGATTTTCTTTTTTTTTTTTTTTTTTTTTTTGGTTTTTCGAGACAGGGTTTCTCTGTGTAGCCCTGGCTGTCCTGGAACTCACTCTGTAGACCAGGCTGGCCTCGAACTCAGAAATCCGCCTGCCTCTGCCTCCCAAGTGCTGGGATTAAAGGCGTGTGCCACCACCGCCCGGCTTGCTTGATTTTCAAGACGGAGTTTCTCTGAGTAATCTTGGCTGTCTTGGAACTAGCTCTGTAGACCAGGCTGGCCTAGAACTCACAGAGATCTACCTGCCTCCGCCTCCCAAGTGCTGAGATTAAAGGTGTACACCACCACCACCCGGCAGTATCACTTCTTTTTCAGAACAGTATGTCCTTTGTAGCGATCCTGCTATAAATATGGTTATGACTAAGAATTCTTTGTATGCAAGTGAAAGTATTCTATAAAGTGTCTGCCTAATAGAAGGACCTGTGAACACTGAGTGTGTGGGTGTACACATATGTGAGTGTGCACTTGTGCAAACATGGTGTCTTTCTTTAGGAACCATCACCTTGTTTCTTAAGACAGGCTCTCTCACCAGCCTGGAACTCACCAAGTCGGTGAGGCTGCCTGGCAGTACAGCTACAGCCCCAGAGGTCCACCTCTCTCTGTCTCCCTAGCCCTGGGATGTCAAACACGTACTGCCACACCCAGGGTTTGTTTTTTTTTTTTTTTTTTTTTTTTTTTTTTTTTTTTTTTTTTTTTACCTAGGTCTGGGGATCAATCTCAGGCCCTTATGCTTGGATGACAAGCACTTTGCCAATCGGTCTAGCTCTGGAACCCATGAACTTTGTGTATCCACCTGACACCACATCGAAAGCCTGGGGAGATGTTAAGCCAAAAGCATTTGGTGAGCCCCGTGTTGGTTTGTGTGCAGTACCATCCTAGGTTAAATCAGAAGAATTTAGAGTAGCAAATGGTATTGACAGTATTGACATGCAAATCACATATGTACTTAGTGGTAATAAGATTGGAAATAAGATTTTCTTTAAAGTATGATTTAAATTCATCATCTCTCTCAGAACATTGCTTCCAATGGCAGCCAGTAGCACCCTTGGCAATCCTAAGGACACACATGCCAGTATTCTAGCACAAACATAAAAGCCTGCCTTCAGGGTTTATTTACATCAGTTCCCGAAAATACTATGTTCTAATTTATGTGGGGATTATCTTCGCCTCAAACATCATGTCCTTCTGTCTTGTTACAGGTAGCAAAATCAGAGCAAATAAATACGATAACCTGTCTGTTTCCAAAACAGTTTTCTAGTTATTAAGAATGGGCGTTGGGGCTTGGAAGCATGCTCACAGTATATCTTTATAAACCACTGTTACCAGAGACACCTATCAAAACCTTCGCAAAGTCAAAACTCTCTAAGAGAGATGGGAGAGATGGTCCCCTGAGTAAGAATGCTTGCTATGTAAGTGTGAGGGCCAGAGGTTCAGATTCTCCTGCTCCAATAAGAAGGAGTGTGGCCATGTGCACTCCTGTAACACCCTGGGGGGGAGCTGCGGGGACAGGAGCACTGTTTGGGCTCGCAGGCCACCCACCTAGCTCCAGGTTCAGTGAGAGGCCTGGACTCCAGAGAGTGCTGCAGAGTGACAGAGCAGGACCCCTGATGCCTCCTCTGGTCTTCATGTGGGACTGTGCACCACACACTGTACAAACACACAGTGTCTTTAAGATTTTTAAAGACAATATATTCAAGAAACATTTTCTACACTTCATCTGGTGGTCAAGGATAGTCCTGGACAATAGGTTTGCAGTGCTTGATTAGACTTTTTTTGTTGTTTGTTTAGTAGAGAGTCTCCTGTAGCCCAGGTTGGCCTTAGCCTTTCTATGTAGCTGAGGCTGGCCTGAAACTTCTGATCTTCCTGTGTAGGATTAAATAGTGTGCCACCATATAGAATATAGTGATTAATGTTGGGTTATCGACTTGACAGGATCTAGAATCACCAAGGAGACTAGTCTCTGTGAGGTAGTTTCTAGATTAGGTTAATTGGCGGGGTGGGGTGGGGAGAAGATCCACTCAAACTACAGGCAGTACCTTTCTATAGGAAAAGGGGTATGAGAGACTGGCGACTCAGCAGAAAGCTGGCTTTCTTCTTAGATGGAATTAAACAGACTAAGCCTCTGAAACCATAAGCAAGACCCCGATTAAATGCTTTCTTTTCTAAGAGTTGCTGTGGTCATGGTTCTTTTTATAGGGACAGAACAGTGATACAGGGCAAGTAGATGCTGAGCAGTCAATCTGTCTATCTATCATCTATCTATCTATCTATCTATCTATCTATCTATCTATCTATCTACCTGAGACAAGATCTGACTATGTAGCCCTACTGACTGTAACTCATAATGTAGACCAGGCTTGCCTGAATCTCATGGAAATCTGCCTGTTTCTGCCTCCCAAGTGCTGGTGTTAAGGTGTTTACCAATATACCTAGATATACTTGGTTTTTCAAAGTGTTGATCAGACAAAATTAGATATGGTGACTGTCACTGCATAGTTTTTGAAATTGGGGTCAGGGTAATCTTATCCATTTGGAAATGAAAGGCCTAGAAGTTAGTGTAATGTGCCAGGGCCTGAGGATGTCAGCCAATTGCCTTCCTCCTTATTAATGATGTGAGGGTCCATTGTAGACAGGATTGTTTGGACAAGCTGGGCCACAACTTGTAAGCCATTCTAAGAAGTCCTCTTTCTGTCTATATAGAGATTGATTCCAGCAGTTCTGTTCCTCCAGAGAACCCTGACTAAGACAGTGACCTGTCAGTGTGAGCGGGTAGCAAGTGACAGATGGTAGATGGAAGGGACACCCCTTCCTCAGCTTCAAAGACAAGGGAGCACAGACTAGAGAGTGTATGTGGTGCTTCCCATTGTCCAATAGGTATCATTTGGGTGGGTATTGCTACACACAGAGCCTCTTAGGACATGCTGGCTTATAGCACAACAGTTCCTTGGGATGCTCCTGGCTCTGCAGTTTGGGCAGGTTTGGGAGGACAAAGGCAACTCTTTTCCCTGCTCTATATCATGTGAACTGGAAGCCAGCAAGGGCTAGAAAGCTGCTTCTGGGGTGAGATTTTAAAGAAGAAGTTGGGAGTGAGGGGCAGCCCAGTTGATACAGTGCTTGCTTTGTAAACACAAAGACACGGGTTCCATCCTCAGGAACACCCAGGTGTCCTGGAATCTAAGCCCAGTAGGTTTTAGCAGTACTGAGGACCCCTTTCTTTGTGGAGGCTGCCCTGGGAAGGCATTTGGTGGCCAGCTTGATGATGCTTAACAGCTGCTACCTGCCGTGTGTGCTCCTCAGAACAACTCCATCCAACACTGCTTTCCGATTTCAAATGGCAGCGTTAGCCTTAAAACCACTTGAGACCACCTGAGTAAAGTGGAGATTTGCAGACCATGTGTTCAAGACATTCCATGATCTGGATCAGATGACTATTACAGCCATCATTGTCCTTGTCAGCATAAGCTTCGAGAAATGGGATTTAAAATAATAGCCTGGTAGGATAGCCGAGAAGGTAAAGACGCTTGCTGCCATGCCTGGCCACCTGAATTTGATCCCTGAGGCCCACTGGAGAATGGGCTCCTTTTAGTTGTCTTCTGACTTTTATACGTGTGCCTTAGAAACACACACACACACACACACACACACACACACACACCATAAATAAATGTAAGAAAATGGATCAAAAGCATAGAAGCTGGCGAGATGGCTCAGCAGTTAAAAGCACTTGCTATTCTTGCAGAGGGCCTACGTTCAGTTCCCAGTACCCGTATAGAGACTTAAAACTGCCTGTAACTCCAGTCCCAGGAGATACGATGCCCCTTTCTGACCTCCACGATCACTAGGCATGAACATGATTTGCATACATACATACATATACATATGTACACACACATATATGTATATACTGGCAAAATACCCATGCACATAAAATCTAAAAATAAGACAAACAGTAAAATAATCTTTTTCATAAGAAAGCCAATCCTGTTTTAAACACGCATTCATTCAGTTGACACATAACCTTCTACCATGTCGGCCCCAGGAGTGGAACCGAGGATGTCAGGATTGGTGGCAAGCGCCTTTACCCATGAGTCATCTCACCTGCCTGAAATAGTTTCCTAAATTCTGTTTTTTGTTTGTTTGTCTTTTTGACAAGCTCTTCCTACACAGTCCCGGCTGTCTTTGAATTCTCAATCCTCCTGCCTCAGCTCCCCCAGTGCTTCCCAACACTTACAGTGTGCATTAGTTCGCACAGCGTAGACATTCCCTGTTACGTTTATTTTCTCCTGTGGTGGTCTCGTAGGTAATGTTGCAGCCCATTTTTTTTTCCTATCTAATACTTTTCTGTATGTGAGAAAGCCCTCAAAGGATTATCTTAGGGGACATAAAATCCACCAGTCCATACAGCTATACTAACCCCCATCAAGTTTGCAAGGACACTCTGTGGGAGGCCATTTCCTGCCATTGTCTTTCATCTCCACAAAGCTATTTCCATGAGGAGTGCTCACATGAGACCCAGCCTCACCTTCCTCTCACCCCTGTGTGCCCTTCTGGGCACTGAACCAAGAAGCATGATTCTGTTCCTTCTGGTGACCCGCCCTCAGGCTGTCTTAAGGTCTTGCCTCACATTTAGCTCAAGCTGTCTGTCACCTTCCTTAATCATTGCAGGACCCGCCTACTCCCAGTCTGCCAGCCCTCTGCTGGGTAGACCAGCATTCAGGTAGACAGTGAAATGGTGGTGACTGGAGGTTGGGTGATCAGTGAAGCTGAAGGGACAAGAAGAGGCGTGTCAGTGAGGTGCTGTTGAACATGCTGTTGCAATGGTGGGTGCCTATGTAGAAAACAATGTATACCATCTATTCCTTCTTACAAATCATTTCCTTTATGTGCATGGGTGCGTTATCTGCATGCACCTCTGTGCACCAGATGCCTGCCTGGTGCCCATGGAGGCCAGAAGAGGATCAGATCCCCTGGAACTAGAATTATAGAAGGTTGTGAACTGACATGTGGGTGATGGAAACTGAACCCATGTTCTCTAGAAGACTAGCCAGGCTCTTAACTACTGAGCCGTGTCTCCAGCTCTGTGTTGTATATTTCAAGAAGGATGGAAATGTAGGTATCATCATGCATCCTTGTAAGACCAGCAAATGGAAGCTGGAGGCGGGAGGATTAGGAGTCCAAGTCCACCCTTACATCTTCAGTCATACAGTATGTTCAAGGCCAGCCCTAGCTATACTTTACTCTGTCTTAAACAACAACAACAACAATCAGAGGGAAGGGACATCTAAATGGCTCAGTGAGAAATGGTGCTTGCTGCTAGGTCTTGTAACCTGAGTTCAATGTTCTGGATTCACAAGTTCCCACCTCTGCCTATGCAAACACATAACACAAACACATATACTCAGAGTGTATGTGTATATCTGTATGTGTGTATATATATATATACACACAGTATATATATTCACACACTGTTATAGTATATACAAAATATACTGTATATATCCTGTATATATACATACAGCATATATACAATATATATAGAATATACAGTATATACTATACACACACACATATATATCTATTCTGGGGGGGTTGAGGGTTGGGGTACATACTGCAACATGTATGTGGAGGTGAGAGGCCAACCTGTAGGAGTTTGTTCTCTCCTTATACCATATGGGTCCTGCCTCACTTTTGAACTCAGATCACCATGCTTGAGTGGCAAATGTTTATCCACCAACCCATCTTCTTAGCCAGTTCCTCAGGAGCTGCCCTGCTTGTTTTGAAACAGGCTCTCTCATTCTGCTTAGAGCTTGAGCCCCAGGGACCCAACTGTCTCTGTCTTCCTAGCGGGAGACTGAAGCACACATGCCACGTCCAACTTTTTTTGAAAAAAAAAAAAAAAAGTTTAATAGTATGATAGATATGTAGTGATTCCTGTGTGTGTGTGTGTGTGAAAGGGCACATATATTATGTGTGTGCTGTGTGGAGGCTGGAGATAACCTTGGCTGGTATTCCTCAGACACCATCCACTTTATTATGACAGGTTTTCTTGTTGTGGAACTCACCAAGTAGGCTGAGCTGGCTGGTCGGTGAGCCCTAAGGATCGGTTCTTCTTCCTGAGATCTAGGGTTGTAGGTAGGTCCCACCACATCTGGTATAAATTTTGCTATTGTCCAAATCAATTTTTGGTTTTTCAAACGGTTTTTGACATTAAGTAGAACTAGTCTGGCTACAGTTACATTAATTCATAACTACACACCCATGCGCATGCACGCAGGACACACACACGCACGCACACCTTGCAACAGTGCATGCGCACCTACCCAGACCCTTTGTAAGGAAGACTGCCTGAACCGGCGCAAGGTATGAACTGTCACCCTTCAGGAAGGGAAGTCAGGTCCTTTGAATACACAACTTAATTTCAATGATGTCAAAAAAAAGAAAGTCTTACTGTGAGAACAATTTTTTCCAAGGTCAACAAAGACATAAATCATTTTGTCGGTAACTTTGCAGCCTAGGATAGTCAGGAATTTCTATTTTTATGTCCTTTGTTGAGAGAATCAGGTAACAGGAAAACAAATCCTACTGTGATCAGATATCAGCAGAGAATGAGACCGTCTACCACAGACACCAAATTCCTCCTTGGGCCTGAAGGGAGTCAGAAATCTCTTCTCAACAAGAGCAACTTCTGGTTCCACACAACAGCTAACAGAACAGAACTCTGAAACACACCAGAGGCCTGCTGTGGGAGGACATCCAGTGAAAATAAATAAATAAATAAATAAATACACCTGAACAAAAGGCCCTTCCTGCCTCCCAGGAAGCCTATGGGTCCCTCACACACAATTGTCAAGGAAGTAGATTTGGTTCAGCGGCTTGGAGAGCGGACAGTCTGGAAATACTGAGAGGTTTTCTGCTGTGTGTCTGCTGGTTATCAACAAATGGACAAGTTCTCTAAGCTTGAGAAACGGTGCTGATCTTGACTGGATGCTACTCTAGATACAAAGCTATCTTGAAGAACATTAGTGATAGATGGCACCACAGACTATCCCTATAACAGAGTTCTGGTGGCCAGAATTGTCTGCTGTCCTGCATAGTAACAGCTGTCATGGCCAGGGCAATCATGGAGAGGTCAAAGTTCATCTCTTTTATGAAAGTTATAATCTCCTCATGGAACTTGAGCAAAACTGTCCCCAATAAAGGTGTCCTTAGAGACCTAGCTCTGATGTGCAAGGCCTGATGGGACCCTGTGTTAGTCACTTTCTATTGCTGTGAGGAGAGATCATGACCACAGACTTACACACACACACACACACACACACACACACACACACACATGATCATATAATTGGGGATTTGCTTTAGTTTAGTTCACAGTCATCATGGCAGGAGTGTGGTGGCTCACATGTCCTTGTAACAGTAGCTGAGACCTACATCCTGATCCAGTGGCCCAGAAAGGAGAGTGACACTGGGCCTGACTTGGGCTTTTGAAACCTCAAAGCCGGCCTCCATAGTGACACACCTCCTCCAACAAGACCACACCCACTCCAACAAGGCCACACCCACTCCAACAAGGCCACACCTCCTAATCCTTCTCAAGTAGTGCCACTCTCAAACATAAGCATTCAAGCATATAAGCCTATGAGGGCCATTCTTATCCAAACCACCACAGAGGCCAAGGTCAAGTTTGAGATATAACCAGACAGGGGAGAACAAGTGACTCTTCCCGAAGATTCACTTTTAGGTGGTTTGCTTGTTTGTTGTTTGTTTGTTTGTTTCTATCACTAAAAAAGTAGAAGGAAAAACAGGAGGTGGCAAGGAGAGAAGAAGAAAATGCTGAGAGACATCAAACATGTGTCTATCAGCCCAGCACTTCCCACTACATGTGTGCTGCAGAGAAACACTCCCAGAGCCTTGAGCACACACGGAGAACACTGACGTGCATCCTACATGGAAGAGGGCTTGGGAATAACCTATGTGTCTGGTGCCAAGACAGGTCCTGGGAGTCTTGGGGCAGCCAGAAGCCATGGATTAAAGGCAGGTAATAATCTGGACAGATCATGAAAACATCCTTTAAATCATGTTACTCCTTAGGTCACAAGACCAGAAGCCACAGCAACCCCAGAAACAAAGTGTTTCCCATGCAGCTATAAGTTGGATGACGGTTGCATGCATCTTGCAACAGACATACATTAAACAGTTCTCTAAACTTTGTAGGGTGAGTTTATATTTAAGGAAATTCTGTCCTGCAGGGAATACTGATGAGGAGACGTATGGAAGGGGAACAGAAAAGGAGATGAAGAGGTGGCAGAAGGTTGACCCAATAGAGTAAAATGATAATCTAGGCATGGTGGCACATGGGTTTAATCCAGCACTCGGGAGGCAGAGGCAGGCAGGTCTCTGAGTTTGAAGCCAGCCTGGTTTACATATCTACCTAGCCAGGGCTGTAGAGAGAAACTGTTTCAAAGGAAAACAAAGAGGGATAGGGGAGATGGCTCAACAGCTATGTAAGAAGCTGGACAAGGCTGTACATGTCTGAACCCCAGGACTGGAGGGAGGGGCTTGCTCTCTGCCACCCTAGCCCCAGGTTCAGAGGATAGTCAGTGAGACAGAATTCTGTCTCAAAGGAATAAGGTGAGGGATACGACACAGCAGGATACCCTATGACCCACTCTTTCCTCTACATGCATGTACAGGTGCTGTTTGACTTCATTCATGAAAACTCCCCAGAGTACGCATATCCATAGCTGCAGAGGGGAGTGGTGTGTGTGTGTGTGTGTGTGTGTATGTTGTGTAATGTGTGTGTGTGATGTGGTGTGTGTATGGTGTACACGAGAGTATGAGTGTGTGTTATGTGTGTGGGTGTGTATTATGTGTGATGTGTGTGTGGTGTGTGTGTGTGTGTGTGTGGTGTGTTGTGAAATGGGAGTGTGTAGTGTGTGTGTGTATGTGTGTGTATGGTGTACACGAGGTGGTGTGTGATGTGGTGGTGTTGTTGTGTGTGTGAGTTTGTTGTGTTGTGGTGTGTGTATGTAGATGTGTGTGTATGGTGTTGTGTAGTGTGAGTAGTGTGAGTGTGTGTGTGTGATGTGATGTGGTATGTTGTGTGTAAGTGTGGGTGAGTAAGTTTGTGTATGTAGTAACTGTTGGTGAGAGTGGTATGTGTGTATGTTCTTGATATGCTATATTGAGAGTATGAGTATGTGTGTGTGAGAGTGTGTGTGTGAATGTGGGTATGTGATATGTGGTTATGTATTGTGTGTAAAAGAGAGACACAGAGAGAGAGAGTGTGTGTGTTTCTGTAGGGTAACCGCCCCTGTTGCCTGAAAGAGTGGATTTCCTTGGGCACTATGGACTTTGAGGCCAAGCAGGTGATGGGCTGTCTCGTTCATGTTTGCTGATGAAGTGGCAGTCAGGTCTCTGCCCAGGTCTCCTCTAACCTCAGTTCTTTGAGGTTTGTGGAAAGACAAACAATACTGCACACTCAAAACCAGAACAAGAAAAACCTGTTTTCTTTCCCTGCAGGTAACTGATATTCTCTGGCAAGCTGGCTGCCCCACCTGCGCCATTCCCAGGGTGACACAGGCAGCAGCAGCGTGGCCGTGCCTGTGAGAAAAAGAGGCACAGTTCTGGAAAGTAAAATGCTACCTCATTCCAACCCTAAACCAACACTGTGGGGGAGCAGAGCTGTGAGCACTGTAAAACAAAACCTGCTAGTGACCAGAGTGTGACGTGGAGAGCTGCCATGTGGCCAGACTGCCCTCTCTCACCCCCCCCATTTGTGCAGTCTCCTCAGCTGATTGCCATGTAAAGGAGCTGACGCACCCCGGCGCTGAGTTGGTGCAAGTCACAATGTTGTCAGACAGTGGAGGACGAGCTGAGGAAGATGAAGATACTGAGACGAGCCTTTGAGACGCGCTGTCCTTACATTCTAGATTTCCTAACTCAAATCCCATACTTTATTTGAGTATTTACTTGGTTTCATTCTTAAGATGTGGTCTCCTGTAGCCCGGCTGTATTCCAACTTGCTCTAAGTTTGCATTTACGTAACTAGGATGACCTGGAACTCTTCCTTTTCCTGCCTCCACATCCTGAGAGCTGCGTAGACCAGACTGACCTCAGACTTACAGCCTCTGCCTCTTGAGTTCTGGAATTAAAGCTGTGTGCCCCCATAACTATTATTTATTTACTTTATGAAGCCTAGCCTTCATAACTATTATTTATTTACTTCATTTTATTATCATTGCATTTTTTTTTTTTTAAGAAAAAGGGGGATAGAGAGAGATGTCTCAACAATTAAGAGCCTAGCTGCTCTTCCAGAGGACCCAGGTTCAATTCTTAACACCCACATGGTGACTCACCACAGTCTGTAACTTCAGTTCCAGGAGATACAGTGTTCTCTTTTGGCCTACACAGGTACTACGTGCATGTGATGCAAGAATACACATTCATAAAACACTCATACACCTAAAAAACAAATAAAATCTCAATTAATAAAAATAAAAAAGAAGCTGGGTGTGGTGCCACACACCTTTACTCCCTGCACTCGGGAGGCTGAGGCAGGTGGATCTCTATGAGTTTAAGGCCAGCCTGGTCTACATAGTGAGTGCCAGGACAGCCAGGGCTACATAAGGTAACCCTATCTCAAAAAAAAAAAAAAATAATTAATAATAATAATAAAGAAGGAAGCCTGGCATGGTGGGACATTTCAGAGTTTAGGAGTCAGGGACAGGTGGATCTCTGAGTTCATGGCTAGTTGCTGTATCTAGCGAGTTCCAGGACAGCCAGAACTATAGAGAGAAACCCTGTCTCAAAACAGTAAACAAACAGATACACAAATAGAAGAAAAGAAAAGAATCAGTTGCCCCTGTAACTGTCACAATACTATGGCACCCGTAGGCACATCTCGTCTTTAGGGACTGTGCTGTCTGAAGCCAACGAACCCTGAGCACAGAGGGTCACTCAATAGGAGGACTTCTGGCTATAAAGGCTTCAGTCACCTCAGGCATTCTGTGACATTTGGCTTTAATGACCTGGTGTGTTTTTAATTTGATCAATTCATTTCAAAGCTCTCATTTTTTTACTAGTAAGAAACTCTCCCATTTGAACTGCTACTAGCTTTGAACCTCCAACTCATTGATAATTAAATTCAAATTAAAATATCAATCTAGGCATAGTGGCACATGCCTTTATCTTAGCACTTGGGAGGCAGAGGCAGGCAGATCTCTGAGTTCAAGTCCAGCCTGATCTACATAGTGAGTTCCAGAACAGCCAAAGCTATGTAGAGAGACCCTGTCTCAAAAACAAAACCAACCAACCAACCAAACAAACAAAAACAAAACAAAAAATTTAAGATACCACTTTCATTTATTAATCGGGCAAAATGTTATTTTCCAGCATAGTTCTATGTTAGGTATATGGGCAGGAAATAGGTTGCTTGCATTTGACTGGTAAGAATTTGGTCATATTTATTGAATGCTTTAAAAATGCACCCTTGAGAGTCTGGAGAGATGGCTCAGAGGTTAAGAGCACTGGGGTCCTGAGTTCAGTTCCCAGCAACCACATGGTGGCTCACAACTATCTATAATGAGATCTGGTGCCCTCTTCTGGCCTGCAGGCAGAATGTTGTATACATAATAAATAAATAGATATTTTAAAAAATACACCCTTGAGATATGGTCAGAAGATGAGAACAGTGCTGCTCTTGCTGAGGACCAGGGTTCAGTCCCCAGCACCCACATGGTGGCTCACAAATACCTTCAGTTCCAGGAACTAACACCCCTGTGACCTCCTCCGGCACACACACAGTACATATATGTACTTGCAGGAAAATGCTTACACACATAAAATAAAACAAATCTAAAAATAGTTTTAAATCTTTAATTGAAGTAGTCAGGAGGCAGAGGCAGGGGACTCACTGGGAGTTTGAGGCCAGCCTGGTCTATAGGGAGAGTTTCAGGACAGCAGAGAAGCCCTGCTTGAAAAACCATTATATAGAGAGATATATCAGACTGGGGAGATGGCTCAGCAGTTAAAAGCACTGGCTGCTATCCAGAGTCTCTAGGTTCAACGGCAAACACATACACATAAAATGAAAATAAATAAATCAAAACTGCGTGTGCGCAAGAGTGGTGAGCATCCCCCCGCCCCCCAGGTGGATATGGTATTTTGTCCTGTAATCCCAGCATCCTTGGGCATATAGAGATTTCGAGGCCAGCCTAGGCTATGTCAAACTCTGCTTCTTTTGTTGTTTTTAAAAGAAGGAGTAAGAAGGGTGTTGAATTGAGTTGGCATAGCAGATGGGAGAGAGGGGAAAGACAGACGGATAGACAGGCTGACACAAAAACCTAGAATGGTCAAATGAACTAAAGATGAAAGACCCCCATCACACACAGAGAGTTCATTGTCTAAGAAAGTGCTATGGTGGAAACCATCCCAGCAGTCAGCTCTCTGAACGCCAAAACTGCCAAGAGCAAACCCTTTAGTGGGCATGTTTGCTGTGGTTGACGAAAACTGACTGTCAGACCCAGTCCTTGTCAGCTGAGCCCACACAGCAACACGCAGAGTTTGAAGAGATTTCAGAGCTCTTCCAAAAGCTGAGTGCAGTCGTTTTAAATGGGAAGCAAGCTTGCTGCAGAAGGAAGGCTTCTGTGGAAACATCACAGGCCGTGGTGTGTGGACTCCTACCTGCAGGAGGCAGGGACGTCAGACGAGAGAACTGAATTATTTATTAGAGTTTTAATTCTGAAGAATGGACTGGTTTAAAGCTATTAAAGGGGAGGGTAGAGGAGCAGGCAAGGAACGGTGGCAGAGGCGGCAGTCTGTTATTTGTACAAGGCATGAGCAAGCAAGCACACGTGGGTCAGAGCTGGGATGTGATCAGAAGACAGAGGGCAGCACGTTAAGCAAAAGCATTTAGTATTGTTTGTTTGTTTTGAGACAGGGTCTCCTGTAGCCTCTCCCTCTCAATTGCTGAGATTACTCCCTGACACCTGGGTTTATGAAGTGTTGGGGATGGAACCAGGGCTTCATGCTTGGTAGGTACAGTTCACCAACTGGGCTACCTCCCAGGCCCAGGCAAGAGTCTTTAGCAGAAGTTAAAAGCAAGGGCTGGGGAGATGGTCGGGGGTAAAGTGCTTTCTGAGCAAGAATGAGGACCCGAGGTCAGAGCCCCAGCACAGGTACAGGGACTATTGTGGTTGTTGTACCTACATTCCTAGCCCAGAGAGACAGGCACTCATTGGCCAGCCAGTCTAGCCAATCAGTGAGCTCCAGGTTCATTGAGAAGCCAGGTCTCAAAAAGTAGAGGCCGCCTTTAATCCCAGCACTTGGGAGGCAGAGGCAGGTGGATTTCTGAGTTCGAGGCCAGCCTGGTCTACCTAGCGAGTTCCAGGACAGCCCGGACTACACAGAGAAACCCTGTCTCGAAAAAACCAAAAAAAAAAGTAGAGGCCAAGGAGATGGCTCAGCAGGTAAGAGCAGTTGCCACACAAACCTGACAGCCCAACATGGGAGGAGAGGACCGACTCCTAAACATCTTCCAATCACACACAAAAAACATCATACATGCATGTAATAATAATAATAAATTAGATGAAAAATAAGGTACAGAGAGGTAGAAGAAGACACTAACCTTAACCTCTGCCCCCTCAGGCACACAGACAGGCATATGCATGGACACAGGTACACACAGTTGATTGCGATGCCTACCAATGAGGAGGCCTGGCTGACTGCCACTGGTCAGAGCTCAGCCCCCGGAGAGGGCTGTGAGCTGCCCGGCAACGGAGGGTCTTTCCCTTACATGGTGTTGCCTATCTTGATTTGCTCAGAACCTGCTTGAGGCGACAGGAACAGACCTCAGATTGAGGAGTCAGCAGTGCCACAAACACAGGAGGATTAAGACTTGGTGTCTGGAAGATAAAGCTGGGCACCTTGGCCCCATAAGAGAGATCTAGATCAAGTGAGCGGCCCAGTCAACAGGCGCTGCTGCCAGGAACCCAGAGGCTATCGGACACCAGAGAGCGCCCTCCCTGGTGTGGATTTCAGTGCCCTCTGGGCCTTTGATTCTTCGTGGTCAGGGGACACAGCTGAGCTTTAGAGGCATCTTGGAACAACACAGCCAGAGAGTGTGGCTTAATCCAGTAAGAATGGCATGCAAAAACCAAATATGTCCCCCTCCAATTTATTTTATTTACTTGTTATTTTTTAATTTTTAAATTAGTTCATGTAGCCAGGCGGTGGTGGCGCACACCTTTAATCCCAGCACTTGGGAGGCAGAGGCAGGCGGATTTCTGAGTTCGAGGCCAGCCTAGTCTACAGAGTGAGTTCCAGGACAGCCAGGGCTACACAGAGAAACCCTGTCTCGAAAAAAACAAAAACAAAAACAAAAACAAAAACAAAATTAGTTCATGTATGTTTTGTCTCAGTGTATGTCATGTAGCACTTGCATACAGAAGCCTGGAATTGCAGTCAAGACAGTAGTGAACCGTCAAGTGGGTGCCAGGAATTGAACTCAGGTCCTTTGGAATGGCAGCCAGTGCTTTTAACCAATGAGCCATCTCTCAACACCTCTCTCTCTCTCTCTCTCTCTCTCTCTCTCTCTCTCTTTCTCTCTCTATCTATCTATCTTCTATCTATCTATCTATCTATATATCTATATAAATTCAATTCAAGTTGTTTTGAGTCAGGGTCTCACTATGTAACCTTGGCTGGCTTGGATCACACTCTTTAGACCAGGTTAGCCTCAACTCCTAGTGATCCACCGTTTTCTGCATCCTGAGTACTGGGATTAATGGTGTGTGTTGTCTCACCCAGCAGGGGATATTCTTAAATGTTTCAAAGTATTTTTTATTTTATTTTATGTGCAAGTAGGTGAGCATATCAAAGCATATCAAGTAGGTGAGCATATCAAAGCTGGTGTCCTCAGAGCAATACAAAGCTGGGTTTCTCTGTACGATTGGCTTTGTCTTGTGAGAGTGTTTTTTACTTTTTAAGCTTCCATTCATGTATACATTGCCTGCTGAGCACAGCCCCCACATTTTCCTGCCCATCCTTGTCTTGCCTTCCTTCCCTCATTAACCCCTTCTGTCCTCTTAGGCTAGCGGTTCTCAACCTGTGGGCGAGACCCCTTTTGCAGGGCAGCTAAGATCATTGAAAAGCATAGCTATTTAAATTATGATTCATAACAGCAGCAAAATTACAGTTATGAAGTGGCAACAAAAATAATTTTAGGGTGTGGGTCACCACAACGTGAGCAAGAGGGGAACCTTAGAGTCCCACCTTTCAAGTGAGTCTGATTTCATCAAGCTGAGAATTGAGGTTAAACTTCACACAGGTGACATTTACCTTCCCGATTCCTCTAATTCTGAAAGTCACCTTCAACTGTGGTGCTAGGGCAGGCCATGATACCATCATGATACCATGATACCATCCTTGACAGACAGAGGCAGGCTTCTAAGTGAGGAGAGGATAGAGATCACCACCTCAGGAAAGGGAGGTGTTCCTGTCTGTGAGTAGTTACTGTAGCTATTGATGTAAGGTTCCAATGACAGGTCACAGGACAGACAGACAACACACACACAAGTACACAGGAAAAAGTCTTCAGAGGGACCAGAGAGATGGCTCAGTGGTTAAGACTGCTCTTCCAGAGGATCCAGGTTCAATTCCCAGCACCACATGGCAGCTCAAAACCATCTGTAACTCCAGTTATAGAGATCTAATGACCTTTCTGGATTCCAAGGGCATCAGGCATGTATGTAGCACACAGGCGTATATATAGGCAAAACACCCATACACATAAAATGATAAAATAAATTGGGGGTGGGGGAAGGAAAAGCGTGCAGAGAGATGGCGTCTACACAATGCCATCCTCCAAGCTGAACCAGCTGACATCATGGGTTCAGCTATGCTTGCTTGCAAAGGATCACTACAGCTGGTGCATTTACATTCTCTGCGTGGGGCATGTGGAGATAAACCTGGTGGACAGAGAAGTAGGGCAGAGAGTCCGAGAGCCTGAGGCGGAGAGTGAGGTGCCACAGGCTTCTGCGACTCCTTGAAGAGTCCTGATCCATTATACACGGTGGATCTGACATGGCTCCCTGCATACGGCTGAGACAATACAAAAAACCCAAGGCCAGAGCTGTGCCTGCTTCCCCTGTGTTCATGGAAATCTCCACGGGGGATTGGCCCCTTCCCTACAGGCTCATGGGTAGGCTCGTGGACCAGTGAGTCAGATTCTGCTAAATAACACAGGTTGTACCCAATTTGCCCTTGAATACATAAACATACCCTAATTGGCTAAAAAGCTATATTTAAGCTATGTAAATAACCAAAGTTAGATCTGCACTCTGATGCTGGTCTCCGGAGTCTGAATCCCGGACATCACCGTGGACTCGGTCTCCATTTACTCCTCTACTTCCTGGTCCCTGCTCCCACATCCCTCATGTGAAGAAGTGACAGAGAGGGTCATGGGACTCTCACTAGAGGATTCAGATACAACTCCCAATTAGTTGTATGAAATTCTGCCCTCATTGCACATGGCCTCAGGGCCTCAGGAGGTAAAAGTATCCAGGCTAATCTCTCCAGCCAACGGAGACATCAGCAGCCTGGGTACAGACCTGCTAACAAGGCTGCTTTAGGGTCGTCCACATTATTACACGAGCCGGGGCCCACACATACCCCAGCCTATTCCCACCCCTCCAGAAGTCTGGCAACTGATGGGAAGGGCGGGAAATAGATTGACAGACAGCCCTGGCTGCAATCCTTCCCTTAGTGGAGATAAAATCAGTCTGGGGTTATTTAAAGAGACAAACTGGAGAGTCTACCTAAGGTGTTTGTTCTTATTGTGTGGGATCTATTGGCAGGAACAAGGAAGTTGTTTTGTGTGAACACTGCTACATGTAGTAGCCATACCTCACAGAGCACGTTGTGAACTAGATACTGAAAATAGAACAGCAGCATCAGCAACAGCAACAACAACAACAACAACAAACAACAACAACAAACCTCCAAAACTAAGAACAAAAATCCTAACATGTCTTCAGCAAGCTGCTGGTCCAAGGCCCTAGCTGTATTTTCTTGGAAACGGAGGCATATTTGTCAAGAGAACTCCAAGCACCCATTCACCAGCAGAGGTCAGGGGGGAAGGCAGAAGAGTGCCATCACGCTCTGGGCCTTACTAAAGGTCTTTTATTTCATGTTTTGAGATAGAGTCACAGCCCAGGCTGGTCTTGGACTTGCTCTATACCACAGAGAAGCTTTTATTTCTATGTTGTGTGCAAGTCTGTGGAGGTCAGAGGATAATTTGAGTGGGTGGGTTCTGGGAATTAAACTCAGGTCATGTGACCTTACCCACGAGCAGTCTTTCACCTTGACCTTGAATTTCTGTCCCTTTTGATGGGATTACAGGCATACACTACTGAGCCTGGCTTCTGTGGTTCTGAGGATAAAATCCAGGGCTCCATGCATGCCAAGCAAGTACTCTACCAAATGAGCTGTATCCTCAGCTTGGGTTTTTGAGACTGTATCTAGCTATGTAGCCTAGGTTGCTCTCAAATTTGCACTGGTCTCCCTGCCTCAGTTTCCTGAATGCTGGGATTACAGGAATGCACCATGCCATGCTTCCTGCTTGGATAGTTACCTTTGATAAATAAATTCTAGAGGCAGTGAATTAACACACAAAGACTAAATATCTTTTTGTTTGTTTTTTCTTTTTTGAGACAGGGTTTTTCTATGTAACAGCCTAGCTGTTCTGGAACTTGCTCTGTAGACAGGCTGGCCTCAGACTCACAGAGATCTGCCTGCCTCTGTCTCCTAAGTACCTAAGGGATTAAAAGTGTCCAGCATGATATTTAGTTTTAACTGCCAACTTGCCACAATCTAGAATCACCGAGAGTCTCAGTGAAGAATTGATCAGGTTGGCCTGTGGGCATGTCTATAGATTATTTTAGTTGTGCTAATTGAGGCAAGAAGAGTTGCCCACTGAAGGCGGCACCATTCCTTATGCAGGGGTTCTGAACTGTGCTCTCAGCTCTTGACTGTTGAAGCATGACCAGTTCTCTCAGGTTTCTGCCACTGTCACTCCTCTGCTCTAATGGACTGTAACCTGGAACTATGAACGGAAATAAATCCTTTCTACCTTAAATTGCTTTTGTTGGGGTATTTTATCATAGCAACAGAAAAGACTAAGGCATTGACTGACCATTGAACATGTTCACAAATTCTCCTAGGTGACTTTTGTATGGAGCAGTGTGTGTGTGTGTGTGTGTGTGTGTGTGTGTGGTGAGGAGAGAGAGAGAGAGAGAGAGAGAGGAGAGAGAGGAGAGGAGAGAGAGAGAGAAGAGAAGGGGAGAAGTGGTGTTAAAAACTAGGTCTTCCAAGTAGACTGAGCCAGAGATGTCTCAGAGATCAGTGGCCATTCTGGAACAGGTGTGAGCATTGGTTTCAGTCCGTGTACCTGGACTGCATGTTTTAGACCTAGACAGGAAACTTTGGCATAGCAGGCAGTCTTGGGTTGACTTCTGTATTTCCAGGGACTGATTGGAACAGGGCCTCAGCAGTAGAGTATAGCTCAAAGCTTTTTGATCATTGGGGTGAAGACAGTGTCTTCCTAGGTGGTATGGTGGTACTTGCCTATAATACTAGCATTTAAGGAGGCTGAGGCAGGAGGATCTTTGACACATCCAGCTTGGCTCCAGGGACAGTCTTGACTGGGCAGCAAAGGAATGAAGAAAAGACAGACAGGTAGAAGGACACAAAGAAATAGTGGAGTGGGATGGACTGGGCTCTCTGATGTGGACTTCAGTACCCCAGCTTAGCGCATTTATTATATAGAATCAAACAGGGTCAGGGTCATTGCATATGTCTGAACAAGGAGCCAGGGTTATTACACACAGATAAATAAGGAAATAAGGTTATTATATACAGTTGAACAAGGAGACAGGCTTAGCTAATCTTGGTAGTATGGATCTCTGTAGGGGAGCCGTCCTGGGCTGTAAACATCGGTAGACAGATACGGTGGGCAGTTTTACACACACCATCAACATCCACATGTGGACCAGAAGGGAAGGAAGGCTTTGTTGTTTTCCCATGTGGCTTAGGCTGGGCTCCTGGACATAGCCAGCTCCTATCAATAGTATACATTCACTTAGGAGGACATATTCAGGGCTTCCTCTGCTCCCCACAGATAATGAGTTTGAGGTCAGCCTGGGCTATAGAGTGAGATTCTGTCATGAAAAAGAAGTTGGCCCTGTAATCCCAGCATCACAGGAAACTGAGGCAGGATAAACAACAGGTCAAAGCCAGCCAGGTGACTTAGTGAACCCATCTCAGAAAAACAGTTTAAAAAAAAATCAGTAGGGGCTGGAGAGATGGCTCAGCAGTTAAGAGCACTGACTGCTCTTCCAGAGGTCCTGAGTTCAATTCCCAGCAACCACATGGTGGCTTACAACCATCTGTAATGGGATCTAATATCTTTTCTGGTGTGTGTGAAGAGAGTAACAGTGTACTCACATACATGATAAATAAATCTTTAAAAAAATAAAGAAAAAAGAAAAAAAAAGAGGAAAAAAATCAGTAGGAGGGGAGGCAGAGGCTTGGAGAGAACTCAGTGATGGAATATGTCTCCCATGCACCAGGCACCACGTGTAAGTGCAATACTACCAATTTTGCAGCTCGTGGGGTGCATGACTTTAATCCCAGAACTCAGGAAGCAGAGACAGGCAGATGTCTGTGAAGCCACCCTGTTCTAGATAGCAGGTTCGAGGCCAACTAGGGCTATGTAGTGAGACCTTGTCTTTAAAAAATGCAATTTAAGTTACATTTTTAAATTGATATTTCTGAAATTGATGAGTGGGTAACAGAGGGCATGAAGCCTTTATTTATTTATTTATTATTATTTATTTATTTTATTTTATTTATTTGGGAAAAACCTCTAAGAAGGTGCTGTGCAGGCTCTTTTTACTTCAATTTGACACAAGCTAGAGTCATTGGAGAGAAGGGAACCTCAGTTAGGAAAATGCCTCCGTGAGATCAGCTGCAAGCAAGCCTGCAGGGCACTCTTTAAAATTAGGGATTGATGACAGAGGGCCCAGCCCATTGTGTGTGTGTGTTGGGGGGCACCCGTTCTGAGAGACCCACTCCATCTGGGAGGTCTGGACATGCGCAAACAACATAAGCAAGAAAATGACGCTTGAAAAGGCCCACCTGGCCGGGCGGTGGTGGCACACGCCTTTAATCCCAGCACTTGGGAGGCAGAGGCAGATGGATTTCTGAGTTTGAGGCCAGCTGGGTCTACCGAGGAGTTCAGGACAGGCAGGGGTACACAGAGAAACCCGTCTCGAAGGAAAAAAAAAAAAAAAAAAAAGGCTCACCTACATGGTGGAGGCAGAGGGAGAGATAAGGGTTCGTTGGCCAGTTCTGGAAGGAGTTCCAACAGAAAGCTAGGAAGAGGGTTCAAGTCTCTCTCCTCTCGACATCACCATGGCCCTTCTTCCTTCTGGGCGTGGGACTTTGCCCTTGAAGCCTCCACGCTTTATACGTCCTTGAAACACGGTCTTTCTCCCTTCCTCATCCTCCCTAAGCGTTCCTTCTTGGTTGCTTCACAAAAGCGACTTTGGGAGAAGCGTTTATTTTCCTTGTAATCCAAGGGATGCAGTCCACCAAGGCAGGGGAGACTTGTCAGCAGGCAGCTGGTCACGTGGCAGCATCCTCAGGAAGCAGGAAGATGCTCGCTGGTTGATCAGCGAACTTTTTCTAGTCAGTCAAGCCCTAGCCATGGAATGTTGCTGACCACTGAGGGCCAGCCTTCCTACCTTAACTAACCCAGCCTAGAAATCCCTTAGACATGCTATTTTTCTAAAGTTATATTTATTTATTTTAAAGGTGTGTTGTGTTGTCACTAGACCACTTGCAAATGTGCTCTGCACCTCACCGCGGCCAAAATTAAATTGAATAACCCTTAACTGACCCTGCATCTGATTAGTAGTAGAAGTTGGGCGCCAATTTGTAGTAGAAGGAATTATTTAACACCCAAATTTGCTGCGGTAAATCTCCTACCCGAACGAGACCAGTAAAGAAAGACACAACTAATAATTATGGTATAAATTGCACGTCTAGATTGGGCAGATTTACCACTACACTACCCTAATCCCCAGCTATGAGATCCCTGACTAGCGTTTTTTCAAGCGCATGCTTGTCCAGCTCAGGCTCCTCCATTGGCTTCCTTCTACCGCAGGGCTTCCTTCTCCTTCGACTTCCTCCTGCTTCTACTTCTGCTCTCCCTGCAACTCCCTTCTCTTCTGCCCCTGCTCTACCTTTTATATCGAATTCCTCTCACTCTCTCCTCCCTAAGCCTTTTTCTCCGCCTCCCCTTCTACTGCCCAATCTCTGGCTCTAGTCTTTATTTTACAGGTTTTAATTGGACAGAAGGTTTACAAGATGTCCTCTGTGTACAGATTCAATCATCCTCTGCAGCCCCTCCCAGAAGGGTGGAACTAGGATCAAAATACAAGGCTGGGGCTATCCACACCACCACTCCAATAGTTTTCCACATGTGGGGCCAAATCCAAGTAGAACACAGCCTGGTAGGAAATGAATCCTGAAGGATCAGGTTAGAGACATAAGTTTGATTCCTAAAACACATGTAGGAGAGAACTGACTCCCAGGCTAACCTCCTCAGCCTCCTGAGTTTGGGGTTACAGGCATAAGCCACCATGCTTGGCTGAACTATTTCTTTAAGTCTCTTTAATTTTTAGGAATGCAACACAATTCAGCATTTTAAAAGAGCTGACTTAAATGGATTTAAAAAATAAATAGGGTCCAAGCATGTAACTCAAGTGTTCGGGAGCCAGAGGGAACATATTTCTGTTTGAGGCTAGCCTGGTCTACATAGACCTTCTATTAGGAGGGGAAAAGGGGAGGGAGGAGAAGGAAAATACTTCTACAAGCTGGCTTCTGAAAAGGAGGAATGGGAGAAAGAAGAAACAGAGAGCCAGGCATGGTGGCCTCACCTGTATCCTAACTGCCTGGGAGGTAGAGACGGGAGGACAGCAGGTGGAAGCCACCTGCAGCCAGTAACAAGTTCAAGCTAGCCTGAGCTACATGAAACACTGACTCATAAAATCAAAGAGATCAGAGAGAAGACTCAGCAGTTAAGAGCACTGGCTGTTCTTCCAGAGAACCTAGGTTTGAAACCATCTGTAACTCCAGTGCCAAGGGATCCAGTGCCCTCTTCTAGCCTCTGTGGGCACCAGGCAATCACAGTATACATCCATACACGTACATAGGTCAAATACATCCATACACATAAAATAAATACTAAAGTTGTAATGTAAAATAAATTAAAATTCTGTATTTATTAATGCTGGAAATTAATGACAATTATTCCTTATCCAATTTTCCCCAAATAACCACATAAAGACCTTTTAATATTTCAAAGCTTTAGGCCTTAGCCGGGCAAAAGTCTAGCTCATCTAAGTTAACCCAGCTACCTAGCCCTATCCAACCACATAGTCCCATAGTCATTTCTATCTCCTCTCATGCCCCTTCTTTTCCCAGATTTCCTTTCTCATTCCCAGTAAGTCCCACCTTCCACTTCCTGCCCAGCTAACTGGCCATCTGATTTTTTATTAAAACCAATCAAAGAATGCCTTAGGTAAGGCACAGCATATCCCAACATAAAATAATTTATAAAGACAAGAAAGGAAAAGTAGGCTCCATGGTACAGGTTTGAGAGTTGTGTTTATTAAACCAAGCCTTTACACTATACATCCACCTACAGTCAGTAAACAAATACAGTACATATGGAAGTGTGAGGCCAGCCAGTCAGACGTGGTGGAGAAACAATTCTGTTTAGACACTGCAATCTCACACAGCACCCTCCTTAGGCCAGCTGTGAAAACACCGAAGGCAGGCTTAGCCCCAGGGGTGGATTTCCAGAGGTTTGTCCAAAACTGTGGTGGAGAGAGTAACAAGGCAAGAGCTTAGTTTTACATTCACAGGTGAAGTTTCTAATCTAGATGTCCCTGATCCAATCGCAAGAAACACCCATCAGCAGGTGGTTACAAGGTTACAAAAATAGCTAACTCAGAGTAACACCTCGGCCATCAGAGCACAAACAAGAAATTGACCTGTTTCCATCATGGGTGGATTATGATAAGCACATCAGCTGACTTCAGGGGGATGTCAGTCAGTAAGGGTCATTCATGAGGGAAGGAAGGGACCAGAAATAAAAGGCCAGAGAGAGGGTGAATTAAATGAGGATGCAAAACACGAAGGTAACAATTCTGCACTGTGCTACTTTGTAGACACCACAGTAGCTCTCAGCCCTTTGGATATCTTAAAAAGTAACTCTTTGTTGCTTTTGTACAGAGTTTTAAAAAAACAAACTTACCAGGAGGCAAGAAAAAAATTGATTGACATCATTATGAAAACGGAAATCTTCACCCTGCTGTGCGCTTTAGGTATGGGACTTACAATGCTTCTTGGATAGTTTTAAAATTTCCATAAAAATTTATTTTACAATCATTTTCAGTTATACTAGGGATGTAGATAAGGGTGGGGGCTAACCAACCCTGGATGAGGGGGAGGAAGTGGAAACTCTCATAAGCTAAAAGCACAGGACAATGGCGTCCATATGCTCTCTCCACCCCCTCGGGACGCCTGGTTTTTAAATAAAGATAAAATCATCTGTGTTCTAATTCTAGCATCCAAAGCACTCACTCCAGATAGTGTGCGTCTCAGTGAGTCGGCATCGACTTGTCTGTGCCTGACCCTGTCTCCTAAAAACTTACTCAGGGAATCAGAAAGGTCAGAAACTGCAAAACCCAGGCCACTCAGGAGACAGAGGCAAGAAGGTGACAAGTTCAAGGCCAGCCCAGGCTACATAGAGCAAACTCTCACAGGAAGTTTGCCATCCTGATTCCCCTTGAAGAGTGAGGGTCACCTCACTCTATAGCAATATTCTCTAGAAATGGTTAATATTCTAGTAAAAATCTCATAGTCTAATATGTTTGGGACTTCCGAACATATTAGATGCAGGTTCCGAGCATCCAGGCTCCTTCCCCACTCGAGGAAAGTTTGAAGAGGCAGGCTACTGGAATGGCCAAACTCACCTGGCCAATCCAGGGTCCACCTGGGAGAGACTCTTATAGAACAATGTTCAGCAAAGGCTGTAAATTCTCTAATGCAGTGGCTCTCAAACTGTAGTGAGCATCAGAAGTGCATGGAAGGTAATGTTGAAAAACAGGGGCTATTTTTGAGGTCCGAGAACCCTTTTTCTTAAGAATGTAATCATCAGCAGGATGTCCCCTAGATTGGGGACATCACTTGGAGTGGTAACTTTCCAACTCTTTGCCACACAGATCTCCAAGGCAGGAAGCCCTCCTGTGGCCTCACTCAGGAAAGGCTGAACATATCATTCCTACAAACAGCCAGGTCAGAGAGGCCCAGTGACGTCCTAGCAGGTCCCATCCTGGAGGGATGGAGGGATGTGTCCATGTCCCTGGGTGACCAAATACAGCTATGGCTTCTTACATGCATGAGAAGTGCCAGTGGCCCCCTTGAAGATTCCACAAGCCTGAAGAGACACAGCTGTAGAAAAGTCCCATCTAGCAAAGAGCATGATAAAGTGTCCCTAGGAGGAAATGTCAGCTACTGAAGGGATGTCTTCTTCCTCTGCCTCACTGGGTCTCTATAAAAGCCCATTCTAGGAGCGAGTGAAGAGGAAAGAGGAGAGAAATGAGATATCTGTATCAAGAAGAAATGTGTATGTGGAGTATCTAATGAAAACACCTGATTGTTAAGCCATCCACAATCTAAGAAGCTCGTGCTGATGGCTCTGAGATGCTGTTAAGTGTGGTGATCTTTAAACCCACATATATGCGGACCTTTTGAATGTTGGATAACTGTTTCAGAGGAAAAAACAAATCAGTTCTTCCCTTCACTTGCATATAAACCAGTCACAGCCATAAAATTTAGCTGAATTAGTTCTAATCTCATAAGCTGCCCTGGAGGGGAAGTTTAAAATGTGATCATTAAAATAGACACCTGATTTGGGTTCAGAGAAACACTCAGAATGAGAAAGGTGCACACACCTGTCACACACACACACACACTCACACTCACACACTCACTCATGTGCGTGTGTGTCTGTAGCTGTTTGTTACCCGACACATCTTAGCCGGTGGAGTGCCTCTCCTGGCACAGAGACAAAGCTGTAACAATTTGTATGTGTTCAGATCAGAGTACAGTCCGGCAGGATCTCACTGCCAAGCCCTGGTTTTCTGGTGGTCCTATGATGGGCAAGGCAGAGCTGTTCCTGACGGCTGCATGACTTCCTTCAGATGTGCTCCGGGTGGCTCTGCAGGCAGGACAGCATCTGTGTGACAGGCTTGCCTTCATAGCAGATCTGATACACTGCCGTGAAGAGGGGAAACCTAGAGGAGCGGGAAGGGGGAAGGACATGTTAGATTGTGCACCGTGCCTCTCGGAGTGTTTGTGAGTGTGTGTACTTGTACGCGAGCATGTCTGTGCGTGTGTTGTATCAGGCCCACAGACAGTAGCATAACCAATGCCATGATTGAAGTATCATTCAGGCCTTATAACCTGGGATGTACACAGTCTAACCTGCCAAAATAAGAACAAAGACCCAGTCCTTCAAAGTCCATAGTTCTGACAAAGTCCCCAAATATACTAGCCTTGCCTTTTGGCTTCTATAATTGCACTTCTGGCTAATTTTTCTTGCTAATGGAGGTGTATCAACCCAGGATCTGGTTTCTGTGCTTAAAGATCAATTGTGCTGAGAAAGGCTCAGGGCTGCGCTGGGATCTTGAACTTCCTGTGCTAGCTTCGAATTCTGGCAGCAGACTCCTGATCCTCCCAGCTGTCTGATGGGTGCTAAGGTTTCCGACAAATGCTACCATGCATAGACCATCCTCCTTGCCCTTTTAAAAATACACGGTCTTACTATATAGCTAAGGCTGGACTTTGAACTCTATTTGTAGCCTAACCTAGCCTCAGACTTGCAGCAATCCAGCTGACGCAGTTTCCCCAAGTGCTGAAATTCCAGGCATGAACCACCACACCCAGTTCACACTTATATCTCTTATAAGAACTAAAAGTAGCTGGGTGTGGTGGCACACTTTTTAAATCCTACATGGGAGCAGAAGCAGTCAGATTTTTCCATAAGTTCAAGGCCACCTTGGTCTATATAGTGGAGTGCAAGGCTAGGTTATGTCGTGAGGTACTTTTTCAAAAGCAATAGCAATCACAAAGGTAATTATCTGCAGAACGAACCAGAACCTAGCAGGTGTGTCTACAGCATCTTCCGTGACTTACAACACTGAGGCTTACTGAACTGCAAGGTTCAAGCACGAGCCTTGTAGACGACAGGGTCATGTCACAACATGAAAATGTTGGGCATGCTCAACTAAAATTTCATATTCTATAGCATGCTCAATCTATCAAGTTGAAACTGGTGTTGTGTATTTCCCACCAGAGATGTTCATATCACATAGAAGTCTAAATAGATCCTGTCATGTCCTAAGTACCCTGGCCAGGCGGCTCTCCTCATCCGCCTGCTGCGACTGTCCGAGGACCAGCAACCCAGACAACAGGGGACTCACTTGTCCAGCAGCCCCTTCTGCTTGAGGATGCGGTACACCTCTGCAGACGTCTGCGGGCCCTGGAGCTTCTGCCCATTCAGTAGTTCCTTTTCCAGCTCTTCGATGGTCTGAGAAGCAAAGGACAGAGAAAGCATCCACTTGAGAATTGTTCCTTCTAAGAGAGGCGGAGGAGAGAGGAGGGCTGAGATGTCCCGTCTCCAGTCAAGGAAAGGATATTCCGTGAGGAAACACAGAACCATGACACAGGCAAATGGGACTGGAAAGTGTCACAGTAAATGAAATTACTCAGGCCCAGAAAGACAAAGAGTTCGTGATCTCTCATCTGAGGCTCTTACCTCCTGTGTACACGTGTGTACATGCATGTGTGGAGAGGTCAGAGGTTGTTGCTATGTGTCTTCTCAGTCACCTTCCTCCCTGAACCCAAAGCTCACTAACTGAGCTAGGCTCACCGACCAGGAAGCTGCAGAGCATCCTTCAGTCTCAGCCACCCCAGCACCGACACTACAGGTTCATAGGACTGCACCAACACGGCGGTCCTCCTGTTTGTGTGGCTGAGCCATCTCCCCAGCCTCCTAGTGCCTAGTTTTCATATCTGTGTATTTATGCTGGGGTGGTGTGGGAAGAGGCCAGAGACCAGAAAGGGACCCCAGGAGGGCAGAGGGAGAAAGGCGTGTGATAAAGAGCTAGAGGGGGAATTCCAGCAGAAGGGTGCAATGAGAGATTGGGGGGGGGGGCAAGAAGGAAGCTGGGAGGCAGAAGAGCTGGGGGAGAATCAACCATAAGTGATTGTAAGCCTGTTACTTTGTATGCTAACTTATTAAAAGAAAGATACTAAAGGGCATTTAAGGGCCAGAGCAGTCGGGTGAGCACAGCCAGGGCAGACAGAATGGGTAGCAACATTATAGGAAATCCATGTGGGATCAGGCCTCCTTTCCCCAGTCTGAGGTCTCAGATAAGAGGTTTCAGTATCAAGTAGAGCGGTTGGGGTTAGGGGTACCTTCCCGGTCCTGGCAAGGCCTCTGCCACCCTGCGGTTCCGTCCTCCGTAGCAGGTGGTGATGAGGTCTGCCACCCGCAGCTTTCCAAGAAGGTGGCCGTGGACACCTGGCCCTTACAGAAGATCTTTGCGAACGCGATCATTTCCATGAGGCCCAGGCGGATGACGGCCGCCTTGGTGTTGTCCCCACAGCGGAGGCCATCGCAGAAGCCAGCTCCCACTGCAACAATGTTCTGCAGGAACCCCAAAGCAGGAGCTGACACTAGAGCACATGCGTTTTTTTAAATCAAAACTGTGTGCTAGGCTGGGCTTGGTGCCCCAAGCCTTTAATTCCAGAATTCAGGAGGCAGAGACAGATGGATTGCTGCCAGCTTGGTCTACACAGTGAGTTCTAGTTCTGTCAGAGCTACAAACCTTGCCCCAAACAAGCACCAGCACCACCCTGTGCCACCCCCACTCCAGCACCCCACAGGCACCACTAGCACATCATACTTGCTTTGCATCTGAGTGTGATCCTCAGAACTCATGTTTTAAAAAAAAAAGTCCCAACACTGAGATTCACCCCAGTGAAAAGTGACAGGAAGGAGGGTAAATACTACAGCAGCTGGTAGATCATTGTGAGCCTCTGGTTGGTGTCTGTCGTGAAGCATGTGGGCAGTTCTCTTGGGCATGATCTAGGAGCTGGCTTGCAGGGCCATGAGGTAAGCATACATACAATTAGTTTCAGCCACTTGTTTCATTTAAATATCTCTAAAAATGAGTATCCATGATTCACTCTGCTAAGCGCGAGCAAATCAGATAGGGAACTCCTTCGCCACAGGGGATAAGCTGGGATTGAGGATACCAACCTAAGGCTTGTACCTGTCAGTCACATTCTAAGGGACCCAAAAAAAAAAAAAAAAAAAAAAAAAAAAAAAAAAAAAAAAAAACTCTCTGGAGGTCCAACCAGCCCAATCTTGACGATCTCTCTGGAGGGGATACCTCTTGTGGAACTTGACCTCCCAAAGCATGCTTCCCTGCAACAGTGTTCTCAGAACACAAGAGGGTGATAGAGACATCTTTTCTTCAAATCCGAGGCTTTGTGCCCCACCTTATTCTCTCAGTTCAGACAAAAAACACTATACAATGATTTATTTTTAGAGTAAAACCTTCATACAAACTAGACTGTGCACCAGACACGCACCACCATTCATACTGCCATGATAGAATCATTTATCCCCACTAATTAACCCGTGCATATTTTAGAATTTTCCATGTTCCTTCTAGGCAGCTCTTAACTCCACCTGGCCACCTCTCATGGCCTTGTTTTCATGATTCACTTACCCCATGGCAGCTTCCTCCTCTCTACACCTTTCTCTTTCAGTTCTCCTAGAACCCCCAAGCCGGAACCCAAAACCCCACCCATGTCTCTTCTGCCCATCTTCATTTATCCAATAGTTTTAAACTAAGGAGCAAGGTCACATTGTACGTTCAGAGTCTTTTGTCCCTGGGAGCAACCAGGCCTTGGAGGCCAGGATTTAGCATTAAAAAACATAGCAAAAACCAAACTCAACAAAGGTGCTACATTCTGCTTGCAGGTCAAGACCTGTATCAAGGAACTGGCTAAAGAGTCTAGGAAGACCAAGGTTAGACCCGTGCTCAGGACACTAAGCTGGGACATCCTGATTTTCATATCTGTTCCATCCAATGCAATGGTCCCTCGTGGTCACTAAGCCTTTCTTTGTAAAGTTCAGCTTGGATGAGCAGGCCAATGGTTCTCTTGAAGTCATGTCAATGAGTGGAGGCTTACAGGGGATTAGTGGCTAAATAATTGGAATTCTGAACCTCTGTGCTATCTCTTGGATTGATTGCCAATCCTAGGAATTATCTATGACTGAACGGGGGTTCCTGCAGATGAAGTGGGGCCACACCGCATCCTCTGCAGTCATGACTCTAAAGCCTTCCCTCCCCTGAGAGAAGGAAGAAGCAGACTCACCCCGAGGCTGCACTCACAGACGTGTGTGTGTGTGGTATGTGTGTGTGTGTGTGTGTGTGTGGTGCGCGCCCGCCCCATGGTCACTGATCCAATGTCTAGGTTAGAGGCTTCCCCACACCCTTGCACTTTTGTGTCCTGGGGATGTGCCTCCCTGGCTTCTCAGGGACAGAGGGAGTCAAAGGGCAGGTGGAGAAGAACAACGCCAACAGCAACCAACAGCACGGCTAACCTAAGTCAGTGCTAGAGGCTTGCCCAGCCGCTGTCCTGCTACAAAAATGAAAAATAAATTTGCACCCCACAGAGTCTCACATGACAGCCCCTTTATCACCACAGTAAGCAGCTGGCCAGGAAAAACACCTTGCCTATAGGCCCAGTGAGCAAAAGACACAGAGAAGCTATCTCAGAGTCTAGGTAAGGAAGGGCTTTCTCATGGTAAGAGCCACTCAACCAGAAAGATTTGGCAGGAGCAGGCCTCAAGCTCTAGCCCGGCTCTTCCAGTTGAGCACTTGGAGAAAAGGCAGACAAGCACGAGGTAGAGGTGGGCAGAGCTGTGATTCCTTCCCAGGACCCTGGGGTCTGGACTACCTCAAAGCTTCCATGTTACTAACTTCCCCACCAGGGGGCCTTGGGTAAGTGAACTCTCTTCTAATAGAACCTTGGGCACCCACCCAGCTAAAAAGTACAAACAGCGATACAGGTAGAGCATGCTTGAATGTCTGCTCAGTCCGCTCAGCTACAAAAGTCATTATCCCCCAGTTCAGGCAGATCTGCTGTAAACTAGCCACAGCTAAAACTGCTATGGTTTTGGGAAGATGGGTGTGTTAAACGCTTCCCCAGGTCCCAGCAGGGCCCAGAAGTAGCCCTCCACCCGGAGCGGCAATGTCTTCAATGGTGCCTTGAGCCAGGTGACAGGGCTCGATTCGTCCACTCTTCCCCTCACAGGAAAATAGAAAACTAGGGATGGGATGGATCCCACTGACTGAGTCCGAGCCTTGGCACTTCTGCCAAAGGGGAAGGGTGAACACCAGGAGGAGGGGCACCCATCCAGGACTGTGAGGCAGTTGTGGGGACAGAGAAAGGATACTCGGTCACTTAACTCTGGATTCCTGTCTCCTTATTTGTGGGATGGGATACCATGACCAGACCCAACAGTGAAAAGGCCCATGTCTCAAGTTTTTGAAATCTCCAGTCCTGATTCAGGCTCAAGGAATGATGGATAGCCCCGGGGAAGGATAACGAGGGGCCCTCGGTACCGGCTCTGCCTCCACCTGCCTCTCTCACACACTTTCTGTCCTGCCACAGACACAAATCCAACCACAGGCGCTGCCAGGCGCACACCAACTCCTAACAGAAGCTTTCTGGAACCATCCAACCAGAATCCTCTCACCCAGCACCTTTCGAGTGGGATTTCACACCATTTCCCACTGGTAACCCAAAATATCCAGTCACTTACAGCTTTGAGCAGCTTATGGCTAATACTGGGCAATTAGGCGTTCACGACGTCCCCTGCTGTTGTGCAGTCATTACTTTAATAGATGACTGTTAAAAGTCATAAAAATCTCACCCAACATAACACCAAAGCCAGGGCCTTGTTGACTGTGGAAAGAGGCCTGCCAGCAGAGCTGGAAAAGGGTCCCCCACGCACAGAGATGCATATGCATGCCGCCTTTAGCTGGTTTAAAGTTTTAAAATGTGCATTGTATTTTGTGACTGCACAGTGTTAAATCTAAAAGCCGATTTTTAATTCTGACTAGAAGAAAAGATGTGGACTTCCTGAGGAAGAGGGTTAGGTTCTCTCTTCCTGTCCCTGTTTTCCTCAGCAGATCTCAGTGGAAACAGGCAGTCGAATGTCAGCTGCCTGGCTCCCTTCCCAGCTGCCCCAACTCCAGAAGCAGTTTTGGATTAAACAGGGAATTCACACTGAATTCCCAAGGAGGTGGGGTCGGGGAGAGGGGGAGGCTGGCTTCTAACTCCATATGTAGCCAAGGATGACCTTGGACTTCCGATCCTCCTGCCTCCGCCTGTCCAGGGCTGAACTGCAAGTGTGCTCCATCATGTCTTGCTTATGTGGTGCTGGGATTGAATCCAGGGCTTCCTGCATGCCGAGCAAGCATTTTACCAAAAGGGCTACTACCCCCTCCTCCTTTAAAAATTAACTTTATTAGAGCCAGATGGGGTGGCATACAACTTTTAATCCCAGTATTCTGGAGGCAGATCTCTGTGAGGCCAGCCTGGTCTACACGTGGTGTTCTGGACAGCCAGGGCTACACTGAGAAACCTTGCCTCAAAAAATACAAACAACAAAACATGACATTCATTTATGTAGTGTGTATATATATTTAGTGTGTGCATACTATAGGACGTGTGCAGGTCAGAGGGTCACTAAGTTCTCCCACCCCACGGATCACAGGGACTGAATTGAGGACACCAGACTTGGTGGGAGGTGGCTTTACCCAGAGTCATCTTAATGGCCCATCCTCCATTTTGCACCCCCAAATGCTCAGGGTCAACCAGTCCTGACTCCTTGGAAGAGAGATCATGGAAGTAACTGTTCTAGCCGGCTTCCTTAGCTTCCTCCCTCGGGAGAGACGGACAAGTACAGCAACATTTCCCATGAGGGGACACTGCCTTGGGCCACACTTCTACATGAGACCCTAGAGACCAGTCTTACCAGAATGGGGTCATTCAGCAAGTGCGGCAACATCAGACTGACAGTCAGGAAAAGCATCAGATCCCAAAACATCTCCCAGAAACAGGAGTCCATCCTGACAGCTTCTGTCAGTCTAGGCTACATATAAAAGCTGAAAGCCACTCTGGGCACTTTAGTTGGATGCTATTTCAAAATAAAACCTAAAAGGCTGGGGGTGTATCTCAGTGGCAAAGTGCCTGCCTTGGATTTGTGCAAGGTCCTGTATTCAGGAAAGGGAAGAAGGCTGGGAGTGTGGCTCAGTGGGTAGCGTGTTTGCCTGGCAGGCATGAAGACTGGGGTTGGTTCCCAGCACCACATAAAGCAGACAAGATGGCACACACCTGTAATCCCAGTGCTTAGAAGGTAGAGGCAGGAGGATCAGAATATCAAGGCATCCTCAGCTACATATTGAGTTGGAGCCCAGACAGGGCTACTTGATGTCCGATCTCAATCCATCAACCAACAAACCAACAAACACCCTAAAACCAGCTGCCCGTTATGAAGTGACCCCTAAGTAATCTGGATCAACTTTTCTCCATTGCTCTGTTTCCTTGCTTCTCTCCTTACTGAATCCTTAGACCTTCCCGCCCCCGACAGGACAAAGTTCTCCTTGGTAGATACAAGCTGCCTTCTGCACAGTTGGGGCTAGAGGTGGATTGACCAAGTAATTAAATTTGTCGTGATTTGTCTCCTGACAATCCCTGGTCACTGGCCAATCGAAACTGCTTTTCACCCTGGGGAACAAAGATAAACTGTTCTTTGAAGAAACCTCACCAGCAGGAGACAACTATTCCACATGAAAAGGAACCAGCGGTGAGGGGTTGGGGGGTGGGGGAGAGGAAACAGATTCCCACTCAAGATTACACCTGGGTGAGGAAGGAGAAACGAAGAGAGCCAGAGAAGCCAAACACAGAGGCTGCCAAGCCCTCATCTCCCAGAACAAGACAGAGATAGAGGAGAGTCCAGGGTTAGGAGCACTGGCTGCTTTTGCAGAGGACCCAGGGTACATTCCTAGCCAACATGAAGCAGCTTACAACCTTGCGTACTCTAGTTTCAAGGCGCCCAATGTCCTCTTCTGGCCTCCCAGGGCACTGTATGCATATGGTACACAGACAAAATTGCAGGCATAGACACATACACATAAATAAAAAAAATCAAATGGGGACTGGAGAGATGTCTCAGTGGTTATGAGCACTCGCTGTTCTTCCAAAGACTTGAGTTTGATTCCCAGCACCCGCGTCAGGTGGCTCACGACCACCTGGAACTCTAGGTCTAGAAGATCCAGTGCTGCCCCCTGGCTTCGGTGAGCACACACACACATATGTCCATACTCAGACTGACACACATTAAGAACAAAATCTGAAAAATTATCAAATAGACTACAAGTTGGGGCTAAAGAGATGATGACTGAGTGCTAAGCAGCAGCTGCTCTAGCACAGGACCCGGGTTCAGTTCCCAGCACACACACGACTGTAGCAGTGAGTTTGTGTTACACTGCTTTGGCTCCTGCACCTACACCTGTCCAGGAGCTATGTGGATTCTCAAATAGAAGACAGACAGACAGACGGACAGACAGACAGACACACACACACACACACACACACACACACACTCACTCGCATGCCAGTTAATTTTAAAATGCCTTGGCTACCTCAAAGGCTGGACACTCCCCTACTACCCCAGGCCCCTCAGGAAGTGGCCAGTGGGTAAGAATTACCCAGAATTCCCACAAGGCTTAGCTTTATTGCCTGAAGCTCCTACGTCCATCCCATCGCTCATGGCGATTTCTCCTTCACCTCCCCCCTGCAACCTAGCCTGAGCCAATCTAGGAATTGCCCATCTCCCTTTGCCCAGCCATTGGCTGCTGGCATCTTTATTGATCGATCAAAAACCAATTGGGGACAAGGACCTTTAGCATTTGGACATGCAGACTCCTGATTGAATCAAAGCATTAAAACCAATCTCTAACATGACAATTCACCACCCTTAACTCCTGTTAAGAAGCTCTGATGCTATCTTCTGACCTCTCTGGGGAACAAGCACGCATGTGGTGTACATATATACATGCAAAGCATGCACACAAATAAATATGATCTGAAAGCAAATTTAAAAAAAAAAAAAATCACAGTTCACTGATTCTCCACCTAGGAAGGGGCAACCAGGCACCCAAGAACAAGGCTTGCTCTTTTTCACAGGAGCCTATGTCAAGTGCACAGAGCACGGCTGTGGAGATGGCCCAGTGGCAAAGCACCTGTCATGCAAGTCTGACAACTGAATTTAACTCCAGAAACCAGGACACAGCAGGACAAAGCCATAACCAGGAGAGGGGTGCTGAAAAAGAATCCTGGAAAGCTGCAGGCTAGCCTGGTATACCTGAGGGTGATCGATAAGGAGACCTTGTCTCAAAGTAGAAGTCTAAGGCATATACTGGAGACAGGCCTCTGACTTCTGCACACACACCTGAGTGTGTACACACACCGATGAACCAACACACTAGGCAGCCCACTCTCCTATGTCAGACTGCTAATATTGGTCTAGCCTCAGTACCTCCTCCCCTGGGTGGGATACCTTAAGAGCACCGCAAAGCTCCACGGTGTCCGCATCGTCTACCACAGTGATTCTAAAGTTGGGCGTCTGCAGCAGCTCTTTGAAGAGAAGGCCGTTCTGAATCACTTTGCTGCCTGTAGGAGAGCAAAAGATTAGTGATGTCCCCTGCGTCCACTTCTACGCCTAGCAGAGGTTTAAAGTATTTAAAGTATTAACTTTGAACAAAAGTACACACAGCCTCACACACACACACACAACACACACTCAGAAGGCTATGGACCCAAAACCTCAGCTCTCACCTCTAAATGAATGAGTTTCAGATGAGTGACTACATACGACACAGATTCAGGCTGCCCCAAATACCATGTTCCACCATGGCAATAGACTCGTGAGCCAAGAGTCAAAGCACTTTGCAAATCACCAGGAGTATCAAGAGGGGTTACGACAGTGGGGAAAAGCTTCGTTGCAGGTTCCGGGTGACACCTGGCTTTGGGGTTGGTAGACACCAGCGGTCAGTTAAGTTGATGCATTTCAAGAGGTTTCACCTGGTCACAGGACGTTAGCGCAGACACACAGGTGGCTAGCGCTCAGCTATAAAGGGGGCTAAGGATAGACCAAGATAATTGGGACCTGTAACACCCCAAGTCTCCAGAGTTCAAGTCAGTCAGCCTTGTGGAATCTTTAACACAGGTGTGATCTTTTAGAAATAGAAATAGAGCCATGAATATGTGGAGAGAACCTCTGACCTCAACATGTGTGCTTGGCACAACTCTACACAATAATAATTAATTTGAAAAACAAAAAAAGGTAGGGCAATGGTGGCCCACGCCTTTAATCCCAGCGGCCTGGAGGCAGAGGCAGGCGGATCTCTATGAATTGGAGGCCAGCGTGATCTATATAGTGAGATCCTGTCTCAAAAAATGAAATAAGCCAGATGTGATGGTTTGAGTATGCTTGACCCAGAGAGTGGCACTGTGGCCCTGTTGGAGTAGGTGTGTCACTGTGGGTGTGGGCTTTAAGACCCTCATCCTAGATGCCTGGAAGCCAGTATTCTGCTAGCAGCCTTCAGATGGCGATGTAGAACTCTCAGATCCTCCTGCACCATGCCTGCCTGGATGCTGTCATGCTCCCACCTTGACAATAACAGACTGAACCTCTGAACCTGTAAGCCAGCCTCAATTAAATGTTGTCCTTTATGAGTTGCCTTGGTCGTCGTTCACAGCAACCAGACCAGAAATCAGCGCTGGTGGTGCATACGTTGCATGTAACCACAGTATCTGTGAGTCTGAGACAAGAGCCCCGAGCCCTAGGTTAGCTTGGACTACACGGGGAAACTGCTTTCAGAAACACCAGACACAACAATAGCAAGAAAGAAAGAAGCAAAGCAAAGCCTTACCCATAATGAAATCTGCTGTGGCCAATGGGTCAGGTGGGTTAGGTGAACCCCACCCTGGGTTCTAACCTCAGGACTTTAAGACTTTCTACATAAATCCTTCCCACAAGCCAACAGCAACTATCAGGACACCAGAAAGCCCCTGGGGACTCTAGACCCAGGCTCTGCCTATCTCCAGGTGGAGGCCAGCTGTTCCCACGATTGCCTGCACATGTTACCACCGGGAGCTGTAAAAAACACTCAAACCAGGCCACAGCCCAGACCTATTAAATCATAGCGCTGGAGTGGAACAGCGTGGCTAGTTTTTTGAGGCTCCCCAGGTGATTCAGATAGCAGCCAAGTTTGTAGATCTTTGATTTAACCTCCTCCAGCTCCCTCCTGAGAAAAAACACTTTGCCCTCCCAGGATGGCTGCAAAGTTAAGTAAGAATCAGAAAGAAAACAGTCTTGGTGGGAACGGGACTTGGGCTCCATAAGTCGGCTGACGTTTGCTGGTTTGTGTGCGCGCCTGTGTGCTCACAGGAAAGAGTGTATCAATGTGTGTGTGCCGTCTGTGCAAGGAGCTTACTTGTGCGTATGGAGGTGGTCATTGATGCCAATCCACCCCTTCCATATTATTTTTCATGTCACATATACGTCAGGAACAAAGTTAGATATCTAGGTATTAGGCCCTCGTCGGACTTCCGTGAATGAATATGGAATCATATTTACTTAAGAAAGTACTATGACTTAAACACTGGTTTTGTAAAATCAGGAGCTCGAAAGGCACGCTCACCACAAGGGGGCAGCAGATTCGAGATGACAGCGTTCCCATCTGGTGCTCTAAATTATGCTGAATTTCCCCTCCAGAGAATTCACATGGGACAGAGACTTCCGACTTTACAGTTAAACAGCAGCTGGTCCTTAATGTCATCAACCCAGAGACCAGGAGGTGGGGATATGGCTCAATGGTAGAGCGCTTAGCATACCCAAGGCCCAGCACCGTCAAATAATAACGTGAGCTAAAAGAATGGCCTTGTGGTTGAACACTTACTGAGGACTGAGTTCAGTTCCCAAGAGCCATGTCAGGTGGTTTAAAACTGCACCTAAATCCAGCTCCAGAGGTATCCTACATCTCTGGCTTGTAGAGGCAGCTGCATCACGTATATACAACCTCTCCATGTACATATAGATACAATGAATTTGTAAAGTCATGGAGGGCAGAAGTCAATATTGGGTGTCTTCCTCAGTAACTCTTCATCGCATTATTTTTACATTTGTCTTCTTTATTTATATAAATGTATATGGGTGTTTTGCCTACGTCTGTATGTGTGCCGTGTATGTACCTAGTACCCATGGAGGCTAGTAAAGGGCATTGGATCCCCTGGAACTGAAGTTACAGGCATTTCTGAGCCCCCATATAGATGTTAGAATTAAGCCTGGCTCTTCTACAAGGGCTGAGCCATCTCTCCAGCATCCCAGCGTCTCTAGAAGCAGGGTCTCTCATGGAACCTGCACCTCACTGACTGGGTAGGCTTGTTGATCCTTGGCATCCTCCAGTTGCCACCTCCCACCACTGGGATTACAGGCAACCGATGCCTGTAAAGCTGTGCCAGCGTTTTCATGGGATCCAGGGATCTGGACTTAGGTCTTCATACAGACACTACACCTATTGAACCATCTCCCCAGCACCCCATGTAGCCAAGGCTGGCCTTGAATTCCCTATCCTCCTGCCTCCACTACCTTATAGGTAGACCATGCATAGCACATGAGCCCCCAGCCAGAGCAGGGAAGAACCACATGGGGGCAGGAACAGCACCCCCTAAGCACCCAGCACTGCTGGGACCCTCTGCAGCCTCACCAATGGTGGTCTCACAGAACTTCTCCGCGCGACCTCACTGGCGATGTTGGCCCCCATCAGCACACTGATATCGATTCCCATCTTCTCCCGGATGATGTCGGAGATGAGCTTCAGTCCGTCGGGGCCCTCATCTATGCCCTAGAAGGATTCAGACGAGTCAGGGGGGGCTTGCAAATAAAAGAGAAGAGACGGTTGTAATCTTAGCTGGACATGGTGGCTCGAGCCTGTGATCCCACCATACCTTAATCAGGGGACTGCATGGAGTTCAAGGCTAGCCTTGGCCACACAGAAAGTTGGAAGTCAGCCTGGGCTACAGTGAGACTGTCTCTAAACAACTGGTTTTGGGTAAGATGATGTGGGGGAGGAGGCACAGAGGTGCTTTTGCTCACCAATAAGCACTGGGGGACCAGGAATATTAAACACACAGGGTTGTCTCAAAGGGAGAGACATAACCTGTTTTCCATCCAGAAGGCAGGAACAGATGTGGTTAACAGCCTGGCAACCTTTGTATTATCTGTGGTGAGACACCAGATCCTCTCCCCCAGCCTTGCCATGCTTGTTTCTCAGTCAATCTATAGAACCCATCTTTAGAGAAGTCACACATGCTTTATAAAAAGTTTTGACAATCAAGTCTTATGCTTTGTTGTGCACATAGGACTGAGTTCATTATCACCACGTTTTTTTTTTTTTTTTTTTCTCCCCACCAAATCATGTTGTGCTTAAGATTGCCTAAAATAAACCACTTGGGGTCAGACTCTCATCACCAGCCACTGAGTCCTACTGAACCAGACAGCCTTACTCAGCTGGCCATGGTGTTTGCAGACACACACACAAGACTGTTAAGGTTACTTTTGAGAATGGGAGCTCTGGCCTGGAAGGCCCTGAAAGCACATGGGCCCTGTGGCAACTTCCAGGGCTTCTGGTGGCTCCCACTGATAAGGGGCAGGTACTGGGATGGCGGGGAGATCACAATGGCTATCATAAACAACCCCCAAAGTCAGCTTCAGGCATCAAGGAAGACCCTAGTTTAGTTTCATCCACTATCAGCAATGAATAGTGGGTGGCATCTGTGAGGAGGGACAGCTATGCTGTCGTTTGGCTCTGGCTTAGCTGCATAGAACATGGAGCCCACGACAAGCCGGTGCCACACCAGGAGGCCCATTCAGAATGTGACAAAGATTCTTTTCTCTAGGGCTGAGGAGACAGATCTGTGACACCACACACACACACACACACACACACACACACCACCACCACCACATCACACATATAAAATAAATCTTGGCTAATCACTGCATTGGCTCCTCCTGTAAGGTGTGTGATGGGGAGTCCTCTCTTCACGTTCCTCTTCTTCTCCCCACCATTTTCCCCTTCTACAGAACAGCCTTCCTGAATGTATTCACTGCCTCACACATTTTTCTTTTATTAAATTATTTATCGTGTACAAGTGCTTTGCCTGTGGGTATGTCTGTCCTCCATGTGTGTGCAGTTCCCAAGAAGGCCAGAAGAGGGCATCAGGCCCCCCTGGAATTGGAGTTAAAGACTGGAACTAGGAACGAGCTTTAGTCCTCTGCAAGAGCAATGAATGCTCTTAGCCACTGAGCCACCTCTCCAGTGCATCCCTCAGTCTTGATCATTTTATCACATGTAACTGTCCCACCATAACGTGATGCCAGTGTATCCATCTTTGAAAGCTGATAAATGGCACTACAATGTTCATCTACACTGTTCTGGTGGGTGCTACCTAACCATGTTAGAAACTCACATACATGGACGCATGTATGTTGACTCTTTGTTCCCTGATGCATGGTCTTCCAAAATGAAGTGTTCAGAATTCATTATGAATACAGACCCCACCACTAGCTGCGTTTGTGGACTTGTTTTTGGAAGTCTAGATGAAGAAAACATATCTATAATACCTAGAAAATCAATTAAGTGAAGAGAAGAAACTTTTCAGTTGGAGATGAAAATGAGTAAAAAAAAAAATACCGAATCTTTTCCAGGCATGGTACCAGGGGATGAACTCAGATCTTCAAGACCCACAGCAAGCACCTTGACCCACCAAGCCATCTCACCCACCGTGGATGGTTAATTTCAAATGTCACCTTGATTGGACTAGTCACTGGTAATGCCCACCTGAGTGTCGGAGAAGACTGACTGAGAGAGAAATGACCTTTCCCGGAAATGGTCAGAGTCCCAGACTGAATAAGAGAGAGAGAGACCAGGGATATAGCTCTGTGCTCAGTGCTTGCCAAGCATGCACAAGGTCATCAGCTAACACCACAGCACAAAACAAAACAAGAAAAACGCAGCAAGCCAGATGACACTGGATCCCACAGTCTCTGCCTCATGGTCTGTCAGCTAGCAGCTGCCCACAGCCAGGCCTGCCTGGTCTCCCTGGCCTAATAGACCATCTTGTCTCAAACAGTGAGCCAAAATAAACCTCTTCCCACTGATGTTGCTTTCTGACAGGTGTTTAGTCATGGCTGGTGACAAAGGTGCCTGATACCTTCTCAAGCAGAGGGAAGGGGCACGAACTCAGGAGGAAGCAGGGTCCAGGGCCCTGCCTAGTCCGCTCTGCGTGTGTGCTTACCTTGATGAGGGTGATCCCAGGGCCTTCTTGGCACCCTGCCTGTGATCTCATCGCAGATCTTGTGAATAAACTGGTGGGGGATGACAAATACCAGCAGGTCTGCATCCTGCACAGCTTCACTGAGATTTGGGACAGCGACCTGCAACAACGTGGGGAGACAATAACACCTGCAGAAATTCCATCAGTCCGTACCTTTGCCCTTCAAAACACAAACTGCATGAGGTACCGCCATCTCCACCCCTACTCTTTCTAGAAGGACCCTGACGTGTCCTGTTAATCAATTATTTCTAAGTTTTAAAAATTATGTCTTAATTTTATTGCTTGATTGGGGTGTGTGTGGGTGTGGTGTGTGTGTGTGTATGTGGCATGCATGCAGCATGCATGTGGATGTCAGAGGGCAGCTCAGCTCTCTCCTTCTCTATGTAGGTCCTGGAGATCAAACTCAGGTCATCAGTCTTGTGTGAAGATGCCTTTAGCCACTGACCCATCATCTCACCTGCTCTACTGTTGCTCTTATTATGCCTTTTGAGATAGGATTGGTCTTTACTGCCCATGCTGTCCTGGAAGTCACCATGTAGTCCATGCTGGCCTCAAACTTGCCATCCTTCCTTCTCCCTCAGTCTCTCTTTCATCCTGGATACCAAGATGCTAAGGCAGAGGTTCAGGAGTCCAAGGTTATCTTTATAGCCACACAGCAAGTTTGAGGCCAGCCCCAGCTACACAAGACTGCCTCAGACAGACAAAAACCAAACCAAAACCCCACTCAAGTGTACGTGCGGATTTAACAAGAACAGTGTTTTTTAAAAACCTGCCAGAGCTCAGCAGACAGGGATGAGAGAGACAATGAGACTAATCCCAGGGGGAGCTGTGATCAGTGGCTCCCATGTCACACTGGGGCCAGCTGAAGTCAGAGCACAGAATAGCCTCTCTCCACCTGGCTGAGCTCCAAACATGAGCTCCTGGTGAAGAGCAATAAAGCCAGATCGGCCACTGCTCTTGCAAGGACAGGAGATAACTGCTGTCTTCTCCTTTCAGGTCCGTGAAAACCACACTCAGACTTGCCAGCTTTTAGAGAGCCAGCGGAGAAAGTGGCACACAGAAACGGTGGTCACTGTCACAGAAGGTTCCTGAGTGGGGACCTCAGGCAGGGTTAGGCATGCAGCGGTTTAGGTGGGATCCACACAGAGTAGACTTGGACTCCGAAGTCTCAGCCGCTCTGACAGACAGACATAGCAATCCTGGGCTAGAAACGGGGCTCGGTTGCTAGAGAGCCTTCTTAGGCTGCATGAAGCCCTGAGTTAGATCCCCAAAACAGGTGTAGTTGGACGGGGAGATGGGGGCAGGAAGATCGGGAGTTGAATCATCCTCCTCTATATACCAAATTCAGGCCACTCTGGAACAGATGGGACCCAGTGTGGAGGGACGCTGGAGACCGCTCAGCAGCTAAGAGCTTTCACCGCCCTTGCAGGGTTCAATTCCCAGCACCCACACGGTGGCTCACAACCATCAGTTCTGGGGGATCCAACACCCTCTTCAGACCTCCATGGGCACCAGGCATGTATGTTGTGCACAGAGACACACGCTCAGGAAAGACATCCTCGTGTATAAAAATCTCAAAAGTTTAATTGAAAGGAAAACTAGTTAAAATAAATACTAAACAAATGACTAAATGACTGTGTCGTATCCTCTCAAATTCACAAGAAGACAGATGCTAAAACTGAGAAGCTAGGGAAGAGAGGCCTGTAGAGGGAAGGGCTGTACATGTGTTGTGACCTTGGGGTTCCAGTCTCAGACACAGATGGCTTCTGGGAGCACTATCCAGAAGAGAGGTCACATAAATGTCCACTCCAGAGACCGAACGTACATTTGGATGGAACCTCAAGGCTGAGGCAAGAACAGAGACAGAGAATAGGCTTTTCCTCCTGTCTACATTTAGCCTGGGGAGGGAGGTGGTGAGTGTGGTGGACCCCCCCCCACCCCCCCACCCCCCACCCCCACCCCCCACCCCACACGGGAGCTTCCTCCCTTTCCCCCCTCAGGGCACAGGCTCTTGCTTTTTAGAGCCGCCTGGCAGATTCATGGTCCCCAGTATTAAACTGCCTGGCCCCGGTACACAGATTTATAATTCAGCTCCCGGGGGTGGGTGGGGGTGGGGGTTGAGGCAGCAGGATCACAAGTTTAAGCCCTACCTATGCAACCTAGGGAGATCATGTCTCAAAAGGAGAAGCGCTGGGGTAGGTACTCTTCTGCCTAGCAAGTTAACAAGCAGAAAGCCAAGCAGCACGGGGCAGATGGAGGGAACAAGTTCCTTGTTACTGACACAAAGGACAGTGACCTCCTAGCTCCCCTGCCCCAGTAAGCCTGAGTGAAGCCCTGAGTTTGATTCTCAGCCCTGCATGACCTAAAGCTGTGGTAACTAATGCTTGGGAGGTGAGAGCAAGAAGACCCCGATGTTCAGGTGTGCTTGAGGCCAGCCTGGACTACATGCAGGCAACGCTGTTTTGGGGGTGGAGGTGGGAGGCCTAAAAATTCAAAAGAAAAGACTGTCAGCTAACTAACTATAGGGTGGGTGGGGAGGGCTCTAATCCAATATGGTTGTCCTTGGAAGAGGCAGTGATGAGGGTGGGAGGGGTGGCTAGTTGGTTAAGAGAGCTTGTGGCTCTTCCAGGAGGACCAGAGTTTGGTTCCTAGCACAACCTCCCGTAACCCCAGCTCCCAGGGATCCAAGTCTGAACTCCAAGCACAGGAACACACATTTAAGAGGTAGTACCAAGAGTATCCACAGAAGAAACACAGACCCTGTCTCAAAGAACCAACCAACCTGAACCCAAGAAAATCAGAGCCAGCCAAAGGTTGCTTTACCACACCCAGGTCCTTGTGCCACTCAGAGGATCCCAGCCTGGAGCCGGAGCCGAATGTGCTCCCCTGCCCCCTGCCCACCGCCAAGTCTTACCACATTCTCTGGCAGCTTGTGTCCTGGGAGATATTTCACGTTTTCGTGGTCATTGTTGATGATGTCCGTCAGCTTCCTCCCATTCACGGTCTCCTCGAAGACCCACATCTTGACCGTGGAGGAGAACTTCTGCAGGTTCTTCACATTGCTTCCAATAATTTTTGCAACAGCTGATCCCCTGAAATGAGGAGGAAAAATAAAAAAAAACAAAAACAAAAAAAAAACCCCATAAAGTCACTAGAGAAAAAAATGCAGAAGTACAAGTCCATTCAGGGTGAGCAGTATCAGCCTCCAGCGCTGCTTTTATAGGAAATACCTCCCCCCGCCCCCACAACCTACCCTGTTATGGGGTTGGGGGGATGGCAGCATTTGATACAAAGTTTAAAAATAAGTCCGGAGGCTGGCTTGTAGCTCATTCAGTCATGTGCTTGAGTAGCACGCACAAAGCCCTGGTGTGGGCTCAGGTATAGGAATATGGTAAAGAAAGTAAGTATAGTAATTCCTCCTGTAACTCCGGCATTTAGGAGGCTGAGGCAGAAGGATGTCACTGATACAAGTGGGTTCCAGAACAGCCTGGATTGATTGAGTTGATTGAGATCCTATCTCAAACTCAAATAAGCAAAGGTGATGGAGAGTCCTCAAAAAAAAAAAAACCCAAGGATTCCAGCATTTAAAGAGTGTGTTGTGTGTGTGTGTGTGTGTGTGTGTGTGTGTGTGTGTGTGTGGTGGGCAGAGGCCTGGCTCAGTTGCTTGCTTTGGGAGAGGCTCCAGGTAGGCTTTACCTGGGATCGGCTGAGCAGCTTCCCAGGAAAGTCATGGAACCAAATCCAGTCCAGAGTGTTTACAGAAGCACGAAATCCAAGTCCCCACACGCAAACAAGAATTAACGTAAGCCTTAGGCATCAAAAGGCACACTAAGTCAATCAACTCAGCAATACTATGCAAATGAAATTTGTAATTCCAGTACTGGGAAGTGGAGCTAGGGGGGAAATAAGGCACTGAGGGTCATCCTTGGCTACATCTGGAGTTGGAGGCTAGCCTGGGCTATGAGAGACTTTTTTTGAAAAACAAAGTCTATGGTCTTTAACCCCAGCACTTGGAGGCAGAGGCAGGCAGCTCTCTGAGTTCAAGGCTAGCCTGGTCTACAAAGGGAGTTCCAGGACAGCCAGGGCTACACAGAGAAACAATTTGGGGATGGGGGGGAAATGGCAAACAAACAAAAACAAAAAACAAATGTGAGACGGAGGCAGGAGGACATCCGTGAGGCCAAGGCCAGCCAGAGCCACAGTGAGACCCTTTCTTTTCTCTCCCTCTTTCCCTCCTTCTCCTCCTTTTAGGTTTTTCAAGACAGGGTTGTGAGCCTGCTGCTGATTAGAGACCACTGGCTGATAGGCTCACGCTGCTGCTGGACTCTAAACCGTAGCCACCCCAGGCTGGGATCTCTGTTCGAACAGTCATCCAATGGAAATCCGCTGTCCATCTTGCCCTCCGAAGTGCTGGGCAATTGAAAGGACATGTGCCACCGAACTGCCTGGGCTAGGGTGGATTCTTGATATAAAGCCTCACTCTTTATCCTAGTCCATAGGAGAGACATTGTCATCACTTCACGATGAAAAAGAGGAAGCTAAGAAAGGACAGGTGTAGCCAGAGACCCTGTGAGCATAGAGTCCCAGATCTGTTTCCCAAGAACCCTTGCCCATTTAATCCTAAGTAGACCTGCTTCCTGACAATACCTGCATAGGCCCCAGTGACATTACTGGATGGAAGGGAGGGAAGCCACAGGTCTGTCTGTGCCCTCCTGGAGATCAGGATCCTGGGAAATGGTGAAGAGTGATGCCCAGGATAGCGGTTGTTATGTGAAGCCTTTCTTTCCTTGAGGAGATCTAAACAGCTGCTCCCAGTGACAAACCAAAGCAGATTCTAGGGCCCCGGGACCAATGAGTTTTCTGGGCTCATGAGTGAGGAGCTAATCATGGAAGCACAGGTGACCCATCACCTCAAAGTTCACCCCAGCATGAATGACAGACTCCCCATGCTGACAGACAGTCTCCCACTTGGTAAACCTTCCACCCTCTGAATATAGTCTTCTTGAGACCAGGGCAAATGGGATGGAAAAGGAAAAGGCTTTTGGGAAACATCTGGGTTAAAACTCTGGCCTCCTGGTGCCCGCAGGGTGTTGAGTGTGGGTCGGGGATGGCTCAGCAAGTAAAAGTGCTAATCACACTAGCCTGGTGGCCAGAGCCTGGCCTCCAGAACCCACAGTGAGGGTGTCCTTTGACCTCCACATGTGTGTCATGGCACACTCTCCTTGGCATACTCACATGTACAAGCACACACAAAACACAGTAATAAATACATTAAAACAAACAAAACCCCAAAGCTCTGTGCTTGATTTCTGGACTGAAGAACCAGGTGCCTAGAGCAACCATCCAGTGGTAAATATCTTACCTAACATGTACAAAGCCCTGAGTTTCATCCTCAATACCACTAAGTTAGGTACAGCGGCACACACTTGTAACCCTAGCACTTGGGCGACAGAAGGATGAAGAGTTCAAGGCCATTTTATTAAGTTAAAGGCCAGACTGATTGATGCCCTATCTCAAAGAAAGAAGCAAGAAGGTTGGACTTGCAGGGCATGAAGAGAAGGCAGCTAGGAAGTCAGGGTGTGCCAGCCCGAGGATGGGCAATGAGCATGGGTCTCACTTAACACTACCCATCTCAAGGCAGGGACTGAAGGGGTGGTTGGGGTTTTCCCAGTTGGAAGCAAGGACATCTGAGATCCGGTGGAAAAGACAATTCAGCCGGCAGTGGTGGCGCACGCCTTTAATTACAGAACTTGGGAGGCAGAGGCAGGTGGATTTCTGAGTTCGGGGCCAGCCTGGTCTACAGAAGGAGCTCCATCCTCCACCCCTGGGTGTGAATCAGACTGGACAGATCTAGTTTTTCATCTAAAGGGGACTTATTACAGGCGGGCCAGATGGCTCGGTGTGCAAGTGTAGTGATCTTAGCTGTGTCTCCAGGACCCTCGTGGTGGAAGGAGAGAACTCACTCCTAAGCTGTTCTCTGACCTCCACTGAGGGGTGGGTTCTCCTCCCCACCTTAAATAAATAAATGTAATTTAAGGGCCAGAGTGCTTAAGTGCTACTCTTCCAGAGGACTAGAGTTTGGTTCCAAATGCTCACAAGGGGCTCACAACTGTCTGTTCTCTCCAGCCCCAGGGACCTGATGCCTTCTTCTGACCTCCATGGATAATGTATGTATACAGTACACATGCATGCATGCGGGCACAACACCCATACACATAAAAGTCAAGGTATATTTTTTAATGCAATTTAAAATTATGTAAACATATAAAGGGGGTTATAGCACACTCTGGATTTACTGGGCTCGGGGGTTATAACTCGGGCCCTCCTGCTTGCAGGATAGGCACTTTTACCAACTGAGCCATTCCCCAGCCTCTTGCTCTCTCCTTTAACCAGGAAAGGGTGCAGAGAAAATGAGCACAAGGCCAAGCTTTCTACGGCCTGAGCTCCTGCCCCTCCCAGGGCGGCTCTGAGCTGAGTTCACGGGCAATGGGGGATGCTGGTGAGTTTTCTATTAAACAATGTCTAGCCTTCAGCCCTAAGAGCAATACATGAAAGAATTCAAAGCATCATGAATAATTCCATCTCGCCACCCAGGCAGAGCCATGATTACCATCGTGTGTTGATTCTCTGCAGTTAAAGGGCCTTTAAAGTACAATCGCGTGCCAGAGACTGAAATACAAATGTGAAAAGTGAAGGATTTTAAGACTAGATCCAACTCTATGTGATGTTTATTTGATCTCTGTGTACAGACGCTTTCCAAGTTTAAAACCAAAAAAGGGAACCACAGAGCAGGGAAAAAACACACATCCATGTGTACACTTCACTTGAAGGACTGGAGGAGACGACAGGGCTTCTGGTGACTGCTGAGGACAGGGCTCACCGTGCACCATGCAAGGGTACCCTCCACAAGCAAAGGCGGCACGTGACTGGGGGTGTGGCTCGGTTGGTAGAGTTCACCCTATCACGAAGCCCTAGTTCCAAACCCCAGCACAACATAAACTGGGCTTCTAGGCAACAAGTTGCTTACCTGCTAAGCCTCCGCTCCCTCCCTTTGCAACAGAGTATCATATGGTCCAGGCTGCTCTCTCACTCCTTATGTAGCCGAGGACTTGAGGGGGAGCCTGAACCTCTCACTCGATAGGATCACAGGTTTGTGCCACGGTTTCCTGCACACTAGACAAGTCTTCCACCAGTTGAGTGTCATCTACACAGACACTCACACTTAGCAGACACTCACAGTGTCGAGAGAACAGACACCCAGCTCTTGTAAGATAGCTTCCTATGGTTGCATCAAGCCATCTAAAGACCCAGAGAAGGGCTGAGGAGATGGGAGACAGCTCATGGATGACAAACTTGCCACACAGTGTGAGGACTGGTGTTCAGATCCCCAGGACCCAGGTAAAGCCAGGAAGGAGAGGTGACCACATGACACACCGGCTTCAGGATTCCACATGCGTATGTACACACGTGCAAACATGCATATACAGATGCACACACCACACACACCGAATACACACACACACACACACCACATACAAAGGAGGGAAAAGACCCATGAGTTACAGAGGTTCCCTCTAATCTTAAAGGAAGGAGGTTAGGGTGGTAGGACAGAGCTCAGGTGTTTCTGTGCACATGGCCAGAGTTCAGGCTATTACTTCAGAGTTCTTGAAGAAATAACTCTTTGGTTTTGTTGCTTTTAACCCTGCAAACCGCTTCCTTTTTCTAGAACTTGGGGTGGGGGGGGGGGGAAGCAGGTAGAAGTAACCAGAGGTGAGAAGGAGAATCTACTTCAGCATTTCTCAAGCTTGGCAGGAGGGGAAATGGAGGCCTAGTTCCTCCATCCCACTGACTCTAGCTGCAAGACACTTGTTTCCAGTTGTGTGTTATGCCCCTGGGCATGATGCCATTGGATGCTAGTTAATTATAAACCAAGAGTTTGAGACAGGGCTAGGTTGGTGAAATGCATGTCTACCATGAACCCAGGAAAAACTGAGTCCATAAACTGACACAGTGTAGCATGTCTGTAATCCAGCACACACAGGAGAAAAGGCTGGAAGATCAGAGCCAAGCTCCGATACAGTGAGACATTCGCCATTCCCCGGAAACACAAAAGACAACAAAACTCCAAGCATAAAAACAAGCACAGTGGTCTGGAGGCAATGGCTGGTCTGGGAATGTGCTTACTTGTAAACACAAGGGTCTGAGTTTGAACCCCAAAACTCTCATTAAAAAGCTGGGCATGGTGGAGGAGACATGGAATCCAGGACTGGAGAGGTGGAGGCAGGGAGGTTCCTGGGGCTTGCTGGCCAGGCAGCCTGGACTTACCTGGTGAGCTGTAGGCTCAGAACAAGTCAACAAACAAAGGAGGAGGAAAACAGAAGCCATAAGACGGTTCAGTAGGTGAAGTCACTTGGGGCCAAAGCCTGACTATCCGAGGTGGATCCCCCGAATCCACAAGGTGGAAGGAGAGAATCAATTCCCAAAAGTTATCTTCTGATGCACAACATTCATGTGTGCGGTGAGCACACGCATGCCCACACACTAAATATGTCAAGGTAGGATCATTTTTTACATGATATCTATATCTATACTATACTATACTATATCTATATATACTATATCTATATCTATATCTCACATAAAGAGGTCTGCACAATGACAACACCATCTGACATCTTAAACTGGATGGGGATCTCTCACAAGGTTTCACCTGGGCAATTAATGGCTGCCAGGAGGGGGAGGACCAGTCCTCTCCAGGCACACACAAGAGCAACACTGCATGGACTTAGCCAGTTGTATTTACATATACATGTGTATGTATGACATTACACATAAGAATGAGCTCATGATGCTCAGAGTGAGTAGGGGAGACAGGGAAGTTATTAGGGGTGGGGAGAGAGGGGTACAATGATATAAATACAGTGCTCGGAGGAAAATCTCAAAAATAGTAAGGTGTAAATTCTTTAAAACCACCACAAAGCTAAACACTGTTTTAAAAGACAGCCAAGGACAGACTGACAGACAGACACATGCACACATACATTCACACAAGTTAATGTAATTAAAAATATTAAGAGCCAATTGCCAACAAAAGCCAGCTTCCCAGGTCCCCCAGCACCTTGGGAAGATCACTCAGGAACAGTGTAAAATACAGACCTCAGGGCACTGCAGAGGGAACCACACCCCATCCTCCCAAGCAAGTAGGGAGGGCAGTAGCCTAAGGAGCAGCTGGGCCTCTTATCTCAGACCCCTGCTTTGCGGAAGCCTGTGGACAAATTGCATCTATAAATCCTTACTTGGAATTCCAAAGGTATCCTGAGGTATGTCTGAAATTAGGGAGGGACAGGGGAGAGAGCATGGGGTCTCAGCCCTCAGTGTCAGCAGCCAGGACACTCAGTTCGACACCCTTAACCAGGGCCATCCTGAAGTCCCTTAACTGATCAGTTAAAGGTCATGTCCAAGTTGGGTATAGTGACTCATGCTTGTCACCCCCCACAATTGGGGAGGCAGAGGCAGGAGGGTCAACAGGAAGGCTTGTCTGGCCTACACAGTGCATTACAGGACCGAGGGTCTCAATATGCAGCCCTGAATGGCCTCGAAGCTCTGCCTGCCCCTGCTTCCAGATGGCTTGGACCAAAGGCACTGGCATGTTTTGTTGTTTGATTTTTGGATTTTTTTTTTTTAAACAATGTTATGTAGTCCAGGCTTGCCTGATAATCACTCTGTAGACTATGTAACCCAGGTTGGCTTCAAACTCTAGGCAATCCCCCTACCTACATCTCCTCCAGTGCTGGGATTGTGTATTTTACTATATTGTTTTTCTGTCTACCTCCTCCTCCTTTACTTTTTGCTGTATTTTAGGTAGGTAAAAGTAACTTTTATTCTCCTGTTGTTTAATTGTTGTCTGGGAGGCTTACTGCATCTGTCTGCTAACCTACGCTAGTCCTGGAAGCTTCTAGCCTCCGTACAATCTAATCTAGGCCTAGAATGTTTTCAGTCCTCTGAGACTTGTTGCTGAATACACTCACCCCATTAGTTCTTTCTGACTTCTCTCTGGCTGGATCAGCTCAGCTGTTCTGGTTCAAACTCCTCCAGACTGACTCAATCTGGCTTTTTCTATTTTACAGAACAGTTAGTTGGCCTCAAACTAACTGGCAATCTTTTCTAATCTTCTGGCTCCTTCTCCTTCTGAATCTTTCTGTCTTTATCTGTGTCTAGCTTGTTCTCTCTTCAATCTGTCTCTGTAAAACTCGCAAACTCTCCCGTAAGCCTGCCTCTTCTCCCTCTCTGCTTCTCAACTCTCCCTCCCAACTCTCCTGTTCAGTCTCCAGGAACTCTCCTGTATTCCTGTGCTGTACTCTCTTCTCCCGTGCTGTCTGTCTCTCCCTTAAGTAGCTGCCCTTTCCTCTCCTTGAGAGTTGGGCAGATTCTATTCTGTCAATCTTTCTGATTCATCACTTTTTCTGCCCCTCAATCACTTTCAAACATAGGTGCTTCCTTCTACAAACTAACTTTACCTTCACTGTTTGGGATTAAAGGTGCATACTAAGGGTGAGTCTGTATTCTAGCCGGAGGGATTAAAGGTGTGTGCTAGGGGCTGAGCCACACGCTAACAACAAACAGGTTAAAATAACAATTATCAATCAATAAAATAAACAATTGTGGAGTAAGCTGAGGTACTAACTTGTACTAGGAACTCGTTCTACCAAGGGATATAACCCCCAGCCCTTGAAATGTTGAGACAGGGTCTCAGTGTGTGGCTCAGCCTGGCCTTGAACTGCCTCAGTAGGATGATCCTGAGCTCCTGATCCTCCAGCCTCCACCCCGCCCCTAAATGCTGGGACTACAGATGAGTATGCTATCATGCTCTGTGTGTGTGTGTGTGTGTGTGTGTGTGTGTGCCTGCACACACATGCAGTTTCAATGGATGTTCAAGGATCCTCTCACCTCTCTATTACCAGTCTAGTTGACTCACACCTCCAACCCCCAGTCCCCACATCCAGGACAAGAGTACCTTACCTAGCCTATCTTCACTGCCACCAGTGTCAGGTGGCATGGTCGGGAAGACACTTAGGCCTGGTAGGTATGGCTACATCTTAAAAGTGACTGCACCTCTATTTACATAAATACTCAAATTGCTGGTTGTAAAGATTGCTTGAGCAATATTTACATTCCTGTGGTTGAGGACCAGATTTGGACAGAAGGGCTGGCTCATGTTTGAAAATGAACAAAAGGCTGCAGTCCTTTCAAGGCAAAAATCTGCCCTTTCCTAAGGAGTGATTCACCAAGACTAGCTATGGAGGTGACCCTGGTGGAAGGAGTCTCAGGACCACATGCTGCAATGGGGAACAGAGGCAGGTCTCTGACTTCAAGTCTAGCCTGGTCTTCATAGTGAATCCTTGTCTCACAAAAAACAAAACAACCAACAAAACCCCAACGTGGTGTGGCTTCCCTGTAATCTTAGCACTGGGGAAGAAGAAGCAAAAAGATTAAAAGTTCAAAGTTGGGACTGGAGAAATGACTAAGGAGGTTAAGAACATTGGTTTTTGTTTTTGTTTTGGTTGGTTTCTCTGTGTAGCCCTGGCTGTCCTGGAACTCACTCTGTAGACCAGGCTAGCCTCGAATTCAGAAATCCGCCTGCCTCTGTTTCCCAAGTGCTGGGATTAAAGGCATGTGCCACCACTGCCCGGCAAGGTTTGATTCCCAGCATGGTGGCTCACAACTGTAACTCTAGCCAGGGGATCTGATGATCGCTTCTGGCCTCCAAGGGCACCAGGCATCCATGTGGCACACATGCAGGCAAGACACCCCCATGAAATACATAAATCTCTTTTTAAAAGTTATACAAATTATAAAACTCTACAGGATATATTTAAAAATAGTTCAAGTCATCCTTTGTATTGAGTTCATAGCCAGCCTGGGCAATAAAAGACCCCTCAAGAAAAAAAAAAAAAAAAAAGAGGGAAAAAGTCTACCCTGTTTAAAATTTAACATGTAGGCTTCTGCCAGACCCCAGTTCTCGGTTTGTATCTTTGAATCTTATCTTCTAAGCCTTTATTTATCTCACTCCTGAGTCACTTAATAGTAGAGCCTGTGTCCTGTTCCTGAAAAGGGCACAGTTCCCTAAAGATCATGAGTGCACAGAACCCTAAGGAAAACAGCACCCACCAGGGCAAACATTGGAGTATGTACAATCCAAAATGGAACACTCCGTCTCCAACCCGATTATTTTTTTGAGGCAGGATTTCATTGTATTCTGTCTGGTCTAGAACTTACTATGTAGCCCAGGTTAGCCTTTTAATTGTAGTGTACCTCCTGTCTCAGCTCCTCCTGTGCAGCAATTACAGACATGAGCCATTCTGCCCCCTTCTGGCCCCTCCTTGTTCTCAGTTCCTGCAATCAGGAAGTTCTCAGGAAGCCGGGATCCTCTGTCTAGGACTGGAGTGACTCTGTACCCAAGGCGATGGCCTGAAGCCAACAACTGTCTGTCTGATCCCGTACTTTAATGGAGGCAGCCAGCCAGCCCAAACCTTCCAAACATTTCTCAATCGCTGTGCCACAGGCCAAGTTCTACTCACTCCCAGAGCCAGATCGGACCAAGAATGCCGCCAAGTACATCAGAATGAAGATGCTTCGGGCTAGCAGCCAAGCCTCCATGAAAGACCAAGAGAAGTTCTCTTGACAGCCCTTGTTCCAGTTCAGTCTAGCATGGGAGAGCTGGGCCACTTCTGCCTACACCTGACAAACTGGCAGAAGGGCTACCCTCTATGGAGCTGTACAGAAGAGGGAAAGGCTGTCTGTGAGCCTAGCACGGGGGGGGGGGGGGGGGTTGGAGGTATGGGGAGCAGGAGTTCAAAACCATCCTCAACTAGGACAAGGCCAACCTGGGCTAAATGAGACCCTGTCTCAAAACAACAAAATGTGCTCAGTGAATGCTTGTCCGTAGCAGAGCCAGCAAGGCATCTGACATTTCTCTCCAGTGACCTTGGTGTCCTAAGTGGTAAAGCCAAGTTGAAAGTCTATGTGAAACTCTGAAGGACAGATAGGAGTCCTATTTAATGGAGCACAGAGCTATCTGCTGTTGCCCCAAATAGCACATTAAAAGCACATAGTGGGGCAGCAGGTAAAAGTGCTTGCTACACAAGCCTGATAACCTGAGTTATATCCCCAGAGTTTACAGAAGGAAAGAACTCCAGAAGCTGTCCTCTGACTTGTGCAGCAACTCTCACTCTCACACACACAAAATAAAAAGTAGGAAAAGACAGGTGTGGTCGCACACACCTTTAATACCAGCACTTGGGAAGCAGAGGCTGGCAGATCTCTGAGTTCAAGGCCAGCCTGGCCTACATAGCAAGTACCAAGACCTAGTCTCAAAAAACAGGCTGGAGCCGGGCAGTGGTGGTACACGCCTTTAATCCCAGCACTTGGGAGTTCGAGGCCAGCCTGGTCTACAGAGTGAGTTCAGGACAGCCAGAGCTACACAGAAACCCTGTCTGGAAAAAAAAAAAAAAAAAGGCTGGAGAGATGGCTCAGTGGCTAAGAGCACTTGTTGCTCTCGAAGAGGGCCTCTTTTCCCAGCACCTGCATGGGGGCTCACAACCATCTGTAACTTGGTTCCAGGAAATCCTCTGCCCTGTTCTGACCTCTGCAGGCACCAGGCACAGGTGAGCACTTATATATGCAGGCAAAACCCTCATACCCATACAAATACAAATTAAACAAATTGTAATAAAAAGCATGACTTTGAATTCCTGATTCCCCTGCCTGCCCCCAAGGACAGGAATTCCAGGCAGGTGTTACTACATCTCTTGGCTTTTAAAACACATGGCAGTGTGGCCAGAAGTGGAGCTTCTTCCTAGGGCAAGGCCCCGGGTTTTGATCTATAGCAACACAGAGAGCATAGGTATTAACTTAGCCACAGAGTAGTTTTAGATTAATTGAGTGTGGGTGATGCAAGGACTCTCCTCCATGACAGAGCATTCATTATTACTCAGGAGGCCCCGGGTTCGATCTCCATTACCAAAAGGAAAAGAAAAAGGCTGATCAATGTGGCCCTTGCATTGCCTTTAACAACAGCAATCAGATCTCTGTAAGTAGATCACTTGATACCAGGCCAGAGCTGTCTCAAAAAAAGACCTGTCTCAAAAAAAAAAAAAAAAAAAAAAATAGCATATGCCAGGCACCAGGTAAAGAACTGGGCCGGAGGAGAGAGTTTCCCGAGACAGACAACCAAAGGATGCGGCCAACGCAAGCGTAGAGGTCAGCAATAGGTGGCCGGGAAGAGGCCACCGGTCCCGCCACAATGGAAAAGAACAACCAGCTAAGGTTTCCTCCAAAAGTACTTTCAGAGCCACGTCTTCAAAGACCAGTCAGGTGGCTCCTACAACTCCTGTACAGGACCGCTTCTAGAAGCCCGAGCTGTGTGGCGTGAGTCAGACCACAGGAAAACAGAAGGGGACAGGAGCCAAGAGAGTGGCCCTCAACTGTTCCAACCCCACTCCCTGGGCCGCGGGAAAGGTCTGGAACACACCACAGTCTGCTTCCTTCTCACGGAGACCCTAACTTCTCCTGTGTTAAGGATCACCAAGGCATGGAAACTACTGGAAGAAATTGAAAGCCCTCCAAGCACCAAGCGCTTTGCAAGTGAAGTCAAATCTAGCCCAGTGGTGACAGGAAGCTCTGCAAACACCTTTCCCTAGGACCCTCACGTCCTGGCAGCCAGGCCGGTGGAGACTTGGTCCCTCTTCTTGATACCACGTTAGCATGACTGGGAACCACTCGCCACAGGAAGTGGGAACTGTCTCTTGAAAGGACAGCACTGCCCCAGGTAGCAAGGACCCTTTTCACTCTCTGTGCCTCAGTTTCCCCAACCCCAAAACTGTAGTAAGAACAACTAAGCCTCTGCAAATTCCTTCTCCGGGGTGATCCGCAGGGGAAGAATGGAGAACGCCCTTGGGTTGTTTGTCAAGTACCCGGGCGTGGCGAGCAGGTGGCCGTAACCGCAGGGTTACCAATGCGCAGACAGGTGCCCGCGGGCGCTGTGCGCGCTGCCACCCGGGCCACCTTGGCCAGGCACCTCCCGCGCTGGTGCCTCGGCGTGGCCTCTGTGCGTGTAGTGCCCAACCGGGATAGGCGATCGTAGGCCCGCCTCTCTGCCTACCCGCGGTGCCCTGGTGTCCACGCTGAAGGAGCAGGGGAGCAACCCTGATCCGCCCGGAACCCGGGCTTCCTGGAGGCGGAGACGCACCGCCCACCCGCCACTGCTCACCAGTTTCCCGAGCCCACGATGCACACTTTCAGAGGCGCCGCTGCCATGTCCAAGCCGGATCGCTGCTGCACACAGTCTTCCTCCCAGAGCCAAGCTGGATCGCTGCTGCAAGCCGGATCGCTGCAACACACACTGTGCTTCCCAGGCCGACTGCTCACCTCCACTGGAACGGCCTAGTATAGCCACTCCGGGCGAGCCCGCCCCGCCCTCCTATCCGCCAATGGCCACCGCCACCCGGCCTAGGCGCCTAGGGCCACAGCTGACAGCCGGGAGGACCCGCCCCACCACTCCCAAGAACCACTGCGCACGCCTGGTCCGGGCTGGCGGCCTGGTCAGCCTCCAGTGTCGCCCCACCCCTGCCCGAGGAATGTTGGGATGTGTAGTCCACCTCCCTAAGAGCTCCCTTTCAGCTCAAGGCGCGCCACGTGCCGGCCATGTTATTGCGCAGGCTGGAGCTCGAGCTCCTGCTGCTGTGTGTCACTATCCCAGACAGAGCAAGCTCGACCCAACCTATAGAAGTGTCACCTATTAGCTGTGTGCCCTAGAATAGCTATCGCTTAAGGATAGAGCCCAGACAATCTAAGTAGTTGACTGAATTCACCCAGATTTGGGCTCGGAACCTGCGCCTGCTTTAACAACAGCTGCCAAATTCAGGACAGGTCTAGGCACCCATACATTTCCTAGCGATCTAGGAGCTTTAATCTAATGTCTTTTGCCCTTGATCTGGCAGTATCTGCTCTACAAGTGTGGTGTCGTAGTTCAGTTGTAGAGAGCTAGATTGAACACAGAACGTTCAGTGCCCCATGCCTGATGGCTCTGGCCTGTAATCACAGCCGTGGGAGACAGAGGGAGGAGAATCTGAAGTCCCAGGTTATCCTTGGCCGCAAAAAAAGGAGCACTTGTCGCCTTGCTCAAACAGCACCTTGCATTTCAGGATGGAAAACTTGTCTACACAGGGTCAAAACAGAAACTTGAACTGTCCCCTCATATGGCTACTCATAGGGCAGGACATTCCCTTTTCCGTCCCTGCCAGAGCTTCACTGACCTCTGCTCACAAAATATCCATCCAAGCTGTTGTACTGCGGATGCGTGTGCGAGGCCACAGACAACAATGATGGTGGAATGTGTGGTAATCTCAGTGCCCAGGAGGTAGAGTCAAGAGGATCGGCAGTTCAAAGTCATCCTTAGCTACACAGTGAGTTTGAGGCCAACCTGGGTCACATGTGACCCAATCACAAAACAAAAGCAAGAACAGGGAGGATGAGCTAGTTTAGCAAGGAAAGGTGTAACCCTAACAACTGTAATTGTAACAACCGGAGTCAGATCTTCAGAGCCCAGGGAGGAGGGAAAGAATTGACTCCCAGCAGTTGTCCTGTTTCTTTGTTTGTTTCTTTGTTTTTCAAGACAGGGATTCTCTGTATAGCCCTGGCTGTCTTGGAACTCACTGTAGATCAGGCTGGCCTTGAACTCAGAAATCTACCTGCCTCTGCCTCCCAAGTGCTGGCATTAAAGGCGTGTGCCACACCGCCTGGCTACCTGTGCTGTTTCATATAAGCTCCTTCTGCCTCATAACATAACAACAGTAAGCAAAATCATTTTAATTCATTCGTTTGTTGAGACAGGGTCTCACAGTGTAGCCCTGGCTGTATAGCCCCGGCTGGTCTGAAACATGCTAAAGACCAGACTGACCTAGTGTTCATTTTATTTACCATGCTGGCCTCAAACTCACAAGAGATCTGTTTGCCTCTGCCTCCCACATGCTGGATTAAAGGCAATTACCTGGATTAAATTCAATTCACTAAATTAATGCCTGGTTTAAAATAAATTTTATTTTAAAATAGAATAGGTTTATTTCTAGCACCCTAGAGGCAGAGGCAAATTAGTCTCTATGAGTCACGAGGCCAACCAGGTCTACATAGCAAGTTTCAGGTCAGCCAATGCCAAACAGTGGGATCATCTCAAAAATCCAAGTCAAACTGTGTGGGCAATGTATGCCTTTAATCCCTAAATGGGCAGGTCCCTGTGAGTTGGAGGCCATCCTGATCTGTATAGCCTGACTACACAGTGAGGCTCTGCCCTAAAAACGGGAAAGGAAGGAAGAAAGAAAGAAAAAGAAGGAAAGAAAAAGGAAGGAAGAAAAGAGAAGAAAAGAAAAATAGAAGAACAGACTTAGAATTCTCAAACTGCTACATGTTAACCTTTAATCCTGTGTGTAGGCAACACCTCAAACCAATTACATCAGAGTCTCCAGGGACGAGGTGGGATGTAAGTTTAGAATTTTTAAAGTTCAAAGGTGGTTACTTGTGGTGCATAGAGACTGTAATCTCAGTGGCTGGGATGTGGAGGCAGGAAGGTCAGAAGGTCCTCGAGGCTGCATAATGAGTTCCAGGCCTGTCTGGAAGGGTATGGGGTGGGGGAACAGGAGACCCTATTCCCCTCCTGCAACTCCAGTGGTTGAGAAAGGAACCCTTGGCAAGGTGGCCCTGCACTGAGAAGGGAAGGTTTCTGGGGAGCTGCAGAGTGGACCCACAAATAACTGAAACAGAACAGAGGCCATAGAGGAGAAGGGCTCCCCACTGGTTCCGGGAGCTTCCCGAACAACAGTGGAGGCCAGTACCGAGTGGACACCATTGGTGACCTAAGTGATCATTTTCTAAGAGACGGAAAGGATTGTCATGGAGAAGAGAAAACACGATGTGGGCTAGCCTCAGCCCTCCTGTTGCTCACTTCTGTCGTTTCCTTCTAGTTCAGGAGTGAGTGTGAGTTTAGCTTCCAGAAGGTGTTGACATAAAGAGACAGCGAAGGGGGAGATTGGCCACTGGGACTCAAACTGCAGAGTGGGAAGGCTCTTCACGAGGTCAGAATTATTAGAAAACATGACTCTTTCTCTATTTTTTCAATGGTGTTGGAGTTCCATCCTAGGCCTTATGTGTGTGTCTGTGTGTGTGTGCTATCACCCAGGCTCTCAGCCACCCTAAAGTATTTGCTTATTTTAATTTATTTTCTGGCTTTGGTGTTTGTGTACATGTGTGGTACTGCATGCGTGTGCCCTTGTGCATGTGCACGTACAGGCCTGAGGTTGTTATTAGGTGCCTTCCTCTCTCCATCTCTAGTTTTTGAGACAAAGTCTTTCACTTAACCTGAAGTTTGCTTAGGCTTGCTGGCTGGTAAGGTCCCTTGGATCTTCCAAAGCATACAGACTCATGCTGTGGCATTTGACTTTTTTTTTTTTTTTTTTGGTTTTTTTCGAGACAGGGTTTCTCTGTGTAGCCAGGCTGTCCTGGAACTCACTCTGTAGACCAGGCTGGCCTCGAACTCAGAAATCCGCCTGCCTCTGCCTCCTAAGTGCTGGGATTAAAGGTGTGCTCCACCACCGCCTGGCCACATTTGACTTTTTAAGTGACTGTTGTGGATCTGAACTTCAGTCCTCAGGCTTGCAGAGCAAGCACTTTACCCACTGAGCCATTGCCTTTAGCAGTATTTTTTCCCCCTTTAAGGTTTATATTATTCTCATGTCTATGTATGTGTGCATATATACTTCACTCATGTGCAGTATCCGTGAAAGCCAGAAGAGGGCTATCAGATCCCCTGGAGTTGGAGTTATAGGTGGTTGTGGGTTACAGACATGAGTACAGGGAACTAACTATCCTGTGGAAGAGCAGCAAGTGCTCCTTAGCTGCTGAGCACCTGTCCAAGCCCTTGACTTTTATTGATTGATTGATGATTGATTGATTGATGTGACAAGGTCTCACTATGAAGCTTTGACGCACTCTCAGTGCTGCAGGCCCACCACCACTTTTTGCCCTAATGTGCCTTCCGACGACCCATACAGCCTCTGGGGTGTGATCTTTGTTCTTGGTACAGCAGGCTACAAGTGGAATTGCCCATCTTCAGTATCGCTCTTGACAGTCCAATGTGCAATTACATCCCTTTTGGCTGAAGAGACAATACCTAGAAACATCTAAAGAGCTTTTATCTCTCTTCATGAGGGAAATACAGATGCAATGGATGAAAGGTAGGTTTGTCAACGCACGAGAACCAAACAGAGCTTTGGACACTTAACAGGAGGGTGTGTCAACTCTCATTTGCGGACATCAAGATTCATTAAGTTATCAAAGTAGTTTGTGTCTCAGGTTTTATCCATTAACATGAGGGGGAGATTTAAAATACAAAGCTAATCTTGCAGATCTCGAGGCTGAGGACAAGGCTCGGAGGGGTAAGTGCCTGGTGCACAAGAATCTGGACCTGAGTTCAGATCCCTACAACCCTGTGAAAGATGAGGCACAATTGTCAGGTGCACCTGTGCCCCAGCGTTGGGGGATAGAGCAGGCTAGCTCAGGCTAGCTCAGGCTAGCTCAGTGGCTACTCTGGCCAAATCAGTGAGTTCATGTTCAGTAAGAAATCCTGTCTAAAAATATAATAAAGTGGAATACGATTCAGGAAGACACCGGACGTTGACCTCCAGTCTCTATGAGAATGGGCACACTCTGAGCATGCGTTCATACACGTATGCACATGCCCCACATGCATGCATATATATGTGCACCACAGCTACACTCACGTAAAAACCATACCATTACACCGGTCCTGGTGACACATGCCTGCAATTCCAGCATTTGGAAGATGTGGGCAGGAGGATTGAAAATCCCAGGTAGAAGCTAGAGAGACGGCTTGGGCCATTAAAAGCATGGCTGCTCTTCTAATGGACTAGGGTTCAATTCCCCGCACCCACATGGTGGCTCACGGCTGTCTGTGTCTCCAGTTGGAGGACACAGACATGGAAGCGGACAACAAATGCACATGAAATAAACATAAATACGATTTTTTTTTTAAAAAGAAGTTCCAGGTTAAGAGGCGAGCCAATCCCAGACTTTGGAGGAGGCCGGTCACAGAGATTTCCAGGAGTTGCAGGCCAGCTGTCTACAGAGTGACGTCTCAGAGCAACAACAACAATACACAGAAAAACCCAGTACCAACAAAGCCAACAACCAAACCAACCCATTACAAACAACCCAAACAATCAATCATACAACAAAATCTATTACTATCAATCCTTCTATCTACTATGCTAATCTGATAATATGAATTACTATACTTCTGATCCCTCTGTTTACTTCGGATGGCTGGATACAATTGTAGAAGGTTGTACCTTGAACTTTGGATCAGTTGTTTATTCCAGTGCTGGAGATCTCAAGTGTAGACACTGTTTCTTGCAGAGTAGGCATTTGGATTTGGACCACTGCGTTCATACATCAGCATCCTACTTCAGTCAGGGCACCTCCAACTCTGTTGCTGGCTTCTGCTTGCAGACCCCAGGTTTTGATTGCCACTCCTACCTGTGTTCCTTGCCATTATTACTTCCTATACAATTCTTACATGTAGCCCGGCTGCTCTTAAATTCATGCTCCTCTTGCCTCCGTTAGCTGGCAACTCAGTATGTGCTATAACTTGGCCCCTGAACCATTTGCTTTTCGTCTGTTCGTGGTGGCGCATCTCTTTAATACCCAGCACTTGGAAATGAGGCTGGCCTCGGTATTCTGAGGTTCGGATCAGCCTGTCTACAATGGTCTAGGACAGCGGACTACACAGAGAGGACCCTTCCGAAATACCAAAAAAAAAAAAAAGGAATTTGGTTTCAAAGAGCCTAAGCCAGGGGTGGCTCCAGCCTATAATCTAGACTTGGGTGCTGCACAAAGACAAAATTCTGTAATCGGGGCTGCATAATCTAAAGCAAACAAAGAGGGGGGTGGTGGGCATGGCACGGTGGGTCAGGGTGTGACACAAAAGATGATTAATGGCGCAGAGGGTATTTCGTATTAGAAAAGTACTTGATACACGTACTTTTGTCATAATGAGAGCCGGGTGGTAGTGCCATGGCCTTTAATCCCAGCACTGGGAGGCAGAGGCAGGCGGATTTCTGAGTTCGAGGCCAGCCTGGTCTGTAGAGTGAGTTCCAGGACAGCCAGGGTTACACAGAGAACCCCGTTACGAAAAACAAAAAAAGAAGAAACAAGAACAACAACTAAAAAGAGTCATAAATAAAATATTTTACTTTGCAGGATAATCTTCCCCCCCCCTCCATCCCTCCCTTTCTTCCTTCCTTCCTCCATTCCTTCCACAGAGATGCTCCTCCCTCTGCATCTGAGTTCTCAATGGCTGCTTCAGAACACATGATACCTAAGCATTGAAGGCTGGCTGTGGATTTGATTTCCCTCATCCAGGAGTGGCAAACTCGGTTTTGCAATGCTGGGAAAGGGTCGAGGGAGGAGGACAAATCAATAAAACTTTTTTAAAAATTACACTCCTTATTGATGAATGGTGTGGTGGGAGTGTGGAGGAGGCCCTTACACTGTACAGCACCATCCTCTCAGCCAAACGCCTTGGGTCATTCAGCTGTGCTCACTGGCAAGGGAACTTTCCTGGGGAACTTGATGACTGTTTATGTCCCTTATGGAGGCGGGAGGGTTATGACACCCTCGATTCAGTCTCCAGCCATTCCCTCTCATCCTTGAAAGCAACACTGCCTAGTTAACTGCTCAGGGTCTCAGGGAGGGGCTAGGGTGTGTAGGCCACTTGTAGGGTGAGGGCCCCACCTATACTGCTATGAAAAATCATCATCTCTGCTCGGGCACGACCTTTTGTGAGAGTCACCGCCACTTGTAAGGAAGCCCCATAAACTCATATGTACAAACCAGAATGTACCGTTGATGGGACCCTGCCTCTGTCTGACTTGAGACCGTAGGCAGAGGGGTAGATGTTGTTTATGTCTCTCCCAGGGAAGGAATTTTATCAACAGTTTGTGCCACGGAGCACATGTGGAGGTCAGAGAACAACTTTCAAGAATCAGTTCTTTCCTTCTGCCAGGTGGCTTGTGGCAGTTGAACTCAGGTTGTTATGCTTGGTGGCAAGCACCCATTCCCACTGAGCCATCTTCCCCACCCAAAAAAACACAGTTACTGCCCCCTTCAACGTTTTCAAAAGAAGTGACACATATCATGTCTGCTCTGGAACTAGATGAAAAAGACCCAGCAGCAAATGCTTAGCATGTCCCCAGGCATCCAGCCACACTAACAGTGCCCATTGATCATGTCTGCAGTGTTAGGCACCATGCTGGTGTCAGTTATGAAGAGAATTCATCAGGAACCTGGCATGGTAATGCACAGCTGCCATCGAAACCCCGGGAGGCTTAGTTCGAGTCCAGCCTGGATGATAAAGCAAGAGGAAGCTGGCTCAAAACACAAACTAAAATAAACTCTGCCACTGCTATCTTGGCAGACGATCCCTAGAACTCCTAAGCTGGGTTCCCTGAGGTGGTGGTGCTTGGAGATCTGGAAGGAAATAGGGTCTGAGGGGAGAGGCCTTGTAGATTGATTGCTTGTTCTTGGAAAGAAACATCGAAGGCCTTGATTTCTGCTAGTGTGTCTCCATGTGAGGACCTCACTGGAGAGTCCTCTCTAAGCTTCCGGACAGGCAAGTCTTGGACTCAGGCCGATCATGAGCTGCGAGTGCTTAGTCTGTAGTTGTGTACTCAGCAGCTTGAGCTGACTGAAGAGGACTAGCCCCAAGCAATGATGCCTTTTCTTCACGACAAAAGAATAAAATCCCCCATCCAGAAAATAAAGTCAGACATATGGGAGTTACAATGGCTCAGTTGGTCTTGTAGTCCAGGCTGGCCTCAAATTCATTATGTAGCTGAGGATGACCTTGAACTTCTGACCATCTGTCCGATCCATGTTCAGAGCTAGGAGTAGAGGCTCGGTGGCTGCAGGGAATAGAACTCCAGTCAAATGCTTGCATATCAAACCTGCATCTTCCAGTTCTTTTTTTTTTTTTTTTGGTTTTTTGAGACAGGGTTTCTCTGTGTAGCCCTGGCTGTCCTGGAACTCACTCTGTAGACTAGGCTGGCCTCGAACTCAGAAATCCACCTGCCTCTTCCTCCCAAGTGCTGGGATTAAAGGTGTGCTCCACCACTGCCCGGCCACATCTTCCAGTTCTTAGATCACCATTTTATCAGATTTTTTTTTTTTTTTTTTGCATAGTTCTTAATGAATTTCCAGGCAATTCAGAAGGTCATGTCCTCACCCAGGGTCAGAGACACAACTCAGACTCCATTCTCCAGACAGATAATCAGAGTCTTACAGTTTCCAATCCTTGATTTTCAAGGGAGGGGTCCATCCCCAGTGACCTTAAAGTTTGCTAATATTTAGATAGCTAGCATTCCACACAAGATTCAGGGTCTCCTCAAGGGCCAAGCTTTCAGGGGCCAGGAAGACCGCTCAGCAGTTAGAGACACTTGCCGAGCAAGCCTGAGGATCCGAGTTTGATCCTCAGAGCACACATGAGCTGGAAGGAAAGAACCGCTTCCATTAAGTTGTACTCTGACCTCTGTGCATGTGCCTCCGCACACACGATCATAATTACATTTTTAAAAAAGTTTAAAAACAGCATTATCTGATGAGTTTTGAATGCCATTGGTTTTAACCTCCTAATGACACCATGAACTATTTGAATAGTATTCCAACACTACAAAACAGCTTTAAAAAAAAAACCAAAAACCCCAAACCCCCAACAATTATCTTGCTATGGATTGTGTCCTTGCACAGGTTGTGGTTTGGTTTTCCGGCCCTAGATTTGAGGCACATGTGTCAGCCACGTGTCTGACCCTCTCTGTGCTATTCCACACTAAGACACCCTCCTCCCTTACATTGCTTGTCATCAGGCATTTGGTCACAGCAACAAGGAAAGTAACCAACAAATGCAGGGTGACAACTACTCTGGACCTTTGACGTCTCAGTAGTTAGCGCAGAGGCTGAGAGTGGAGAAATCAGCTGGAGGAGGGAAAGTCAGTTGGAAGCGCCCTGTGTGGTGGTTATGCTATGAAGTATCCTCCAGACCAGAGAAGACTGTTGGGACACAGGTTTAAGCCAGTAGAACGTTGTTATTAGTATTGGATATCCCAGTGTATCCTGAGCCTTTCTCAGGGTGAGCTTTGAAGTACAAAAATCTATATACTTTAGTTAACAAGATCAGTTAGCCAGAAGCAGAATTTCAGAAGCTAAAAAAAAAAAAAACAAAAAACAAAAAAACAAGGTTAGTACATTTAGAGACTTCCCAGAACTCATGGACTTGGATGGACTAGGCCTTTGTTTTGGTTTCAGCAGGTGGTGCTGTCTGGGTGCTGAGTTTTATGGCCCGAAAGGTCCTTTGATTATGGCGCAGTTGTCCTGAGGTCTGGTGTTCTACTTAGAGGAACTGATTGAGGTTTGGAACTTTGTGTCTGCTGTCGTTAGCCGCATAGTGGGTTCTATGTTAAATGTGTATATGTTTAATTTTTATTATTATTGTATGTATGTACATGTGTATGTGTGTATATACAGCAGTTGCACAAGGAGGCCAGAGGAGCCGGGCAGTGGTGGCGCATGCCTTTAATCTCAGCACTAGAGAGGCAGAGGCAGGTGGATTTCTGAGTTCGAGGCCAGCCTGGTCTACAGAGTGAGTTCCAGGACAGCCAGGGCTACACAGAGAAACCCTGTCTCGGAAAACCAAAAAAGAAAAAGAAAGAAAGAAGGAAGGAAGGAAGGAAGGAAGGAAGGAAGGAAGGAAGGAAGGAAGGAAAGAAGAAAAGAAAATGAGAAAATGCAAATAATAATCTTCAATTGTTAAACTAGTTTCTAATTTAAAAATTCTATCCATCCATCCATTCATCCATCAATCCATGGAGACAGGATCTCAACTGTGTACCACCACTTGGCCTCAACTTTGAAGAGATCCACCTGCCTCTGCCTCCTGGGTGCTAGAGTTACAGGCGTGTGCATGGCATCCTGCAGGTGCTGTGACACAGTGGATCCTTACATCACAGACACCCCTGCCCATGGCCCTCTCTTGATGAGGGTATGCTTTGCAATGTAAAGCAAAACTACAGTAATAAAACTAAGAAATATGATTCAGCCAAACTTGCTTTCACTGTTGGGATGGAAGTGAGGGCCTCTGTCTAGACAGGCACCTTCCCACTATATGATAACCTCAGTTACTAGCAAGAAATTCTGAAGTCCTATTCCCTGGGGGGCTGCCCATCAGCTGAGGTGCACACCAGCTGTTAGGTCTTAAGAAAGGACCAAGGTGGGGGGTTGGGGGGGCTGGGAACCGATGATCAATTACCCAATCGACTGGGTCAGGGTGTGCAGTGGAGGATGGGCAGGCCTTGTAGCCTTGGAAGGTGACAGGCTTTGAACCTCTACCTCTAACAGAAATGAGTGCTAATGTTACAAAATGGGCTCCAAATACACAAAAAATCTTGATTTTGCTTACAGGGAGGTGGTGTGTGGTTGTGTTGTGGTGTCGTGTTGTTGTGTGCTGTATAAATCGTAGAAAGCCAGGCTGATAGCACAATCTGGATTACAGTAGACTGAGGCAGAGAATTGTGAGTTTGGCAGCCTTATCGATAGAAGCTCCTGTTTTGTTTTCTGTTTTAAGTATTGTGCTTAGAGAAGATGCGCTACATGTGAAAGCATATTAACAAACACACCTAGTTATTACTGATTTAAAGGGTGAGGGCCTGAGGTGGCTTTGGTAGGTTCTTGCCACTCTTGCAGAGTCAGAGTTCGGTCCAGCTAGTACTATGAGATAGAGCCTGTCTCCAGCAGTCAGGTCGGGGTGGAAGGCTAGAGTAACAAGAACACCAAGTCTTACTCTTTGTGGGAAGGATGAGCCCTAAGTGCTGTTGGGCTGGTTGGAGCCAGCTCAGAGGATAAAGTTGCTTACTCCTTGCCCAAGGACCCGATTCGAGTACCATCCCCAGGTCCACTGTTTGTATGTTGTAGAGGAGAGAACCAGTCACAGAAGATTGTCCTCTGAACTCCATAGTTGTTGCATGGTGTATTAACCTGTGGCCCTCCCTGTCCCCTGCACCAATAAACAAGGCTTTAAAAAAAAAAGTAGAGAAATAATATTTAACCACCTTGGATAGAGAGGGAAAGCATACACCCACGGTGGTACTTCTGGCTAGCCTTCAGAAATTGATTGAAAATATAGACAGAACCACAATGTAATCAGGGTTTGCCACTGCTGTGACAGGAACCACAATCTCACAGAAAAAAATCCACTTTTGTTTTTCTTGGCGGCTTCTTTTATTCTCTTCCCCAACACTCAATGTATGACTCAATCAGTTCTGATTGCTCTATGCCACTTGGGATGGACTGACTCCAGTCCTCCTTCATCCTCTGTTTGGCCACTGTCCCCCAGGTGGTTGGCTGGAGGAGGCTGGCTCTGGCTAATTTCTGTCGGAGCTTGTTTCTGCCTAGATGAACCTGGACCCTTTAGTCCTTGGTCACTCACTGGTCCCTCAGGTCTTGCTGTTGTCCCTGACTGCGGGCTTCCGGAAGTCTGGCTTTATTTTACTAAGACCCTCTTGGTAGGACTGCAGGGGAACCCCAGGAACCAAAGCCCAACCTTCCACTTCCTGCTGTGCAGGCCCAACTTGGAGAGCAGCCTTGGAAAGGGAATTGCTTATAACAGCCCAGCCCCAGAAGTAAATAAAGCTTGGAGTTTCTGTGTGATTGCCTAATTGTGAGATATCTCAAAAGACTGCAAGGCCTGGTGTGATGTTGTACACCTGGCACCAAAGACTCTGGAGGTAGAGGCAGGAAAAACAGAACTTCAAGGTCATTGTGAGGTCCGGAGTAAACTGGAGGCCAGCCTGGGCTACACGGGACTCCATCCCAACAAAGCAAAACAAAGACTGCCAGGTGTGAGTGAGCTTTGCCTGGAACCACTGTAACCTATAAAATCAGCTTTTGTTGTTATGCTGGGGTTCAGAGCCAAGACTTCATATACGACTGGTGTGTGCTCCACCCCTGACCTATATCGTCAGGCCCAAGAAGCACTTCTTTTAAAAGCATTATTATTATTATTATTATTATTATTATTCAGGGTCTAAATCTGTAGCCCTGGCTGGCCTGAAACTCACCATGTAGAGCAGGCTGGCCTTATACTCATAGAGATCCACTTGCCTCTGCCTCCTGAGTGCTGGGATTAATGGTGTGAGCTACCATGCCTGCTAAAAAGTTCTCCTACAAAGACATTCTATCTGCCCAGCAACTGTAACCTTGGCCCGATGTTTATCATTTATTATTGTTACATGTGTATCTGTGTATGATACATGTGTGCAGGTGTGATGTGACAAGAGATAAGACAGCAAGTGTCTGAAGTCAGTTCTTGTCTTCAGTTTAGTTGAGTTGGGTCTATCTTGTCTCTGCTCCATGGCATCTGGCTTGTGAGCTTCCAACCAGCAGTTCTCAGTTCTGTCTTCACCTCCCATCTCTCTATATGAGTGCTGGGATTACAGCTGCACACCACATCTGTGTGTTCTCTCTCTGTCTTTGTCTTTCTCTCTGTCTCTCTGCCTGTCTTTGTCTTCTCTCTCTCCCTTTCTCCTCTCTCCCTCCCTCCCTCCTCTCTTTTTCTCTTAGGTTGTCAGCCTTACGTGTTAGTCACTTTTACCCCCTCAGCCATGTTGAGGACCCCTTATACCTCTCTTATTTTGGATGCTGTGACTCAGCTACATTGTTTCAAAATGGCTACTGCTATTGTCGGACCTCATCTTCAACTCTGAATGCTTTCCTCGGAAGCCCATGTCTGTAATCCTAGCACTTGGGAGGTGCAGCCAGGAGGACCTGGCAGTTCAAGGCCAGTGTCGGGCAGCTTTAATTCTGTTCGTTTGTTGCGATCAACCCCTGAAAAAGTAAAAGGAGAAAGAAAGGAGGATGGAGGGACAGAAAGATGCAGAGAGAAGAAAGGAGGAAGGAAGCGAGGGAGGATGAAGAAGGGTAACCACGGAGGCAAGCTAACAACAGTGGCTCCTGTTGGCTCACTCTTACCTTCTCTCTTTGGAGCTAGCTGTCCCAGGAAGACCATCTGGAGCACTAACAGCTCTACTGGAATCCTGTCTTTGTTTTACATGACCCAACCCGTGCCTGTGATATCACTTGTGACTGACTGAAGTTCAAGTCTTAGATGGTCTCCAGGACTTTCTGTCAGTGTCATTGGAAGTCAACATTTTCCTGGGTCCTTAGTAGCTAGCTGTGTGTCCACCTCAGTCTCTCCTGGCAAGTGTATGTGGGTGAGCTTTCCAGGTACAAGAGACAGTAATGAGTTCTATTTGAATTCTGCAGGATCATGTAAGTTCAAACCCATTAATTCTGGGCATTAAAATGTCAGACTCTCTGTTTGAAATTTAATCCTACAAGATTGCCTCAGATTTGGAGCCTTTTTGGAATTAAAGCCTCTCTTAGTTTGTCAGTTCCATGCCTACAGCTAAGATGATTCTTCAAAACAAACAAACCAACCAAGCACTGGGCTTTGACACATTTTGAGTTGCTTTATGGTGTTAGAAGTAACCTAACTTTTCAGTAAGATGAACTTGCATAAACCAGGGTGGGGGTTGTTCTGTTTTGTTTGTTTTTTTGAGAGAATGTCTCATGATACTGCTGCTCAAACTCAGAATCCTCCTGCCTCAGCCTTTCAAATGTGAGATTATAGCATGTTGCTATTATTATTACTATTATATTTATTTATATAAAGTATCATGTAGCTCAGGTTAGCCTCTGACTATGTAGCTGAGCTAGCCTGGAACTTCTGATCCCCCAGCCTCTCCTTCCAAGGTGCTGAGATTACAGGTGCCACTAGGCTACCTTCTTATTATTTTTTAAATTGTTTTTGGTTTGTTTACAATGAGTTCTCATACTTTGCCCCAGGCTGGCCTCAAACACAAAGCAAGACTTCTTCCTCAACATTGCAAGTGCTGGAATTACAAGCAAGAGCCACCACACACTGTTCCCAGAGTGCTACTGGAATAGCAAATTAAGCTAAAATGTATTCATCCCTTTATTCTTTTACTGTCAGAGAAGAGATGTCACATCAGTGGGAATTTGTCCCTTTTATGAGACAAGATATATGGGTTGCCTTGAGATTTTTATTTATTTTTAAAATGCACATTTTATTTATTTATTTTCATTTATTTATTTATTATTTGGTTTTGGACTATGTGCATGCCAAGGGAGCCAGGGATCTGAACTCCAGCCCTCACACCTGTGCCAGAAGTGCTTCCTCCTCCACCCCAACCCCAGCATCTCCCCAGCCACACTTCCTAGATTAAAGGCCTTTCCCATTATGTTTGCAGATGTGACTTGGTGATGGAGCAAATCACATGGCCCTGGGCTGGACCCTCAGCACTGCCAAAAATAAAGAGTAAAACAGATTAAATGATTAAAGACAGGTTGGTTTTTTGTTTTTGTTTTGTTTGTTTTTTTGTTTGTTTTTGCCAAAAAATACTCTGATTCTAGTAAAAGTTCTAATTTTTGTCTTATTTATTTTTTTAGGCTAGTGTCTCACTAAGTAGCCCAGGTGGGCCTGGAATTCACAATGTAGCCCAAGCTGGCTGTGGTGGATTGACTAAGAATGGCCCTCATAGGCTCATATAGTTTGAATGCTCAACCATCAGAGAGTGGAACTACTTAGAGGACCAGGAGGTGTGGCCTTGTGGAGGAAGTGTGTCACTGGGGGCGGGCCTTGAGGGTTCAGTAAGCCCAAGCCACGCCCAGTGGCGCGAGTGTTTTCTCCTCCCTCCCTCCCTCCCTCCCTCCTCCCTCCCTCCCTCCCTCCCTCTCTTTCCTTTCTCCCTCCTCTCCTTTTCCCTCTCTCCCTCTCTCCCTCTCTTCCCACCCCCCTCCCTGCATGCCTTCATGCTCCCGCCATCATGGTTAACAATGGACTAAACCTCTGAAACTGTAAGCCAGCGCCAATTAAATGCTTCCGTTTATAAGAGTCGCCTGCTGTGAGCATGATGTCTCTTTCACAGCAATCGAACACTGACTAAGACACTGACCCAGGACTTACTGTAAAGCTCGGGTTGGTATTAAACCTCATATGTAGCCCAGCGAGCCTCCTGCCTCAGCCTTAGGAATGCTGGAATGAATTATAGGTAGGCCCCATCAGGCAGGCTGCTTTGTTTTACAACGCCCCCCCACCTTCTTTTTCAAGATGGGGTTTCTCTGTATAGCCCTGGCTATCTAGAAATTCACTCTGTAGAGCAGCAGGCTGGCCTGGAAATCACAAGATCTGCTTGCTTTTGCCTTCCAAATATGGCATTAAAGGTGTGTGCCAACACTGCCCAGGTGTTTTACTTTGTAAAAAAGTTTAAATTATTTATTACTTGTGTATTTTGTGGTGTGTGTGTGTTTATGATTGCACAGATCTTGCGCTCTTTATGGAGGTCAGAGGGCAAGTTGTGGAAGCCAGCACTTTGCTTCCCCCAGTGGATTCTAGGTCATCAGACTCGGCAGCAAGCGTCTTTACCACGAGTCATCTTACTGGCCCTTATTTTATTAAAAAAAAAAAAAAAAATGTATTTATTTTCTATTTTCTGTGTGTGGGTGTTTTGTATCATATGTGCACACAGTGCCCTAAAGTGCAGAGAGGCATCAAATCTCTAGAACTGGGGTTACAGGGCAGTTGTGAACCATTATGCGGGCTCTGGGAACTGTATGAACCAGAGTCCTATGCTCTTATCGACGAGCTATTTCGATATGCTAGTGTCTTTTGGTTTTGTTTGTGTGATGTGATTTAAAAAAAAAAAAAAGATCTTATGTAACCCAGTCTGGCCTGGAACTCCCTGTGTAGCCTCAGGTGACCTTGAACTCCTGCCTGAGATTACAAGCGTGCACCCATGGCCAGTTAAGGGCCTTACCTTCATCTATGCCAGGCAAGTACTCTGCCAACAGCTATGTCCCGGTTCTCTCGTTTATTTCAGTTTTTTCTTTTAATAATTTATCTTATAGATACAATTTTTACAACATAATTTATCGTTTCTGTTTTGTACTCGTGGGGCTGTGGCAGCGCTTCGCTTGCCTTTGCCACCTTCTCAGTTCAGAGGCTTAACACTATCTTCGTGCGACCTCAGTGGGGACACCTTTGTCTTCAACCTCTCAGGCTTCAGTGTCTCGCTTCTCTGAAACAAAGCCCCGCCCACTTGTACGGTGTTCTCGGGAGTCTCCCTTTATCTTCTGGATGCTGACATGACAGATGGCACAACTGCCTTCTCCTGGGCCAGCTGTGGGGAAGGTCTGAGTTGGGTCTCGCGATGGACCTCTGTGTCTGACCTGTTTGAAGAGTGGAGGGCTTTCTGGAATTATGCTTTGGGTCGACGATCCACCCGCTGTCTGTTTCCCTCTCAGCCCTCTTTCCCTGCGGTCGGGGCAGCTAAGACACCAGACATCAGTTCTCACCAAGCTCGCCCTCCTATTGTTTGTCAGTCTTTCGTTCCCTTGTTACAATCCCTCAGATTAGCTAGGCACCCTGTATCTCAGCATTTCGAGAGTTGAGGTGGGAGGATTACTGAGTGTTTGATGCCAGCTTGGGTAAGTGGAGTTCAAGTCTAACCTTGACTACATAGATGCCTCAATGCCAGTTGGTCTATAGGGCTAAAGCCTTGTTTCAAAAAATAAGAAAACTGGGTGGCACATACCTTTAATCTGGCACTTTAAGAGGCAGAGCTAGGTGGATCTCTATGAGTTCAGGCTAGCTGGTCTACCTAGTGAGTCCTTGTCAGTCAAGGCTACATAGTGAGACCTGTCTCAAACTCACAAACAGAAATCCTAAAAGCCACCCCCAAAGCCCAAAAAATAAATAAATAAATAAATAAATAAATAAATAAATAAAGAGTAAGATGAAACATTTTATTTTAGATTATCATTTCCTTTAGTGGTGTGATCCATTCTAAGTGTTTTTTATATAACTTATGGATTGTGTGCCATAAAATTTTATATTGCTTTAAGAAATTTTAGATACTATAATTTAGCCTCTAACCTTCCTCTTCAACATAATCCCTCTCGTTTTATGACACTGGCTCTTCTGTTCTTATTTAAGGTTTAATAGAGCCGTGTTTGAAACTGGCTAGGAGGCAATTTCAAGAAAGGGTGGCAGGTGCTGTTAATGGGCACTGTCAGTATTTACTGCCCTCAGACAGAACATGACTGTTATTATTGTTATTAAAAGCATTGTTGATTGCCATGGGTCTCCGCACTGCTACAGAAACATAAAGAAACCATAGCTTGCCCCTGCCCCATTAGTAGCAAATAAAACTCTCTTCCAAAAGTTTTTTTTGGCTCTATGTCAGATATTCTTTGCTTTGGGGGTGGGCCCTATGGAGTGTGAGGGATGGACCCTATGGAGTGTGAGGGATGGACCCTATGGAGTGTGAGGGATGGACCCTATGGAGTGTGAGGGATGGACCCTATGGGAGTGTGAGGGAAGGACCCTATGGAGTGAGGGATGGACCCTATGGAGTGAGGGATGGACCCTATGGGGGTAAGTGTGAGGGATGGACCCTATGGAGTGTGAGGGATGGACCCTATGGGAGTGTGAGGGATGAAACCCTGTGGAGTGAGGGATGAACCTGTGGAGTGAGGGATGGACCCTATGGAGTGAGGGATGGACCCTGTGGAGTGAGGGATGGACCCTATGGAGTGAGGGATGGACCCTATGGAGTGAGGGATGGACCCTATGGAGTGAGGGATGGACTCTGTGGGAGACAGGTGATGTATCTGCACTCTATATTAATTAGTTCCCCTTACCAGTACTAGGTTCCTCCATCAGGCAGACTCTGCAGTGGGCACACCCAAGACATAATGTAATGTAATGTAAATTCATGAACTCAAAGCTACCCTGGGTGTGCACAGCTCCCAGCTGTAAGTAAATGGTGGAGGTAACCTCAGAGGCCAGAGTCATATGAATTCATTGGGAAACATGTCTGTGGTCCCACTCAAGGAGCAGAGGCAGGGGGATGGCCTGGGCTATATACTATAGCTGTCTGAAAAGAAAACCAAACAGCTAAACTCCATCCAACACAGAACAGAAAAGCCAAAGCAACCAACCAAACCAGGGACAAAATAAGAATACTAGTGATAAAATATCAAAGTAGATACAAATGCCGAGAGACTGTCGAGAGGGCTCAGCTGGTAAAGGCACCTGCTGCCAAGCCTGAGGACTTGAGGTGGAGGAGAGAACAGATTCCCAGAAGTTGACCTCTGACCCACACATGGATGCATGGGGGCATGAGTACCCCCCATAAATCAATAGAAAAAAAATTAAAATATGGTGACGACTGCCAGATTCCTCAGGTGTGCTAAAAGGCATGAATTGTGCCTCACAGCGGGTGAATTTTATAAATTAGATCCCACTGAGACCTTAAAGATGAAAGATAAAAAAAAAATCTTGCATGCTGTGTGACAAACTGAAGATTCTCTATCAAAACCAACTCTAAGCCAGATCCACTGATGCCTGCTTATCCCAACTCACACAAGAGGCTGAGCAGGAGGAGCTGAGTCCCAGGGAATCCAGGCAGCATAAGAGTGTCTCAGAAAACTACACACCAAACCAACAGAAACTCACCAACTAAAACAATTGCATAAAAAGCGCATGGCATCCGTACCACTGCTTTTTCGTTTATTCTTTAATACATTCATCTATTTTCATGCATGGGCAGGGTCACACCAATGTGGAGGCCGGAGAACGAGGTGTCAGGAACTGACTTTGGTCCTCAGGCTTGTAGACAAGCTCTGTTAGGCCCTGAGCCCCAGATACTGCCTTGTAGATGACATGGTCAATGGCTGGGCTTCTAGAGAGCAATGAGTCCACCATCTCAGGGTTCACCTGTGAACCGGATGGCTCGAGGCCCCGGCTGCCACAGTCTAAAATTCACCACTGTGGGTCACCACTGAGTCTCATATGTGTCCCTGGTTAGCAGAAATGAAGGTAAGTAGGGAAAGCAAGCTGAGGAGGAACTCTGCTGTCCAGTTCATGTTAGTTAGTGACGATGGGACCTTGAAAAGAGACGGACACTACCCTCCCCCAACCCCTTTTTTTTTTTTTTTTTTTTTGGTTTTTTGAGACAGGGTTTCTTGTATAGCCGGGCTGTCCTGGAACTCACTCTATAGACCAGGCTGGCCTCGAACTCAGAAATCCACCTGCCTCTGCCTCCCAAGTGTTGGGATTAAAGGCAGGTGCCACTAAGCGGATACAGGACATCGCTGTGTAACCTAGGCTGGTCTTTACTCAGAACCCTGTGTCCAAGTCTTCAGTGTTGGAGTTACAGGTGTAGGTTCCCAAGAACCCAAATAAAAATGCTGGCTGTGGTGGTGCACAGTGTAATTCTAGCTCTGGGCTGGTTAAAGAACTGGGCCAAATCTTTTTAGGAAATGAACTTCTGCCGGGCGGTGGTGGCACACACCTTTAATCCCAGCACTTAGGAGGCAGAGGCAGGCGGATTTCTGAGTTCGAGGCCAGCCTGGTCTATAGAGTGAGTTCCAGGACAGCCAGGGCTATACAGAGAAACCCTGTCTCGAAAAACCAAAAAAAAAAAAAAAAAAAGGAAATGAACTTCCTGTATTTAGTCGTTTACACATGGGGACAATCTCTCCTTAGATGTTGAAAGTATGAAAACTGAGACAAGATAATGCTTTCCTCTCCGGCTCTGAGATAGGGAGCTTCACTCCATCTTTGACAGTCATTTTCCGGGCAAAGTTCCGCTCATTACAACCTCCAGGGCAGGTCTCCATGTGTTAAGACTTCTATCCACACAGCCATAGAGACTTGTGCTCAAGCAGTTCCACGGCTCATTTCTCTTGGACACGTCATTCTCTGAACAAATAGATTATAGATTATGCCTGCGCCTATGAAGAGACTTCCTGTTGGAGTGGTCTCAGGATGCGCCGTTCTTGTTAATCCGGAACCCTGTCCTGGGCTAAGGATGCTGCTTGGAGGTGACCAAGTGGCCATAGTTTTGAATTGAATGGGGTATATCATCCCCTAGTGGCGGAATAGGAAAACAGCCCCAGGCTTTGCCTCTTTGTCCCAGTTACTGAACTGTGGGTTGGGGAGGAGGGAGGTCAGTTTGTAGAATGATGTTTAAAGTTTGAATGTGGACGTAACTGCACAGCCTCCATATCAAGAGCGACTCAGACCTTCCCTGAGTGGAGCTTACCGATCCAGAAATGGCCCACTTGCATGTTTGTCTCCATCTTTTTCTTTCTTTCTGTGAGGCCACAGTGGAGCAGATTCTAAATTTATTCCCTGATGTCTGGTTTCAGGATGAAAATGTCTCACATGTGGGAAGGGCTTGAGGATGGACACTATGGCACATTCCCACAGTCCTAGTTGCTTGAAAGTGCTCAGGAGTTTGAGATCAGCCTGGAGGGTGAGACCCCAGATACTTTATTAGATTTCAGTGCTGGGTATTGAACCTTGGTCCTGCATGCTAGACAATCTCTCTACCATGCCACAGGGCTACATCCTAAACATAAGACTTCACTGAACTCTCTCCCCCTCTCTCTTTTTCTTTTGTATGAGTAGGGTGTGCATGTTTGTGTGTATGTGTGTTTGCATATGTGTGGGCTCATGTATGTGGATATACGTCATCTCTCCACTCCCTTTTTAACCTTCTCTGTATGAAGGTAGTTAATCCTATTACCTGTGGTTGGAGACGGCCTAGGCTGTGTTGTAAGAAAGCTTATACTAGTTCAAATTCTGGACCATTATAAGTGCCACCACCCCAGAGAATGTTTTCTGATTTCCTTATCTTGTCTTTTTTTTTTTCCCCTCAGAGATGGGGACCAAACCCAGGGCCTTGCACTTGCTAGGCAAGTGCTCTACCACTGAGCTAAATCTCCAACTCCCGATTTCCTAATCTATAAGGAGGAACTAGGGGGATGATGCACTGGTTAAGGGTGCTTACTGCTCTTGCAGAGGATCTGGGTTCAGTTCCCAGCACCCACAAAGTGGTTCACAGCTACTTATAATTCCAGTTTTGAGAGATTTGAAACACTCTTGTGATTTCAAGAGGATATGGTACATACACAGGCATACACATACACATGCACACACACACAAACAGTCACAAACATAGGGATACACACAGAGGTACATACAGTCACATGCACAGGCACACACTCATACACACTCACACAGGCACACACACACACACACACACACACACGATAAACAGATCTTAAAGTGGAAGGAAGAAGCCGAGGGGGGAAGACACAAATGAGGACAAGAGCCCATAATATTGTGGGACAGTAATAATACAGGACAGGACACTGATAATATTGATGAGTCTAACCAGTGCAGAAAGACATAAAGAAGAAAAATGAAATATATAAGAGACTAAGGCAGAGATAAAATTGTCATTATTTTTCAGTGATATAAACTGTATGGAAAAGCCAATAGAATCAATAAACAAACTATTAGAATCTAGAAGTTTATCGATCTTGCTGGAAGAAAGATCACCTTACATGGCTCAATAGGCCTCATTGCTCACCCCTGGTGAACAACACAAAATTGAACAGAAAACATGGTGCCATTCATAAGCACAGAAGTTATGATGCAGGGGGAAGTAAAGCATCACAGAAGTTTTTGTTTGTTTGACTCTTGCATCTCTTCTTTCCTTTCCTTTCCTTTCCTTTCCTTTCCTTTCCTTTCCTTTCCTTCCTTTCCTTTCCTTCCTTTCCTTTCCTTTCCTTTCCTTTCTTTTTTCTTTCTTTTGGCATGTGGGTGAGTGTCTAGTTTCCTTCTCTTGCTGTGATTCCAAAATCTACTTAGAGAAAAAGTCTTATCTGCCGTACACTACCAGGTCACAGTTTATCATCAAGGGAAAGTCCAGACAGGACCTTAAGCAGAAACTTCAAGCAGACAGAACCCATGAAGGAATGCTGGTTTGTTGGTTTGCTCTTCTGCTTGCTCACTGCCCCACACTCAGATAGCTTTCTTATGTAGTCCAGGCCCACCTGCCTAGGGATGACACCGCCCACAGTGGGCTGGGTCTTCCTACGTTAGTCAAGACAATTCCTCACAGATGTGACTATAGACCAATCTGATCTGGGCAATCTCTCCATTGAGGTTTCCTGAGATGGATGTAGGCTGTGTCTAGTTAATAAGAAGTGAACCAGAACAGGAGGTTGTTTCTTTCCTTCTGTTTTGTGGTTTTCCCGGATTGAACTCAGGTCATCAGGCTTGTCAGCGAGCACCCTTACCCGCTTACTGGCCTTGTTTCTTTCATTTTAAAAACAGGATCTCCTGTGGGTCTGAGTGGTCTCCAACTTGCTGTGTAGCTGCTGATGACCTTGGATTTCTGACTCTTCTGCCTGTACTTCCAAGGCTAGGATTACAGGCAGAAACAATCACATTCACTTTGTGCTGTGCCAGGATCAAACCTTGTGTATACTGTATACTGGGCAAGCACCTAATTACCGAACTACATCACCCCCCCCAGCCCTGATTGTTTGTTCTGGGACACCCTCACGTAGCCCAGGTTGGCCTCGCACTCACCACGATTCTTTTGCCTCTGCTCCCCGAGTGCTGGGATCACAAACATACATCACAGTGCCCAGCTCACTTCCGTAGGTTTTTACAAAGTATCCTAGAGGGAGATGGGAGAAGAAGCTGTCATTAAATGGGACAGGATGAGACAGACAGATGACAGCTTGTGCCATGAACCAGGGAATGTAATTAACTCAGTTTTCCTGCAGCCGCAGAAGTCCTAGTGTTTTTTTTTTTTTTTTTTTTTTTTTTTTTCTTTTTCTTCTTTCTACAACATAGCCTGTGATTGGGGCTCAACACCATCTCATTAACCGCTGAGTGTCTTCAAAGCCCGAGAGCAGCTCCTGAGCTCTCGGCTCTCGGCACCTGGTACCAGTCACAAAAGTACATGTGTTCTACCAGTCTTTTAGAAGTTATGGTTTTTAAATTATGTGTATGTTTGTTTGTCTTGCACATGAGTTCAGGTGTCCTTGGATACTAGAATATGGTTTCGGATCCCTCTGGAGTTGGGGTATGGATGGTGAACCAACTGATGGGCGCTGGAAACTGAACTCAGGTTCTCTGTAAGGGCAATGTGACAGCCAGGTGTGGTGGCACACACGCTTTAATCCCAGTACTTGGGAGGCAGCGGCAGGTGGATCTCTGAGTTTGAGGCCAGCCTGGTCTACATAGGGAGTTCCAGGACAGCCAGGGCTACATAGAGAAACCCTGTCTCAAAAAAAAAAAAAAAAAAAAAAAAAAAAAAAAAAAAAAAGACAGAGACACAGACAGACAGTGTATTTGTGGTCTTAACTGCTGAGCCACTCCCTAGCCTGTGTAGAGAGTTTTAAGAGACCAATGTCTACATTTCTTAAAAACTTAGGAAAGTGTCTTCCTCCACCAAGACCACAGCACCCAGAAGCAAGATTTTCCAGTTTTCTCAGTGTAGACCTTTTAAGGCTCATAATCAACAGGGAAGTTCTGTGGTTTTGTCCTAGGTCTGTTATCTTTGAGAAATAACTTCCTTTCTTTCCCCTCCTGGTCTCCTGGGCTCACGCTTGGTCCCCTTAGTCTAGGCAAGGAAGTCAGGTGCAAAGGCAGTATGTTCTGGTCCTCTGATGGGCGAGCAGGCTGGCCTACTGCCCATCACTAGCAAAAGCAGGCCAGCAGCTGCCACTCTGCTCAGCCTTAAAGGCAAAGTCCCCACTTGACCTTCAGAGTCTATGCAGACCTGCTAAGGGCTGGACATGCCACTGCTTTTGTGGCTGCTGCCTCTTCCTCTTCTCTCTTCCTCCTCCTCCTCTTTTTTATGTTGTTGGTTTGAGACAGGTCTCATATGGTAGCCTAGGCTGACCTTGGATTTCTGCAATATTCCTATCTCAGCCTCAGGTGTGCTGCTTACATCTGCTATATCCCTCTCACACACACCCTACCTCGCCCCGCCCCCAGCGTCTCATGTAGCCCAGGTTGGTCTCAAACTTGCCATGTTACTTAGGATGACCTTGAACTCCTGATCCTTCTGCCCTGCCTCCCCAGTCCTGAGACTGAGGGCTGTGTGCAGCCCTCTCTTTCCCTCTCCTTTCAAATGAGATCTGAGACCATGGTCACGCTTCTCATTTCTAGACTTCAACAAGGAAGTGTTTTAAATGAAACAACAGACATAAAAACCGATTACATAATTAACTGTACATATTTTCTCATGCCTGGCCTCAGAGGTGGCAGTTTCTTGAAGACACTGGTGCTGGGTCTGCTGTTTTCTACAGCATTATGAATGACAACACCTTTCATGTTACTTTCCAGTCAAAGTGTAGCAAACAACCTCTGCACTCAGGAGAAAGGGTAGGAAAGAGCTCTCAGCTTTACCTTCTGTTCTGGAACTTTCTGCCTCTATCCTCCATCTGCACTGTACCAAGATCTGGAAACCCTGCTGCCTCAGTTTTCCTGTGTTTCAAAGAAATTAGGAAACAGAAATTGGTAACGGAAAATGGATCTGTTTATCGTTTGTTTAATCTGGAAGACGGGAACCGTCTAGCTTCTTCAGTGTCTGAGGCCATCCTGTAACTTACAGTGAACATAGCTGCTACACGTTAACACATGCTTCCTGGGGAGACAAGGACATGGGCCCAGGTTGCCTCCACTCTCTCTGTTCTTGGTTATGGGGACAGGTGTCCACTTAGTCCTGGATGGGGAATGTGGAGCTAAATATTTCCCACTTAAGAAAAAAATAAGACCGGATCCAAAGCCTGCCCCCTCCTGGCTGCAGGCACTCATTCTGGACCTGGCCGTGCCCCAAGTGTGACGAGAAGGTGCACTTGGTTTGGCCGGGACTGGCAGCAGCGCTTCTTAGAGTGTGAAGGTGTGAAAAGTCTCTCACCTCTGGGGACCATGAGATTAAACTGTACTGCAACCCTCCCTTCTCCTCAGCCATGCTTGGCCCGAAGGCTCTGCTCAAGGAACAGCTGAGCAGCACACTTTAAAGCAGAGGTAGGTTGTAGAGGCCTCCCTGTAGGGCACAAGCCAGGCTTCAAACCCCAGGCACCTTGGGCTCCTAGGATCCCTTTATGCCCTCACTAAGCCTGAGCTTTTGGAGAAAATAATATAAAAATTATATTTTATTTATTTGTATGTCTGTCTGTCAGAGGACAACTGTGAGAGTCAGTTCTCTCACCTAGTTTCTTTGGAAAGTTAGTTGTGTCAAATGTTGTTTTGCTGGGGCACACAGGTGAAAGGATATCTGGCTAAAGCAGTCACATGAGAGACCGTTTTCCTGAAGCAGACATAGGTGGAAGGATGTTTGGCTATAGCAGACACGTTAAAGGATGCTTGATGAAGGAGTACAAATATGACCCCACAGACAGTGGGAGACAAGCACCAAGCATTGGCTTGGCTTGCTCTGCTCTGTTCTCGCTAACGACACACATGTACTTGTTTGCCTTGCATAGCATGTTGAGTTCAACTTGTGGTAATGCTGCCATTGAGAGCAACTCACCCAAGAACTGTTTGTGAGGTTCCTTGGCAAGCTTGCTGCTTCTGAGGACTTGCCTCAGGCCATTTGGCAAGCTTTGTGGTTCCTTCAGGATTGAACGACAGCTGCTGGTTAGTGCCTGGTGTCTGCCTGCCCAGAGAGCTGGTCTGCAGCTGCTGAGTCGTATTTAGTGTTTGCTAAGGGACTGAACTGCCGCAAAGAAGATCAAGCTCACTTCCAGAGAGCTATTGCTGAACAGGTCCACTTCCCCCGTATCCTAATAACTTTTCTTTACACTGCCTCTGCTGGGTAGTGGGCTGGAGGAGAGGTTAAACCCTTGTTAAAAGTAGGCTGTAAAAAAATTTATACCTCCAGTTCTCCCCTTTCACCAAGTGGGCCTCGAAGGTCAGTGAAACTGAGCTGTCCAGCTTGGTGGTAAGTTCACCTACTGAGCTCACTTGCAGGCCTCATGTCTTCCACTGTGGAAAGATAAGAGTCCCAGGGTCGTCCTGGGCTGTAAGATCCTTACTGAGTTTGGCCAAGTTCTTGGTGTATGTGTTTATTCCTTTGACACAGAAGGGAGTGGAATCCATGGAATCCTATAGTTTTTTCTTTTTCTCTTTTCCTTTCTTTCCTTCCTTCCTTCCTTCCTTCCTTCCTTCCTTCCTTCCTTCTTCCTTCCTTCCTTCCTTCCTTTCTTTTTTTAAAAGCACGGTCTCCTAGATCCCAGTCTGACCTTGAACTCCCTAGGTAGCTAGGGATGGCCTTGAATTCTGCTCTGCTTTACCTACCCAGGGCTGGAACTGCAGGGATGTTCTACTGTGACTCACCTCTGCAGTGCTTGGTGTGGAGCCCAGAGCTTCCTGCATGCTGGGCAAGCCCTTCTGCAACCCAGCACAGACCTGGCTCCTGCATCTTTTCCTTGGATGTAAATTCAAGCTCTGATTTCTACATAAATATTAAACACACTAATTTTGCAAGTGACTAAAAGGTGATACAGTCTTTATCCCTGACAGCCAACGGGCAGAGGGCGTCTCTTTATCTTCTTCCTTGTAGGGCCTCAGCTTGGGATCTTGATTGAAGAGCCGGGCAGGAGGGTTCCTCTGTTTCATTGTGGGGTCTGTTTCCTGCGGGCCTTTCAATCCAGAGCCCCCTTCGGCCAGCCACATATTTCCTTGTGGCAGCTTTATTTCTGGGGTTTCCTTGTTCTTTCTTGACACTGGGTGGTGACCAGACACTTTCAGGAAGTAAGGGAGGGGTAACATGTACCAAAAGGCCCCACTCCCAGGATTCAGCTTTGCCAGACTTAGACTCACCAGCTGAGTGATATTTAAAAGTTATTTTTAAAGCAATGTGTATGGGTGTTTTGCCTACATGTATGTGTCTGCACCGTATGTGTACCCAGTGCCTATGGAGGTCAGAAGAGGGCATCAGATACTCTGAAACTGGAGTTGTGGATGGCTGTGAGCTACGATGTGGGTGCTAGGAGTCAAACACAGGTTCTCTAGAAGAGCAGCCAGTGCTCTTAACCACAGAGGTGTCTCTTCAGCACCCAGAGGCTACTTTTAATAAGACCACCGACTTTCCCGTTGCCCCTGCAGAGGCCTGACAGGCAACTGGGAGCAGGGTAAACATCTCTGCCTCCATTTTGCACCTGCTTCTTTCATGGTTTTAAACTTGGGGTCAGCTTTCTGTTCCGCGTGTGGATATTAGGGAGCATTCCTCAAAAGCTGGGGATCCTCCCCCTTTCAAGGCTGAAGACACTGAGATAAAAGGAACCGAGGCGTTCCCAGGCTTTGCAGGGACAGCATAATAACAGCCTGTCCCCTGCCTGCTTCTGCAATGCTCCAGATGAGCAGAGGGACTGGATGTCCCCAGCTCTTGTACAACCGTCTCTACCTTTGCTCCTCCATCAGAATCTTCCTTAGCAACCTTGTCTCCCCAGTCTGTCTCCAGCGCCAGCCCACCCCGCAGGCAATCTCCTTCTCCAGCTCCCGCAGCACACTCAGACCCTGACCTGAGATAGCTGAAGCAGCATCCAGCTTGGTCCTTCTCAGGATAACAAAAGATTTGTTAGTGCCTTCCAAACAATGGGTTCCTCCCTCCAACATCCTCCATTGCTCGTCTTCAGCTTAGTGATCATGGGGGCTGGTTGGAACCCCCAGTGTTGGGCCTCTGGCATGAGACTGTGGAGACTCAGCTCTTCACCTTGGCATGGCTCCTCTGGGTGACTTGCCATCTTTTTTGTGTGCGGAGAAGTGCATGCTGGGAACTCTGTTGGGCAGTGATGCATTCTCCTTCTGTAGGTAACTCTGGTACCTTTTAAAACATTTCTTTCTCCTCCTCCTCGTCCTCCTCCTCGTCCTCCTCGTCCTCCTCCTCCTCCTCCTCTTCCTCCTCCTTCTTCATCTTCATCATCATCATGTGTATGTAATAGTTCAGAGGGGGAAAAATAACTTTCAGGAGTGACTTCTTTCTTTCTACTGTGGATCTGGGGATCCAGTCGTTAGGTTTATAAAGCAAACACTTTTACCTGTTCGGCAACCCATCCCCAACACATAGTTTTTAATACACTCTCAGGCTGACCTTTAACCCAAAGAAATCCCCTGCCTCTGCCTTCCAGTTGCTAAGATTACAAATACCCATTGCCATGTTAGGATGTATAACACAAGAGAAATGTACTTATATGTATGTGTTGTGTGTATCACGTGTGTGTGCCTAAGGAGGCCAGATAAGAGCATTGGATTCCCTGGAGCTGGAACGGCAGGTGTTGTGAGCCACCCAGTTTAGATCTGAGAAAGGAACTCTGGTTCCTTATCAGAGCTCTGTGTGCTCTTCACCACTGGGCCACCTCTCCAGCCCGCTATAAATGAATGTTTTTGTTTTTTAGATTTATTTATTTTATGTGTGTGTGAGTGTTAATTCTGCATGTGTGTATGTAGTATGTATGTATGTATGTATGTATATATGTATGTATGTATGTATGTATGTTACATGATTGTCTGGCCTCCAGAGAGGTCAGAGGAGGGTGTGAACCCCCTGGAACTGGAGTTTAGGCAGTTGTAAGCCACCATGCGGTTGCTGGGAATGGGACCTGGGATCTCTACAAGAACAACACCTACTCTTAAACGCTGAGCCACCTCTTCAGCCCTCCCTGGTTTCCTCTGCAGCCCTCTCTGGTTTCCTCTGCAGCCATCCCTGGTGTGCCTTTTGATTAGTGCTCTGTGCAGTCTCTCCCAGAAGTCTGGACAGTGTGTATATCACCGGCACTAGTACATGTTTTTGTGTGTTGCCTTCTTCAGCACGCAAGCTTTCCAAAAGGCAAGGTGTTGGCTTCTTTGTGGTTTTCAGAAATGAGCATTTCTCAGGGAAGAAGAAAGCAGGGCTCACACTGGGCCTGTGGGGCAGGCCTGTTGTCCCAGCACTTGGGACACAGAGGCAGAAGGACCCTGAGTTTGAGGTTAGCCTGGCCTACATAGCAATACCCTGTGTAAAACACTAAGGTGTGTATGGGGAGCACTAAGGTGTGGAGGGAAGCACTCACCATTCTGGGAAGGGTTGGGTTCTTTATTTGTTTCATTGGTTTTATAATGTTGGGGCTGGAGGTCAGGGTGAACCAAGAGTTCCACCTCACTCCACCCTGCACCATGTTTTGTTTTAGCAATATGGAGAAACTTGGCCAAGTCCTCATGCACCATGTACCCTGGACTCTTTCCCTCCTCCACTTGTGGGCCTGGTAGTTTGGGAATCATGCTTTATGACAGATAAGCCACAATCGCATGCTGTTTCCCTTCGTGGGAAAGTGACAGCAATCGAATTGTCCTGGGTAGACTGTAGCAAAAAGAAAATCTCAATTCTTAGTTAAACATAAGTTTATTCCAGCAGATGTTTTCTTTATAGGAACAGTGATGCCTTTCTCCTCCTCTTCCTCCTCCCTGTGTCCTTGAAGTGTTTGTTTTAGTCATCTGCTGCTGTGCTTAGGTGAGCTTGCTGAGAAGTTGCTAGAACTTCCAGACAGAACTGCCATCGAGGCTGGGGTATCCCTTCATGGTAGACACCACTGGGCAAGCACCAGGTCCTCAGTTTGACTTTAACGCTGAAAAAGAAAAAGAAAAAGAAAAAGAAAAAAGAAAAGAAAAGAAAAGAAAAGAAAAGAAGCAAAAATCACAGGGAAATGCTGGGGGAACAGAATCCAGCCAGCAGCATCCTCCTGTGTTGAGCCACTGTTAGCTCCAGCTCACAGCATGACCTGGAGAGTCTCCGCTTATTTCTGATCTTCATTTTCATATCATGAAACTGCCAAGGCCACTCATCCTTTGTTTCCAGCCCTCCAAGAACAGTTTGTCACACTGATACAGTGTGTGGTGGTTTGCATCTGTGATCCCATCGCTAGGAAGGCTAAGGCAGAGGATTCCTAGAGGCCATTCTGGACAGTGACCTCCAGTCCAGCTTAGGTTACATATGAGACTTACCCACCACAAAATATATCTATTGACCATCCATCCATCCATCCATCCATCCATCCATCCATCCATCCAACCATCTACTGACTCTCGCCCCTCAATCCACTCATCCACACATCCCCTCACCCACCTGATATCTCCCCCTCCTCCCTCCCTCCCTCCCTCCCTCCCTCCCTCCCTCCCTCCCTCCCTCCCTCCCTCCCTCTACCCATCCGTACCAAAACACCAAACCTAAATATTAAAGAAAAAAAAAAGCAAGGTAAATTGTGTTGGGAAGGGGACATGTGGTTGACGGCCATTGGTGGTACTTTGTGCTGCACTTACCACGGTGCCTGCTTACCACTTATCTTTCCGTGCATGTCCCAGAGCCTGACGTATTTGCTTCGTGGTCCCTCAGGAGCTTCGTTGTTAGGAAACACTTGGGCATCTGTATTGTTTCTTTTCTCCACATGTCATTGCATTTGAGGCATATTCTCGATTTGTTGACAATTTCAAATTTAGTTTTGCCTTTAAGCCTGAGATCTTCACAGTACTGGAGTTTGAAGGGGCTTGTAGAAAGGATGTATATATTCTTTCTCTTAGAAATAACTTCTATGGAATCAAGTCTTAAGTGAGCATTCAGTAGACTGATGGGCAAATGTTTGTTCACTCAACCACCTAGGTTTGATTTATTTATTTATCCATCTGTCCATCTACTCATCTATCCATCCACCCATCACCCACCTCCTTATACCTCCATCCCTGATCTATTCATTCATCCCTCCACCCATCCAACCACAGATCCACCCACTATCTGTCCAACCATTCATCTACTCAGCTATATCCATCCATCCATCCATCCATCCATCCATCTCCATCCACTGGACCCATTGATCCATCCACCTATTCACCTCTTCACCCACCTTCCTACCTACCAATTACCCACACATTCATCATCTCTCCTACTTAGCTTAAGCTGTAAACTTGACACAGCATAGAGTTATCTGAGGGAGTCTCAGCTGAGGAATTCTTAAGACCAGAGTAGCCCATGGCTACTCTGTGAGGGATTGTCTTGATTGATGGTTGACTTGAGAAGTGAGTCCATTCCTGGGCCGCATAAGGAAGCTTTGAGCATGAGCCTGTGATAGAACTAGCAGTCAGCATTCCTCCAAGGTTCTGCTTTGAGTTTCATCAATGAACTGTGACCTGGAAGTGAAAGCTGAAATAAACCTTTCTTCCCCCAAGTTGCTTTTGGCCAAGGATTTCCTCACAGCAACAGAAAGAAAATTTAAACACCATCTGTCATCTGCTCATCCGTCTAGCCATTCTCCATCCATCCACTCATCCCCTCACCTACCTATCCCTACACTCCCACTTGTCCGTCTGTTGGCCATCTCTTCATCTGTCCAACCATCAGTCCATCCACCCATCTCTTTTGTTCTCTGATACAGAAAACCTATTACCATACAAGAAGGCACACAGGGCATCCGACCTCATATTCTACATTAAAGAAATGAAGGCTGCAGTCTGGGAGGGGCTGGAAAAAAGATATCCAAATGCCTGCCCAGCCTTACAGTGGGTGATATTTGATGCATGAATATGCAGTGGAGATCTGGGAGAGAAAGTGAGGCTGAGTGTTTTGTGCCCCCTTGTGCACTGTGGAGAGAGGTGAAACTGGAGATGTGACAGCGGTGAGGAGGAGGCAGCCATGAGGAGCTTGCACAGTCACCTGAGGCTATGGTGATGTCTGGGCTTGGGCTGCTGCTGGGGGTCATGTCTGGGTCCGTGGTCCTACCACAGTGTGGTTTGTACTGATGCTGCCACTGAAGGCCATCTGGATGTCAGTGATCTGGGATGCTACAAGACCATGTTGATGGCTGGATGCCATACTGATTCGTGTATATATTTGTGTGTGTGTGTGTGTGTGTATGTGTGTATGTGTGTGCAAGGTGGGGGGTGTCAAACTGATCTGAGTGACGTCAGTGTGCTGCCATCTGAAGCCATCATGAAGTCTTGGTCTGGGCTGCTGCTGAGGGCCATGTCTGGGTCCTGCTGCAGCTGGGGTTTATGTCAATGTCTGTGGCCTGAGTTGTCACCAAAGGCCATGTGGATGTCCATGGTCTGGGCTGCCACCTGAGTCCATGGGGACATCTAAGCGCTGTGCTGCAGCTGGGGGACATGCTGATCTGAGTAGCCTGTACTGCTACCTGAGGCTATGGTGATATCTGGGCCCATTCTGCCTCCAGAGGCTCTGTCTGGGTTTGTGGTCCTGTGGGAGCCAGGGTCTGTGTCGATGACCGAGACCTGTGTTGTCACGGAAGGCCATGTGGATGTCCCTGTGTGTGCTGCTTCCTGAACCATGGTGATGTTCAAGTAATGTGCCAAGCTGCCTCCACACTTCACCTGCTGTAGGAAAGCTGGCCCTACTCCTCGCCTGGGCAGCACTTGGGAGAGCTGCCTCTGATGGCCTGGGCGAGCCCTGCCCAATGGAGCGAGTGCTGGAGAGCTGTCCCCTCCTCTTTCCAGCTGTGGCACTCAGGGAGCACTCCCAGTCCCTCACTGGCTGCAGCAATCAGGAAAGCCGGATATCCAGAGGAGTTCCAGTGCTGGTTGGTCAGTACTGGTCTGTAGCAGAAGCCAGGGGACTTGAACCAGACCAAGGACTCACTGCAGCGAGCATTTGCAAGTAAAGCTGTTTGGGCAAAAGTGTGACATGCTGTGACATATTATAGCTTCCACTCGAGGTGTTGGTTTTATTATTGGTGTTGTTGTTTTGTTTTTCTTATGTTTTGTTTTGGGGAGATTGCAAAGGCAGAGAGCAGATATAAAAGGATGAGGGATGAGTAGGATTGGGGTACATGGTGTGACATTCATTAGAACCAACAAAAAGTTTAAAAAAATTAATTTAGCTGGGTAATGGTTGTAGGACAGGCCTTTAATCCCCGCACTCTGGAGGCAGAGGCAGGAGGATCTCTCTGAGTTCCAACCAGCCAGTTCTACAGATCTAGTTTAATGATGGTCAGGGTTACGCAAAGAAACTCTGTCTCAAAGAGCCAAACCAACCTAAACAAAACAAACCAAACAAAGAAACAAAGAACCCCCAGCCCCAAACCTAATTTATGGTTGTGGTTGTTAAGAGTTTTAGGGATGGAATGATGGCCTTGCACATGCTGGGCCAGAGTTCTGCTGCTGTGTTACAACCCCAGCTCCAGTCTGAGCTTTGACAAAAGCATGGGGCCATTGTCACTAAGGCTGCAGTGAAGACAGGACGGGTCACCACCCAGACGTCTCCATCTGCAGCTCCTCTCCATGCCGAGCCCTTGCTGGACACAGATCCATGGCAACCACCCATCTACAGTCGCTGGCTCTGCCTTTTCCAGAGCTTCATATTCGTGACTGTAACGTCATGCACTGAGACTCCCCTGTGATGCTGGGTAACAGTAATTTTCTGTTATTGCTGCCATACGGATGTTTTCTAGTTTGTTTTTCCTTCATTTCTTTTTTTGGAAAGGCTTTCCACGTATTTACACATAAAAAAAATCACATTCTGCTGGGCAGTGGTGGTGCACAACTTTGATCACAGTGCTTGAGAGGCTGAGGGCAGAGGGCAGAGGGCAGAGGGCAGAGGGCAGAGGGCAGAGGGCAGAGGGCAGAGGCAGGTGGATCTCTGAGTCTGAAGCCAGCTTGGTCTACAGAACTAGTTGTAGGATGGCCAGGGCTACACTAAGAAACCCTATCTCCAAACAAACAAACAAACAATAAAAAAATTACACTTTATTGATTTAGTTTGTGTGCCTCTTAGTAATAATTTTATTATTCTCCCTCCCCCTCCCTCCTCTCCTCCCTCCCTCTGTTCCTCCCTCTGCTCTTCCCTCTGTTCCTCCCTCCCTCCTCCCCTCCCTCCTCCTTCTCTCCTTCCTCCCCTTCCCTGCCAGGATCTCTCCTGTCTCAGGCTGACTTGGAACTCTCCATGTAGCCGAGAGTGACCTTGAACTCCATACCTTCCTGCCTCCCCGTCTTAAGTGCTGGGACTGCAGGTGTGCACCACCGTGCCCAGTTTTATGTGGTGGTTGGGATGGAACCAGGCGAGCACTTTACAATTTGAGCCACATCCTCCATCCTGTAGTAATATTTTATAGCAACGATAAACTCGGTTATGAAACAAATGGAAGACAGAAACTCCATTAAATTGCATTTGCACGTCTGTCAAAGACCAATTGCTGAGCCGGCGAGGTGGCTTAGTGGTAAAGAACACTCTCCGTGCGATCGTGAGGACTTGAGTTCAGACCCTAGAACCTGTGGCAGCAGCTGGCATGGCCCCAGACATACCTTTAATCTCAGTTCTCCGGGGGAGAGCATCCGTGGGGTTGTCTGGCTGCCAGCCTAGCTCCAGCTTCAGGTCAAGACCTCACCTCAAAGCACCAGGGAGGAAAGTGACAGATCAGGGCCCTGGGCACCTGCTCCGGCCTCTGCCTGCATGCAGAAGCATATGCAGCCTGGTATACTCGCGTGCAGGAACCACATCCCCACACATAGAATTATAAAAGGAGTTTCCAAAACCAAGAGTAATTGCTAAGCTAGGTGTAGGAGTTTAGCTTGTAATTCCAGCGAATGAAGGGGCTGAAGTAGGAGATAGAACATTCAAGACCTGCCTGGGGAACTTAGGAAGACCCTGTCTCAACACCACTGCCGCCATTCTCCCCTGCTGCCACACTGAAAAAGGGCAGGGGATGATCTCAGTGAAAATCACTTGCCTGGTATCTGTAAGGCTCTGGATTCTACACCCAGTAGTAGAGGCCAAGTGGCTTATGGAAGCTAGAGTCATTAGAGAGAGTAAAGGAGGGGAGAAAGGAAGGGGGGGGAGGAGAGATAGATAGATAGATAGATAGATAGATAGATAGATAGGCAGACAGATAGAGGTCTTGTGAATTCCAGGCTGGCCCTGAACTTGCTGTGTAGCTAAGGATAATTTTAAATTTTGAATCCGTTCTCCTTGACCTTCTGGCTACCGGCGTTGCAGGGGTGTAGCACCTGGCCCAGACAGAGTACTCTTAAAGGAGCTGAATGCTCACTGGAGGGAAGACTGTCAATACCTTGGGTTTTGTTGTTGTTGTCGTCATTGTGTTCCCCCTACCCCCACATACACAGCCCAAGCTGCAGATAATGTCACAGCTCAAGCCCAGGTGGTGAGCTATACCTGCGAGAATGCTGAGCTTGGAGTTAGGAGACTCTGGTTCTGCATGGCTCCTGGAGTTCCTGTTTTATCCTGATAAGGCCAGTTTGGTCCCTCAAGCAATAAACACTGTATTGTGCAGCCCTGTGGCTGGATGGTAGAGGCCTAAGGACCTCCCTGCTTCCCTTAAATTGCTGGTGGGAGAAGAGATTCCTCACTGAGCAAAAAATACAACAGGAAATGGACTTCCAGGCACCCAGCAGCACAATCTCTAGTTTCATTAGGTATAGAAAATGAAACCGGACCCTTTACAGAGCAACACTACCAAGGATGTTAACAGTGGCTAAGAACTGAGGGTCAGAGCTGGGTGTGGTGGCTCACACTCTAATCCCAGCTTTTGGGAGGCAGAGGCAGGTGGATCTCCAGGAGTCTGAGGTCAATTGGGTTTGTATAGAGAGTTCTAGGCCAGCCAAGGCTGTGTAGTGAGAACCTGATTTAAAAAAAAAAAAAAAAAAAAAAAAAAAAAAAAGCAGCCGGGCAGTGGTGGCACACGCCTTTAATCCCAGCACTTGGGAGGCGGAGGCAGGCGGATTTCTGAGTTCGAGGCCAGCCTGGTCTACAGAGTGAGTTCCAGGACAGCCAGGGCTATACAGAGAAACCTTGACTCAAAAAACAAAAACAAAGCCAACCAACCAACCAAACAACAACAAAACAAAAACAACAAAACAACAACAAAAAAATCACCCCCCCACAAAAAAAACCCAAACAAACCTAAAATACAAAACAAACAAAAATTGCCGTGGCTCAGGATGGGGAGATAGGTCAGTCAGGAAAATGCTCTCTGTGCAAGCATGAAAAGTCGTTCAGTCCTTAGAATCCACGTAAAACATGGTGGCTCACACTAGCTGAACTGGAGAGCTCTGGACTGAGTGTCAAAAACAAGGTGAATTACTCGGGGAGTGACACTTGCTGTCGTCTGTCACCCACACATACATGCACCTATATGCACATGTATTAACACACACATACATACACAAACACATACACAGGGGGGAGAGAGGGGGGGGTAGAGGAGAACAGGCTCATGGGCTTGTGGCTTGTGAGATGGCTCAGCAGGTAAGGCACTTGCCAGCCCGGGTTCCATCCCTGGCATATGGCTAAGCCTGAGGACCTGAGTTGGATCACCTGACTGACGTAGTAGGAGAGAGCTGACTCTTGCAAGTCGTCCTTTAATCTCTGCAAAGGTGTTGTAGACTTGTGTGCCCCTCCCATATGTGTAACCTTTTCTCTTACTTTTTCTGTATTTTTAAGGGGTTGGAGTGATGGCTCAGCGTTTAAGGCACTTGCTGCTCTTTCAGACGGCTCAGTTTCAGTTCCCAGCACCCACAGGGTGGCCCGCAGCCATCCACAGCGCCAATTCCAGCGGATCCTATATCCTTTTCTGACCTCTGTGTCGGCAAACACGCACTCAGTAGGGGCATATGAGGCACACCTAGGATCCCAGCACTTGGGAAGTAGAATCAGGAGAATCCAGAACTCAAGGCCAGCCTTGGCTACATAGTTATTTGAGGCCAGCCTGGAATACATGAACTCATACCTCAGCAAGTGAACAAACACCAAACCAACCAGGCAACATCTCTTCATCCTTTGGTTTCAGTGTGGTTCCCATCCCCCAGGGTTTCTCTGTGTAGGGTTGGCTGTTCTGGAACTTGCTCTGTAGACTAGGCTGGCCTTGAACTCTCAGAGATCCACCTTCCTCTGGCTCCTCTTCCTCTGCTGGGATCACAGGAGTGGATCACCACCTCCCGGCTTCAGTGTGGTTTTATATTTCTTCTTGGAAGGCTGTTCTACTTTGTCATAATATGTGGACATCTGAAATTCGGATTTACTTGGTGGCCATCACTTACCATTACCTCTGAAGCTTCTGTATGGTCATCTCTAGAGCTGAACCCTCTAAAAACTTTCTGGACAGGTGTGAAGCTGTAAAGGACTTGGAAACTGAGCCTGCGAGAGTGGACTTTACCTAGCAGTTAAGAAAATCTATCTATCTATCTATCTATCTATCTATCTATCTATCTATCTATCATCTATCTATCAAACATCCTGTGTGTGTGTGTGTAAAGGAGAGGTCCCAGCGTCTCAGAGTCCTAATTTTAGAAACGACCAGATTGCATTGAATATTTATATCCACAACGATTACTGGTGGGCTGGAGAGAGCCCCGCTATCTCTCTGCCTTTGCTAAAGAGCAAGGCAGATTGAGAAGTGCCGAGCGTGTGGGTGGGCGTAAGAAGTTTCTTGGCCGACAGTGAAGCTGGTATGTGTTTGTCTACTCATTTGCCCTCTGGTTTGGGCCCCTCTGCCTCTCAGGTGCGCAGTCTCCAGCGCAGAGTCTTGATTCCTCACATTTGTTTGTCTGTGCCCATCACCCCTGAGCTCAGGGTGAAGTGAGCCTGTGAGGTCAGGAGAGCGCTCACTGGAAGGCACTTAGTCCTAGCCCTGGTGTTCGCTGTGCATCCATCCGACTCTGACTTGTGGAAACAGCCCCAGCTGACAGGCTGCTCACCTGGGAGTCACCTGCTGCCCCTTCCTTTCAGCTTTCAAACCCCTGGGAGAGCCCCGAGGGCCTCGCTGCCCTGTTTCTAGGCTCCCTCAGTGAGGCTAATTTTCAGGTGACTGTGTACGTGCCTGGCCCAGGCTCCTGTGCGCAGACACACCGAGAGGGAGCGTGCTGGTGTCAGGGACCGGGCGGGTCCATATCCGGGTGGACCTGGTGGCCAGGGCCGTCCCTCCCTCCAGGTCTCGAGGTGGGTTGGGGGTGGAGAGAAAGGCGTGCGAGATTCCCCGTCAGGATCCAAGTGGGAGGGGGGGACAAAAAGCTAGGGTACAGGGGGCTGATGTGGGGCGTGCCCACCCTGTCTGCCAGGCCCGCCCCAGGAGCATCCCTAGCCCCGGCCCCGAGCGACTGCAAGGGACGAGGAGCTGGAGGAGGAGGAGGGACCTGGAGCCCCGAACTTGCCCGAGAAGTGGCTGGAGGGCGGGGCCGGGCCCTGGTCGAGGCGGGAGGAGGGGCGGCCGCAGCTGCATCTAGCCCGGCTGGCTTCCTTCCCAGCCCTCTTTCCCTCCTCCTCTTCTTCCTCCTGTATGAGTCAGGCATTTCCCGGGGAATCGGAGCAGCCACGCGCGGCCCGGGAGCCCGGAGCTGCAGCGGCGGCGGCGGCAGCTGAGGCGGCGGCGGCGGCGGGGCTGCCACCCCGGCGGCCACCCGCTCCCCGGGCGCGCAGCGATCATGGAGAGGACGGCCCAGAGCGCAGACGGCGGCGGCGGCGGGGGCAGCAACAGCAGCAGCCGTAGCAGCAGCCGCGCCACCTCGGCGGGCTCCTCGCCTTCCTGCTCCCTGGCTGGCCGAGGGGTGGCCAGCCGCTCTGGGGCCGCGGGACTGGGCGGCGGGGGCAGCCGCAGCAGTCCCGGCTCGGTGGCCGCTAGCCCGTCCGGAGGAGGCGGCCGCAGGAGGGAGCCGGCGCTCGAGGGCGTGCTCAGCAAATACACCAACCTCCTCCAGGGCTGGCAAAACAGGTAAGGAGCCCGCCGCCCGCGCCCCCGCGCGGTCCCCGGGTGTGGACCGTGGCGCCACCCGTGGCTGGGGACTGCCTGGACACCTCGTCCTTCCTGCACCCTGCCGGGCACCGCAGCGGCGGGAGGGAGGCAGGAACCCTGATTTTTCTTGGGTGCTGGAAGCTTGCAGAATCTGGAGTGGCGACGGGAGCGCCCTAGGTAGTTTCCGGTGTCCTACCTGCCGAGGGTTTCTCACACCCATGAAGAAGGGCTGAGAGGGACCCGCAGAGAGGGAGTGCTCGGTGCCCGGCTCAGAGAGCGTTCAGCACGCGTGGTCCAGCACAGTTCTTCCCACCCGTAGTTCCTGTTAAAGTATGATGTTTAAAATACAACAAACAGCACTCTATCAACAAGAGCCTGTCACTAGCCATCTTTAGAGTGCCCCCTCCCAGTGTGTGCATAGCCCTTCCCCAGTGGGTGGCTTAACGTGCACTTTGTTGTTTGTTATTATTCCCCGTTCAGGTGCATGTGAAGTTTCTTTGCTTCCCTCTCAAAGTTGGCAAGCCTTGAATTGGGCGTGGTGGCAGATGCTTGTAGTGCCAGCACTTCAGAGATAAGAGGCTTGAGTTTGGGGTTGGCCTGGGCTACATAGTGAATTCCAGGCTACTCAGAGCCACATGGGGAGACCTTGCCTCAAAAAAGAAGTTGGCAAATCTAGTGATGGACAGACTTCTGGAAGGATCGGAATGTCAGAGAATGGGGTTCTCAGCGTACTTGGGGTGATAAGAAGATGTGGACTTCTGTTGTATGGAAGGATTCAAGGACCAGACGCAACTCTCCCTCTTCCTCTCCCTCTGTCTCATGTGTGTGTTCATATGCCCGTATGCCTTTGCTCCAGTCTTTTGAGGAACAAGACAAAGTTAAAAAGTCCATACAAAGACACCACTGGGGAGATTCTTGGCTCTTCCTTCAGTAGTCCCTGGGACCCTTAGTGGTTTGTACTTGTGAGATTTGAGTCCCACACTGGAGTCTGGCTTATCTTTGTTGATTGTAGCTCTTCCTGAAGGCTGTTTGGAAATGTTCTAATGGTTTCCAGATGAACCAAGGGCTGTCACAGACGTGTGACTGTGCTTGTAGGAAGAGGACTTTGGACGTAATGGGAACCAAGTAGTTCTAGATACAGAACTCTGAGCCTCACCCAGGGTTTCCTTGGAGATCTGTTACTATGTTAGTGGAGTTGCTTTTAACTTTGGAGTCTTTTTTTTTTTTTTTCTCCCCTCAAAATAGCTTCCCAGTGTCTGCTCTTACCTACCCCTACCCCTGGTTTTTAAAGGCTGAAAACAGAGGTAGAGTTAGTAGGAGGAGAGAGATAGGAGATGACTAAATGTGATTTCAGTTCTTGAAAGTTGTGGCTCTGAATGGCAGTTCAGGGACCTTGTCAGAGACACTTTGAAAGCATGTTCATGCCTAATACTGCCTCTTCTCGAGCTTATAGGCTGGCAGAGCAGCTGCCCTAATAACAGGCATCTTCTCTGCTTGGTTGTAGTATTTTACCTGCAACGTGTATTAAAGGATTTTGCCCTTTGTAGTGGATTTAGGAGGGATTTGGAGTTATGTCCTTTTTACCAGCTATTTAAACCTGCTGTGGTGTTTTGGTTGGAGTCAGAGCTTGAGAAAAAACAACAACAACACACTAGCAGTCACAAACTTAACCTAGGTAAAGTGTCCTGAAGTCCACCCTACTGAGCATGCTCAAGTGAGGTCTCAACCTTTGCCTTACAGCTGCCAATGAATGTTCTTACTCACCCCCCCAAAGGATTTTCTCTAATGGGGGATGGCTGTGTCCCGGCTTCTGTCCTATGTTGGGATCTCTCTGAACCATGGCCCAAGGTCCATTAGTGGTCTGTGGATGATTTATGCTGACCCTGTGAGAACACACAGCTCCTTTCTCTGGGGGTCTTGTAAGGAGAGCTATATCCGTGATGAGGAAAAGAGAAGAGGACCAAAATAGACACTGTAAAGCGACAGAGACTTTGGCCAGTTATTTCCTTTCACCACAGCCATTAGTTGAGTGTCTGCTATGTGCCAGGCCCTGCTGAAGTAGCTGGCGCCACTCCGGAGACAATCACCGGGAATCTTCTCATGAAGTGGCTAGGAAACAGAGCCAAGGAGGACAGGAGCCACCTGTATTAGGGCTTATTAAAATACATATTAAGGGGCTGGAGAGATGGCTCACTGGTTAAGAGCAGTGTCTGTTCTTCCAGAGGACTTGAGTTCAGCTCCTAGCACCCACATGGCAGCTCACAATCGCCTGTAGCTCTGGCTCCGGAGGATCGACACCCTCATACAGATGTGCATGCAGACAAAACTCCAGTGCCCATAAAATAAATAAATGATTAAAAAACCAAAAATAAGTTTTAAAAAGAAGACATTTTAAAAGTGCTTTATTTATATTTATTCGTGTGTGTGTGTGTGGTGTGTGTGTGTGTGTGGTGGTGCGCACGCGCACGTGCGCGGTGTGCTCACATGTGTAAGTAGTCCACATGTGGAGGTTGAGGACAACTTGTCTGGAGTAAATTATGCCCTTCCACCATGCGGGTCCCAGAATGAAAGTCACCAGGCCTAGCTGCTGGTACCTTTACCCTCTGAGCCGTTATGCCAGTTCCAAAGACAGCTAAATACAAGTCTTAAGCACGAGTGTGAGGAGACAGAAAGAGGCACGTGGAAAACAAGAAGACCATAGATGACCATGGGGGGCTCGGAGAGGCTGCTTCTTTTTGGTTATTATTGTTTTTTGAGATAGGGTCTCATGTAGCCCAGGCTGGCCTCAGATTCAGTCAGAGTACTCAAAGCAGGATGAAAACATCTCTTAATAGTCTTCTCTAATTCATAGTGACACATAGTTCAAGAAAAGATTCCAGAAACTGAGCATGGGACTTAAGCCTGTATTCTCAACACTTGGGAGGCTGAGGCAGAGGGATGACAGTTTAAGGCTTGCCTGGGCTACAAAGTAAGACCTTGTCCTTAAAACAACAACAACAAAAAATCAGATTTACAGGATGGTTTTAAGGGATAAATTCTTAACCAATGCACAGAAGATCTTCGGGAGACAGACAGGAAGGGAGGCAGGTAGGACTGGAGACAGGCATTTGTAGGATACTCCCAGGGTGGATGAGCTCTGGCGTTCACACAGACGTCTGGAGCACCGCCTGCTTTAAACACTTTTTTAAAAGATTAAATTATTTATATTACATTTGAAGCAAATGAGCACGTGTGTACATGCATATACACACACAAATACCATGGCACACAAGCAAGCAGAGGATGGCTTGTGGGAGTCTGTGGTCTCCTTCCATGGTGTGGGTGGGTCCTAGGGATTGAACCCAGCACCCCAGTTTTAGTTCGCTTGGCCGCTGAGCTTTTGTGGTGTTCTGTTGCTTTGACACAGGGTCTCACTGTAGCTCAGAGTGACCTTGAGTATAGATTCAGCTGCTTCTATGTTTCCAGTCCTGGGATTTTAGATATGCTGGGATTGATCCAGGGACTTGTGCATACTAGGCAAGGGTTCTACCAACTGCACCTGGCACTTGCTTCTTATTAATATTAAAGCTTTTGCTTCTTGGGGCTGAGATGGCTTGGCAGTTACTATTCTACAAGACTTGACTTCGGTTTTCAGCACTGATGTCAGGAAGGTCACAACTGCCTATAACTCAGCTCCAGGGACTCTGGTGCCTTCTTCTGGTCTCCGGGAACACTAGCAGTCATGTAGTAAACACACACACATAAATATTTAAAAAATATTTTAAAAATTATAAGCTCTGGACCTGCTGGTCTTCATTGTGACATATATATTACTCATTCTTCCATGGTCAGGAGTCATTTCTGCTGTGACTTAGGGCCATTCCAAGCTTACCTTTCAGGTGAGCTACTAATGACCAACACAGCAACCAGGGTTTTCTTTTGGATTCTGCCTAGAATAACATTAGATTTTGAAAATGTAGTTTAATATCCAACATTTTAGGGCTATATTTTCTATTAAAAAAAAAAAGCACTGGGGGACTATGGTTTTTGCCCAGTAATAATTGCTTCAAATATACAAGACTGTGGGTTTTATATTCAGCACCCATATTCATATACTCATGTATATATGCATGTGAGTATATATACATGTACATATGTACACACATATGTGTATATATATAGTGTGTGTGTGTGTGTGTGTATGTGTGTTACATATACATACATATACACATGTACATATACTACTGGAACAAATACTAATTTCTGAAATACTTTGACTAAAATGAACATATTATCTGAATGTGGTGGCACATACCTTTACTCCTAGCACTTGCGAGGCAGAGGCAGAGGCAGAGGCAGAGGCAGAGGCAGAGGCAGAGGCAGAGGCAGAGGCAGAGGCAGAGGCAGAGGCAGAGGCAGAGGCAGAGGCAGAGGCAGAGGCAGAGGGGCAGAGAGGCAGAGAGGCAGAGAGGCAGAGAGGCAGAGAGGCAGAGGAGCAGGATTAAGGCAAGACAGGCAGAGAGGCAAGAGGAGGGCGTGGGGGAGAGTGAGAGGTGCAGAGAGCATAACAGACAGAGGCAGATGGGCACTATTGAAAGCTAAAGACATATTGAGGAGGTCCAGATGGAGGCAGAGAGGCAGAGAGGCAGAGAGGCGAGAGGCAGAGAGGCAGAGAGCAGAGGAGAGGCAGAGGCAGAGGCCGAGGCAGAGGCAGAGGCCAGAGGCAGAGAGGCAGAGAGAGGCAGAGGGCAGAGAGGCAGAGGGCAGAGGCAGAGGCAGAGGCAGAGGCAAAGACTTCTGTGAGTCAGCCAGGGCTACATAGCAAAACCCTGTCTCAAAACAAATAAAACACGATAAACACATTATTTGCATTTGGGTACTGTGATACTTCCAGTGGTACTTGGCTGTACCAGACTTGGCAATGTCTGATTTGGGCTCTGTCATGCACTGAAGGTGTTTGGACATGTTCCTCTCTGGGAGCCACTAGTCTGCTCTGAGGCTGTGCACGCAAATCCTTTGGGGACACCCAGTGGCTTCACTGACTGTGATAAGAAAGAAATGGGTGCCTAGGATTCCAAAACAGAGCATCCTAAAATGTATTTACTTATGTTTTAAAATATATAGTGAGGTGGGAGAATTGGATCGGTGTAAAAGCACTTGCTGCTTTTACAGAGGACTCAGATTTGGTTCCCAGCACCCATAGCAGGCAGCTCACCACCATCTCTAAGTCCAGTACCAGGGGTTTTGACCCCCTCTTCCTACCTATGCAGACATTGCATGCACATGATACACACACATCCATTTAGGGGCACATACATGTACATTGATCAATCAGTGTTTTAAAAAGTATTTAATTGAGCACCTGTTTTGTATTGACTGCTTCCTGAAGGATTTGGAGCTGTCTTCTCTCACTTGTTTGTTCTTGTTGTTTTGTTTTTTGAGACACTCTCAAGAAGCCAAGACTGGCCTCTGGGATGACCTCGAGCTGCTGCCGACCCTCCTGGCATCCACCTCCCAAGTGCTGGGATTGCAGACTTAGTTTTTGCCAGAGATGGTGTTGGAGATGGAACCCGGGGCCTTTGTGTATACCAGACAAGCACTCGGCCACCCGAGCTGCATCCTCAGCCCCCACTTTAACGTCTGAGGAAGCTTACGCCACAACGATGACTTCGTTTTCTGGGTTGGTGGGATTGCGAGTGGTTTTCATTTTCTTCTCTGTTAAGTGTTGCGAAGGATGGTTCATAAGCATCTTGTATATTTCTGTGAATGAGCGGAACTGTCCAGGGCTGGACATTTGGTCCCTTGAGTGGCAGGTGATAGACCCTCTCCCATGCCTGGCAACCTAGAGTGGAGAACTGTCAGCAGAGTGTTCTGCTTGAGCAGCTGGCTGGCCTGTCCTTGAGGCAGCCTGGAAACCAGTTTACGGTCACCTTAAAAACATTCCAAGAGCTTCAGGGACCACCCTAACCAGCCCTTGCTTCAGGAGGCCTTGCTAGGAGGGACTTTTCCAGACAATCTGCCCTGGTTTTGGAAGACTTCGATTTAAAAATTGAATGAAAAATTCAAATTTCCTTCTTCCTTTTTTTTTTTTTTTTTTTTTTTTGGTATTTCGAGACAGGGTTTCTCTGTGTAGCCCTGGCTGTCCTGGAACTCACTCTGTAGACCAGGCTGGCCTCTAACTCAGAAATCTGCCTGTCTCTGCCTCCCAAGTGCTGGGATTAAAGGCGTGCGCCACTACCGCCCTGCCCTTTGTTCCTTTCTTGAATATGTGTGGGCACAGATGTTCCATGGTGTGTGTGTGTGTGTGTGTGTGTGTGTGTGTGTGTGTGTTTGTGTATGGCGGTGACAGGACAGCTTGTGCAGGTCAGTTCTGTCCTGCACTACTGTGTGCACTTCTGACCTACTGTGTGGTCTCTGGATCTAACTCCTCCATGACGTGTGTGGAGGTCAGAGGACCCCTTGAGGAGCTCAATTCTCTCCTTCTATTGTGTAGCCTCTGGATCCAACTCATTGTCACTCTTGGCGCAAGGATCTTCACCTGATGATCAGTCTCACCCACCAGCTCCAGACATCAGTTCAAGACAATCCCCATGGCACTTTACTGGACGCTGGCTACCCCATGGCTGATCAAGGCCAGTGGAGAAAGCACTCCTGGTGTATCTCAGTAGAAAACTTGCGATTGGTGCAGACCTGCGGGCTTAAGGCCCGTCCGTGATTGGTGGAACTGGAACCTGTACTCTGAAGCGCCCCACGGTCCTTCACTTGAATCTCACTCCCCTTCTACGTTCTGCTCATGTTTCGCCATCCGGGAGAACCCTCACTCATGCCGCCACCCAAGTCCCTGGACCTCTCCTGGCCTACTAGTGGTCTTTGTGTGTGGGGTGGGCTAGGGGCAGGACACAAAGAGGAGATGTGGGCGGGGCCGTTAGCCGCAGCTGTAGCAGCCTTAGTACTTAGTGAAGTGAGTAGGAACAGAGGCGAGTGGAAGCAGAGGGGACACGGTGACTAAGGATTGTAGGACATGTAGCGAAGGTGGGAGACTGCAGGCCTTCGTCTCTGGAGAGAGTTCTGAGGAGTTGCCTGGCCGTAAAACCTGGAGGTCCTGACACCCAAGACTTGAAAGCCATCATGGCTTGGTGCTACCAGCATTAGCTTCGGGTAGCTAAGGCAGCTAAGGAGCCAGGGATCACCGACAGCCCGCTGAGGGCAGGGGTGCAGAGGGTGAGGCCCAGAGCTGTAAGCCTGTGCACTGAGCACCCGGAGTTTTAAGTCTCTGGCTGTTGGAGCGTGGAGCCATAAGTGGTACATGCAGGCAAGGTGTGTGTCTGTTAGTCTAGCCTTCAGGCTTCCTTGGCTTGTTGATGTCTCAGAACCATAGACACCAAGGAAGCTGCTCTTTGCTCACTGTGATTTTTTTTTTTTTTTTTAATTTTATATGAGTACACTGTAGCTGTCTTCAGACACACCAGAAGAGGGCATCGGATCCCATTACAGATGGTTGTGAGCCACCATGTGGTTGCTGAGAATTGAACTCAGGACCTCTGGAAGAGCACTCAGTACGTCTCTCCAGCCCCTCACTGCGATTTCTATCTTCACAGAGCCAAGAGCCCAACATGACCACTGAGCTGGCAATGCTACCATTATGTGTATGAGGTTGATGTATATTTTTGGATAGGTTGCTATCTGTCCGTCTTCCCTGATGTTCTGTGGTTGTATGGGTGGGTATGCTATATTTGGATACACCAAATGGATATATAGTTTATATGGTATAGGTTGGATTAGAGAGAACATCCCAACTTTTGAACCATTTGGGTAGTGTTACTATGAATATTCTTGTGTATGAACATGTATTTCTTTTAAAAATTTAAAGTTGCATTTATTGATTTATCTATTTTTATCTTTCTGTGTATGTGTGTGTATTCATGAGTGTGTATGTGTGAGTGAGCGTGTGTGTATGTGCATGTGTGTATATGTATGCATGTGTGTATATGTATGTATGTGTGTATATGTATGTGCATATATGTATGTATGTGCGTATGTTTGCATGAGTGTGTATGTATATATGTGTGTGTTTGTGAGTATGTGTGCATGTGTGTATGCATGAATGCCACGGCTTTTTGTGGAGGTTAAAGGACAATTTACTGGACTTGGTTCTGTCTTTCATCAAGTCATCAGACTTGGTAAATACCATAACCACTGATCTATCTTATCAGCGTCTCCGTTCCAACTCCCCAGCACTCCCTACCTGTGAGACAAGATCTCATGTATCTCAGACTGGCCTCAAACCGGCTATGTAGCCAAGGGATGGCCTTCCGATTCTGACCCTTCTGCCTCTCCCTCCCAGGTGCTGGGATCACACCATCTACACCCAGTTTATTTGGTGCTGAGAATCAGTTTCTTGCATGCCAGGCAAGCACTGCTCTCTTAAAGGACAATTTCCCATCCTGCCTCTCCTGTTTTCCGGTGGCTACGGCTTTTCTTGGTTCTTCACTGCACCCCAGCAATGTTTGGCAGTCTTTCTGCCGCTTTATTCTCTGGTGTGTCAGACCTGGCCCTGTCTCCACAGAACTCCTGTGACTACATTGAGGACACACCCAGATAATCCAGAACAATCTTTCCATCTCAAGATCCTTAATCACGTGTGCTGTGTGCTAGCGTTCCCACTGCAGAAAGCAAATTGGATAGATTCCAGGATCAAGATGTGGGCAACTTGTGGGTAGAGACAACATTTAGCCTCTTACAGGACTACAGTTTCTAAACTGGCTTAAAAAAAATCTGTGTGTGCATGTGTGTGTGCTGTGCTGTGTGTGCATGTGTGTGTGTGTTGTGCTGTGTGTGCATGTGTGTATGCATGTGTGTGTGCGTGCACTGTGTGTGTGTGTGTGCGTGCACTGTGTGTGTGTGTGTGCACTGTGCTCTATGTTGTGTGTGTGCTGTGTGCGTGTTGTTCAGAGGACAACCTCAAACGTTGGTCCTTGCCTTCCATTTTGGTTGAGACAGGTTCTCTTGTTCACTGCTGGTACCCCAGGCTAGCTGGCTGGCACTATTTCAGGAATTCTCCTGTCTCACCTCCCATCTCCTGTAGGAGTACTAAGACTGTAAATGTGAGCTCTCAGATCTAAACTCAGACCCTCGTGGTTGCATGTTAAACCCTTTACATACAGAGCCGTCTCCTCAGCCCTGCTTCTATTTGTGAGGCGCACAATGGGAGGCTGGCTGTGGCCCTGCTGGCGTTCCCACACAGCCTGTTTATGGGCAGCTGTCTGAGGACTCCGGGAAGAGACAAGGGTTTAGGCCTCTGTGCCCTGAGTGAAGGGTTGAATTTATTGTCCTGGAAACTCTGAGGCTTTTTGCTCCTCCCTGGCTCCTGATGATGTGATTTGGGGCCAAGCCAAGACAGAATTGAAGAGAAAACAGTCCAGAATTTGATTTTTGACAACCCAGACTGGGTTGAATGTGGTCACAGCCCCCAAGAAAGTGCTTTATCTGTGCCTCATACCATGGTGTCAATAACAGCGATAAAATTAGGAAACATTATATGTGGCTTTCTGTTGTAACTCCATTATTTGAAGGTCAGATAAATCCTTTGGGCCATGAGCAACTTTCTCTTCTGGCCTTGCAGTTTTAAGGGGACTATTTATGTTGTTGTGCGGTTTGGTCCTTTTCTATAAATATATTGATGAAAATGTAAAAGGGTGTGGGCTTGGGATATAACTCATTTGGCAGAGCACTTGCCTCAGATGCTCCGGGATTATCCTCAGTATCGTACATGCAGGGACACCGTGGTGTCTGCTGGTGCTCACCTGAAATCCCAGTACTTTGAGGATGGAGGCAGGAGGATTGAAAGTTTAAGGTTGTCTTCAGTTAGCTTGAGACCAGCCTAGACTACAGGAGAGCCAGTCTCAAAATGAGAACAAGGACGGAAAGCCTGAGGACATGTCTCTCTGAGCAGGGTGATGAGTAAAAGAGACATGAGTTCAAAGCCCCAGCACCCATGTAAAAGCCCGGCATGTGGCACCCCTGTCACCCCTGCGCCAGGGAGGAGGAGCTAAGAGGATTAACTATCTGGAATGATAAGAGGCTCCATGTTGTGTGAGACCCTGTCTCAAAAAATAAAGATGGAGGGACAGCGAGGAGATGGACTACTTTGACAAAGGCACTTGCTGCATAAGATTGGTGATGTCCCAGAATCCACAGAAACATGGAGGGAGGGAGCTGACCCCTGAAAGTTGTCCTCTGACCTGCATTCCTATGGTATCCCCAACAATAAAAACAAGAACATAGTAAAAATATGGAGAATAGACGAAGACACTGGACCTTGATTCTGGCAAATGCACAGGCAAGCACACCTACACACATGAACACACATGAACACACATGTATTCGCTTTATACTCACAGAGTTGAAGGGCAACCTATGTTGGTCTTTGGCTTCTTATTATGGGGATGCTCTAAATGTAAGATCTGCAGAGAACCTTTTGGAAACTGTGGGTAAGACTTTCAGCCCTGCTGGCCTGTGCTTGGGAAGAGCAGAGTGCATGATGGGACATAGGTGACTTTCAGTTTGTCTGCGTTGTCAGTCTGTCAAGGCTTTGGGCAGCTGTCAGCAGTCAGTGAAACCCCTGGAGACAACCTGGGCAGAGTCAAGGAAACCTTAAAAGTGCGTGTAAGCGGGTGCCATTACCCTTCAGATCTCCTCTTTGCAGGTAATGTGGCTTGGCAGGATGTTTACACCCCAAATATTTATTGAGCACATTTTGAGTGCATGCCAAGTGCCACGTGAGTGGCAAGAGGTACAGTTAGGCCTTGCCTTAGGGACCTGACAGTACCTCCTAAGAGAGGACATTTGTTTGTACGGCACCTGAGAGGAAAGAATGTAGGCAATATGATCTCCATGACAACAGTGCAAGCTCTATTATTGTGAACAAGTGGAGAGACTGTGCTCTAATAAAACTTTATTTGGCAAATAGGCAGTGGGTTGCATGTAGCCTTCAGGTGCGGCTTGACCATCACCTGTCTCCCATGGCTTTTGGACTCCTTATCTCTCGTGCAGCTGAGTGTGGTGTCTCTGATCTTTTCATGTAACCTTTAGCTTTCCTGTTTCCCTTGTTTATTTCTCCAGAATTTGTATTGTTGTCGTGTGTGGGTATGATTGTGCCATAGCGCATGTATGAAAGTCAGAAGAAAGCTTTATGGGTGAAGAACCTCTCCCACCTTCATGTGGGTTCTGGGGCTTGCGCTCTGGTTCCTAGGCTTTCAAGTCCTTTACTTGCTGACCCACCTGGCTGCTCCCCTCCCCCACGGGGATGGCCTCAAACTCACTATGCCCTGAATTATTTTCTTCACCTCCCAAGTGCTGGGACTCCTTGTAGTCATTAGTAAAAGTAGCTTTTTTTTTTTTTTTTTTTGAGATGGTGTCTCACTTTGTGCCTCAGGATGGGCTGGAACCCACTATGCTGACCAGGATGGCCTCAGAGATTTGGTGTTATTCTCCTGCCTTAGCCTCTTAAATGCTGAGAGTACAGGTTCTGGTCTTGATCTGTAAAATGGTGACGCACAATGTCTGTTAATAGGGACATTGGGATCTGAGTTAGTTACCTACCTTGTTGCTTTAACAAAACACCCGACCAAAGCAAAGTATAGAGAAGGGTTTGGAGCAGGGCTTCCAACCACGCAGACGTTGGTTGTCTCCTTCCACCCTTGTGGGTTGCAGAGGTCAAGCTCCAGTAGAGTGCCTTTCCCTCTGAGTCACCCTTTTGACTCTGACACTTACACTCAGGTATCAGCAGGGTATTTACAGGACGGACTCCTGGTCTTTTTCCATGCCCTTCTCCTTTTCCCCTTTCTGTCATGAGGGGAGGAACTTGCAAGCAGATGCAATGGCAGGAATCCCAGCAGCTGTGGTGAACCTTGAGGTAATCTGGATGAAGGCCAGAAGAGATGTGGCCTCTAAGGACTCTCTGTTTCAGAGGGTCTTCACATATTAAGTTTTAGAATTTCCCATGAGGAAGAGGGAGTGAGCTTCTTTTGAAAGCCCTTAACCATGGTCAGCTCTACTTTTCGCCCCAAAAATGTAGATAGAATTCTACGTTGCAGATAAAGAAACTGAGGAAGTGGTCTGTTCTGTCCAGTCAGCGATGTGAAGTCTGAATTTGTTTGACTCCAAAGTGTATTGTTTTTAAACATTTTCTTTCCTTTGGTTATTAACTATTTTTTAAAATGTGTATGAGTGTTTGCCCACGTGTGTATGCGTAGCATGTGTGTGCAGTGCCTGAGGGGGCCAGAAGAGGGCACCAGATACCCAGGAACTGAAGTTAAAGTTGTGGGCTGCTATGTGGGTGCTGGGAATTATTTCCAGGTTCTCTGCACGCAGCCAGTGTAACCTCTGAGCTGGTTGTCTGTACCCCGGGAATATGTTTTCTTTCCTCTACTCCTGGAGGTGCATCCCCTTGTTTTCTAGATATGACCCAAGCCTTTGCTTCAGGCTAGACCATCTGTAGCTCATTCCTTTTAGGATAACCCCATTCTTCTCTCCTGTACCCCTTGATTGAGCCTGTTTCTCTTCCTGATGTGGCCTCTTCAGGAAGAAGCAAGGTGTATGTTTTAACCAGTGACTTTGATTTCAGGGCTCCTTCTGTGAGTGGCTAGTTGCAACCCTGTAGTGTAGGTGCTGTGTGTTTGAGGCTTTCTCCTTAGGTGAGCTTGTCAGCTCTTGCTCATGCTGGGCTGGTCTTCTGTAACCTGCTGTCTCTGACTGTTTCTTTTGGTTCTTTTTAGGTTGAGGGCATTTGGCCTGCAAGAGCTTTTTTCATTTTTTTTGAGACTTTTTTTTTTCTTGTGTGGTCTTAGCTGTCCTGGAACTTACCATGTAGGTCAGGCTGGCCTTGAATCCATGAGCTTCTGCCTCCTAAGTGCTAGGATTAAAGGTGTGTACTGCCACTGTCTGGCATATTTTTACTTTTTTATGTGCCTGACTGTTTTGTCTAAATGCGTGTATGTGTACCATGTGCATTCCTGGTACCTACAGAGGTCAGAAGAAGAAGGCGTCTGGTCTGGAAGGATGGTTGGGTGCTGGGAATGGAACCCAGGATCTCTGCGAGAGCAGCCAGTGTTCTTAACTGCTAAGCTGTCTCTCCAGCCTTGCACACACACACCCCACCCCGTTTTTAGATGAAATCTCACTCAATAGATAGACCAGATCATAGTTTTTGTCAACCTGACACACATGTTCCAGGGAAGAGGGACTCTCAACTGAGGAACCGCCTCCATTGGATTGGCCTGTGATTATTTCGGTGAGACATTTTCTTCTTTAGTGATTGATGTGAGAGGACTCAGCACACAGTTGGGGGTGCCACCCACGGGCAGGTGGTTTTGGGCTGTATAAGAAAAACAGATTGAATAAGCCAGTAAGTGGTGTTCCTCTGTGGTCTCCACTTCAGTTCCTGTCTTTAGTTTCCTGTCTTAAGTTCCTGCCTTGGCTTCCCTTGAGGATGGACTGTGACCCGTAAGCCAAATTAACTCTTTTCTCCAAGTCACTTTTATTCAGACTTTTATCATGACAACAGACTCTACACAGGGAGCCCAGGCTTTCTGTTCTTGAACTTGTAGCAATCTTCCTACCTTTGTCTCTCATGGTGTAGGGATTACAGGTGTATGCTACCACAGTTGGGTTAGATAGAAGTTCTCTCTCTCTCTCTCTCTCTCCTCTCTCTCTCTCTCTCTCTCTCTCTCTCTCTCTCTTCCTGTCTGTCTCTTTCTCCAGGGCTTTGTACAAGCTAGGCAAACACTTGACCAAGCCCTGTGATGGCTCTTGACTTGTCCCAAGGCCTCTGATTCATTAAGTTGATGTGGACTTTGGCTGAGTTAGGGTCATGTACTTGTAGAGTGAATTTTGTTTTGGGGGGGTTTATGTGTGTACAACTTGCCTTATTCCTTGTACCTTGAAAGTGGGTCACTGGAGCTGGGATTGGGGCCTGGTGGGTTGAGCTTGCCTAGCATGCTTCAGACACTGGCTTTGACCTAGCATTAAACAGTCTGTGATGGTGTGTGGGTATACGGGGCCACAGCAGGGGAGGCTGCCTGGAGACTTCCACGTGGCGGGTCCCACATCCAGGAGAAAGTCTAGAATTTCAGAGGCTGGAACCTTTGGCAACAGCAGGCCGCAATGACACAAGGAAGTCCTTGGTTCCAGAAGGGTTTATTTTCGTGGCGGATGGTGGATGGATCTGGATGTACCCCCCCAAACTTAGGGCAGACCTGAGTTAAGTAGGGAGGGAGAAAGGGGGAGGTTCTGGGGAGGAATGCTTAATTGGCTCCACCCTCTGGCCTTCATTAGTATGTAAATCTCTAGGGCCTGAGGCCTTTAGTCACACCCTCTACCTGTGCACTTTGGGAGGGCTATAATGGCCTACGTGACTGAACAATGTAGGTCTATGGAGACTGGACTGCTTGTTAGGACCCTGAGTTCTGGGAGTGTGGCTGAACTCCTGCCGTTTCTCCCTTGGAGTCTCAGGGTTCTAGGCCCATGCCCAGCCAAGAACCAGGATACCCTTACACAGTCCCACAATGGTGCACACTTGTAAGCCTAGCATTTTCAAGGTTGAGGCAAGGAGATCAGAAATTCAAAGTTGTAGCGGGCGGTGGTGGCGCACGCCTTTAATCCCAGCACTTGGGAGGCAGAGGCAGGCGGATCTCTGAGTTCCAGGCCAGCCTGGTCTACAGAGTGAGTTCCAGGACAGCCAGGGCTACACAGAGAAACCCTGTCTCGAAAAAACCAAAAAAAAAAAAAAAAAAAAAAAAGAAATTCAAAGTTGTCTGGTTGGGTGTGGTGGTACACACCTTTAATCCAGCAATGGGGAGGGATGCAGAGACTGGGGTATCTTTGAATTTTTGAATTAGAGGCCACCCTAATCTGAGTTTCAGGTCAGACAGGGGGCTGCATAGGTAGACCTTGTATAATAAATAAATAAATATAAATAAATAAATAAATAAATAAAATAGGCAGATCTCTGTGAGTTGAGGCCAGTCGTGTCTACAAAGTGAGTTCCTGGACAGCAAGGGCTACACAGAGAAACCCTGTCTGGAAAAAACAGAACCAAAGCAAAGCAAAAAGTCAGCAGGGATGTGAATAGCTGAGCGTTTGCTTAGCAGGCTCAGGACCCTGGGCTCTGTCCCCAACACTGCTTTACACCAGATGTGGTAGTCCACATCTTAATCCTAACACTTGGGAGGTAGAAGGGCAGCAGTTAAAGGGCAGCCTGGGCTACATAAGAGACCCTGTCTAAACAACAATAAAAGAGCCCAGAAAGCTCAAAGCCAGTGTGTGGAGATGCTGTAGTTTTAGGTTTTTTTTTTTTTTTTTTTTCCCAAGACAGGGTTTCTCTGTGTAGCCCGGACTGTCCTGGAACTCACTCTGTAGACCAGGCTGGCCTCTAACTCAGAAATCCACCTGCCTCTGCCTCCCAAGTGCTAGGATTAAAGGCGTGCGCCACCACCGCCCGGCCAGAAGCACCTTAAAGGGACTCTCAGTTCAGTTTCCAGTGTGTGGGGGAAGTTTTGGTTACAGTAGCTTGAAGTGGCTGCTCACAGGCATTCATCTCCCAGAAGCAACATCCAGGGTTTGAGAGCTGTCCCCTAAGACGAGCATCTTAGTGTTCTCCCTCTAGCATCCCCTGCCCAGGGTGTGAGAACGTAAGCTGGCTCTTCCCACATAACATAATCAAGAGAGTCCCCACAGGCCTGCCCAGCAGCCCTTGTCAAGTGACAGTCATCACTACCACGGCTATGTCTCTTAGTCTTTGCTCTAGCTGTCTTTGTGGTGACTTATCTATCCCCTGACTAATGCAGGCCTTTCTTCTCCTGAGGAGTTAGCAGCTGATACCTTGGTCCAAAGGGCATTGGGACAACAGTCTTAGTTAAAAGCAGGAGTGACCTGGGACTTACATTGTTCTGTCAAGTATTACATCTCAGGGTTGCTCTTGGAGCAAGCTGAATCCAGAGCATGCTGTTAAAAACCAGAACTTAAAGCCGGCAGTGGTGGCGCACGCCTTTAATCCCAGCACTTGGGAGGCAGAGGCAGGAGATTTCTGAGTTCAGGCCAGCCTGGTCTACAGAGTGAGTTCCAGGACAGTCCAGGGCTACACAGAGAAACCCTGTCTCGAAACAACACAAACAAACAAACAAACAAACAAACAAAAACCAGAACTTGAGTAGTTTTTGTTTCTGGATAATTCCACCAGAGAAAACATGGACACTCTTAAAGCCGAAATAAAAAGTCCGTATCGGCAGCTGCTGGCTGCATGAGGAACTCGCCCAAATCCTGTAGCCCAGAGCCTTACTGTTCTTTGTCTTTTATGCACAAAACCACACCCCAATCAGTGACTCTGGATAGCAAGAACAGTTAGTTCAAGTGAACTACAGAAGCCAAAAAGCAAGGTTGGTATGTCCCAGGACATTCCTGGATCCTGGACCTAGGACTGGGTCTTTGTTCCCATTACGGCAGCTGTTGGAGCCTATGTGCTGGGTTTAAGGTCAAATTGTGCCTCCAACATGATGTCAGTTGTGTTAAGGTCTGGGGCCTGTTACATTTTTTCCTTCTTGTAGCCTAGCTGTCTATCTTATCTATCTGTCTATCTATCTGTCTATCTATCTATCTATCTATCTATCTATCACAGTATCTATCAAGATACTAATTTGTGTGAGTGCTCTGTCTTCACCAACCACAAACACACACACACACACCAGAAGAGGAAATCAGATCCCATTACAGATGGTTGTGAGCCACCATGTAGTTGCTGGGAATTGAACTCAGGACCTCTGGAAGAGCAGCAGTCAGTGCTCTTAAACCACTGAGCCATCTCTCCAGTCTCAGTATCTGCTCTTCAAAAGATTGGTCTTTTGGCCAGCAAGATGTCTCAGCTGGGTAAAGTGTTTCTTGGTTTCATACTTTAAATTCTTCTGTGTAACAACTGATACTTGATTTCCATAGAAGTGACACTAAGGTCACTAATGACATTTGTATAAGATTCATAGCTTAGATAATAGCATTTTATTGATTTTAGTACTTGTACATTGGAGTATCAAGGGGGCAAAGGGGGTGTTATGGCCACAGCAGGTTCCAGAGAGTTACATAATAAAAGGGGTGGGGAGGACTGGGAAAGATGGCTTAGGGGTAAAGTGACCTGAATTTGAGCCCCAACACTCACCTTAAAAAAACTGGGCATGGAGAGGGGGCTGGAGAAATTTCTCTGTGCTTGATAGTAGCTGTTGCTCTTCCAAAGGACCTGGGTTCAATTTCTAGCACCCACATGACAGCCCATACAACTGTCCACAAATCCCAGTGCCAGCGGTCTGATACCGTCTTCTGACCTCCACGGGCACCAGGCACACACAAGGTACAGAAAAATACATTTGAGCAAAACACTCATACATATGAAATTAACAAAACAGAAACCTTAAAGTAAAAAGAAACAGCATTGGCTACAGGGTGGGTGTCTGTCACTCCCCGCTCCGTACTCCCCCTGCTGCAGTGTCCAGGACATGTAATCCTGGGACTTGCTACCAGATTGTCTAGCTGAATCTGCCTGCTCCGAGTGCACTGAGAGACTCTGTCTCAAAAGTAAGATGAAGGGTGGTAGAAAAAAGCCTCTGGTATCACCTTCTGGCCTCTACACATGGACACATGTGGTGAATACACTCACACATACATGTATACAGGCTTACGACACATATGAAAGAGATAGATAGGGCTGGAGAGATGGCTCAGCAGCTAAGAGCACTCACTGCTCTGGAAGAGTTCAATTCCTGAGTTCAAGTCCCAGCAGCCACATGGTGGTTCATAACCATCTGTAATGGGAACCAATGCCCTCTTCTGGTGTGTCTGGAGATAGCTACAGTGTACTCATAGATATAAAATAATTATGGTAATGTCTATGTAAACTTGAAATGACATTGAATCGATTACAGTTGATCTATTAAAAAAAATAGGCACGGGGGCACTAGCAAATTTGTGGCTAAATCTGGAGTCCATCTTATGAAATTATCCAGCTTGGCTTAAGTCTGTCAGAAGTATCTGGCATTTTGGCTTCTATGGACCACACTGAAGGAAGAATTATCTTGAGCTACGAGTATGCAAACCATTGCTATAAGCTGATAATCAAAATCAACCTCCAAAAAGCCTGCGCATAGTTTTTGCAGCCTCTTCCACCACTGTCTTCACAGAATATATGCCCTGAATTTGAACACCCTGAAATCCTCTTCAGTGCCAAGGAGGCAGCCATCCTGCAGCCTATCCAGCCTGGCTTCGATGATGCCTGGTGTGGTTGTGGGGACTGAGACATCTAGGTACCAACTCCGACGGATCAGGCTGAATTCGTTAGAGTCAGGCAAGCAATTGTGCGTTAAACTAGGTGAAGCAAGCTCATTTGCAGCTTAGGAAGGGCCATTAAGCCCTGGGGAGATTTGTGTGTTTATCTCTCCCCTGTTATTTGCTTGATATTACATAACCAGCAAGTGGGTTTTATTGGCCAATGGGGTGATAGGGTAAGCACGTCACTTTGTCTTCTCCAGTTCTGACAGGAAGATTGAAAAGAGTTGCCATTTATAAGTACTCCAAAATTCATTCTCTCTCTTTCCCTTCCTCCCTCTCTTTGTGCATATCATGCATGTGCAAGTGTAGGCACACGCATGTGGTGATAGTTGGTTCTCTCCTTCCATCATGTGGGCCACGGGGTTTGAACTCAAGTCATCGGACTTGGCAGCAGGCACCTTTACACGCTAAGTCACCTTGCCATCTCTAAAAGCACATTTAAATCTACGGTTTTGTAATCCAGCTCTGCCATCTAGAATTTAGAATGGCTTGTTGAGTACAGAGGGACAATGGAATGGGGCTTTGGAGTGTTCCACCGCAGATGGGCCAGTTGCTAAGCGGAGCCTGTGGACCCCGGGTGGTCCTGCTCTGATGAGACCACAGGATGAAGACCTTGGGGCTTGAGGTAAGTTTAAGTACTTGCTTCCTTGTTAAACTGGCAAGTGGTCAAGCTGGACTCCAGTTTGACTGCTCCTTGGAGTTCAAGGATCACCTCTTATGAGGGATTTTCTCTTTGTGTGTACATGTATACACATCTGGAGGATAAAAGATTAACTCTGAATGTCTCTTAACTTGTTTTTGAAGACAAGGGTCTCGTACTGGCCTGGAGCTCACCAATTAGACTAGGCTGGCTGGCTTGTGACCCATCTCCGTCTCTACCTCCCTATCACTGGAATGATAAGTATTTACCTCTACACTTGGCTTTTTTTGTATGGTGTGATGGCTAGCTTGAACAACCTAAAATCACCTAGGAAGATAGTCTTAGCGAGGAATTGTCTACATTGAGTTGGCCTGTGAACTGGGGATTGTTTTAGCTAAGTTAACCATGTGGGAAGACCCTGCCCACTTCGGGCAGTACCATTCCCTTGACATGGTGTCCTGGACTGCATAAAAGCGGAGAGACTGAGCTGTACACAAACAAGGGAGCATGCATGCATTTATTTTCCCTGTGCTCCTGATCGTGGACTAAAAGTCGCCAGCACTCACAAGCCGTGATTCTCTGCAGGGATGGACTGTAACCTGGACTTTGAGCTGAAATAAACTCTTTCTCCCCCTAGTGGCTTTTACCATAGCAACAGTAAACAATTAGCACCTGTGGATTCTGGGAATCAAACTCAACTCCTCAAGCGTGCCCTTTACTGACTAGGGCATCTCCCCACCTTGCTCCTTCTATTAAGAATCAGAGTCGTCCTGTGCACTTTGACCTGTCAGCCGTTCCCTCATCATGGGCCTGGGCAGTGGCTTTTGATTCTTCAGGCTGGGCAGAGGCCAGCACTCAGGGTTTTGTCCCCACAACTGCTCAGAAAGGACCAGATGTCCCTTCCTTCTACAGCCCTGATGGGTGGCGAGGTCACAGCCTCAACTCCAAGACACTCAGCTCGTAGCTTTCATGCTGGGCTAGAAGTCTTATAGCAAGAGAATACAAAGAACAGATTAAAGACAACTCAGGCAGAAGGCATCCAAGTTTGCCCAGTGATGGGTTTCTCCTTGCCCGTCTGTGGCTGGCTGCCCTGACCCTGTCCATAGGAGCTTATTTGGGTGAAGGAAGCACAGTACCCTGTTCTCTTCAGGCAGCAGAGATGGAAGCATGCAGGGTCCACAGTGTGGTATACTCTATATTACTGTGGTGCCTGTGTGCGGGGCTAAGATAACCCACTGCCTTAGGTTACCTGGAGGGTCCAGGTAAGCAGGTCAGTGTTTGTAAGGTTTGAAGGCAGTGCCTAGGACAAGTGAGAAAATAGAGACTGGAGAGATGGCTCAGTGGATAAGAGCACTTGCTACTCCTCCAGAGGACTGGGATTCCATTCCCAGCACCTGCATGACAGCTCACTGCCTGAAGCTCAAGGTTTGGGGTGGTGGTGGTTCTGATGCCCCCTTCTGGCTTCCAGGAGCATTGCACACATATACCGTGCATACACACACAGGCAGCACAGATCTGAAAATACAAATAAATCTTAAACAAAGAGAAAGAAAATAAAGTCTAGGTGAGGTGGTACATGCTTTTAGCCTTAGTGTTTGGGAGGCAGAGGTAGGCAGGATGTAGAGAGTTCAAGGATCATCCCGGCATACATAGTGAGTTCTAGGGCTACCAGAGCTACACAGTGAGATTTCTCTTGAAAAGAAACAAAGAAAATGTATAAATTTATCAATATGAATACTGTGCATGTTCCACCAATGGGGAGGGGAGGGACTCAGAGTGATTTTTATTTGTTTTTTGACAGTCTCATTTGGCCCAGGCTTGTCTCCAACTTTCCATGTAGCTAAGGTGGATCTTGAACCTCTGATCCTCCTGCCTCCACTTCCTTGATGCTGGCATTGAAACCATGACTTCAAGCATGTTTGGCCAGCACTCCGCCAAGAGGGCCCCATCCCTGCTCCTCTTGTTTCGTATCTTGCTGTTTAAGGATGTTTCCCTTTGTTGCTGTAATTTCATGGAGCTCGTTGTTCTCGGGAGCCACAGCTTAATTCTCTAGGGTATGCACAGCAAAATCTTAACCACGATTTAAAGTAAATCTCTTCAGAGACAGCTCCCGTGTCTGCTCACATTCACGTGAACATTCTAGTCACCCCTCCCGTTCCTCAGCACTTGGCGCTATTGGGCGGTTTTTTGTTAATTTTAGCTGTTGTCATTTGCAAATACCCAATGGTGTTGGATACCACTTAGGATGACCTTGGACCTCTGATCCTCTTGCTTCAACCTGCCTAGTGCTGAGATTACAGGTGTGTGCCGTCATGAACAGTTAGTGGGGTGTTGAGGCTCGAACCCAGGACTTCATGCATGCTAGGCAAGCGCTCTACCGACTGAGCTGCATCCCTAAACTAGATTTTAATCAGGTTGTTCCTCTCTAATATCTTTATTAGATTTTATTTTTGTGTGCCTTCAAACATGTAGATGGCAGAGGACGGCCTTTGGGACTTGGTTCTCTCTTTTTCTAAGAGTACCCAGGATCAAATGCTGTCGGAGATGGCGCCTCCTACCATTGCCTACTGGGCCGCCTGGCCAGCCCTGTGTGGTCCGTTTTCTTACCTTTTAGTTCTGTGAGCATTATTTATTTATTTGAATGTTTATTTTTATTTATATGACTCTGTATATATGTGAGTACATATGTACGTGTGTGTATGTATGTGTGTGTCTGTGTGTGTATATATGCATGTGTGTCTGTATATATGTGTCTGTATGTGTGCCTGTGTCTGAGTGTGTATGTATGTGTGTCTGTATATATGTGTCTGTATGTGTGTATGTGTATGTGTGTGTATATGTATGTGTGTGAATCTATCTGTCTGTGAGTGTGTGTCTATGCCTGAATGTATATATGCGTGACTGTGTGTCTGTGTGTAATTGTGTGTATCTATATGTGTATGTGTGTGAGTGTATCTGTGTGAGTGTCTGTGCCTGAGTGTATATATGTGTGTATATGTATATATATATGTGTGTGTATGTGTGTATATACATATATGTGTGTGTGTATATATGTGTATATATATATGTGTGTGTGTCTGTGTGTATATATATGTGTGTGTGTATATGTGTGTGTCTGTGTGTGTATATGTGCGTGTGTATGTGTGTGTATGTGTGTTATGCATTTGTGCTCTTGCATGCTCAGGCCAGGGGAGAATGTTGGGTTCTCTCTGCCTTGAGATAGGATCTCTCACTGACCTGGGATCTTTGTTTCAGCTAGACTGTCTGGCCAGTGAGTCCCATCTCTGCCTGCTTCCCTCCAGCACCAGGTTTACAGGTACACATGGGCATGCCCAGCTATCCTTGGGTTCTGAGGATTCAGACAGTGATCTTACCCACTGAGCCACATCCCTTGCCTGATTTCATGCTTGTGATGAACTGGCCCCTCTCTCAGCAGCTAATTGCATCTCAGTATGTAGAGCGGTTTCTAGTTTTCCTTTATTGTCTTTTGGTGCTTCTGAGACTCGTAGTGATGTCCCCATCTTGCCCCTCCTATCTCTTTGAAAGCAGAGTTTGTGCTTTAGATCACAGGCTAACCTTGAGATCACTATGGCCGGGCAGTGGTGGTGCACGCCTTTAATCCCAGCACTTGGGAGGCAGAGGTAGGCGGATTTCTGAGTTCGAGGCCAGCCTGGTCTGCAGAGTGAGTTCCAGGACAGCCTGGGCTACACAGAGAAACCCTGTCTCGTAAAACCAAAAAAAAAAAAAAAAAAAAAAAAAAGAGATCACTATGTAGTACTGATTGGCCTCAAACTTTCATCCATCCATCCTCCTGTCTCAGCCTCCTGAGTACTGGGACCACACGTGTGTGCACCACCTGCAGCCCAAACCTTTAAACAAAGGTTGCTGAGAGAAGCTGGGCTTAGGGCAGTATCTGGGAGTGTGTAGAAGGTGATACTCTTGGATTTGTGGCAAGAGAGCATTTCTACCCAGAGACATTCAGTGATTGTAGAGCGATTATGGAACAGTCAGAACGGTGGAGCATCCTGCTTCAGAGCATCAAGGTACCGGGAGCAGTTCGGAGTGGCAAAGATTTCCTTCCACCTGGGAGTGCTTTAGGATAGGTCCTTGCAGGGAGAGGGGAGATGGCTCAGTGAGAAAGCACTTGCTGAGCAAGCAGGAAGAACTGAGTTCAGATCCCCAGAGTCTGAGTAAAGTGGGACATGGTCGCATGCATCTTAATCACAGCTGAGAGGGTAGGCAGATCTGCAGGCCAGTCAGCCTGGCAATATGCAGCATCTAACACCAGAAGAGAAAGCTCACCTCAGACAAGGTGGAAGATGAGGACCAGCATCCAAGCTTCTTCTCTGACCTCTGTGTATACACTGTGACCTACACACCTCTGCACATATGCGAACACACTCCGATCACACACATTACATAAAGGGCCATACTTTGCCATTGGCAGGTGGCTCTGGGGCTTGCTGGCTGATGCCCTTGGAGAAGCTGGTGATGGGCTTTTAGTGACAGTTTCTAGGGACAGGAAGGGTCAGAGGCACTCATTCGCTTTCTGAGCTAGTGAAAGGGATGGGAGCAAATCTTTACTCTTCCTGGAAAATGGATGCTTTACATTTTCATTGTTTAGTGAGTATGTGCAGAGGTCAGAGGACAACTTGGAATGGTTGACTCTTTCCTTCCACTTTGTGGTTCCTGGGGACTGAACTCAGGTTCTTAGGCCTGGTGGCAAGGACCTTTACCCGCTAAGCCATCTTGCCAGCTCTGAAATAGATGTTTCAAGCAGGAGAAACTTTCTTTGTAAAAATTTGCTTGAAACCTTACAGGGTCCATTCATCTTTGCTTTCTCATTTAGGTCAAATGCCTTTGAATGAGGAATTTGGCCAATCAGAAAGTACTTAAATGGATTCCCCTGTTACATCTCATTTCTAGAGCCTGATAATAATCTTAGTTGATACAAATATTCCTTTTATTGTGCATGAGAATTGAATGCTGCATTCTGGTTTGTTCAGTTTTACCTTGGATTACTGAACACTGAACCTTGTGGGGGTAGCTCTGAATGACAAGTTGGTGCTAGCCTCATTTTGAGGAATTGCCCTGGCACTGGGGCTGCAGAAATGGGATGGTCATTGTATGTGTGTGTGTGTTTATATGTGTACATGTGTGGGTATATATGCATATGTTTGTGTATGTGTATATATATATGTGCATGTGTGTTTATATGTGTATATATGCATATATATGCATATATATGTATGTACATGTGTATGTGTGTTTATATATGTATGTATGCATATATATGTGTGTGTATGTTTGTGTATATGTGTGTGCATGTGTGTGTATGTATGTGTATGTATGCATGTGTGTGTGTGTGTGTGTATATGTAGTACTGGGGTGATAAGCCTTCACTCTATCATTGAGCAGCATCCCCCAGCCCAGTCCAGTGCTTTGTGTGGAGGCTGACTAATGGCCTATGTTGTCAACCTCACACAATCTAAAATCATCTGGAAAGAGTTTCACTGAGGAATTGTCTTGATCAAGTTGGCCAGTGGGCATGTCTATAGGGGACTGTCCTGATTATTTAATGGCTGTGGGAAGACCCAGGTCACTCTGGGTGGTGCCATTCCCTAGGCTGTATGAGTGGAGAAAGTAAGCTGAGTGCAGCCATGGATGCTTTTCAGTTATTGCTCTCTGCTCTTGACTGTGGGTGTAAAGTGGCGGGTTCCCCCAAGTTCCTGCTGCTGTGACTTTCCTGCCTTGATGAACTGACCTAATACAAGCCGTTGACTTTAGTTGACTTTATCAGGATATTTCATCACAGCAACAGGAAACAAAGCTAAGATACTAACCCATGTTCCGGAAGGGCTCTCTGACAGTCCCCATCTGCAGGATCCTGGGTCTTGAGCTCCTTGCTTCTCAGAGTTTTTCAGAATGTAAATCCATCAGTACCCGGGGAAGTGCTGAGTGTGCCTCTCTGTGTTTCCAGGTTTTGGAAAGAGTTTTCCAGTGAATACACAGGGTCTCAACTGGACAGTTCAATGGTAATTAAATATTCAATGGTAACTTTGAATCTGCATCTGAGAGAGCTGCGTTTCAAGGAGTAGAATGACCACATGTCACACTCCAAGAATAATCCTGGCATTTTTCCTATATCCTTTTTCTGGATCCGTTTTCCAAAATAAATCAATGTCTCAGAAAAGGAAGGGGAAACTAACAGGCCTCTTCGTAGGACATGACACCGGGGCCTACAAGCCTCAGAGAAACTTACCCCGCCCTTTATTTACAGGTGAAAAATGTCCCCAGAGAGATGAAGTTTAGTTTATTTCCAGAGTTTATGTGGACTAGAGCAAGAAATCAGATCTGGCTTCTCAGATGGTACTGGAGGAGCTCCAGGGAGTCGATGTAAAAATCACTTGACTTTTTTTTTTTTTTTTCTTTTAGCCCATGGTTTTGTTAAATATGAGACTATATTTCCTGGCTTTATATTTTCTGGCTGGTGCCCCAAGGCTCACCCGATGTTCTGGTTTATTTATTAGCTGTATTGAGTGATGGAGAAGACTTCAAAATACACCAAGAGCTTGCTTGCCCGGAACTCGGTGTTCTGGAAGGTATTAAAAGATGGCTTTGGGGATAACAGTCTCTTGCAGTTTCTTCGTAGCTTTGAGAATGGAGTGGGAGTTTCAGTAACACAAGTTGCTTTATACTTTAATATGATTTGTAACGGCAGGGTCTCTATCTCAAGCTGGTCTTAAACTCAGTATACAGGCAAGGATAAACCTGAACTTGTCTTCTGGCTTCTGGCTCCTGAGCGCTGATGCCCATGGGGGCCGGGGAGAGCATCAGATCCTCTGGGTTGGGACTGTGAGCCACTTGATACAGGTGCTGTGAACAGAACTTGAGTCCTCTGCAAGGGCAGCGAGCACTTTTAACCTTTGAGCCATCTGTGTAGCCTGGGGTCAGTTCTTGGCGGCGCCTGTCTTGTTGCCAGTGTGGTCTTTGATCCCACTGTACGCTAGTTCATTTAAGAATTGCTGCTTTGGTTAGAAAAGTGTTTTTTAGGACCCTTATTCTTTAGAGATGGTATTCGACCTTTCAGGGAGACACTTCCCATGTCACATTGACAAACTATCCATGGGATACATTCTCTGACTTACTCAAGGGAAGAAAACCCACAAGGTCTAAGTCTGTGGTTCTCAACCTCCCTAAAGCTACAACCCTTTAAGATAGTTCCTCATGAGGTGGTGACCTCCCCTCCCAACCATAAGGTTATTTCATTGCTACTTCATAACTGTAATTTTGTTACTATTATGAATCATAATGTAAATATCAGTATTTTACCATAGTCTTAGTTGACCCCTGTAAAAGGAGTCGGTCAACCCCCAGGGGTCGCGACCCACAGTTGAGAACTGCTGTTCTAAATATTTCCATTCTGCCATTGCGGCCTAAAGGCAGCCTTGGACAACATACGAGCAGGAATGCTTGGTTGCTGTTCTGGGAAAACCTGATCTACAGGGGCTACGGTAATAGCTCAGTGGGTGAAGTGCCTGATATACAAACATGAAGACCTGAGCCGAGGCCTTCGGCTTGGAAAAGCCCACTTGGAAAAGCCAGGCCTGGTGGCCTGTGCCTGGCTCTCTAGCATTAGAGTTAGGGAAGCTGAGACAGGCAGATCCCAGGAGCTCACTAACTAGGAGGTCTAGCTAATCAATAACGTGGGCTTGGGGACATCCATACATCAAAAATAAAATAAAATAATAAATTGAGAAAACCACTAATATTCACTTATGATCTTCACATGCCCATGTGTACCCACATGCACATATATATACACACAAACATATTCATATTATACACACACACATACACACACACACACACACACACACACACACACACATGCCCATGCACGTGGGCTGGGGAGGTGGCTGGCTTTGCAAGCATGAAGAGTTTTTTTTTTTTTTTTAAATATAGCTTTAAGCCGGGCGGTGGTGGCACACGCCTTTAATCCCAGCACTTGGGAGGCAGAGGCAGGCAGATTTCTGAGTTCGAGGCCAGCCTGGTCTACAGAGTAAGTGAGTAAGTTCCAGGACAGCCAGGGCTATACAGGGAAACCCTGTCTCGAAAAAATAAAAAACAAAAAAATATAGCTTTAAATATATATTTTATCTTTAATTATGTGCACATGTGTATGTCTGCACATGTGTGAATGCAGGTGCCCGAGAGATCCAGAAGAGAACATTTGATCTCTTGGAACTAGAGTTACAGACAGTTGCAAGCAGCTCAGTGTGAGCTGGAGACTGAACTCAGGTCCTCTGCAAGAGCTGTGTGTGCTCTTAATTGCTGAACCATCTCTTCAGTCTCCAGGACCTGGATGCCATCTCCAGAACCTGTATAAAAAACATCCCAGAGGTGGAGTTAGGGGGATCCCTGGAGTTCACCAGCCAGCCAGCCTGACCCACTTGGTAAGCTCCAGGCCAATGGGAGACCTTTGCCACAAAAACAAACAAACAAACAAACAAACAAAACAAACAAAAAAACCCCCAACCAACCAAACAAAAAAACCCATGTGGACGGCCTCTTTGGACCTCCTAAGGATGTATGCACACACACAAAGCACAGTGTACCCACTTGTCAGTTGTCAGAGAATCGGGATCTAGGGAGGCCTAAAACATACAAGCCATGCTCATCAGGGAAGATACTTCTAGGCACAGATTTGTGAAGTACACTATCTTTTTCTGAGTTTTTTTTTCTCTTTCAGTGGGGAAGACTTTACTTGTTACTTTGGCTCTGCAAAGTAGCAGTATCCAGAGGAATAATGACCAATAGAAATCAGGCTGGGGCTATTGCAGTTCACAACCCAGGGCCAATCTATGGTCAGTGTCCAAAGAACAGCTTTGGTGTATGTCGACTTTGTAGACACCTGGGTTTCTTGGTAGTCCGAATTTCAGCTCCCTCCCTTGCAAACAGCAACAAAGGCTAACACCTGCATGTGTTAATCTTTGCCTTCAACTTCAGCTGGTACACACACAGTAAGCCAAGAAGTGAGTGACCACTCACCAGAGAATAACCACTCACGAGACTGAGCACTCACCAGCCTCAAGCCCCACAATGTGACTCTACAGTGGTGCTTACCCAGAAGGAATTTCAAAGGAGTGTGCCCCAGACTGGCTAGCATCCTTCCCCACAACAGCGCTACTGATGCTCAGAATATTCCAGGGTTACTTTTAAGGAATTTCTTTCAGAATAAGTTACAAGCCAGGGCAGCAAAGCCATCTCTGCCTGCTTCACAATCTTGCCTTGATTTTGACTAAAAATGGCTTCAGCCAGGAGAGAGCTCTGCCCTGCCTCGCTGCCACCATGTGTTGTGTTGATTCTTAGCTTTTCTAGATCTCATAGTCGGTTAGAGGGGGATGAACGCCTCCCACTTGAGCAGGAGGTGGTGGGTGATGGCAGCAGGCCTCTTAGGTGTTTCTTTGCAGAAACAAAAATATTTATTGTATGTTTAATTGCAACAGGAAAGAAAAAAAGATAACCCCAAAACACATATTGCTGTAGCACTAGGTTGCCCCTAGATCAGTATGCCAGGCAGCATGGCTTTTGAATGAGATCATCTCCTCGCACAGAGACCTCCAAGATGACCGGATCTACACTCCTGAGAGCAACATCTGAGGGCCACATCTGTCAAAGGCTATTAAAAAAAATAGGATATATTAATTAAACATGATAATGCATTTCATTAGGCCATTTTCCTACCAGTATATATTTTGATCATATTCACCCACTGTGACCCCTCTCTTCTCTCTTGTCCTTACCCTTCCCAACTTTCATGTCTCCCCCCACCCCTCTCTCTCGTGGCCTATTGAGTTTCACTAGGTTTGCTTATAGAAGCATGAGTGGAGGGTTATTTACAGGAGCATGGGTGCCTTATGAGTGGCTGTACTTTGGATGAAAATCTCTCTCTTTCCTCCAGCAACCATGAATTGCCTGGATCTCCCCTAGGAGGGTGGGAGCCTTGCTAGTCCCTCTCCCCAAAGGCTGTTATTTTTCACATGGCCAATTGCCTCTGCTCTCTGGACTCTGCAAGGCTGGCTTGGGTTTGCTTTTCTGGGAAACTCGTTGTCAGGCCCCCACTCGTTGACCATAGCATGCTTTTTCTATTCACCATCCTGTGGGAGCAGGAGGTGGGTGTGACAGCCCTTCAGAATGCATGCTGCTCAGGACCATAAGCAGCTTGGGGTTTTATTTCTATTTTATGTGTATAGGTGTTTCTGTCTACATTGTATGTATGTACATTGTGTGCATGCAATTTCAGAGAAGGCCAGAAGAGGGCGATTGATCCTCTGAAACTGGAGTTACAGACAGTTGTTAGCTGCTACATAGGTGCTGGGAACTGAACACAGGTCCTCTGTCTGAGCAATAAGTTCTCTCCAGTACTGAAGTTGGGGATTTTGCAGTATTTCTGAGGAAGAACCAGGCTGGGATGGTATGTGTAGGAATAACACAGCCTGACCCCAACTAATTCCCAGTCATAGCATGACTCTTAATCCACCTCTGCCTTGGTGCCCGTGACACTGGAGGCAGAGCATTGAAATATCTAACCTCTCAGAGGTTAGCTATTATTTTCCTCTATTTTTGCAACCTTGATTGTGTCTGTGTGAGAGAATCTAGCTGCAAGAGAGTCAGTGAGAAAAGTAGTTTCTTGCTCTCTAGCCTTTGTAGACCAGGAAGGATGGCAGAAAGCTGCTGACGGTCCAGAATGAGCTATTCTACAGTGTTTGTTAGTAAGGGCATGTGCACAGTCACATAACTAACCCCCAGTAGATAGAGTCTCCTTGCCAAGAAAGTAGAAGTTAGAGCAATCATGTAGAATTAAATATTTATTGTGACATTGGGACTATTTTGTAGCAGGGGCTGCTGGGGAAAACTTAGTTGTAGGAGTCAGTACAAATGTCAGTGCCATTACCAGGGAGTGGCTTCTTTGGATCAGAGTGGCTGCCAAGCCTTGCTTATGCCCATGGCCTGGTTCTGACCTTAGAGGGAAGATGTTCTGCACTTCTGTTGCTGCTGTTGTTGTTGAAACAGGGTCTCAAATTGTAGCCCAGGCTAGGGTCTCACACTGAAGCCCAGGCTAACCTTGAACTCTAGCCAATCCTCCTGCAACGTGGAATCCTGGTGTATGCCCTCATACCCAGCCCAGCCAGCCCTGTCTTTTTATGTTAGTTCTGATGGCTTAATGACTTCATGTTGTTTAATTATGCTGTCCGCTGCTCCATTCAGTGACAGAAGAAGCCATTCCACCTGACAGGCTGTGTCAGGTACCCGGGACGTTAACAGAAGTGTACATAAATAGGACTTGAACGGAGGCCTACTTACAAATCCTGCAGAAGTCATGCTTCAATTAAAGAACTGACAATTCAGATTCTTTTTTTTTTTTTTGAGAGCAGCTTCTACTGCGATGCACCATAAGCTAGTCCACAGAGAGCACCTGAGGTCAAAATAGTTTATAAAGTATATTATAATTAAAAAAAAAATGTGTATGAGTGTTTTGCCTGTGTGTATGTCTCTGCACCATGTACATGCGGTGCTTGAAGAGGCCAAAAGGGGTCCTCAGAACCCTTGGAACTAGAGTTACAGACAGTTGTGAGCTGCCATGTTGGCTCTGGGAATGGAACCTGGGTCCTCTGGAAGAGCAGCCAGTGCTCTTAACTGCTGGGCTGTTCTCCAACCCTAGTTTTAAGTTTTAAATTGTAGTGTGTGTGTGTGTGTGTGTGTGTGTGTGAATTTGCACATAGTGACCAAAGAGGCCAATAGAAAGTGTTGGATCCCCTTGGAACTGGATCTGGAAGTGTGAGCTGCCCAACATGGGTTCAGGAAACTGAACTTTGTAAAAGCAATATGCTGTCTTAACTGCGAAGTCATTTCACCAGCCCCAAGGAATTCTCATTTCAATGTGGCAAGAGTTAAGTAGTTTCTTGTTAGCTAGAGGTATTTTCTGCTGAAAATGTCAAATGTTTACTTTTATTTAAGTCTTTCATCTGCCTGGACTTGTGTGTGTGTGGTTTGAGGTTGGGACCTGACTTCTTTTTATAATTTCTGTGCGTTTCCATGACAATGGGGAGTAATGTCTATTTGCAGTGTCTCACACTGTTCAGGATACACAGAAGGTTTCCTGTCAAGATCACGATACTTGATTGTTACCATTAATGATTATTATTGTTATTATTAAGTCTTACATTTAGTCCATTGATTAGTCTCTTCATGGTGTGTTTACTGACTGCATTAGGAAACTGACATTGATCAAGAAATCAAGCTGGAGGGGCCAGGTGTGGTGGCCTGTAACCTCTGTAGCCGAGCACTTGGGAAGCTGAGGCAGGAGGATCAGATTAAGGCCAGTCTGGCTTAAAGGAGACCCTTTCACAAACAAACAAACAAGCAGAGAAATTAATCTAGAAATTGTTCCCCTCTCCCATTTAGCATGGTTATATAACTTGATCTTTAAGTTTAATCATAGCTAGCCGGGCGGTGGTGGCGCACGCCTTTAATCCCAGCACTTGGGAGGCAGAGGCAGGCGGATTTCTGAGTTCGAGGCCAGCCTGGTCTACCAAGCGAGTTCCAGGACAGCCCGGACTACACAGAAAAACCCTGTCTCGAAAAAACCAAAAAAAAAAAAAAAAGTTTAATCATAGCTAGTTAATTGGCTTGAGTGTTTATTTGCCTCAGAACTTGACTGGTGAGTCAGGAGTTTCTCTGGTATCTCTCAATACTTCACCTTGAGTAATTAGATACTTTTATTATCAGGTTAATTCTTTACTTTACATCTTACTTAAACATTTACGTTTATTTGTGAATTTTGCATGTGCACTTACATGCCACAGTGCATGTGTGGTGGTCAGAAGATAAGTTAAACTTTCTCCTACTGTGTGGGTGCTGGGGACTGAACGCAGGTCCTCGGGCTTGCCCCTTTAGCCGTTGAGTCATCCCACTGGCCCATGGTTTCCTTATTTGCTCTCATATTACAGTAGATCTAATTTCTTCATTCATCCATGGCCCCGAAGTTCTCCTGGAGTCTCTTCCATATCGAATGGCCCAGAATAGGTTGTATGCTTACAGAGAGAGCTTGCTTGGTGGGGTGGGGGGTGGGGGAAGTGGGATAGACGTGGTGGGTTGTTACTTCTAATTTCTTAGCCCTGGTTTAGTGCAAAGGAGAGGCAGAGGGCAAAACTTCCTGGAAAACTCAAATCTACTTGGCAACATCCCCAGGGTAAGCCTAGTGCACGTGGTGAAACCTGAGCGGTAAAACACAAAACTTTATAAAGCGGACATAAAAGGAGCTATAAAACGAGAAGAAAGTTATCATTTATATGGTCGAGGATGACTGCCCCTTTATGGCTCCAGTGTGGTCATGAAGATTCACTCAGGCTAATGAGCTCTGGGCCTGAAGGTAGTGTAGCCACAGGCTGCTACTTTTAATAATGTACAAGAAACCCCGTGTGTACCTGGGAAGCCAGCCTGTGGTGTGGCCTGTGAAATCGCTCCACATTCAGGGCTCTTCTGAGGTGCTCAGTGACCGGGTGATGAGCTGAGTCCCCCTTCTCTAAATGCATGCTGTTCTGTGGTCTCTGTAGCAGGTGGTGCCCTACCCAGGCACCTCTATGCAGTCCAGTTAACCGAGCCCTTAACTCTTACAGTGCCAGTGGCTAGCTAACACCTTCCTTTCCTGGATTGAAGCCTTCAGACTGGAGATGACTAGCCGTCACACTCATCCTTCTTCCTGGGGTGGCCTTGTGCCTAATGACCAACCTCACTGACTTGTGTGAATGGTTGGGAATTGTGTTCCCTAGGAGTTTTTCTCACCTTGCTAGGGCCTTTACAAGGCTGGTTTTAGGAGTTGGTCCTAAAGAGTGCACTTGACTTCCCAGCATGCTCGGCTTTTAGCATTTCCTGAGTGCTTTCAGAAGAATTGATGGGGGCTGGGAGGTGATTTCCCACACGGGGCATATCTAACCTTAGAGCAGCCTTCTGAGCTGGCACTGGGCAGCCCTCACTTCTGGTTTTGCGAGGAAGCCAGAGCTTGTGTTTTGACTCTCTTGGTGAAGCCAGCCACTGCTGGGTTAGCTGGAGTAGTTGGTGCATTGGCCTTGGTATATGTCTTGTTCATGGACAGTCTTCATCCATGGTGGATGAAAAGAGACAAGCACATGTCTCCCTCAGCCTCTGCAGACCTCTCTTCCTGTCAGCCCTCTCTCCCATGGACGGCAGCTCCTCCCTCCTCCCTTTTTCTTCTTGACTGCATGCTTCTGACATTCACCAAGTTATCAGAACGAAGTATTCCACATGGCTTTCGAACCATGATCCTTCTCTCTTGGCCCCATATCCAGTCACTCAGTGAGAAGGGACTGCTCCTTGTTTTACCCTTTCTGCTTTACTCTTGATCCCTCTCCTCTGCCAGGAAATCTTCTGAGGGGTCTTGTGCAGCTCACAGGCAGGCACTGACACCAGGAACCTGCCCAGCCACTCCCAGTGCTGTCTCTATATACACACTCTCTCTCTGCATGTGTGGGAGGGCTGAGTCTTACTGTAGTAAGAAAGTGTAGTAGTAGAAAGACCATGAAGAAAATAAAATGGAAAACATTAAATTTTTTTCCAATGTTTTAGCCTCTCTCTCTCTTTCACTCTCTCTCTCTTTCTCTCTCTCTCTCTTTCTTTCTTAGATTTATTTATTTATATGAGTCCACTGTAGCTGTCTTCACACATACCAGAAGAGGGCATTGGATCCCATTACAGATGGTTATGAGCTACCATGTGGTTGCTGGGAATTGAACTTGGGACCCCTGGAAGAGCAGTCAGTGCTCTTAACCGCTGAGCCATCTCTCCAGCACACATTAAAAATTCTTAATCAAGAGCTTATTTGTGTGTGTGTGTGTGTGTGTGTGTGTGTGCATGTGTGTGCACGTGTATCATTGTGAGTGCGTGCGTGCCACAGTGCGAATGTGGAGGTTGGAGACAACCTTGTGTGTCAGTACTATCCTTCCCCTCAGTGTGAGGGTCTTAACGACCTGTGGACTTCCGGGGATTGTCTTGTTTCTGTCCACATCTTTCCAAGGGAACCCTGGGATTACAGATGCATGTGCCATTGTACCCAACTTTTACATAGGTTCTGGGGATCCAAACTAATGTTGCACTTGTGTGACAAGTATTGTGCCCACTGAGCATTTTCCCAGCTCCCAACTGAGGGGCTTTGATTCTGTCATCATTATAAATAACATTCTGAATTCATATTCTCTCTGTCTCTGTCTGTCTCTATCTCTGTTTATCTGTCTCTGTCTATCTTTGTCTCTGTCTGTCTCTGTCTCTCTTTATCTCTGTCTCTGTCTCTCTTTGTCTCTGTCTCTGTCTGTCTCTCTCTTCAGACAGGGTATAGCCCGTGTTGTCTCCAACTCCCAATCTTGCTGCTGCTGTGTCCCCTTGCTGCAGGGTTACAGGCATGCACCCCTGTGCCTGATGTTAATTGAATTTGTGACGAGGACAGCGAAGAAAGAGACTGTAATCATCAGCACTGATGATTGTTCTGGAAGCTGTCAGGCTGACCTGGTGAGCCAGCATGTGAGGAGACACAGCCAGCGTACTTTTTTCTCATCCCTATTGGGGTCTCGCTGGTCAGCTGTCAGCACTGCAGGAAGCCCCTCTGCTCCATTCTGTTCTCTGCTTTCTGATAGTTCAGGGATTCGCTTCACTCACGGTTTGGTTCTGGTTCACTTTCTCTCCTGGGGCAATCTGATGCTGTTGTGAGGACGGCAGGGTGTGGGGATAGCCTCTGCCAACGCTGCCCCTCCCAAAGTGACCAGAAGGAAAGGCATGAGGTCAGCAGGGATCTCAGAAGCTGACTCCTCACTGGACTCCTCTCAGGGGACTGAGGGTGTCTAGACTTGATGCGTTTGAACTCTCTGTGCATTTCTAGATTATTGCTGGACTCCATGCTGCTTCTGCTGGAATTTACACAGCTCAGGGAGGTTTTCTGGGCTAACCCTCAGCTCTGTTTAAATCAGCTGGAAAGACTGCCTGCGTTTATACCTGGTGCACAGACTTCTCTTTGCTCACCATGCCTCCCCCTGGATTTGTTGATTTACCTAAGATGACTTCTGTTTCCCTTTATCTAGGCTTTGGGTTAAGAATGAGCTAACATTTCCTTTTTATTTGCAGGGGATCTGGGCATAGTATAGTCTTCTCTGTGTGTGTAGTTACTGAAGTATTAAATATAAGATATTTATCCCCTTCTTTGAAATTTATTTCCATCAGTTTTGATATTAAAAGTGTCAACATTTCACATCCTTCATGTTTGGCCTGAGGAGAACAGATTTTTCTATTAAATTAAAAAAAATTGTATGTGTGTATGAGTGTATGTGTGTTTGTGCACACACACATGTATGCTCATATATGGAGTCAGAGGGTAATCTGTGTCCCCTCCTACCTTGTGGGTTCTGGGGATCAGGTTATCAGATTTAGTGACAAGTGCATTAAGCCATCTTGATTTTTTTTTAAAAGAATTAAAACATTTTTATTTTATATGTATGCATGTTTTGCTTACATGTATTTAAGTATACATGTATGTGTGCCTGGTGCCTGTGGAGATCAGAAGAAGGGCACTGGATCCCCTGGAATTGGGTTTATGGACTGTTGTGAGCTGCCATGTGGGTGCTGGGAGCCGAACCCAGGTCCTCTGCAAGAACAGAGAGCAGCCAGTGCTCTTAACTGGTAAACCCTGTCTTCAGCTCCTGATTTTTTTTTTTTTGAGATAGGATGTCATGTAGCCCAGGATAGCCCTAAATTCACTCTGTAGCTGCAGATGAGCTTGAACTTCAGATCTCCCTACACCCACCTTTGTACACGTGGGACCCAGAAGCTCCTTTACCTGCTGAGCCATCTTGCCAACCCTAGTGACTGATGTCTCTGGATACCTGACAAAGACAACATTAGGTAGGATGGGTTTATTTGGTCTTGTAGTTTGAGAGTATAGTCTATCATGGTGGGAACAGCTTGGAGCCGGAGTGTGAAGCAGTCTGGAAGCAGAGACACATAAATGCTGGTACTCAGCGCTCTCTCTCTCTCTCTCTCTCTCTCTCTCTCTCTCTCTCTCTCTCTCTCTTGACTCCAGAACGTCGAATAGTGCTCTCCACAAAAAAGGATGGGTCTTCCCACCTCAGTTAACCTGATCTAGAAAATACCTCACAGAGGTGGCCAGGGATTGGTTGCCATAGTGATTCTAAATCCTACCCAGTTGACAATCAAGACTCACTATGACAACTGCTTTGTGTTTGAAGAAAGCAGAAGGATGAGAACGTATTTTGAGACTCAGTTCTCTTCAGTGTCTTAAGTAAGTGATATCACAAGCCACGCCTGGTGTGTGTGTGTGTGCCTGTGTGTGACTGTGTCACCCCGTCTGGCCTTGAACTAGTAACCTTCCTGCCGGAGGTTCATGAGTGCTTGAATGACAGGCGCGTGTGCCATCAAACTCAGCTCAAGTCTGGGTCTTTAAAGTCAGCAGTGAATAAAGCATTCTTGTGTAGAGTGTGAGATTCCACAGGGGAGTTTGAACACATTTCCCTTTAATGGCTGAGATGAAGTGTTGCATTTTTCATGAAAGTTTTATATCTTTGACCTATTTAATCTTTCCCCCTCTTCAGGAAATAAAATGTGGTGTTCCTTTCCCAAACAGGACCATTGGATGTTTTGGAAAGGAGATCGCCGTGCGTGCGTGGAAGCACACGGTGTTTGGAAATGTGAAAGACGTCACCTACGGTTTCCCCTCTTACTAATGAAATGGATGTTTTAGTGGCATCACTTTGATCAATGACTTTCTTCCAGGAGCTTTAGAATCAACATAAAAATGACGCTTTGTTTATTTCCACGATCTGATTCTTTTTTTTTTTTTTTTCAAATAGAACCCTTCTTGGAAGTAATGCTTACTCTCTTAGGACATTTAATTAATGGCAGCCTACCCTGGGTACCAAGGACAGTTGTTTTGTGCTGTACTATACAATATGCAGAAAGGATTAACTCAGAAATTACACACTAAAGGGCTGGAGAGATGTGCTAGTCACTAGAGAGTGTACTATTCTTTCAGAGGACCCATGTTCCATTCCCAACACCCAAGTCAGGTCCCCCACAGCTGCCTGGAACTGTAATTCTAGAAGATCTGGTGGCCTCTCTGGCTTCCATGAGTGCTGCACTCACACCCTCAAATCCACTCTACCACACACACATACACATAAAATTTAAATATAAAAGTAAGTTAGAAGTACGTGCTAATTCTCCACTTTTTTTGTGGAATAATAAATCAGGATCTTGGAATGTAGCTCAGCTGGTACAGGTGCACACAAAGCCCTGGGTTTGAGCCCTGGCATCCCATAAACTGGGTGTGGTGACAACACTCATACTTCCGGCATTTGGGAAGTGGAGGCAGGAGGATTAGCAGTTCAGGGTCGTCCTTGGGGTATCAGTAGTCTGAGGCTAGCTCGGGCCAAATACTCTGGGGGGAGAGAGAGAGAGAGAAGAGAGAGAGAGAAGAGGGGAGAGAGAAGAGAGAGAGAAGAGAGAGAGAGAGATGCATGAGGTTGAACCAAAGGATGAGTGAAGGCCATGAACTTTGGAATAACTCCTGAATGAACTTTACATGCTGACTGGAATCTGAGGGCCCAGAACGCTCTATGAAGGAAAGATAGTTCTAGAGAACCCAGAACACCTCTAAAGATAGTTCTAGAACAGGAGAGGAGGTGTGGCCCAACCTATGAAGCTGTCAATGGAAAAGAGAAAGGATTTTCCCATGAGAATTATGACTGTGTATTTTATATCAAATCGTTCATGTAGACTTTCCCAGTTGTTTGAATAATTTATCATTATTGTTTATTTGTGTGTAGAAGCCAAAAGTCATTTTTGAGTGTTACTCTTCAGGGTTATGATGGTTTGAAGAAGAATAGCCCCATAGACTCCTGTGTGTGAATGCTTGGCCATATGGAGTGGCATTATTAGGGGGTGTGGCCTTGTTGGAGTAGGTGTGGCCTTGTTAGAGTAGGTGTGGCCTTGTTAGAGTGGGTGTGGCCTTGTTGGAGGAAGTGTGTCACTGTGGAGGTGGCTTTGAGGTTATATATGCTCAAGCTATGCCCAGTCACACAGTCTCCTTCTTCTGCCTTTGGACAAAGATGTAGAACTCTCAGCTCCTCCTGCACCATGTCTCCCTGGGTGCTGCCATGCTTCCTGCCATTATGATAATGGACTAAATCTCTGAAACTGTAAGACAGCCCCAATCAAATGCTTTCCTTTATAAGAGTTGACTTGGCCATGGTGTCTCTTCACAGCAATAAAACCTTAACTAAGACAGGAGCTGTCCACCTTTCTTGTTGAGACCAGGTCCTTCATTGGCAATTGCAGCTCACTGATTCTACTTGGTTAAATGGGCTGGCCATTGAGTCCCAGGATCTCTTTGTAGCCATCTCTACAATGTTGAGATCACAAGCCACCACAGATGTTTATCAGGTGCAAGGGTTCAAACTTGGGTCCTCATGTTTGTGCAGGACCAAGCTATCTCTCCAGCTCCCAGTTTGCCAGAGCCCATGGTCTGAGCCTGAGGTCATTGCCTGAATGCAGCAAAGTCCTCCATCATCCTGTTCTCTTCCTATCAGGAGGTATTTTCCTTCCTTTAGTTCCCAAAGCAGCATTTCAAATGTGCTTTCACGTGTGGCCCTAGGTGCTGCTTCACCAGGCTGTTTAAAGCAAGTCCATTTGCAGCCAAGTAAGTCTGCCTATTCTAATACAGACGGCACCGCCTCCATCAGGAGGAAGCGAGCTGAGCACCAGCGCTCATCTCCCTCTGCTTCCTGACTGTATGCAACATGACCAGTTTCCTCATGGTTCTGTGGCCGTGCCTTCTCTACCATGATGGCCTATACCAACGCCTTCCTTCATAAGTTGTCTGCCTCAAAGTTGACACTCCATAAACCACCATGGAAATGGAAATGTCCTGAGATGTAATGTCTCTTATGTCATCTCTCTCTCTCTCTCTCTCTCTCTCTCTCTCTCTCTCTCTCTCTCTCTCCTAGCTTTTGGTCAAGCTAGAAGTTTTGTATTTGAATAGAACATGAATTACTATGAATTGGTTTTCCTGGGAGTTTCTTGGAATGTTTGACAGTTTCTCAACAAAAGAATTCCCAGTGTGCATTTTCTTCTCCCTGGTAGGGAATGCTAAAGTACAAATCGCATCTGTACAGGGCTAAGTTAGACTGTAAAGGTTGAAGGGGACCTTGGCACGTGTGTGTGACTACTGAAGCTGGCAGCTTGGGTCTGAACATCTTCTATTCAGGTCTTCCTGATTAGCAGCTTGTAGATGGCTGACTTTCTCTCAGAGAAGGGGGTGGTGGAGAGGGTCTTTGGGTCACCCTGCCCCCTGCACATCTAGCCTCTCTTCCCAGCCAGTTAGATTCAATTCTGCCCGAATTGCATGTGACCTTGGGGTCTTGAGGGGAGGGGCTGCCAGAGCAAGAGGCTTCATCTATGCAGTTATGGGGAGACCACCATCCATGCTGGGAAACACTTTCCAGTGCAGCCTTTGGAGGAGAGCACCCACACTCCTGTAAGATATCTGTTATTTGTGCTTTGCAAGTAAGTCCAATAAACTTACTCGTTTTCTAGGGTGAATGTTGGTGGAATCCTGTCTGGGTTTGTCCAACCTCAGTGAGGGGTGGGATAGATGTCACCCTCTCTGACTAGGAGAGAATGTGTATGAGCACATGTGTGTATGAACATGTGTATGTGTGTGTGTGTATGAGCATGTGTGTGTGTGTGTCCCCATGTGTGTGCATAAACCTTTATTCATATGTTCAGATCAGAGGGCAGCTTCTGAGAATTGGTTCTCTCCTTTTACCTTGTGGGTTCTGGTGGTTGAATTCAGATTTGGTGGCAAATGCTTTTACCCAATGAGCCATTTCACCAGCCCTGATAATATTTTATAACAAACTATTTCTGTCTGCATCAAAGTCATTTCCTGTGTTAATTTTGGGTGGGTAATTTTTTTTCCTATCTAGTTACATTGTTGGAACCTTCTGGATCCCATTAGAAAGCACTGCCAACAGCTCCCAGCCTTCCTTTGATCCCTACTTGAGTTGCCCTGGTGCTGACTTTCATGTTGAGATATATTTTATGCTGTTAGAAGAGGCCCCGTCTCTCTCTGATTTATCCTTTTCTTCCTAAATGAATGTTGAATATTCTCAGATGCCTTTCTGGTGCCTTCAGCAAGGATGGGTGACCCACTCCTAAAAGATTGCTTTTTCATCTCAGCAGGACGTGGAGGAGATAAGATTGGGAGAGGGATACTCTGGGTTACACATCTCAGCTCTTTAACCAAAAATGCTCCCAACATCTGATAGGCACAGAGCTGCTCGGCTGCGTCTCTGTTACTGTAACAAACAAACCTGTGATGATTAACGTGTCAAGGGAAAAGGTTCTGTGCATGTATATGTGTGGGCTGTGGAGGCCACAGTGCCCTTGGGTGTCTTCCTCAGTAGCCCTCTCTGCCTTGTTTTCTGAGATAGGACTTCTCATTGGATCTGGATCTCACTGATTCACGTGAGCTGGTTGGTGACTTCTGTTTATTGCCCCGTTCCAGGGACAAGATTATAGATAAGTGTCACAAACTGTGCTTAGGTTTTATGTAGGCACTGGAGGTGCTTGCATATGACATACGTTTATTTACTTACTAACTGAGTTCTCTCTTTTGCTTAGGCAAAGGTTCGTTTTTTGTTTGTTTGTTTGTTTTGGTTTGGGCTTCCAATTTTAGACGTCCTGGGTCATGCAAGGTTGATCCTGTTATCTGGGGTGAAATTCATGTCGAAGCACAATTGCTTGCTTCATAGCTTGGAGGAAGGGAGGGGAGACAGGCCATGATCTGACAGTCCTATTTGAGGGCATGCACCTAGAAACCTAAAGATATCTCAGGGACGTCCACAGACCTAAAGATTTCACCACCTCCCAGTGTGCTCTGCTGGGGATCCAGACTCTACCATGTGGGCCTTTAGGGGCAACCCTGTAGGGCCTGGTAATAGGTTTCTTTTGGAGACTGATTTTTGATATTCTGTTTCCCCTGTGACACCTTTGGGCAGCTTCAAGCTTAGCTTCAAGTTGAGGTGCTGTGGAATGGGAGCACAAGTGCATGCTGGGAGCACACGTGCATGCTGGACATTTCCAGATCTGAGCTCGATCCGTGGGACCGTGGCCTCTGAATCAGTACTGAGCACTGGGGTGGGGCGAGGCAAGGTCTCATCCACACGGTGGTTATTATCTGGATGAGAGCTATCAGGATAATTTGTCTGCACATGGACTTTCAGAAGTCACCTTGATGCTCCAGTCATTCCTGAAACTCAATTAGTGGTTTCCCTTCTGCTTTGCCTTTGCCAGGCATGGTAGGGTGAACGCTAAATGGACAGGATGTTTGAGTTTGTGCTGCCTGTTGTAAGATCAATACCTCTGAATTAAAATTTTGTAAGGACCTAAGTGCACATTTCTGCAGAATCTTAAATGACCTTTGCAAATCATAGTTATTGCCCTTAAAGTCACTTGTGGTCCAGTCGCAGAAGGTGACTGTGGCCATAACTCATCTGCTCGGCCCATGGGGGTTTAATGACCTGATTTTACTCATTGTGCCTCAAGTTAATTGTCCAGACTTAAAAATATTTATTCTCTCTCTCTCTCTTTCTCTCTCTCTGTGTGTGTGTGTCTCTCTCTGTCTGTCTCTCTGTGTTTCCCTGTGTCTCTGTCTTTCTCTGTTTCTGTCTCTTTGTCTCCCTCTTTCTGTCTGTCTTCCTCTTTTTCTGTCTCTGTCATTCCATCTCTCTGTCTCTCCATCTCTCTGTCTCTCTGTCTTTCTGTCTGTCTCTCTCTGATGGCACACATGGAGGTCAGAGACAACTTGCAGGAGCTAGTTCTCTCCTTCTACCATGTAGATCCCAGGAATCAAACTCGGTTGTCAGCTTGTCAGACTTGGAGGCAGGGACCTCTCTGTGCTTTGAGACATCTCACAGCTGACTTTGTTAGTTTTCTCTCCCAGTTGGCCTCAGTCTTTTTATGCAGCCTTGACTGGTCTACAACTGGCCGTGTAGAACTAAACTCACAGTGATCCTCCTGCCTCTGCTTCTCAAGTGCTGGGATTACAGGCATGCGGTGCCAGACCTGGCTGTATGTAGTTGAGAATTCATTCCCTCGGGCAGTGGTTCTCAACCTTCCTAACGCTGCGACCCTTTAACACCCTCATGTTGTACTGACTCCCCAACCGCAAGATTATCCGCTTTGCTACTTCATAACTGTAATTTTGCTACTGTTATGAAGCAAAACTTAAATATGTGTTTTCCGATGGTCTCAAGTGACCCCTGTGAAAGGGTCATTTGACCCCCAAAGGGGTTGCACCCCACAGGTTATGAACTGGCTCTAGGGAGCTGTAAATATCTCCCTTCCCCTTCCTCCTAACATCCCAGTCACAAACAAGATCAGTTCTACCAGAGCTCACCTTGGGGAACAAATGAGTTTATTTGGCCTACTTCCAAAACATGCACGAGGGTGTGCTAACAGGAGCGTGGGTGACCCCAAAGCAGCTGCTCTGGAAAGTCTTCCCTTGGTGCGGCTTTCCCAAGGCTGCATAGATGGAGCCCATTCAGTTAACTCCCCAGCCTCCTACAGAGACCAGAGACCACTTACAGTGAGGGCAGAACTGTATGCTTATGGCTGAGAAGCTTGGCTGGAACCTCAGGTCCCATGGTCCTTCCCACCCTGTCTTTCCCTGAGAGAATGTCAGCAGGGCACAGGCCACTCCTGAGGCCGCTTGCAGGTGGGCACAGCTGATCTGATGAAGACGGTGGTGTCTCCTCTGCTCTGAGGATGGTGTTCTCTGATGGCCATGTTTTTCTTACTGCTTATTTCTTATCCACAGGACAGCTTGCTTGTTTTTGATTGTAAAGGTTGGGAGTTGGGGAACTGAAAGTCATTCACACCAGAGACAAAGCTCTTTGCCTGCTGGGACTCCACGCTCTTCCTCTACTGGGTCTCTCGACCCGCCATGTTAATCTGCTTTCTGTAACTGTAGGTAAGAACCCTAGACAGTCAACCTGTAAATGAGAAGGTGAGTTTTGGCTCAGTGCTTGAGAGGTTTCTGGTTTTGATCAGTTTTTCTCTTGCTTTTGGTCAGCGCATCATGTATAGTGGAGCAAAGATACCTCCTTCACTGTAAGAAGTCAGAGAGAGGAGGAGGGAACGGACTAGTTTTCCAGGGTAGACCTTTCACTAAACTGCACTTGTCAAAGCTCTACTGTCCCTGTGCAGTGCCAAACTGGGGACTGACCAAATTCAAAATTCAAAATATAGAGGCATGTTATAGACAGGGCATTCCCTGTGAATTAATTCCTACAGTGCTTCTAAATGAACTCATGGAGACCCTTGGTGAAGTGGCTAGAGACACATGCAGCAAGGAGCATATCGGCTCACTGATGGCTCTGACAGTGGCATCTGTTACAGTAACAGCTGGGGATCACCAGTGTTGTACAATGTTTCCTGGCAATGATGACAGAGAGGAGGAGCAATCCCACCCAGGGCCAGCTTGGTGAACCAGTGAATTCCTTGGTACATGGGTGAAGGGTTACCCATGGCAACACAGTTGATTCCAAGGCAGCAGCATCACCAAACAGCTTACTTGGATGGATGACCACTCATGGAGGCTGCCTCCCCTGTGCTCCTTGCACCATTGGTTGGCACCTCCCCTGGACAGTCTCCTCCCTTCAGCACTAGCTATTGCTTATGTAACAGCAGGGTGGGGCCTTGTGTATCTTGTAACTTTCAAAGTGTCCTGAGTCTTATTAGTTTCCTTAGCTTCCTGAATATGTTTTAAAAGATTTATTTTTACTTATATGTGTGGTTGAAGGTATAGTATATATGTGTGCACACACTCTGCATGTCTTAGAGAGATGGCTCAGCAGTTAAAAGCACTTGCTGCTCTTTAAGAGGACCCATGTTGGTTCCTAGGACCCACGTGACAGCTCATACCCATCTGTGGTTTCAGTTTCAGGGGTTCCAGTGCCTGCCTCCTTCTGCTTTATGTGGGCATTAGCCATGCACAGGGTACACAAGAACACACATGGCAAACACTCTTACACATACAATCAAAATCTTAAAAGATGTATTGGTTTTGTTTTACACGTGTGTGTGTGTGTGTGTGTGTGTGTGTGTGTGTGCACCTATATATATGATGTATTTACCTGTGGAGTCCAGAAGAGGGCGTCAGAATCTCTGGAACTGGAGTTATTCCAAGCCACTGCTTGGAATAGAATACAGATCCTCAGCAAAAGCAGCGAGTGTTTCTAATTGCTCGGTCCTATAGCTTCTTTAATCTTATGCCGTCCTTCCTCTCTTTCCCCTCCTCCCTCCGGGTGGTGGGAGGATGTTTCAGCTCAGAGGAAATAGCTCTGCAACATCAGGACAGGCCTCTTGCCTTCCCAAAGGCTGCAAAGATTGTATCTGTATAAGAGAATATTAAAAACGTTGAGATGACCCTGAACAGTCAGGAAAGGAACACTGGATACACATCTCTGCTCATGAAAGGAGAAAGTCACACACACACACACACACACACACGGACACACACATGCACACACACGGACACACACATGTACATATGCCATATGCACACACACTCATATTTTAGGCTTAGTTATCTGCAAAATTTACCAAGTCAGTGTAAAAATGATAGATTCCGTTACTAAGGAAGTGTTTGCCGTTTGTTCTCATGGAAGCTGGTATAAATAGGCAATGACCGTGTTCTCTTTCAGAAGTAGATTTTATAAGATGATGTGACTGAAATATCCCTTACATATCCCGGAGTGCCTCTGTCCCTGCTGGCGTGTCTGTAGACTCATGGTAGTTGAACATGTTTCAAATTCAGCTAGATAATGGATCTGATTCCCATTGGCTTTGGGTTTGGCTTCCACATGTCAGTGGCTTGAGAAGGCTCTGGGTTTGTCATTCTTCTGACGACTGGGATCTTGTCCGTGGTATTAGAATGTCTCCCGTTCTATGTCAGCGTTTGCTGAATGTGTGCTCTGTCACTTGTATGATCAGGCTTGGAGCTCTGCATGAATCACATCCATGCTGTCTGTGTGGCCTCTGTCCATCCCGATTTGCCAGCCAATTCCTGTGAGTCTCCAGTGAGCCTGTGCTATTTTTAGTTGGCTTATATCACACTGAATTTTCCAGCGTGCTGGCTTTCTGGATGTGTCTGTGGCATATGCGCAGGTTTCCACAGATTGCTGTCTTCGTATTTTAGGTTTCCAGTAACTCAGGGAGTTAAGCTGAAGTGTTGAGGTTTCCTGGGGTTTCAACCTCTGCACTTTTGATTTTGGACTAATAGTTTGTTCTGGGTACCATTCTCTGAGTTGTAGAATGAACAGCACTGTTCCTGACCTTGACCCACAAGATATTATGGGAGCAAAAATATCTCTAGAATTTGTGGAGACCTTGGACTCAGGGATTTCCCATGGTTGTGAATAACTTGTTTTGGGTGTGCACAGGATGATTTTGAGGGAGCATGGGCTGTCACTGTTGGAAAGTGAATAAACCTTGTCAAGCACAAACTATAAGGCAATACAAGGGGGAAGCCACTCATATAGCAAAAGCGTTCCCACCCTCTAAAGGAAATGCGGATGAAGTTAAACTATGTGGTAAAGGCATGTAGTGACTAGCTGGGGGCATGGCTCAGTTGGTAAAGCACTTATCTCCCAAGAGTGATGACCTCAGTTCAATCCTCAGAAACCTTGCATAAAGTCAGGGGGTGGCGGCATGTGCCTGTAATCCCAGCGCTGGGTGATGGAGGGAGGTACAGATGGGAAGATATCGGAAGCATGAGGACCAGCTAGCCTGGCCAGCGGGAGGCACCTGAGGACTGACCCCTGAGGTTGTCCTTAGACTTCTACATCTGTGCTGTGAATGCGCCTGCCTGCACCCACAGGTACACCCCACCACACAATCACCCCCCACCCCGAGTTTGTAGTGGAACATTGAGGGAGTGGCTATTCTTCTAGAATAAGTCCAACAGAAGCCTGAGGCATGGGTACATGTTTTACCTGGACTGTCACATTGGGTAGGAGTTCACCCAGGTCTGGTTGCATCAGAGTCACCAGGAGAAGCCGCCTTGAGTGAAGTCTAAATGATTGTACTATGGCTTGTCTTAGACCACACTTCCTGTTGCAGGGTCAACGTTAATAGCTTTCCTCATGCTCTCAAAGGGCCCTGCTTTGAACAGTAAATTTTGTGGTCATTCTGTGAAAAAAGGACATGAGATTCAGGAGTGGAAGGTGTGTTTGAGGTTCTTTGAACCCCATGTTGTCAAAAGGTGACGTAGGAGCAGGAAGGGTTGGGAGGAGGGCTGGACACAAGAACGGGACCAGTTTTTTATATATTGTATGAGTATTTGTTCTGCATGTAAGTCTATGTACCACATGCATGCCTGGTGCCCACAGAGGCCAGAAGAGGATGTTAGCAAAAATACACCCTGCAGGTGAAATGTAGCATACCTATTGATCACTTTTCCCATTTTCCATGTGTATGCATGCTTACATATGTGTGGGTGCATGTGCACATGTGTGTTCATGTATATATAGGCTGGAGGCTGGTTCTCCATCTCTTTTCCACTGAACTGACTAAGGCAGGGTTTCTCAGTCAAACCCTGCCTCCTTTGCCTGCCTGCCTGCTTACCTGCTCTGGGCATTCCCAATCTCGAGATCCTGTGTCTGGACTTAGAGATGGGGTGCTATACTTACGTGGCATTTATGTGGGCTCTGGTGCTCCAGACCCTGGTCCTCAAACTTAAGCAAAGATACTTAACTTGAGTAATCCTCCCAGCCTGTAAAGAAGGCTGTTGGAGGATATCTGATCACACGGTGAACCCCGAGTTTGTGTTGTTTACTGGGAAAACCTATTTCTAGTTGTGGTTTGGCCCAGCCTTATCACACACCTTTATTCCCTCTGGCTGGAAAACAGACATTCTCTTAGTACACACCTTGGATCCCAAACAATGAAGGTAAAGTTAGTTTGTAGAAGGAAGCACCCATGTTTGAAAGTGATGTCTAATCAAGTGGCAGACGAAATGACAAGTCAGAGAAAGATTTGACAGACTAGGATATGCCCAACTCTCTTGAGAAGAGAGAGAAAAGAGAGTTGACTTAGAGAGAGCAGTACAGAGAGAAAGGAAGAAGACGGTTTTACCGGGAGAGTTTTAGAGAGAAGGTTGCAGAGAATGACCAAGCTAGACACAGGGGAAGACAGGATGAACCAGAGAATGAGAAGGAGCCAGAAGATTAGAACAGATTGCCAGAGTTAGTATGAGGCCAAGCAGAGCAACTCAGTCAGAGGCTGAGAGAGAAGTCAGATCGAGTCAGTCAGCCAGGAGAGGAGTCTGAGCCAAGCAGCTGAGTTGAACCAGCCAGTTAGAGTTCAGGAAGAACTTATTATTCAGCAGTAAGTCTCAAAGATGGAAAACATTCTAGGTCTAGATAAGATTGTATGGAGGCCAGAACTCTCCAGAACTAGGCCTAGGTAGCAGAGGGATGCTGTAAGCCTCGGAGACAATTATATCAGGGGAATAAAAGTTTTTTTTACACAAGGTTTTGTTGGCACATAAGTGCAAGCCTCCATTTATGTTTTGTCAGTGGCTGCCTCAATGTCATAAGGGCAGGAGTGGATAGTTGTGACAAACGCTGTATGGCCTTTGGTGCCTAAAAGTATCCAGGATTTTTTTTTTTTTAAGACAATGTCTTATGTAGCCTTGGATAGCCTGGGATAGCCTTGAACTCTTTCTGATCAAGTTCTAGCTTTATATTCATGAATCACACACTGAAGTCCATCTTGGGTCTTTGAAAGAAAACATGCTGGCCGTTCCCCAGTCCAGCAGAGTCAGTGTCTGTCTCTGCAGATTCTTTAAGCCTTTTGCACATCTTCCCTCTGTGAGGTGGTTTAGGAGCGGCCCAAATCCGTCTGTCTTTGTACACATGCCTGTTTCGAATGGGTCTATGTTTTTAAGTCTTGCAGCAGAGATGTGTTGTCCAAGGCTTTCCCCAAGAGAGCTGAAGCCTGTCTGCCCACCAGGAGGGCTGGCACACTCTCTGGCACCCTCTCAGTGCTCACAGCGAGGGGCTGCCAAGGCGCATCCTGCCTGGGTGCTGGTACTGTGACAGCAGCCTGGCTGTCATGTCTGGCCGCTTTTTTTTTTTCCAGTTTTTTCGCCAAAGCCACAGTGATGATATGTCACAATTTCACTGATATATGTTTTAAGTGACTGATTCGTTTATTTTTTTTGTGGTGTTGGGGATTGAACTCAGGGCACTCTGGATGCTAGGAAAGTCCCCCCCCCTTTTAAAAAATTGTGGGACAGGGTTAAGTTGTTCATATTGGACACCAACTTACTGTGCAGCCTAGGATAGCTTTCCCTCTCAGTCTTTCTACATAGCCCACTGAAGAGCCAGGGTTATAAGCCTGTGCTCTTAGTGCCTCCATAACATAGCAGTATAGGCTGAGAATGTGGCTCAGTGGTAGAGCACCTTCTCAGTATTCAGATGACCATGGGTTCAATCCCCCAGCACACATACACACACACACACACACACAACACACACACACACACACATCTACACATCATCATCATCATCATCATCATCATCATCATCATCTAGGTTTCCTGTGGTCTAGACTAACCTTCAATTTGACATGTGGCTGAGAATGGCCCTGAACTCCTGACCCTCCTTCCTCCACCTCCCAAGTCTGGGATTTCAGGTGCGCACCACAACACCCGGTTTACGTGTGATAGGGAAGCATTCTGGGGAGCACTCTGCCAACCGAGCTGTGGCCCCAGCTCTTAAAGCATTATTTTATATGAACACTTAAAAAAAAAAACCTTTCTCTTGGTTCTGAATCCCACACCATGCACCCCAATCCCACTCGTCTCCCCTCCCTTTGTACCCACCCTTCATTGTTAGCTTTCACAAATTCAAGAAGCGCTAGGCTTTTGGTTGCCTCTTCCGGATCTTTTCTCCACGGTTGTGGCTACTTGCTCAGCCCCCTTGAGAGCAGTAGTTTCTGTTGAATCAGCTGTGGGGTGTCTGCCACATGTGAGCAGAGGCTGAACTGTTAGACAGACGGGGCAACAGCCAGATGCTGACCAGAGACAGAGCTAATTAGCCAAAGTTAGGGGTAAAGCTCCCCACCCTCTTCCTCGCTGTCTGGACAGCTGAGCTTTCTGGAGGAGACTCTTAAACAAAAGGAGATTGGTTGCCCTGGGAAACGCTCAGATAAGTGAGGAATGCTCTTTAGTCTTTTATGGTCCTGGACCTTGTCCCTGTCCCACTGGGATCCTCTTTCATCTTGCCTTCTTGCCTTTGTACTTTTAAACACCCCATGAATATTATTACCCACAGCCCCTCATATCCAGCCCTCTGCTGTGTTTCTTGAAATTCTTGGTAACACTTAAATATAGCTTTGATCTTGTATCCTAGAATATTCTTTGCCCAGTGCCAGTCATAACCTACCTCTTAGAGCTGAGGGGTCTGTGGTGCTGATGTGAAGTCTACCACAGAGAACAGAAGCCAAGTGGGGTGCTGGGTCCCTGTCACCTTCCCTGAAAACTGACAACCCTCAATGCCTGGCTGGTTTTCCTTCTACTTAGAAAAGCAAAAACAAACATTGTGGCAAAGCCATTAAGAGCACTGGCTGCTCTTCTGGAGGACCTGGGTTTGATGCCCAGCACCCACATGGTGGATCAGTGACTCCAGTCTGAGGGGATCAACACTTTCTTGTGGCTTCTGTTGGCACCACGTAAGTGTGGTGCTGTAAGACTCTGACAAGCCGAGGATCTGTGGCGGGGTCATTGCAAAAGCAAGAGGAATTTTATTGTTCCAGCATACTGGTGTCATCCTGCATCCAAAAGGAGAGTTAACCCTGGGCAGCTCATTCGGCAGACCTTTATACAGTTTCCAGGGGTTGCATAGAGAAGCAGCGCACAATATGATTGGCAGAACAGTGTGACTTTTAAACTGATTGGTCTTTAGGGGATGAAGTGGCAAGGACCTCCCTTGTCCTCGGATAGCCAACGTCCATCCTGTGGGACGTGTCCATGTACTCTGGGTCTCCCCACCCGCACAGGGTTGGTCTTCTCCCCTGTTGTCTGAGGAGTGTTGATTAGTCTCTCTCTTCTGGGGCCTTTCCTGAGCTGACCAGGAATGTTAATTAGCCTCTCTGTTTCTGAGCTGACCCCTTCAGTGCACATACACATATGCAGGCAAAACACTCAATTCATACATTCATCATACATACATACTTACATACATACAAACATACATACACATATTAGATATAATATATATATTATATATACTTATACATACATTGGAACAATATAGAGACACAGAATCAGCAAGTGGCTAGTATAGAAAATTCTCATCTCATCTCTTATTTTTTTATTATTAACCTAATATTAGTCTAGTAATCATATATTATTAATGAAGAAATGTTGACAACTTACTATTAACTGGACTATATAGTTGACTCTGTTTCCCTTAGTTTTGAGTTCATGTCTTCTTCCCCGAGCCATCCAGGATCCAGTCAGTTGCCATGTTTCCTTTGCTCTTCCACACTGGGCTCCTTTTCCAGACTATCCAGTAGTGAGATGTTCCAGTTAGACACATTGCAAGACTGGATCTCCATGTGCCCCCTTTCCCCATGTTTGGATGATTATCATGTGGGGACGTCTTAGTCTTTCCTGTCCATGTGATAAAATTACTCTGACAAAGACAGCATTAGGGAGAAAGGGTGCATTGTAGCTCACAGTTCCAGAGTACAGTCCGTTATAATGGGGAAGTCCAGGCCGCCAGATCATCATTAGCCACGGGGTCAAGAAGCAGAGAGTGATGAATGCAAGCTGCTTGCTTTCTCCATTTATACGTTTAGGACCTTCGGCCCAGGGAGTGGTCCTGCCCACCTTAAGGTAGGTCTTTTCACATGAGTTTTGTAGCTGGGGTAACCCCCGTGTCCCATAGACAAGCTCGTCTCCTGGATGATTTCTAGATTCTGTCAAGTTGACAACATTAGCAGTCGCAGAGAGACTGACAGAAGCAAGGAGCCATTTCTATTACATTATGTGAAAGGCCCATGGTTGATGACTCTTATCCCAACACTGTGATTCTCTCTCTCTCTCTTCTCTCTCTCTCTCTCTCTCTCTCTCTCTCTCTCGACGGGTTTATTCCACATCCTAGGCTGGCCTAGGACTTGTTATGTACCAGGTCTGGTATGATGGCTAATCTTGACTGTCAACATGAAGAGAAACCTCAGCTGAGAAATTGCTTTCGTCAGGTTGCCTGTGGGCGTGTCCATGGGGGCAATTTCCTTGATTGCTAATCAATACAGGAGGGCCCAACCCACTGTGGGTTATACCTCCCTGGGAAATGTGGGCCTAGGCTGCATAAGAGACGTAATTGAGCAAGCCAGGAAAATTAAGCCATCAAGAAGCACTCCTGTGTGGCCCTTGCTTCCTGTTTTCTTTCCCTGGCTTCCCTTGATGATGGGTTGCAATCTTGTCAGCCAAATCCACCCTTTCCTCCCCTAAATTGGTTTTGGTCAGTGTTTTATCACAACAGAGAAGCAAGCTAGGGTTCCACTTTGATCTCATTCTGCCTCAGCCACCCAAGTGCCAGGGTGACAGGTGTGTACCACCACACCTGGATTTCTTGCTGTTGCCAGTGGTCACTTGCGTGGAAGTATCCAGTTCATGTTTTCCCATGGTAAACCCACTCTTTTTACAATTGCCCCTTCGAACACTTTGGAGGAAGTCATTCTGCCCACCCTACACTTGAGTGCTGAGCTGTGTTCCTCTCATTTGACGGTGGAGGGGCGACATAATTTGTCACCCTTCCACTATGGTGTGTGTGCTCCAAGCTTCCCAGTTGGTACCTGAAACCAAGGAGGGTTCTGAATTCAAGCACTGTGATACTGTGACAGTTGATCTGATGATCACAATGGCTGTAAGTGACTCACAGGTGTGTAGGACATACAGGTGGATATCCTGGTCAAAGGATGATTTACCTCTAGGGTAGCACAGAGCAGGACAGGGTGAGATTTTTATCACACTACACAGAACAGTGCATAATTTAAAACCTATTTTGATTTATTTCTGGAATTTTCCATATAATGATTTTTAACTACAGTCAACTGCAAGTTACTAAAATTTTGAGAGGTGAATCAGAGATAACGGGGAGGGCCTACCATATTTATGCTTTACTTTAGGTTCTAGTCCAACGGGACTTCATTTTGATGCTGAAAATCTTACTGTTTTGTTGCTTTACAAATTCTTTGCTTTTAGCCCCTCCGTTACCTGGAGACTCCCCTGGAATCACCATGTGTTTTGCTTGTTTTTGAGAGTGTCCTTACTTCTTGGCTACAGTTTGTTCTTGGCTACAGTATGTCATAGACTTCCTGCCCTGATCTTGGAATTGGAATGATCTCTCCCAGGAGCTCTGTTTTCTGTTTTGGAGAATGGGATTAGAAACCAGAATCAGGGCATTATGGGTACTTACTGCCATGGAGATGTCACTTCTTGTGAGACAGAAGGAAAGAAATAGGAGCCCGTGTTTGTATACACACACCTATTTTTACAGATGACCATTATACATGGAGTTTAATGAGGGTTTGACTCACTAGTTTAAGGACCTAACTTCTACTCTGATTCATTGCCTCCGGAGTCAGCCTAGGTCCTCCTCTTGTCTGTGAACCCCCAACTGCAACGTCTGTTGGGGTTCTCTTCTCTCTCTATCATGTGTCTCCTTAACTGCTAAGTCCAGAGACTGCAGTAGAGTCACATGGCCCCATGGGGAGAGGACTTTATCAGATGCACAGTGAACTCTGCTGCCCCTTCGGCTTTCAGTCTTACAGGCTCACTTTCTTCCAGAGCAGCCCTCGCCCAGCTCCCATCTGCGAAGTTACTCATACATTCTTAATACTGTTAAACTTTCTCGGCATAGTCCAGGTTTTCCCCCTGGATCCTCCAACCTCTTAAACGCTTTCCTTTTAAAAATCACGGACACCACGTGACTCTCGTTGTATTGAGCCCTCCTTTAGCTTTTGACAAACACGCCACATTATAGATTATACAGAAGGGCTTCGTTACTCTAAAAGTCCTGTGTGCTTCACCCCATGCCCCCGACCCCCAAACATTACTGCTCATCTTTTTGTTCTGGCTATACCTAATACTTTCCTGCTTTCTATACTTCAAGTTCCTGATGTCATTCCCCATCCACCTCCAAGATGAAGTCTCATTGATAGCTTTGGCTACCTCTAGAACTCATATAGACCAGGCTGGTCTCTAATGCACTCTCCTGCCTCACCCTCCTCAGTGCTGGGATTATAGGTGTGTGCTGCCACCCCAGCTGAGTCTCTTCTATGTTCCCTGGAGATACCCGTTGTTTGAAATTCAAAGTCTGTAGTCTCTTTTGGAAGGCACATGATGTTGTACTCCCCCAGGATGTTGCACCCCACTTAGGAACAAAGGAGAGAGTGGCTTTTATTGTTCAGATGCGTTGCAGCCAGCACCTGTGTGGGCTGCCATCTATAACATAGCTGTCACTGTCTTTGAGTAAAAACTGCTTTGATGCAGGCTTTCTGAGCAGCCCTGCATGGCAGATCCCACAATTTCACCTGTCCTTCCTTAGCCCAAGATAATGGTCTTTACTCAGCAAACCATTTTGAGGGAAACTGTGAGGCCCTTCCTCCTCCCCTGGGAACTACTCCTTGGAATCTCTCTAACAGGGTATGATTCCTCAGTGATATGACTGGACAGGGGACAGGGTGGTCAATCAGACTCTATGCTGGAGATTGACTCGAAGGGGTTCAGACGTAGCTCAGCTGGCAGAGTGCTTGCCTAGTAAGCACAGAGGAGCCCTGGGTTTGTGACCAGCACCACATAAACCAGGTGTCATACCCACGTGTAATCCCAGCACTTGGGGGTCAGAGATGGGAGGATCAGAAGTTCAGCTTCAGCCGGTCGGTGGTGGCGCACGCCTTTAATCCCAGCACTTGGGAGGCAGAGGCAGGTGGATTTCTGAGTTCGAGGCCAGCCTGGTCTACAGAGTGAGTTCCAGGACAGCCAGGGCTACACAGAGAAACCCTGTCTCGAAAAAAAAAAAAAAAAAGAAAAAGAAAAAAAAAAGTAGTTGTTCAGCTGCACAGTGAGTTTGAGACTAGCTTGGGCAATGAGGTGGGGAAGGAGGGAGAGAAGGAGTGGGGAAGGGAGGAGGGAGGAGGGAAAAGGAAGAGGGAGAGGAAGAAGGGTGAGTATCAGCAGCAAACAGGAGTGTTGGATGACCCAGAGGATAGCAAGACTCAGTTCAAAAGAGAGGCGATTTTGTCAGTTCTGGGCATGCCCTTTTGGATACCATGTGTGGCATGAACAAAGTCTCAGATTTGGAACAGGATTGTCTTCAGGACTTAGAGATTGTGGGCATGGGCGTGACATCTGATTCTGTCCTGTCGACCAGAAGTTACAGGTGGTGTGGGTCGGACTGCACCTTGGTTTTTCTTGTCCAAAGGAGACCATCACTAGCCGCCTCGAGTTTGATGCTGGGATGCTTTTAGTTGGAAGCCTGGATGTGTATAAATGTCACCCACAGGTTTCTGAATGACATGGATGGGCCGGCAGCCTCAGGCTTGCCCACTATTCATGTGGCGTTTGAACTCTCTACCCTTCCAGCCCTAGTCTTGCCTGGGGTAGCCCTGTACTGACTTGACCTCTCTGTCCTTAGGGGCTTGGTCACTCCTTGAACACACTGGGGCACTATGTGTGTGCATATGCACCACATGCACGCCTGGGCCAGTGGAGACCAAAAGGGGCATTGGATACCTTGGAACTGGAGGTATAGACAGTTGTTAGCCACCGTATGGCTTGTTAGCAACCACATAGTTGCTGGGAACCAAACAGGTCCTCTGGAAGAGCAACTAGGGAGCTTTTAACCTCTGAGCCATCTCCCCGGGGAGTCACTCACTCGCCTTTTTTCTTGCCCAAGTAATTTTCCACTCCAGAAGCCATAGGTGAAAAGTGCGTTGCAGGCTCATCTCACCTGTCCCAGCGGCTGTGCAGCTGAGATGACCTTGAGTTTCTGATCCTGGTTTATGTTCTGCTGGGGAAGGAGCCCAGGGCGGTGTCTTATTAGGTGAACACTCTGCCACCGAAGCCATAACCCAAAGTGTGTGTCGATCAGAGGTCAACTCAGGTGTCATTCCTTAGAACACCTTCCTCCTTGATTTTTGAGGCAGAATCTTTCATAGACTTTGAGTTTTGTTTTTTAAAAGTTAGTTGCTCTCGCTCTCTCTCTCGCTCTCTTGCTCTTTCGCTCTCTCACTCTCTCACTCTCTCGCTCTGTACACCCACCCTTGACAATATCCCACCAGTATGTGGGATATGTCAGAGGACAACTTGTGGGTACCTGTTCTCTCCTTGCAACATGTGAGTCCTGAGAATCAAACAAACCTCAAACAAACCATCAGGTTTGGCAGCAAGCTCCTTTTACCTGCCTAGCCTGAGCCTTCTTGTCTGCCCTGGGAACTTGTCAAGTACACACAGGGCAGTTGGCTATCAAGCCAGAGGGATCTCTACTCATCTCCGCCTCCCCAGGGATGGGTTTGCAAGCGTGTACTTCCACATCTGACTTCTCACAGATGCTAGGGTCAAACTTGGGTTCTGCTGCTTGCACAGCGGCCATTTTGCTGGCTGTGCGACTTTCCCTGCCCAGAGTGTATGGCTTTATAAACGCTTATTTCATCTCCCAGGAAATTTTCCTTTTGAGATAGGAGTCTTATCTTGTAGCCCAGGCTGGCCTTGAACTTGATCCTCTCGGTGTAGCCTGAGTTCTGGAACTGTAGGAACAGGCCACCTCACCTGACCTTACTATTTCTTCAAAGCCAAAGGGAGATTTAACATAATATCATAAAGATTATGGGGATTGTCAGCATGTTTTAAATAATTAAATATAGCTTTTCTGCCTAGGAAAGGACACAGTTGATTGTACCCTTTCAATTATTACTCAGTTTATCCAAGTCGTACGTTTGACAGCTTAGTTATTTCTGAAGCCTTGAGTTCAATTTGTGGAAATGATTTCATTTACATACTAATAATTTTCATCTCAAAATGGTTCCCCTACTCACTGAGTGACATCATTTAGCTTCTAAATTTAACAAATTAAAGTTCTAAGGAAGGCTGTTAGCACTATTTATAAACTTAATCAGACTCCTTTAATATTGTAACCTCTAGTCATAGATTCAAAGTATCTATTTTGCTGAAACACCTTAAGGCTCTGAAGTTGTGTTTCATGTCTTCACAGCCCTTGACACCTTCAGGCATACTCCTCAGTACCACAGAGTCTCAGTCATCTCAAAAGGTCAGAAGCAGACTGGAGAGAGGGCTCAGTGGGCAGGGGGGCTTCACTACACAAGCAGAGGACCTGAGTTTGAATTCTGTGTAAAAAGTTGCGTATGCCTGTGACAAGCAGAGACAGGAAGATGACTGGGCCTTGCTGGATTCTAGCCTAGTTCCGGGTTTGCTGGAAGCCCTAACTCAAAGGAATAAATCAGAGTGTGATAGAGCAGGACATCACATGTCCTCTGGCCTCTGCAAATGTATGCATAGGCATATGTCCCTGCATGTGTACATGTGTACACACACACACACACACACACACACCACAATACACATACACAGAGAGAATCACACACACACACACACACACACACAGAGACAGAGACAGACAGAGACAGACAGAGATAGAGTCAGACAAACAGACAGACACCTGGAGAGCTTGCCCATCTCTTAGGGCTAGCATAAACATTCAGGATACAGGCTTCCCATTGGCTTCCCAGATGAGTGACTCCTAATGTCTTTAGGACCAGTGCCATCTGGAGAAAGAGAACCTCAGTTGAGAAAAATGCCTCTATCAGACTGTCCAATGTGCAAGTCTGTAGAGCATTTTCTTGATTACTGATCAATGTGAAAAGTGCCAGCCCTGGGCAGGTGGTCCTGGGCTATGTAAGAAAGCAAGCTGAGGAAGCAGAGAGGAGCAAGCCAGCAAAAGCGCTCTGCCGTGGTCTCTGCTTCAGTTCCTGCCTCCTGGCTCCTGGCTTGGCTTCTTCTAAGGTTGGACTGTGATCTGTAAGCCTAACAAACCATTTTCTTCCCATGATGCTTTTGGGACCTGTCCATCACAGCAACAGAGAAGCAAGCTAGGACAGTATGGTTGCCCTGCTTGTCTAAAGACTCTGGTCTGGTTGGGGGTGGGGGTTGGGTGAGTACTCCTGGCATGTCTGACCCTGCAGTGGTGACTTTGTCCCCTGCTGTTCCCAATGTCCTGTGGCCATCTCTCCCAGAGTGACATTATCGATACTCTCAAGAGAGGAAGAGAGTAGAAATCACCACATGTGACTGAGGCAGACCTGGAACTTCTGATCCTCCTGCCTCCCCTTCCCCAGTGCCTGGGATTGTAAGTATACACTATCAAACATGGATTTAGGAGGTGCTGGGGATTGAACCCAGGGCTGTGTGCATGCTGGGCAAGCACTCTGCCAACCGAGCTACATTTCCAGCCGAGAATAGATCCTTTGGAAGTTAAAATATCAAAACCAATACAATATTCCTCCCCATGGTTATGGGGTTTGAGCCTGGAGCCGTGATCACGTCAGGGAACATTTTACTATAGAGCTTACAAGTCCCCAAAGATAGTTATTTTATGAAGTATTTATTTATATTGTGTGTGTGTGTATAAGAGCAACAAGTATGTGGTACTGAGAGGACAACTTGGCAAGAGTTGGTTCTCTCCTTCCACTGTGTGTGTTCTGGGGATCAAAAAGTCATAGGCATGGCAGCAAGCCTCCTTAGTCACTTGCTGGCCCTGGATTGTGATTTTCTTAGGGAGCAGAGACTTGTTTTTATACAGAACGTTTTTGGACAGAAAATTCAGCAAGGGAAGGAAAAGACAAGAAGCTGGTTTTTAGGAGGGGGTCATGGGCGGGGTTGAGGGGAAGCACGGATGAACACAGCCGGCCTTTTTGGCAGAAACACGAGGCCTGCTGATTTCAGTTTTGTTAATTGGAAAGAGCAAGGGGGACTAACAGGTGCCCGGAAGTAATTAAGCGCTGATTTATGGAGCTTTTATGTTGGGCTAAAGGGGACTGTGAAAGTGTCCCTGTCAATGGTTTAAGAGTATGGAGGGGGCGAGAATTTGCATTCTTATTGCACTGATTAGCATACTCTCTGAGCGGTGGACGGCAGGACATAATTTTTAGAGTGGACAGAGACTGTAACTTAATTTGAGGAGGTTTGATGTCTGGCTAAAGGTGTAAGACGTTCATTTCTAGTCTGCACCTGAGGACAAAGGTATCCTCTCCCTTGTCATCACATCAGACCCCTCTGGCTTTAGAGGTGATGGGCTGGACGCTATAGTTCCCAAATCACAGATTCAGGAACATTTTTATGGTGCTGTGTTTTACACGCATGCACACAGGCGTGCCACGGAGCAATGTTGGGGATGGAGCCCGGGGTCTTATGCATGATTGGCAATCACTGTCACTGAGCCATGGGCCCTTTTGTTATTTTTTGAATTAAGGACATGTGTGAATGTGAAGAACGCATATATAAATGTTATTGTATTTTTCCACTTTGAGACGGGTCTCATGTAGCCCAGGCTGCCTCAAACTTGCTTCTGTAGTGGTTGAACTTGACCTGAAATCCTGTTTCCATCTCTCCAGTGCTGGGGGTACACCACCGCGCCTGGTTTATGTGGTGTTGGTGAGCAGACCTGGGGCCTCAGGCATGGCAGTTAAGTACTTGATCCGTGAGTTACATCCCAGCCGGCTGACAAACTTTGAAATGTTCTATGATGCAGACTTTCCGGGTAGAATGAATGTCAGGTATTGATATGTTTTGGCTTAGGGGACAGAATTGAATACATGTCAAGAATGAGTGGACAGGGACAGTGAATTACTTGTTGGCCTCGTGGAGATGTTCATGGGTGGGGGCTACTTGCCAGAAGGTTGGATAATGGTGAATTTGTGTTTTAAAGCCGTGGGGCTGGAGAGATGGCTCAGCAGTTGAGTCCTTGCTTGTTCTTGCAGACATAAGTTTCTAGCGCCCATGTGTGGCTGCTCAGAACTGCCAGTAACTCCAGCTTTAGAGGATCTGAGGCCCTCTTCTGGCCTCTGCAGGCACCCACTACCCCAGACCCAGTAATGAAACTTGAAGAAAATAAGATTCAGGTCAGTGAGAATAGAAACTCTTTTTTTCAGTGACATTCCTAAAGTGATTTCCATGGGATACTAGTCCCGTGAGACACAGTGTCCCAGACGGGATTTTTGCTGGAGCCTGGGAGTTGCCACACTAACCATGTGTCCACCAGTCTCAGTAAAGCAAGAGAATAGTTTATTGGATGCTATCTAGAATAGTATATTGAATAATATATTAGTTCTGTAATACTGAACTCCCAGATCCACACGAAAGAAAAACCTAACTGTGGTACCAGTCTGTCCTCAGGAAAGGCTTTATTTATTTATTTATTTTTGAAAAAACAGTCTCAAAAGTTGGAAGGCAAGCAGTGAAGAGGTACGACACTTTTGGCTAACTAAGCAAAATATTATCAGCTAAGCTCTTAGAAAACTATAACTGGTCCTGTGTGAGGTAAGAAGGTTGGTGGACGGGTGGTGAACAGGGGAAATTTCAGAAGGTTGAGATAACAGGGTATGAGTGAATCAGCCATAACTCTTTGGATGATTAGTAGCATTCTTCGGTGTCAGTTAAAGTAATAACAATGAACTTAATTTCACCTTGTGAGTAACACGGACTCAGGATACAAAATGGCCACAGTTATGTTAAAAGGAGCAGGCCTCCACAATTATGATTAGTAAGTTTGGGAAACTGTGCCTTTCTGTAGCTGTGCAATAAACAAGTCATGTGGCAGAAGAACTGATGCCTGGCCAGATGTCACTTGTCTTCTCAGACTTTGCAGGTGATGACACTTGCTATAAAGGTATTTATTTCATTTTTATTTATTTGGTACGAGTGTGTGAGCATGTGTGTGAATGTCACAGTGTGTGTGTGTGTGTGTGTGTAGGTCAGAGGACAACTTTTGGGAGGCCAAGCTTTCTCTTCTTCCAGCAGGTGTGGGTCCCAGGATGGAAGGCAGGTTGCCAGTCTTGGTGGAAGCCATCTTTACCCCCTGAGCTACCTTGATGGCCCCAGGATGGTGCTCTTTGACTGGTGGACACTTGCTAATGTGCTTCCAGAACATTCTAGGGAGGAGACACCTGAGCTTGGCTTAAGAAGAAAGTCAGACTTGGTTGTGTGTGCTTGTAATTTCAGCCCTTGGGAAGTAGAGGTAAGGGACCAGGAGTTCAAGGCTAACCCTGGCTACTTAAAGAGTTGGAGGCCAGCTGGATATAATGAAATTTAAAACTAAAACCTCAAACAAGCAAAACAAAACCCCTAAGCAACCCAAATAACAACAAAAGAACAAATGAGAAGAAACAAAAAGAAATAGTGGTTACAGGGCCTGCTCGGGGCTTTGTGTTCCAAGGATAAGAGCCAAGTTTGGGTCCGTGAGAGATGTGGCTCGGGTTATGTTTTGCCATTTGGCTGTTGCTATAAATGTCAGTTGTCAGGAGGGAGAATACTGCAGTGTTTCATGTCCGTACATTGTATCGGGTCTACTTTGTTTATGCCCTCAGTTTTGTGACTCCTCAGTGTGGGCATAGTTCCCGGGGAATGTATATATATATGCTAGTGTATGTGCCGAAAGGTTGGCTGTTTTCTTTTCATTTTTTTTTTAATTTTAATTTAATTTAATTTGTTCTTGGGTGTACAAATTCCCTGGCCGCCTCAGTTCACAGAGGCTGGTGTGGACCCCGGAGGTCACCCCAGCTACTCAGCATGAACTGAAAATGCCTTCCTAATCCATGTCAGGGCTGTATGGCATTTGGGGGATTCCAGTTAGACTGTATAGTCTGTCATGCATGCTATTATGTATATGTAACAGAGAAATACAGCATCTAAGTTTATGGATTATAGGTGTGTATATATGAGTGCAGGTATCTGTATATCACAGATTGTACATGGAGGTCAGGGGAGGGACAGCTTCTGGAGTCAGCTCTTGCTTTTTACCTTGTTGCCAGAGGCTACGTCTCCCTTTCTGTTTCTGCTGCTGTGCTGTCCTCTGGGCTACAGCCCACGAGCTTCTCAGTGGAGAGATGTGTGGGATACTTGCAGGCTTCAATAAAGAAAATGTGTCAGAAGGACTTGAATTTTGATTTTGGAAGAGAGGGTCTTAGGGAGTGATTCCTTAACTTTCCATTGTACGCTAAGACTTTAGAAAGTAACTGTTAGCTTCTGCAGTTTTTAATTTCTCACACCAATTATTCATACTCCTCCCCTATCCACAGCTATCGATATTTTACCCCCCAAATTTGTTTTACATTTGTTTATTGATTGGTTATGTGTTTATCTTAGCACTCGTATGGAAGTCAGAGGACAACTTTTGGAAATTCATTCTCTCCTTTCACCGAGTGAATCCCAGGGGATCACTTCAGTCATCTTGATAGTAAGGGCCTTTAGCCACCAATCTGTTTTGTTTTGTACAACCAGAAACTTACCGTCTGTCTATCCCCCATCTCCTTTCTTATTTTTCTTAAAGATTTATTTTATTAAGTGAGTACACTGTTTTCAGACTGTGTTTATTTATCTTATGGAGTAGCTGTCTCAGATACATCAGAAGAGGGCATCAGATCCCATTACAGGTGTTGTGGGTGCTGGGAATTGAACTCAGGTTCTCTGGAAGAACAGCCATTTCTTCAGCCCTGGATCCTTTCTAATTTGTAAACACAGGTTCTCACATAGCTTCTGATTCACCGTGTAGTTGAGTATGACCTTGAACTCCTGACCCTCTTGTCCCACAAGAGATGTGCTGAGATAGGAAAGCTGTGGTGGAACGCTGGGAATAGTGTGCTGCCTCTCGTCCTCGCCGTTCCCCGGAAGCTCTGAGAGGCACTGGAAGGCCTTACAGCCTCCATGTGGGAAATGTGAGGGAGGCTCAGGTACCTCCCCCATGTGCTGTATCAAAACGTTGACATTATCTGGTCTTCACCTTTTCCAGTGGAATTTTTTTGGAGCACTGCCATAGCCTTCTGTTTACTTTCTGAGGCAGCTGCTTCTGGTTTTACAACATCAGCGGATGTAGTCACTACAGCTGCTGTCTGGCCCACAGTGTCTGAAACTACTTTCCAGCCTCGTTCAGAAAAATTGGCAAATCCCTAATGCTACGGCCTGCACTGTGAGCTCTGGGCATCCCCAGCTCCATGTTTATAAACCCCTATGCTGGGCATCCTGGACTTCATGTTTAAGGCTCTACCTCAGCAGCTGAAGTGTGGCAGCCATATTGGAGAATGTGTGGCCCCCATACTTTCTAAGGGCCCCTGATTTGGCCTCCTGCAAGACTGAAGCCATAGTGATGAAAATGATCAAAGCAACAGACACCACGTGACCTTGAACCTGAAGTTCTCTGCTTAGGAGCTCTCCTTCCGGTGCCTGTAGCTCCCACAGGATCTGAATGAATCAGGGAGCCTCTGATTCAGGCCGAGGTTGCTTAGAAGAGAAATGTGGGTCTGCCATTTGGTTTTGCTAGGCTTGGGAGATGTAGGGATTCGCTGAAGGGAGTGACAGTTCTTTCTGATTTTACAGAGGAATAGGAGTGGGTGTGTAGTACTTGCTGGGGATCTGAACCCAGGTCCTTGTGCTTGGACAGCAAGCGCTGTATCCACTGAGCCTTCTCCTGGTCTGTCACCACTACCATTATTCCTTTACATGTAAAGGTGTCAGGTGGCTGGTTTTAAAGCTGCTCCTGAGAGGGAGGGCAGTTCGGAAGGCCAAGTGGTGTTTGTTGGCAGCCAGGCTGTGGAGAGTGGCCCTGGGAAGAGAAGCCAGCTTGAGGGTTTATGTAAATCACCATGTACTCATTTGATCCGCGAGAGGGGAATGAAATGGTCAGGGTGCCAGAGTGGCTCAGCAGAATCAGCAAATCACTGCAGAGCTGTTCACTAAATTTTTTTCTTTTGCTAATGAAATAATTTGCTGAGAGGGGGCAATTTAGCAAGAAGTCCCCCCCTCCCTCGCTTTTAACCTTGAGCTACTAACAGCGGCTTTCATTAGCAGTTGAATGGTGGCGTTAATGGCATCTTTCATGTTCTATTCTGCCGGGTCCCTTTTCCAGGACCAGGCTCCAGGTACCTCAGAAACAGCCTCATGAAACAGAAGGCAGGAAGGAACAGAAGCCAGGTGGAGTTGGTCTTCCTTATTTTGATAGAGAAGGTTAAGATCCAGAGAAGAAATGACCGATGGAGATTGTTCTAGAAGCGTTGTCTGAGAGACCCCAGAAAGCACAGCTGGTGGTCTGGGGCTTGAAAGTTATTTACTTTGTTCATTGATCTACGACTGGTTTGTGGTAATTATATGTAGGTAGGAAAGTGCACCATGTGCATGCAGTGTCAACAGAGGCCAGAAGAGGGCGCTGGAGCTCCTGGAAGATGGTTGTGAGCCACCATATAGGTACTGGGAACTAAATCTTAGCCTCTGCAAGAGCAGCCAATGCTATTCTGAGCCATCTCTCCAGCCCCCTTTCCCCAAGCTATACATACATGTAAATTCTCTCTGTATGTATATGTGTAGGGGCCAGAGAATGACCTTTGGTGACCCTCGTTTGCCATTCACCTTTGTTTTGAGTCAGAGTCTCTCACTTTGACCTGCAACTTGTCATTTGGCTAGGCTGGCATGCCAGAGAGCCCCAGGGACCCTCCTGTCTCCATTGGCCTCCCTTGGTGTGGGATCACAAGCTGGCTTTTCCTTACATGGCTTTTGGGGATCAAACTCAGGTGTCTTTGTGTGGTGAGCATTTTACCGACTGTGTTGTGTTCCTAGCTTAACATGAATATATTTTAGGACATTTCCTTTTGGTTCAGTGAACTGTCTCTCCTGTGACCTCAGATGACACTGTTAGATGGCCTCTGACCAGGCTCATCCGCTGTAGATGCAGGTTCCTGGTGGCTGCTAATCACCCAGTTAAGTGACAGCTAAGTGCACAGTGCTCCTTTCTGGCCCCAGGGGAGCTGCTGCTCTTCTCCCTACATCTCACTGAAAGAAGAGCTCCCACATCTGTGGGCGATCAATATCCTCCCCCCACCGCACCCTACCCCACCCCACCCCGGTACTTAAAATATCCTGACCAATGGAAGCAGAGTGTTACAGCAGAGGAATCGATCTCGGAAAGTCTAAAGGCAAGCAAACATCCGGAAGTTACAGCGAACCTAAGACAAGGATGTTTATCCCTGTCTGGTTTGTTTTAAACCTTGTCCTCTCTTGTGAAATGGAGTGGATGGCAGTTGAGCTATTTATGCAGCAGGGACACCCACACCGTTGTCCCTGGCTAGGCACCTGGCCTCTAATTCATCTGGGGGAGCCATGGACCGTAGGGCTGCAGGTGAAAAAGTGACTCTTTTAGCTGAGCTTCGTGAAAACAAGGCTGTCTTCCCATCCCGCCCCATCTGTATATGTTCTGTGTTTTATATCCATCATCTGTCTGCCTGTTTGTCTGTCTGTCTGACGGGGTCTCACGTGGTTCAGGCTGGCTTTGAACTCATCCTGTAGCCAAGGGTGACCTTGAACATCTGCTGCTCCTGCCTCTACACTGTAAGTGTGGGCATCATAGGTATACTCCACCACGCAATGTGCTGGGGACCAAACCCAGATCCTGGTGTCTGCTAGGCGAGCGTGCTGCCAGATGAGCTACATCCTGTCTCCACTCTGATTGGGCATTTTGATCTCTCCCAGGCTGCTGCAGTAGGCTCTGGTCGGCAGCCCCTGCTTCCATCCCCCGCAGGGAACCTCACTATAGAATGATACTTTGTTTCATGCCTTTGCGGAGTCCTTCCTGGACTTCTCCTGGTACCTGCTATCCAAGCCTGGCGCTTCTCAGGTTTGCCAGGTTCTGCCTTCTGCCAGGCACTGAGACCGTGCACCTGCCGTTCCACACTGTTCAGGACACACCAGCTGTCTTCTGTCCCCGTCAACCTTCTGTGCCACTGCCTTCCCCAAAGTGATATTTGTGGTCCAGAACATGGTGCTTTCATTTAGCTCACACTTCTGGCCCTTGTCCTCCTGTTTGTTGCTCATGCTAACACGTCTCTGTGGCAAGTGGGATCTCCTACATGGCACCATGTTGTCACTCTCTGCGTCTGCTCTTCTAAGGGGCTTATGTGTGGTTGGGGTGGTAGCTCAGTTCGTGAAGTACTTGTCATAAAAACAGGAGGACCTGAGTTCCATCCCCAGTCCCCCACAAAAGGCAGGTGTGACTTTAGCACTGGGAGGCAAGCACAGGATGATTCCTGGAGGTCCTGGGTAGGCCAGTCTAGCAGAATTGGCAATCAGTAGATTCAGTGGTAGAGCCTTTCTCAAAAAGTAAGGCCTATGACAATTGAGGACACCTGCTATTGACCTCTGGCCTCCACACACACCCACAGGCATGCACATGCATCTACACACACACACACACACACACACACACACACACACACAGAGAGGCACACACACACATATACACAGAGGAATGTATACACACACATGCACAGAGGCACTCTCTCACACACACACAGTGGCCCACACACATACAGTAAAGTGCTGATTGACACCAAATGTTCTCCTTGTATCTGTCTTGTATCTATCTCCTTATATTGTAGTTTCCCTTCAATGGAAAACCATCTCCATGAGGGCAGGAAGTTGTCTCCCTGTGTCTGTTTATGTCTCTCCTGTGGGGACTTAGGAATCAAATCCCACTCCACTGAAAGAACAACTAGTGTTTTTAACTGCTGAGCTGTCTCTCCAGCCCCTAAGTGTGTTAGTGTTTGCACATGTATGGGCACACGTGCAATGCATGTGCTCTGGTGCGTTCAAAGACCAGAGGTTCACATTGGTTATCGTCCCTGATTGTTCTCCACCTTACCTGTTAGGCAGGGTCTCTCACCCCTACCCTCAGCTCACTGAGTTTGTTAATGTAGCTAACATACTCCAGGAATGCTGTCTCTGTTTCCGGAGTGCTGGGATGACAGGTAGGTTGCCCAGAACCTAAGAGGAATCTGAACCCTGGCCCTCAAGCTTGGGTGGCTTGTACTTTAACCACTGAGCTGTCTCCTTATCTCCCGCTCTCCCTTTAAAGACTTCTATGAAATGGTGAGTGATCTGAACGGGACAGTAATTTTGAGGAGACGTTTTTTTGTTTGCCAGTACCACAAAGGAACATGAATTAACCTCCTCAGTCACAACACTGAACTAAGCCCAGAGGAACACTCACTGATCAAGGGAACTCCCTGAGGAATCCCAGTGCACTTAGTAGGGCTTTTCAGAACATCACTGACAGATAACATGAGGAGTTGTAATTGCATGCAGCCTCCAGCCCCAGCTCTCTGGTGGGAGAGCCACAGAAGCAGGAGCTCTCGCTAGAGCTGGATCACATACATTCTCTAAAGGAATCATCTAGAAATGGCCCTGGGGTGACTGAGGCATGAAGTCTGGAGTGGAAAGGGATTGGCTGTTTGGCTCTCTTGGTGAAAGCTGGCCTTTTGTTTGCTCTCTCCTGTGAGTGTTAGTGTCAGGTTATTTGTAGAGCGCTGCGGACAGGACGGAGGGTGCCCACCCGCTGCCCTGTGCTGACCAGGACAGAGGGTGCCTACCCGCTGCCCTGTGCTGACCCTGTTGCTGTGTTTACGGTCTGAAACACCCAAGAAGGTCACTGCCGGAAGCTATTCCAGTGAACAGGCAGGGTTAATAAGCTTGACTGTAGGGATGTGCTCAAAGTTGTTAGACACAAATGTGTGTTTGCATAACTGCAGGGACATGGATTTCCCTCCCCCCTCCTCCTGTTGTTCTTCCTCCCTTCCCCTCTCCCTTCCTCCTTCCTCCCTTCCTCCCTTCCTCCCTTCCTCCCTTCCTCCCTTCCTCCCTTCCTCCCTTCTCCTCCTCCCTTCCCCCTTCCCTCCCTTCCTCCCTTCCTCCCTTCCTCCCTCTTTCCCTTTCTTTCTTGAGATAGGGTCTCAGTCTAGCCTTGAACTCATTATGTGGTCAAAGATGATTTTCAAATTCTGATCCTCCCCCTTCTAAGTGTTAAGATTGTAGGTGTGTTCCCTCCAGTGCCCAGGTACTTTCTTCTCTTTTTTATTGTTGATCTCTCTCTCTCCCCCCACCCCTCTTTCTCTCAATTAGGAGTCTTCTCTGGTCTCAAACTCTGTGTGTGTGTGTGTGTGTGTGTGTGTGTTTGTGTGTCTGTGTGTCTGTGTGTCTCACACAGAGTGTTTCTGTCTGTGTGTCTGTCTGCCTGTACATGTGTTTAGGCCAGAGGACAATTTAGGGTGTCATTTTCAGGAGCTGTCCATCTTGCTTTGTGTGATTTCTATAGGCTGATTGGCCAGCCAGCCCCAAGGACCCTCTTACCTCTGCCCCCTCAACACTGAGACCACAAATGTCACCATGTGCCTATGTGACAAATGTCACCATGTGCCTGTGTGTTGTGCTGTTTTGTTTTAAACCTAAGTTCTAGGGGTGGAGTGCAGATCCTGTATGTCCAGCTAACAGTTTGCTGACTGAGCTGTCTCTCCAGGCCCTGGCCTTGAACTCTTGATCTTCTTGCCTCTGCTCCTGGGTGCTGGAGAGGCAGGCATGTATCACCATGCTCTTCCCTACTTCCAATCCCATCCTTGTCTTTCTGTGAAGTTTTCCTTTGTTTGAGGTAATTGGGCTAGTCAGAGTGACAGGCTTTTGACAGGGAGTATTTTCCTGCTAATCTCTGTCCTCCTCTCTTTCTGTGGACTTTAATCTCGACTGCCCTGAAGAGTCATCACTAATGTCCTGAAAGTGGCTCTCCTTATGGAATGTCACGTGCTCCCGGACACATTGATGGGTTTAATGCTCTTATGTGTGGCTTGAGAAATAGGTGTCTTAACTTGTATCTACAGAGCTGCCACAGGTCATGTCCCTGCATAAACAGGCCAGGTACTACAATTGGTTAGCATTTCCTTCATTTATACTGTTTGCTGGTTGCTGCATTGTGCTCGCTGTGTGCCAAGGAGGAGTCTGAGCATTGTTCAAACAATGCCTTAGCTTGTGTCCACGGCTCCTGAGGGGAAGATAGTTTTTATTACCCAGTGCCTTTGTTGCTTGTCTTTGTTTTGTGTGTGTGCCTGCTGTTACCTTAGAGGCCACTCTCTCCCAGAAATCAGCCCACACCTCCCCAAAGCTTCTGGATAGAGTGGATCAGTAAGCCTGCTGTGGCCTTTCCTGCTGTGGCCTTTAGGTTTCCCTCACCCTTGCAGCTGTGAGCCCAGAGTCTCGCCTACAGTACTTAGACTCAGAACCCTGCCCCCAGTACTTAGACCCAGTACTTTGAATTATCTTCTCTCTAGTGCCTTCCTGCCTGTGATTGGCTCATAGGTGGGGTTGTCTGGTGTGGAATCCTCTAAGAACCAGGAATTCCTTGTCCTTCGAACTGAGAGGGCCTGAAGGGTTGTACCTCTCTTCAGGATGCCAGTCATGCGAACCACAATTGGTCTCTCTCCTAAGGAAGTTCTGGGACCTGCATTTCTGCTCTCCCACCTTAGGGTCCCGTCATGACTGCCTGTGCTCTAAGTTTCCCCTTTAATTCAGCCTTTCTGAGGGTTTATCCATCTCTGCTTCCTTCACAACAAACCACTTCTGGCATCTTTTAATTTTTATAAAACTGGCCTCTGTTTTAAGAAGTGTTTGTTGCCGGAAACCTCAAAAGTGAGGATTCTCCTCGTTTGCACACTGATGCTGCCCCTGGTGCCCGCCTCCACCCCAGAAAACAGGGAGGGCACACCTTTCTTCTGAGTGCAGTGGCTAAACACAGCTGCTTCTTTAGGCGTAGACCGTGAGAAGTTCAGACTGAGCTGGGAATGACTTCGATACAGTGGCCTTTGAGTTAAGCTGGTGGCAACTCTGGCCCAGGCTGGCCTCTCTTTGGGATTATGTGTTCCCTGGAGAGTGCCTTATGTGCCCACAATTGCCCTGGGAAGACCCAAGCGACTGTGACGTGACTCCATGTGGTCCCCACAGACAATTCTGCGCACAGCTCTATGTTGTAGGGACACAGATTTCAATCTTGCACGTGACGGTTCCTCATTCGCTCTTTCAGATCTACTTAATTAAATGCCAGGAGGAGGCAGCAGCCAGCTAGCCAGCCAGGCGATTTCAGTTGGAAACTGTGTACTTTTCTAGATCCTTCTGAGGTAGTCCAGTCTGATTGCCCATAGATCATGCTGGCTTCTTGGTGCATTAGTGCCTGGGACTAATTGCCTGCTTGGCCCAGCCTGTCCTGCAGGGCTCTGAGATTGCTGACTGGGTGGCTATTAGACTCCTGCTGAGTGTTTTGGTTCCCTGCCAGTCTGGGAGGTGTGGGTCATGCTGGGCAAAGGAAATTGAGCAATAAAACTAAAGCTAGGTGTCAGACGCCCTGGAGAAGAGGCTGTGGGAGAGGCCAAGAGAGGAAAGCAGGGTGCTATTGGCTAATTTTTTCCCCAGGATAACCCACCCCACAGAAGTAACTTCAGGGTTTCTTTTGGCTCACAGTTTGAGGGAACAGTCCATCATGATGGCAAAGACATTCCAGCAGGAGCAATGTACAGCTCACTCCGCTCTTGCGAGGGAGACACTTTCATCTTTGTTAAATCTTCCTGGAAACACCTTCATAGACACACCCATAAGTGTGTCTTCTAGGTGACTCAGGGTCCAGGAAAATTAAACAGTTAAACTGACCCTCACTGTATTTCCTGGTGACCCCCTGCAGCCCCCGAAGCATTCTTCCCCCAGTTTGTGGGTCTCCCTTTGGTCCCCTTTCCTTTCCTTCTCCTGTGCTGACTCTGGCATTGAGAATATTGCTGGCACCCTTGGGTCATCACAGGTCATCCCAGCAGGATCTTCTGCCTCTGAATTCCTGTCTATATTTAAATCCCACCTCCCTGCATTTAAAACAATTCTGTGTGTGTGTGTGTGTGTGTGTGTGTGTGTGTGTGTGTGTGTGGTGTGAGCATTCTTACTGTTCTTGTAGAGGACCCCAGTACAGTTCCTAGCACTCATTTCAGACAGACCAGAACCACCTGTAAGTTCAGCTCCAGGGCATCTGACACCTCTCTTCCGGGCCACTGCAGTCATATGAGCATATTCACACACTGACACACACATATGTACACAAAATAAAAATAACAGCTAAATAAATTGGGAAGGGTAAGGTGATCCTGGAGAGGGGGTCAGTGGTTGAGAACATTGACTGGTCTTCCAGAGGACCAGGTTCAATTTCCAGCACCCACATGGAAACTTAATAGTCATCTGCAACACCAGTTCCAGGGATCTGATGCCCACTTCCGGCCTCAGTAGGCACTGAATGCACGTGATGCACAGGCATACACGCAGGCAAAACTCTCAAGTACATAAAAAAAAAAAAAAAAAAGTGAAGTTGAGGCCCGTGTTCTGAAGTGGAGTTTTCACAGGCCTTTATCTCTGAGAAAAGCCGTGTAGTGTGGGAGTCAGAAGTACAGCCTGTAGTGTGGGGCACATGGTACATCTGCTGTGTTCTTATGCTTGTGGTGGTGGTGGGATTGAACCCAAGGCATCCTCTGTGCTAGGCAAGGACTTGTGCACTGAACTACACCTGTGGCCCACAGATTACACCTGCTGTTGCTTAGGTCTAAAACTCTGGGAAGTTTTAGTCAGCCCCTCTGTGCCTAGGTACCCCCTGTTTCCAAAGCAGAAATAGTGGTACCGACTTCTCCGTCATAAGGTTAGGTAAGGATTACCAGTTTTGATTTCTCTCTGTGCTCACTCCTGTTTTCTGTAGCCTGTCACTGACTGACAGCCCAGCTTTAGATACACTGTAGCAGTAGGCGATTAATGATACATCCACTAGGTGGTTGGTAGGGAGTTCCTCCCTACCTGCTGCCCCAGTGTTCTGGGTTCCTGAATTAAAGAACACACACACACACACACACACAACACACACACCCCTTCTATTTAACTCCTTAAACAGCTCAATGACTGGGCCACTCCAAACCCCTACTGCAACTAGCACACTCTCCCCTCCGATATTCTTGAATTATTACTTACTAAAACCTATATTCCATCCTAAAGTCCCGCCTCTGTCTCCCTGCCCAGCCATTGGCTGCCAGCAACTTTATTTACCAATCAATGCTAACCATGGGCAGGGACCCTCAGTCGATTACAGTCAGATTCTCGTGTAATTTTTGGAACCCAATTAACATAATACAAGTTACCCACAACAATATACCCACTAGACAGGGAAGACCTACGTGAAAGTGCCATGATTCAGGCATGAGGACCTAGCTCCATCTCTGCCACTCATGTGAAAAGCCAGGCATCCCAGGGACTTGCTTGCCAACCAGTCTAACCAACCAGTGAGCTCCAGGACCAGTGCTCACCTTGTCTCAGAACTTAGGCCGGGAGCTATTGAGGAAGACACCTGATGTCAGTGTCTGACCTCCACAGTCCTTAGGAAGTCCCTGTTTTGCATTTTTTTTACATTTTTTACATTTTTTTATGAAACCACTGTAATAATGGTCTTTTCTTCTGCAAAGGGTTTTTAATATGACGATGGTAGTTATCTGAGTTTCTGGGAAGTGGATTCTGGCATTTGGAAGCTTTGTGACTGACTGGTGGTGAGTGACTGGTTGGTACCGCTGTCATCTGATAATTAGCCTGAGCTTCTTAAGATTAATGTAGTATTATGGCTTTCATATATAGGAAGCCGTGGGCGCGCCAAGCATCGTTTCCAGTGCTGGGCAGGTGGATTTGTCAGCCATGGTACATTATTTTCAGTGACTAATTGTCAAGTGCTTTCCTGAAGCAAGGGCTCAGTTAGTGTTCCCTCAGAGCAACCATAGGTTTCTCCTCACCTGGGCTCTGCCCACATTCCCCACAGATAACTGTGGCTTCCATACAGCTGATGCTTTGGCTCATTGCCTACCATCCAGTCATCTTTCAGACATGGTTCCTGTCAGGTTCTTGGGGGGCAGGAACAGTCACCGGGTTCAATATTGAATGTCATGCTGGTATCCAGTTGTTGGGGAGAGGGGGAAGCAGCGAGCACTGTGATTCCTTGTTTTAAAGATATCCACAGGCTAGAGAATTGGATTGGCAGTTAAGAGTACTTGCTACTCTTGAAGAGGACCCAGGTTTAGTTTCCAGCACCCACATGGTAGCTCACTACCATTTACAATGCAGTTCTAGGGATCTGACACCCTCTCTGACCTCCATGGGCACCAGACATGCAGGCAAAATACTCATGCACAAGGTAGAGAACAATTAAGTCTGAAAAACGTAAAGGTATCCACACTGGCCTGGGAGGAAGAGCCTGGTGGCTCCGTCCAGTGTTGTGTTAGTTCAGTGTGGCTCTGAGCAGATGCCAGAGGTTCATTCCGTGGCTACATGGCCCTGCTGTGCTTGGGAGAGCGCCATGCTCAGAAGAGCGCCATGGCAGCATCTCTGAGTTCTCTTTGTGAGAGAGGAGAAGATGGACATTCAGTGAGTAGCAGAGCCTGCTTCTGCCACACCTGATTTCTGCCACACCCAGTTTCAGAGTTCAGATTTCCTACCTCATGGTGGTGTTTAGATGTACCATCGTTCCTGCTGCTTGCAGTAAGGTGGGGTCACGTCCTTCTCCCAGTTCCCTGCTGTATTTCTACTGACCCCTCTCTCTTTAATATTAGAGTTCCTTGAGTCTGGGGTCCAGGCCCACTCCTCCCTGTTTCCTCCTTCCTTTCTGCATTTCTTCTCTCCCTTTCCCCTCCCCCTCCTCTCACTCCCTCCTTTCTTCCTTCTCTATCTCCCTTTCCTCTCTCTAGCTCCCTCCTTCTCTCTTTCACTCCTTCCTTCCCCCTCTATCTTCTTCCCTCCCTCCCTCCTTCCTTCCCTCCATCTCTTTCCTCCTTTCCTCCCTCCATTTTTATCTTTCTTCATCTCTATCTCCCTCCTTCCCCACCCTCTCCCCCTTTCTTTTTTTTCTCTATTATTCCCTATTATTGAGACCACATCTTTCACACTGGCCTAGAACTCACGGAGTAGGCCGTCCAGTCGTCCACTGATTCCCAGAAACCCTCATCCTCACATCTCAAAGTGCTGGGATCACACTCACACACATGTGCCACAAGGCAAGCACGGTTCTTTGCTTTTGTGTGTGTGTGTGTGTTTTTTTTAAGTTGGTTTAGGGGCTCAAACTGGGGTCTTACTCATGCTTGCAAGGTGGGCTCTCCACTGACAGAGCTCTGTCTTTGGCCCTGAGTTTTCTTCCTTCCATTTATTTCCTTGTGCCAGGATTGACTTTTTCCTTCTACCACCCAGGCCCTGGGGAACTGAACTCCGACCACCGAGCACCTTTACCCGTGGGAGCCTCTCACATTCCTTTCTGGGGTTTGTCACGCAGACCTGTGGTTTCAACAGCAACTCAGTTCCCAATGATCTCAACATGCCCACCTCCATCTCAGACCCCTGCACACTCTGCATCCGCGCCTCCACACTGACCACTGGCTCATCAGCGTCTCCCGTCAGTCACAGCATCAATAAGAACTCCACCATCATTACCCTTCTGGGCTGTCGCTGGGCACACTGCAGACATTTTCTTTTTAAACTCTTAAATGAAGATGTCATTGACATGATGTAAAATCCACTCGTTCTAAGTTTACGTTTCAAGTAGTTTTAGTTTGTTTATGATGTCGTTGACAGCTGTTGACGTTCACTTTGAGAACAACACAACACACACACACACACACACACACACACACACTCACACACACACACACACACACACACACACACACACACACACACTCACACCCCTTCTAAGAACTTTGCAGTTCATACTGTTCCAATGGGAAGAAACAGATGGCTGTGGTCATTTTCAGCATAAGGAGCCTTAAGAGTTGGTCAGACTCACAGGTGAGCAGGGAGTACTAGGCTGTAGCTATCCCCTACCAGATGGCAGTTGTCCCTGCTTGGCTTAGGATGTCTGCTATGGGATTGAACCCTTGATCAGAGAAGGGGACATTCTAAGCCCTAAGTGATTCAGTAGGTTAAGCCTCAGTTCCCTAAACCAACAGTTGCGGAATTAGGGAAGGGGCTGCATCCTGTCCGTGGGAAGAGAAGACAGGGACTTAAAAACTATCCTCTTGTACCAAATTTGGTACAACATGTCAGCCATTTTTGATGTTCTCCATGCTGGCGTCCATTTCTGCTGAAGAGGTCAGCTTAGAGCCTTTGGAAAATTCCACCAGACCCCTTACCCCTGGAAGAGAGGGGTTGTAGAACACATAAGGCACCCCTCCCTCTGGAAGGAGAGGCTGAATTACGTTCCTCAGGAAGACTACATGGGGAACAGCAAGTGGACACATTCCTCAGGGCAGGCTGACTGTTGCACCCGCCCGCCCCCCCCCCCCCCAATACAAGGAAAGCTCTTGCTACATTCCCTAAGGACCAATCACTTTAAAGTCACACTGTTCTGCCAATCACATTGTGCCTAGTGGCTGTTGCTGTATTCTGCCCCTGAAAACTGTATAAAAACTGACTGAATGGGCTGCCCCGGGGTTGTCACCTCTCCTTTTGGATGCAGGATGACCCTAGCTAGCATGCTGGAAAAATAAACTCCTTTTGCCTTTGCATCAATCTCTGGCTCTACATGGTTCATTCAGGGGTACTGGATAGCTAAGGCTCATCAGAGTCTTACACTGCAGAGTTGTGTGTCAAGCGCCTGCTGCTTTGAATTTGCTGTCACCTTAGTTCCCACACTGCCCTCAGCCCCAACAGCGAGGATTCATCCCACATCTCTCTCTCTCCCTCGTTTGGACATTTCACGCACAATCTGACCATATGTCAAATTCTGCCTCTGGTTTCTTAAGCCTTGCATAATTTTGAGGCTCATCCCTGTCATAGTGTGATTCATGTCATCCCTGATGCCAAGTAGTATTCCATGGTAGATGTCCGTCGCGCTCCATCTGCACACCAGCTGATGGATCTCTGAATGGCTTCCAGTCCCCGCCTGCTGTAAGGAATGCCACTATGTGTGTTTGCATACACGTATTTGGTGTGGATCGACTCTTTCCATTCTGTTTAGTTGCTTTGTAGAAGCACCTAGCTGGGCTTCAGGGGAAGTTTATGCTTCCCAGCAACTGTTCACATTCCTCCAGGCCCTGCAGGAAGGACGTAAATTCCCACATTCTCACTGCTTGCTATTGTATGTCTGTTTATTGTAGTCATTCCAGTGTGTGTGGGAGACAGGTCTCGTTGCAGCTTCATTTACATATTGCTAACGACTACCACCTGTCCCTCCTCATATGCTTGTGCGGTGTTTCATCCTTGTGGCCATCCCAGTTTTGTTTCTGTCCCCGTGATAATACACCTTGACAAAATGCAATCTAGGGAAGCCAGGTTTACTTCAGCTCCCAGTTTAGAGTTATGATACATTGTGATAGAGAAGTCGAGACAGCAGGAGCTTAAAACATCTGGACACATCACAGCTGCAGTCAAGAGCAATGACTGTGTGCCTGCTTGACGCTCTGCCAGCTTCCCTAACTTAGTCCAGGACTGTAGGGCATGGTGGTGCCCACTTACAGGCTGGGTCTCCTCACCTCAGTGGATGAAATCAAGACAGTCTCCTCCTGACGTGCCTACAGGCCAACCAGATTTACACAGTTTCTCACCAAGGCATGCCTTCTAGCTGATTCTAGGTTTCTTTGTTTGTCAAGTTTATAATTAAAACCACCCAGCAGGATTGCCAACTTCACTGGGCTGGAATCGTCCACCTCTGAGTGTCTAAGGGCGTTTCCAGAGAGGTGTTATCTGAGGAAGGAAGACCCACCCTGAGTGTAGCTGGGACCATCCATGGGCTAGGGTCCCAGAACGAATCAAAAGGAGAGGTGAGCTGAACAATGTTTGTTTTCCTTCTCTCTGGGTCTACGTTCCTGTCCACAATGTAACCAGCTCCTCACACAGGTGCCCATGTGCCTGTGGGGTCTACGTTACTGTCACAATGTAACCAGCTCCTCACACAGGTGCCCATAGCCTGTGGGGAAGCTTTGCCACTTTAACTGGCAATAATCCCAGGAACATCAGCCTGCCTGTCTCCCCAGATAGCATAGTGCTGTTTCCATTGACCTGGCCTGGTTGAACTGTTAGCATAGCGGGGCAGGCAACGGGAACAGCCAGACTCTGTGCTTAGGAAAGTCTCAGCTGGGTATAGAGCTGACACTGGAGACAGAGCTGGTTAGCCTCCCTAGTCCATGCTGAAGAAGATGGAAGCCCTCTAGTAGCTAACTGCTTTCCCCCCTGCATGGCAAGGCTTCACCCAGCCTCTCCCACGTGGTAGGTAATATGCTTGCCACCTCCCCATTGAAACCTCTTGGTGGGCAGTGAAGATGGCTTTTTCCACTCCAGCCACCATGGATTTCTTCCCTGTCTTCCCTTCACCATGCTCAAAGCTATTTCAATCCTGTACCCTCCCCTTCCATTCTGGCTCTGCATCCCCAGATCTCAGTTCTCAGTCCTGGGAACCTCAAAGTTACATCCTACTAACCTACTCACTTCTGTCATGACAAAGTGTCACAGCTGGAGTCTGACTTTTCTTTTAGTGTGACTATCATCAGCTCTCATGTCCTGTACCCCTGCAGGAAAACTGCTACTTAATAGGTGCTCAGTAAATTATTCTGAGAAATTGAGTGTTGGTGAGATGGCTCAGCTGGAATAGCATCTGCCACACAACCTTGAAGACCCAAGTTCAATTCCTAGGGCCCATATGATGGAGGGAACAGATTCTTGAAAGTTGTCTTGTGGCTTCTGCATGCAAGCTATGGCACCTTTGTGCAGGTGTGCATGAGTGTGCACACATGCTACTATTGCTACTGCTGCTAGTTCTTAAAGAAAGACATCAAGGGCTCAGACTGTCACTAAGTTGGTAGAATGCTTAGCCAGCTTGTACTAAGCCCCAAGTACGATTCCCAGTGCTTCATAAATCAGGTATGATAGCACACACTTGTTCAGTACTTAGGAGTTGAAGAATCAGGAATTTCTCATGCTTAGCTTCATACTGATTTGCAGACTATTCTGGGTTACATGAGAACCTGTTTTAGTGGGAAAAAAAGAAAAGATAAATCAGTGAATCTTTGCAGCTACAGTTTGGCTGTGAAACCAGAACTGTCTCCTTCTAAACCTTGTGGAACATTTTTTGGGCTCTTTTGTCTTTAAGCATAATGTGAATACATTTGCCCAGAGCAAGTAATCTATATGAAATTTCAAGCCTAGTACAGCTGACTGCCTTGAGGCTGAACATGAATTCCCATGGCAGTTAATCCTGATAGTTAGTTTGACAGGATTTGGAATCACATAGGAGACACACCTCTGGGCCTGTCTACAAAGAGGTTTTCAGAAAGGTTTAACTGAGGAGGGAAGACTCACCCTGAATGTGGGTGGCACCATTCCCTAGGCTGAGATCCTAGGTGGAAAGGGAGAGGGAGAGGGAGGAAGGGAGGGAAGGATGGGGAGAGGAGGGATGGGGAGGAGAGAGAGAATGAGTTGAGCACCAATGTTCATCTGTCTACTTACCCAGCTCTGGGTACCATGTGGCGAGCTGCCTCACGGTCCTGCAGCTGTGTCTTGCCCAGCACAGTGGACTGTGAACTAAAACTGTTGCCTTGGTTGCGAGTATTGTCTCTGCAATGAGGAAAGTCACATGGTCTGCCAGGCCTGTTTCTGTGGTCCTCTTCTCCCTTAGAAAAGAACAAACACAGGCTACCCTCAAGTTCCATCTTGTTGGCTTTGTCATAGATTATGCAAGCAGGCCCATGGCCATCGGCTTGGGACACATCACCGCCTGCACTTGAGGGTGCAGTGTGAGTACTGGGGTAGGATTATGGTGTGAGTTTGGGATTGTAATGTACACATGGAGAGTGTTACATTTAGGTTTCTATTATGTGCATTGAGGAAACAGTTTTGTCTATGTGATGGTTGGTTTTAAACTTCAACTTTGGCACAATCTAAAGTTAAGCTGGGTATAGTTTTACCTGAGAAATTATTCAGATCAGACATGTGTTTGGTGGATCGTCTTGATAGTTAATGGATGTAGGTAGAACCCAGCCCACTGTGGGCGACACCATTCCCTGTAAAGAAGTCTTAAAGATATATAGGAGAGGAGAAGTGGCAGAAATCAAGGAAGGATTCATTTCTCTCTGCTCTCAACTGTGGATGTAGTGGTCTGTAACCTGGAACTGTGAGCCATATAAACCCAAACCTTTCTTCTCCTATCTGGCTTTTTGGTCAGGGTATTTTATTATAGCAACAGAAACGAAACTAGAGGAGTCTGTATTTAGGATTGTAATGTGTACATTGGGGGTGGGGGTTATGGTCTACGTTTAGGATTAAATATATACACTGGGAAGGGATTGTTTTCTAAGCAGGCTGATCTGTGGGCCACAGAGATAACAGAGATAATTTTCTACAGAAGAAAATCAGTCAGCTTTTGGCTTTTGCAAATGGGAATCAAGGTTCTAAATGCTCAGGTCCCTTGACCATGAATGAGTGTAAATACGTGTGCTTGCATGTGCCGGTAGGCATGAAGGAGACCATGGCTGCATAGGCATGCCAGGTGTGGTTTGTGAGAGTGTGTGTGAGCGCCTGTGTATGGGAGTATGCGATGTGCACAGGTGCTGTGGGTTGTATGTATCCTTGTGTGCACTTGCTGTTTCTCTGAAAGCAGCACCAGGACATCTAAAGATGTTAATGATGGACTCTTGTCCTCAGTCCTTCCGGAAGGGCCCACCACCTGCCTAGGAGCCCTGCAGGGCCTCTGCAGACTGCTGGAACAAAGGGAGGGGCTTCCTTCCTGGATCGATCTGGCACCTCTGCTTACTCTCTTTTCTTGCCCCAAACAATCACTAAAATGTAATTTAGCAAGGAAAATCTTCCCTATACATCATTTAGTTCACCTAGACTGTAGTCAGGTTGCATATTAAAGACACATATGCACACACATACCACACACACACACCACACACACACACACACACACACACATTGTAGAGGTTAGTTTTGTTTCCACTGTTCTCGGGAAAAAAAGACCTTTAGAGATTTATCTGGCAGTTTCATTTGGCTAATGCAGCCTAATCTAGAAATATGGTTAACTTTCCTCAGGATGAGAGCCATGACTTTCAGATATGGCTCCAGGCTGGACCTGACAGAGCTGTGACCCGGCAGGAAGCCAAGTTTAATTTCTTTCTTCCCAGGAGCTGTGACCAACAGAAATGGCTTTTCTCATGCCAGGTGGATGCCTGTCACCTGCCTGTGACTCCAGCTGACCTTACTTCCAAAGGCCATGTTGAAGGAACACCATGTCTCTCTGTGTTAAATCCCTTAACCAGACACTGTCCCATCCCCTGATAAATAAAAATCTCAACTATATTCAGAAAACAAGTACATGATTTCCTCCTTCCCTTTCTCCCTCCTCTCTTCTCCCTCTTCCCTCCCTTTTCCTCTCCCTCCTCTCCCATCCCCCCTCCCTTTCTTTCTCTTGAGACAGGTCTCAAGTAGTAATCTAGGATAGACTCAGATTCCTTATGTGGCTGAGAGAGGCCTTGAACTACTATCTTCCTGCTTCTACCTCCCACATGCTGGGATTAAAGGCATGTGTCAACACACTTGGCTATTTATTTCTGTATTTATTTGAACTTTGAGATGACTTATTTTATATGTGTTGCTGTTTTGCCTACATATCTGTGTACCATGTTCATGAAGTATCCACTGATTCCAAAAGAGGGCATTGGATGAGCTGTAACTGGTGTTTAGGTATAAAGTGCCACGTAGGTTCTGGGCCTTGAATCCATGTTCCCTGGAAGAGCAGTCAGTGTTCTTAACCACTGAGCCATCTCTCCAGCTGCCCCAATTTATTTATAAGACAGAGTCTTACAGTGTAGCCCAAGCTGGCCTCTCATATGAGTCAATCCTCCTGCCTCTACCTCCTGAGTTTTAGGATTACAGGTGTGAGCCACTTGGCCCACCCAGCTTGAAAGGAGAGGAGTACTTTGTTAATAGCCTTCATCAGTACAAACAGTTTATTTGTGCATTTGTGTTTTGACTCTTGGGAGCCTGGGGAATAGCGCAGTTGGTAGAATGTTTACCTAGCATGCATGAAGGCCAAGATTGGATCCCAGACTGCTTAAACCAGGGTTGGTGCATGTCTGTAAACCCAGCACTTGGCCGTCGGAAGCTGGAGGATTGCTTGGTAGTTTGAGGCTAGCCTGGACTATGTAGTAAGATATTCTTCTCTGCCTAGAAAAATAACTGCATTCATACAGAACTTCACAAAGACTCCAAATTGTTGCCTAACAGCTTGGTAGCCATTTGGGGGAAAAAAAAGTAATCAATTGTAAAGAGCTTTTCATTCTTAAATAATTATGGTTACCTATAAGCCGTAATGTATAGAACTTGGGTGTCCCAAACCTCAGGTCCCCTCCATGTCTCCACTTGATTTTCCTGCTTTATATCAATAGGTGTGGTGTGCTTGGTGCTGCCGATAGAATGTATGGACTCCTACATGTGAGGCCTGTCCCCTACAACTGAGACCCCCCCACCCCAAGATCCTGGTGTTTGCTTTTGACCTTAGTAATTTCTGAGACCCTTTGAAAAGACGTCACTGAAAGACTTGCATTGTGATAAACAGTGTGTTAAAACTGCTAGAGTCTGTAGTGTGGTCACGTAGCACGACAGAGCTTTCCAAGTGGGAGATATAGCTTAGTGGTAAGGTGAGCATTAGGCCCTGGGAGCAATGTTGTGTGTGTGTGTGTGTGTGTGTCTGTCTGTCTGTCTGTCGTCTGTGTGTATATGTATGTGTGTATCTGTTTGTGTGTGTGTGTGTGTGTATGCGTGTCTCTCTGTGTGTGTATGTGTTTCTGTTTGTGTATATATGTGTGCATGTGTGTCTTATGTGTGTGTATGTATGTGTGTGTCTCTGTGTATGTCACATGTGTGTCTGTGTTTGTTTGTGTGTGTTGTATGTATTCATGTGTGTGTGTGTGTGTGTTGTGTCTGTGTTTGTGTGTATGTATGTATGTGTGTCTGTGTTTCTGTTTGTGTATGTATATATGTGTACGTCTGTGTGTGCATGTATGTATGTTTCTCTGTGTGTGTGTGTCTGTGTGTTTCTGTGTATGTATGTGTGTGTCTGCGTTTCTGTGTTTGTGTCTGTGTTTCTGTATCTGTGTGTTTGTGTTTTCTGTGTTTCTATGTGTGTCTGTGTGTCTGTGTGTGTATAGAGACAAAGACACAGCCTTCACTCCAAAGAGACTAAGAGAGCTTATTCTGAGCCAAGTGTGAGTCCATGACCTGAGAACACAGGCTCAGGTTGTCCTGAGTGTTGGGTGCTGCCATGGAAATGGCCACATGAAATTATACAGTCATAGAACGGAAGGTCACAGATCAAGGTGTTGCTGCTGAGTGGTGATAGCAGTTAGGTACTAGGTGTCAACTACTGTCTGGTGATGTCCCCAGCTTCTGGCCTGCTGAAAACTAGTAGGTCTCCCAAGACCCTAATGTATCCCAGGATCTCTTCTGTCCTCACAGTTGATGTCCTATTGTTTTCATGATTCCACTGAGTCCCAGGAAGAGCCCCACTCTCTGGCTTTGTAGATGGGGTGTCCTAATGTCACGTTTGGCTTGTTCTCACTCTTACTGTGCTGTGCAGCAGGGCACTGTCTGGAGAGAGAAGTCACGTGCTGTGGTCTCTGTTTAGGTACTTTGTGCTGGACTTTGAGGCTGGCCTCCTGCAGTATTTTGTGAATGACAGAGCAAGCACCAGAAGCCCCGAGGGGTCCTGTCTTTGTCTGGAGCCATCGTGTCCCTGAGCGACGAAGCTCCGCACATGTTGGTTGTGTACTCTGCCAACGGAGAGATGTACAAACTGAGAGGTATGTTCTTGTTCTGGAGACATTCTGAGGGCCTCGCAATAGCTTTACATTGCTGTGCTGATCAGCTTTTCTGTTTTGTGGGAAAACAGAGCTGAAGAGATGGCTCACTGGGTACAGGCTCCTGCTGCCAAGCTGACAGCCTGAGTTTGATTCCCAGGTCTCATGTGCCAGAGGAAAGAACCGAACCCCCATAAATTGTCCTTTGACCTCCATAGGTGTGCCGTGGCATGGGTGAGCACCACACACACACACACACCCAAATAAATGTGATTTAAAAACAAACAAAAATGACTATTTTTCCAGAGGTCCTGAGTTCAATTCCCAGCACCCACATGGTGGCTCACACCATCTGTAATGGGATCTGATGCCCTCTTCTGGTGTGTCTCACGACAGCTACAGTGTACTCACATACATAAAATAAATAAATCTTAAAAAAAAAAAAAAAAACTACTCTGGAATCTGAAAAACAAAACAAACCTCACCTTTTTGATCCCAGCACCAAGGATACAGAAGCAGGAAGTCTCTTTGAGTTGAAGGTCAGTTTGGTCTACATAGAGTTTCAGGCCATCCAGGACTCCATAGTGAGTTCTATAACTGGTCGACTCAGTGGTGACGCCACTCCCCTCCCCAGGGTGGGGAAGTAGAACAAACCTTGGGAATTGCTTGCCAGGGAATATGGAGCTGTTGAAGTAGGCAGCACTCAAGAGTTCCAGAATTCATTCAAGATTCTCTGTCTGTCTGTCTCTCTCTCTGTATGTATGTTTCTCTGTGTGCATCTCTGTGTGTGTGTGTTTTTCTCTCTGCATGTCACTCCGTGAATCTCTCTCTTTTTCTGTATGTGTGTGTGCACTCACTTGTGGACGTGTCTCTGTGCATGCATGTCTCTCTCTGTGTGCATCTCTCTGTGTATGTGAGTGCATGTCTCTGTGTGCATCTCTCTTTGTCTGTGTGTGAGCGAGAATGCATCTCTCTCTCTTTCTCTCTTTCTCTCTCTCTGTCTCTCTGTGTGCATGCATGTCTCTTCCCACCCCGTGTGTGTATATGTGTCTGTGTGTCTCCCTGAATCCTTCTTTCTTAATCTTCACTCCATTGCCTCTCTCGGAGCTGTGCTCTATGAGCAGAGAAAACCTCTAAAATGCCCTAGCGCCTTTTCTCCAAAGTTTCTCTAGAACTTTCTCTTTGCAAAGGTTCTCCATGTTCTATCAGTCCATCACTGTTGTGGTTCCTGCTGGGAGCCTGCTCTGTCAGTATCCATTTAGGCAGTTCCTGACATTGCGGTGCCCCCCCAAGTCTGCCCCTTGTGAGATGACTGTGGAGGGAAGTCATTGTACAGTCTCAAGGCGGCTCCATTACTTAGAAATGCTGGACCTGATTACTGCAGGATGATATAATTATCATTTTACCAGGATTCTGTCTTGGCTGCATTCTGTTACGGTTCTGATAAAATAATAAAATAAGCAGAAAGTGTGTGTGTGTGGGGGGGGTGCACATGTGCACTCATGTGCATGTGTGTGCATGCTGTGTATGTGTGCACTCGTGTGTACACTCCCACCCCACACATGCACGCACTGCTGCAGTAGTTACTTTTAGCTGTGACAAAATACTTGACAAAGTCACCTAAGGAGAGAAGGTGTTGTTTTGTCCAACTTGGTGGGGACGACATGGCGGCTGGAGCAGTCAACCGTTGGTCACATGGGGTCCACAGTCAGGAAGCAGAGAGATGTATGCTTCTTCTCAGGTCTTTCCTTTTTATTTTGTAGGCATCTGAGCCTATGGGACAGTGAGCTTACCTTAGGTTGGGTTTTGCCCTCTCAGTTAGACCTCAGACCTCCCTGCAAATACCTTCATTCCTATGCATGTGCTCAGAAGTATGTTTCCATGGTGATTCTAAACCCAGTTAACTTGACAAAGATTAAGGGACATATTCATCTTCCTATATGTCCCCCCCACCCACCTCGATTAATGTTGTTTTTTTTAAGGTCCAAGCAAAGCTGGGCTGTATTAGTGGCTCATAATTTTGCCTTCTTATATAACACTTTTTTATTCTTCAAAGTGAGAATAAAGTACCAAAGACAAGCCCTCCTTACCCACCCTGGACTGTGCCTGGTGGCGTCCGTGAAGCCACGCTGAGGGCCTGGATTCCTGACTCTCAGTTCAATTTTCACTTGTTTTACTGCCAAGTTTTACCACCCCAGAGATGGGACAAGTTAATCTCTCTGTATTATCTAGACATGAACCCTATCTTAGAAGTTATAAAACTACCCCAAAGCCTCCGAGATGGAAGCGGCAGTAGTTGGAGGCTTTGTTTTGGGTTTTCCTCTTTCAGGATTCCTGCATCGTGCTTCCCGCTGGCTGGATTGATTTATGTGGTCTTCCGTTCCGCTTTGCCATTTATTGCTTAATAAATTGTTGGTACAGAAACTGTAGAGGGGAAAACTTAACGGTGCCTCTCTCCACGTGTGTGATTGATAGAGACACAAAACCACCCAGAAGAGAATGACAACTCATTCTATAGTTGAGACATCCCGATTGTTCGATGAGTTATTAATATTCTGTGGATTGTTGAGCTCCAGTTTTTAAAATGGACTTTGTTATTTTCATTTTTAATTGTGTGTATCTATACGTGGGTTTGAGCACATGAGTGCAGTACCTGTAGAGGCCAGAAGAGGGCATTGGATTCCCCTGGAGCCAGAGTTACAAGCAATTAAGATCTGCCTGATGGAGGTGCTAGAAACCAAGCTAGGGTCCTCTGCAAAGGCAGCCAATGCTCTTGGCTGCTGAGCCATCTCTCCAGCCCCTTCCAGTTTTTTGCTTTCTGTTTTTTTTTTTTTTTTTTAAAGAGAAATTTAATAGGGAATCTGAAATTATTGTTAAATTTTATATGACATAGTCATACGTTTAGCTAAACTTTATCAACTTCAAAAATGTCAGCATAGTTTTCCTGCATGTTATAGCCTCTCTGTGGTCCTGACCCACCAGCTACTCATGGTCTGTTCTCTCCTTTCCCTGAACACGGTGGCCCTGGCTCAGTCTGTCATTTGCTTGCCTGTGCATCTGTATATCACATGTGTGCCCAGTACAGGAGGAGGCCGGGAGAGCATGTTGGATCCCTCGACACAGACAGTTGTGAGCCACCATGTGGGTGCTGGGAGCCTATCCTGGGTCCTCTGCAAGAGCAGCCAATGCTCTTAAGCACTGAGGTCTATCTCCAGCCCTAACTCTGCACTGCTTTACTTGAAACTTCAAGCTGGAGCTGAGTTTTGGCAAATGACACTTGGACTCATCTTTGTAAACAAGTCTAATTTTCCATGGGAATAAATATTTTTGCAGTTACCCTTTGTGTCGTTAGTTTTCTATCAGTATTTTGTTGTTAATTGCCATTCATGACTTAGATGTGTATGGAATGTATATGTTCATGATATTTAAGAATAATTACATGTTCTATTTGAGAAGTAGGTATACATGGGAGAATGTTATCGTCTTGTGTCTTAATCTCTCTCTCCCTTTAAACTTTGTGTGTGTGTGTGCACATGTGTGTGTACTCGTGTGTGCACATGTGTGTGTGTGTACATGTGTGTGTGTGCACATGTGTGTGTACTCGTGTGTGTACATGTGTGTGGGGTGCACGTGTGTGTGTGTGCACATGTGTGTGAAGGCCAGAGATCAACTTTAGTGTCTTCCTCAGTCAGTTTCCACCTTACTCTTTGTGGTAGAGTCTCTCTTTGAACCCAGAGTTTACCAGTTCAACCTGGCTGGCTGTCTGGCAAGCCCCAGGCATCCTCCTGTCTCTGCCTCCCAGCACTGAGGCTATAGGAATGTGCCACACAGTGCCTGGCTTTTTACATGCGTGCACAGGATCTGAACCCAGGCCCTCATACTTGTACGACAAGCGCCTTACCCATTGTGCCATCCTCCCTAGCGATACCCCACCCCAACGTTTTTTTTTTTTAAAAAGGTATGGTCTCAGTCTGTGCTCCAGCCACCTTGGCATAGAACTCCATTCCTTAGGCATTGCTGGCCTTGGACTCCAGATCTTTTTGCCTCAGCCTCCCAAGTGCTCAGATTGGATCACAGGCACGCTTGCTGCCATGCCCAGCAAGACTTCTTACTGCCGTCATTATCGCCCACATCCATAGGCTTACCATCTCTGGGAGAAGGCTGAGGGGCTCCGAGGCAACATTTGGTATCTTCCTCCATAGTCCTTACACAAATCTCTGAGAGTGCTTCTGTTTAACCAAAGGACGCTGGAAGATGCTGTACCTGGAACCTTCCATTAGCACACAAGGTAGAGAAGCATTTAAAAACAGTAAGTGTGCTGTCCCTGCTGCCTCAGTAAGTGACAAAGTAACTTTTCCAGAGGAGGTTATAAAAAAAAGACAAAAGCCTAATCATTAGTTACTATTACTGGCATTTTCGAAGACATTTTCAGGGTGTGATGTCTGAGCGTCCTTTGTGTGTTTTTTTTTTTTGTTCTGTCAGGCTGTTAGAGAATGTCTTCACATTTGTGCTTACTCTCCCCTCTCCCCTCTCCCCTCTCCCTCTCTCCCCTCTCCCTCTCCCCTCTCCCCTCTCCCTCTCTCCCTTCCTCCTCTCCCCTCTCCCCTCTCCCCTCTCCCCTCTCCCCTCTCCCCTCTCCCCTCTCTCCATCTCCCCTCTACCTTCTCCCCCTCCCCCTCCCCCTCCCTCTCCCTCTCTGGGTCTCCATCCCCCGTAGGTGGGCGTCCAAATCAGTGGCTGTGCTTGCGAACAATCCACAAGTCTCCCTGTCTCCCTCTTCTCTATTTTAGCTGCTGACTCCAAGGAGAAGCAGTTGTGGGTGACTCAGCTCCGAGCGTGTGCCAAATACCACATGGAGACGAGTTCCAAGGTAGGTAAGCGGAGGAGGAGGGAGGCTCCTGAGTCACCTGGTGACTGTTTGGAGCCCAGTCACCCGTTTATCCCAGGGATGCGGGGTGACAAGATTTTGTATTGTAATTGTGTGTTCGTGTTCACGTCCATGCACATGGGAGGGCAGGCGTACATACGTGTGCTCCAAAGTCAGCGGTCGGTGTAGAGTGTCTTATTTTTTAAGACAGGGTCCCTCACTGAACCCGATCTCCTCAGCTGGCCAGTGAGCTCCAGGGACCTTCCTGTCTCCATTCCTCTTGTTGCTGGGGTTACAGGCTAGTGTCACTTACGTGGATGCTGGGGCTCTGAACTCAGATCCTCACGCCTGTGCAGCAAGCACTCTACCTACAGAGCCATCCCCCATCCCCTCAACTTACTTTGAAGGTTACCCATTCTCACAGAATGTGTCTTTGTCTTGCTGCAGTTCAAAGCCATGTCAAAGAAACTACGGTAGGAGGCAGAAGCGCGCTGAGGGCTCGGTTCTGTAGGCTTTAGGTTCGAACTCTTGTCAGTGAAGACATCTGCAAATAGGCCCACAGAGAAGCTCAAGTGGGAGACTTCACTGTGGAGACAGAGCACCCTGAGGTACAGTTCAGGAAGACATGACCGTGTAGGGACCAAGACTTGACATTGATTATGTGCTTGCAGGGAGTTCCTGTATTCTAAGCATATAAATGTTCTCAGGAAATTTGGCACGGATGACTTCTTTTGGTCTCAGAATCTTGGGAGAGCTTGTGTTTGATGTGAGAGGGGAGAGGGGGGTGGGCATTTTCATGACTGACTTTGGAGCCAAGATAAAACGCAGGCTGCCCCTGCCAGGTCTTTCATGCAGAACAATACGTATTGATGTGGAACATGGTTTTTCCATTGGTGCGGACTTATTCCTGTGTTCATCTGTGTTCCCTGTATCTGACAGAAGGAGCTGGCCACACTTCAAACTTGTATTCTTCTGTTGTGGTGCCGGGGATCAAACCAAGGCCTTGTACTCACCAGGCAAGTGCTTTACCCCTGAGCTATACCTCTCATCCCTGCTTCCAGCCCTTCCGTATGCTATAAACTGCTTGCCTCTTACTAATGGTGTCATGAAGTGCTTCAGTAGTTTAGGTCTCTCTGTACCCCCACCAACTTCTACTTCTGAGATAGGGACTAGGAGTCTCACTGTGTAGCCCAGGCTAGACTTGGACTCATAACAGTTCTTGGACTCTTGAGTTCTGGGATTGCAGGGGTCTGTCTGCCTCCATGACTGGTTTATGTGGTGCTGGGGACTGAGCTCAGGGCCTTGTGCATGCTGGGTAAGCCCTTTACTGACTGAACCACACCCCAGCTCTCCGCTGTTTTATTTTAATGAAATAAAAGAATATAAGATGAAAAGGTTTGGCTCAAGCCATTGCAGATCTGCCAACTGGAGCCGCCGCTCAGTAAGTCCTTGGGTGTACTTTGCTAAATTCAGGAAAGAGCTGGTGTGCATTGGTTGGTGTGTGTTTATCTGTCTGTACTTGCATCTATTTCTAGTTTTCTAAGAATGGAGTCTCTCACTTTTCTTCCCTTACGGATACATTTATGAGACCTCTCCATATCTGACACATAAATCAGATTTCATCTTTTTAGGGTGCTGAGTGGGGCTCAGAAACTGACTATCACTGCTTTATTGAGTTGTCTGAATCCTTCCCTTGGATTTTTGGAGACAGTCTCAAGTAGCCCAGGCTAGCTTTGAATTCCTGATTACAGGAGTTACAGTCATGTACCACCATGTCTGGCTGTCCTCTGAATTTTCACATTGTTAAATGGCCTTCTAAAACAGGTTGCTGTATGAGTTGGGAAGAGGACTAAGTGGTTCAGAGCGTACAAGGAACTGAGTTCAGATCCCAGCGCTGATCAGAAGAAAAGCCCTGCATGCACCTCTAACCCCAGCGCCGTGGAAGGCAGAGGCAGCAGGATCTCTGGGGCCCAGATATTGAAGCCAGCCCATCTTTAGGTTCACCGAGGGACCCTGACTCAAGGGAAGGAGGCTGAGAGAACAGAGCAGGACTCCAGGGCCCTCCTGTGGCCTCTGCTCGTTGGGGACCCGCTTACAGTTCTTGTGCCTACAGGATACAAAGTTGCTCTAACATACACTTCCATTAATTTAATGTGCCACAGTTTACTTCCCTTCCCTCCACCCCCTCCGCTCAAGAACCTTAAGAGTCACAAGTATTTAGTGTTGATGCCACAGGTCAGAATGGGCACATGGTCATATCACTGGCTCATATCTATGGCTCAGTATGCCTCCAAACATGCAAAGAACACGTATGTTGGTTTAAACTGAGGTCCCTGTCCATGCTCAGTCTTCTACCTCAGAGCCACTGTTATTTCATAATGTTCTTCTGTCAAGTACATTTTTTTTCTTGATTTGCAATTGCTCTTTGTTTATGAAGAATATTTTAACTGTTATCTCTACAGTTTCTGTTAGGTATTTTCTCCTACTAGGGTATTTGCATATTGAATTTTTATTTTTTTATATATTTTTTTGGTTTTTTGAGACAGGGTTTCTCTGTGTAGCCCTGGCTGTCCTGGAACTCACTCTGTAGACCAGGCTGTCCTCGAACTCAGAAATCCACCTGCCTCTGCCTCCCAAGTGCTGGGATTAAAGGCGTGCGCCACCACCGCCCAGCTTTATTATTTTTTGAGACAAGTTCTCACTATGTAACTCAGGCTGACCTTGAACTCACAGTCCTGCTCCAGCCTTCTGAGTTCTGGGGTTATAGGCATGCCTCTCCACTGAATTTTGTGATTACATGCAGGCCTCTTCATGCCCGGCTGCTTTTTTGAGCTTGAGCAATTTTTTGCTAAGTGGAACATTTAAATTTTTATGGTCATATTTATAAAAATTTCCATGTTTGTGTCTAGGTTTTTGCATTGTGTTTAGTTAGGGTTTCTCTTCTGCCAAAATTCTGAAAGCATTTGTTTTCTTTTAGTGAGTTTATAGTTTATGGCTGTGTTTAAATTACCAGTTTATCTGTACTTTGTTTTGGGAACAGGAAGTGGGGTGGAGAATAAACCTTGAATATTTGCATACTTAACAAAATCACTGAAATGAAGGGAGGATTCAGACTGTGAAGGAAAATTTGGTTTCTGGGTAGATATTCTCTGGCTCCTTTCAGGAATAGGGTTAAGCCATTAATTATTGGGCAAGAGGATTAAGAGTGGATGCTTTCTGACCGGCAGCTAGGTCTGAAAGAACATACAAGGAAGGTCCAAGTTTAGTGAGAGACCCTGCCTCAAAGGAACTGGTGGACAGTGACAGGAAGCCGCTGATACTTCCCTCTGGTCCCTGTGTGTGCACATAGGCATGTGCACCTACACACAGGTGTGTGCACACGCACATGCACACACTTGAAGAAAATGTATGTGTGTAACACATGCACACACTTAGCCACTTTCAGGTGCCCAGTGGTCGACACCGGACTGCTGACTGTGTGTTAGGTAGTACCCGTGGAGACCAATTCCGTGATCACAGAAAGTTCTGTCAGACAGAACTGGCTCAAGTATCTGTGGTTCCTAATGGTTTCTAAGAAAGGATTTCCCAGTGGAGTGGTTTGAATTTGCTTGGCTCAGGGAGTCACACTATTTGGAGGTATTGCCTGGATTAGGTGTGGCCTTGTTGGAGGAAGCATGTCATTGTGGCTGTGGGCTTTAAGACCCACGTTCTAGTTGCCTGGAAGCCAGTCTCTTCCTAGCTGCCTTTGGAACAAATGATGGAACTCTCAGCTCCTCCAGCCCCATGTCTGCCTGGGCGCTGCCATGTTCCTACCTTGATGATAATGGGCTGAACCTCTGAACCTGTAAACCAGCCACAATTAAATGTTGTCCTTATAAGTGTTGCCTTGGTCATGGTGTCTCTTCACAGCAGTAAAACCCTAACTAAGACACCCAGTGTCTATTTAATCTCTTGAACTATATAACACCTGTATGCATCCCTTTTAAAAAAGTGAAATGGACCTTTCCCTCTCTCCTCTCCTATCTCTCCTCTCTTCCCTCCTCCTCCCTCCTGCCTTCCTCCCTCCTTCTCCTCCTTTCCCCTGCCCTCCTTCCTCCTCCCTCCTGCTCTCCTCCCTCCCTTCCCCTGACCTCCTCCTTCTCCTCCCTCCCTCCCTCTTGCCTCTTCCTTCCCTCCCTCCTCCCCTCCTCCTCCCTTATTCCCCTTCCCTCTTGCTCCCTGCTATCTATATGTATATTATATCTATATGTATATCTATATGTATATCTATAGTATATCTATATGATATCTATATATTCTATATCTATATCATCTATATCTATATGTTGTATGCTTGTATTTTTTTATTCTTTAGGACGTATACCCTAAGCACACCATTTTCTAAAGCAAGAGGACCACCCTGTACTTGTGGACCTTGTCATGGCTGTTGTCCTCCTCTTCTTCCTCCTCCTCCCCTCCTCCTCCCCTCTTCCTCCCCCTCCTCTTCCTCCTCTCATCTTCATTTATTTATGTATTTGTTTTTATTTATTTATATTTGTCGTGTGTGATTTTTTTTCCTGTATGTATGTCTGTGCACCATGTACATATCTGGTGCCCATGGAGCCCCAAAGAGGGCATTGAATCCCCTGGAACTAGAGTAGCAGATGGTTGTGAGCTGCCGTGTGGTGCTGAGTATTAACCTTTGGGAGAGCAGTCAGTGCTCTTAACTGCTGAACTACCTCTTCAGCTCCTGACCTTGTCAATATTTGTGAGGCAGCAATGGGATGGGTATAACGTGCCTACTCGCTCTCTCATGTGCTCTCTCTCTTTCTCTCTGAGTGTCTTTCTGTATGCCAATTAGCCACCTATATATCTTCTTTCCAAACATTTTTATTGAAACTATGTTGTCCAGGAGTTTCATGGATTCTAGCTTCTAGACAGACCTTTGTCAGATTGTCAGTTTGTTTGCAAGTGTTCTCTTAGCCTTTGTGGGCTGACATTTTACGTTTTCAGCTTTTTTTTTTTTTTCTAACATGTGAGAGCCATTTCTGGAGTACCTATGTGAGGACCAGAGCACAGAGCTGGGTTGTGGCTGTGTCTGACACCCTAACTAGCCTGTCCTAGCCACTGCCTTTGGAGTACTAATGTTCCATAGCCTCAGTTCTGAGTCCAGCACACTGGGTGACGTAATGACGTTAACCCTACGGTGATGTCAGCATTGTGATGTCAGACAAGTCACAGATATCAGTCCTTCCTTTTGGGGTGTGTAAGGGGAGGAGGAAGGGACGTGCAGTTCCCATGAGTGCGTGGCAGGGAAATCTCTGGCGTCCTTCTTCAAGAGCCTTCAGCATTTTGTGACACGCTTCTGGAGCTCTGACTCTGTCTTTCATCTTTCAGTCACCAGGACCGTGAGAGTGAGCCACCACGTCCAGCTTTCTATGCAGCTCGGGGGGGATTGAACTCAGGTCCTCAGGCTTGTGAGGCAGACACGTTACCCACTGAGCTCCTTCCCCAGCCCACACACCGTTTCTTTGTGTAGCACAAACATGACCATCTGGGTGAACATTGCTGAGGGGCGGCTTGAGTTGTTGAGTAAGGTCCTACCTGAAGATGGGTCACAGAGTGACCTGACTATAATGACAGTTCTTCAAAAAGTTTGATAAAGCTGCCCAGACGTCAACATGTCCTCATGCCTCAGAAAGTTCCAGCAGCATCTAGTGAAAGAACACTTGCTAGTATCCTCAGAGCCTCAGGTTTAATCCTTAGTGAAACAACAAAAACCCAAAAAAACTTCAAACTTTTGGGACAAAGAGTCAAACCAAAACTCAAGCTATTTTGGTAGTGTTCACGTTGTATATGGTGGTGAATGGTTCTGATCTCACCCTCTGAGGGGTTGTGGGATTAAAAGCAAGCACTGTGGAGTGAGGGGAGGATAGCACTGGCTAGTACCCACCAGGGCTGGGTTCCACTGAGGAAAGTCATCCAAGGGAGCATGGAATTATGGGTAGTGAGGATCATATGGGATTGTGTCTGTCAGTCTGTCATATCCTGAGTACAGAACCAAGCACTGAGTTAGTTTCCATGAGGGGCACTGAGCTGACAGGATAGGGGTTGGTTGGACCCTGTGAAACCCAGGAAAACAAGCAATCCCTGATTGATTGTGATGATTGACATTAATTATCAACTTGGCAGGATCTAGAATCATTTAGGAACTCTGGACATGCCTGTGGGGGCAATGTTGATGTGTTAACTGAGGTGGGAAGACCTGCCCACTGTGGGTGGCACCATTCCCTAGCAGGGTCCTAGGCTAAGTGGAAAAGAGGAGCTGAGTAGCAGCATCCCTCTCTGACTGTGCATGCAACATGAGTGTGCATGTGAGCCGTTGCTTCAAGCTCTTGAAGCCTTGCCTTCCCTTCCGCCGTGAGCCAGAGGAAAGTCTTTCTCCCTTAAGGTGCCCATGTCGGGCTATTTCTCCACTGTATCAGCAGCAGAAGCTAATGCGCTGCTCGAGCCTGGAAGTGCACAGCCTGCAAATGGGAAGTTTCTAGATGACAAGTGAGTCCCTAAAACAGAAGACAACCTTAAAAAATAGAACAAGAAAACTTCTTGAAGTTGGAAAAGTGTTAAAAGCCATGGATAGGGAAGGTGGACCATTATGGAAGTGATCAATAAAACAAAAGCAGACACATACATACGCCCATGTACACATCTATGTACACACTCTAGAAACATGTCCAAAGGGCTAATGGGAATGGCTGAGGGGCATTTCGGATTTGGGGTTGAACTTGAGTTATTTCAGCATACCCTTTAACTCTCTAAAATTTTCACACTGTGTATTATTTAATAAGTTGTATATTTAAGATGTAGCTATTCAGTGATTAAAAATTTAAATTTGCAGAGATGTAAGAAATGTGGAACCAGGAGCTGGGACAGAGCTCAGTGGGCAGAGCGCTGGGCCAGCATACAGGGAGCCCTGATGAAGCTCCTAGCACCCCATAAACACGCCTGTGACCTCAGAAGTCTGGAGATGGAGCCAGGAAGTTATTCTCAGCTATATAATTTTAGCTGCTAGGATACATGAGACCCCATTTTTAAAACTGGGGTAGGGGGTGTGGGTGGGTGGGTAGGGGGACTAAAGAGAGGGCTCAACAATTAAAGAATATTAATTGTCCTTAAAGAGGACCTGGGCTCAATTCTCAGCACCCACATGGCAGCTCACAACTGTTGGTAGCTCCAATCCAGGAGGATCTGATGCCCCCTGCTGGCATCAAAGGGCATTGCATACATGTGATCATTCCTGCAGGCAAACAAAAAGTAGATTGGCCAAGTGCTGGGTTCTCTTCTGCAAGTGGAGTATCAATAAAATACTGCATAGGTCAGTCAAGCTAGTCTCTGTGTCAACAGAGAGACTCCCCACCCAGGGTGGCCACCAGCACGTTTCTCATTATGTTCATCATTTGAAAGTCTTCACACCGGATATCCTTGCTATTTGACAATCCCTGATTTCTTGCCAAATTCCTGTGTGGCTTCTATTCTTGTCCCTATGGTCTGATTTTACTTGATATGGCTGGAAGTGTTTAAAGTTTAATGGCCTTTGGGGACGTACTGCTTTCTCTCCTTTGTTGGAATTAAACTCAGTTGGGTGGATGTGTCCTCCGCTGGGGGAGGAGTCAGCCTCTCAGGTCCTATTTCTGGATCTTTTCCATGGCCAGATGGCAGGGAGGGTGTTAGGATATCAGGTTGAAGGGACTGATTAATAGTACCAGTACGAAATCTCACATGTCTGTCTGTCTGTCTCTGTCTGTGTGTGTCTCATGCATGCACATGCATGACCAGAGGTCAATGCCAAGTGTTTTCCTCAAGCTTATTTTTGAATTGCATTTACTTATGTTGTGGGGGGGACCATGTGTGTGTGCACAGGTCCTCGGGTGACTTTTGGGAGTTGGGTGTCTCTTTACACCTTGTGGTCCCAAGAGTCGAACTCAGATCCTGAGGCTTAGCAGCAGGCACCTTTACCTGGAATGACTTCTGGTTCCTTTTACCTTGTATTTTGAGTCAGAGTCTCTCACTGAAGCTGGAGCGAACTGAATCAACAAGAGCAGATGTTCCTCCCTCCCAGTCCTGGAGTTACAGACCCACACACCACACCCAACTTTTAAAAATAATTCATTACTTTTTAAGTTTGGGGGTTTATATAATTATATCATTTCCCCTGTCCCCTTATTCCCCCAAAACCTCACACTTATCACTTTTTGCTCACTTTCAAATTCATGCCCTCTTTTTCATGAATTGTTTTACTCTCTCTCTCTCTCTCTCTCTCTCTCTCTCTCTCTCTCACACACACACACACACACACACACACACACACTCACACACACCACACACCAACACCTGCTCAGTCTGTATAGCATTACTTACATGTATGTTTTCTGGGCTGGCTGTTTGAGCATACCTGATTGCTTTGCTCTTCCCTGGAGAAGACTGACTCTGCTCCAAGTCTTCCTTAGTTGCCTGTCCTTCTTTGTGCAGGGTAGAGGCCTCATGGGCTCCCTACTTCCATCCGCATTTGTCTGTCTGTCGTTGTTATCCTTGCTCAGTGGTGCTGAGGCTGGAAATTCAGGCCTCCATGCCTGTGCGGTAAGCACTTTATCGACTAAGCCATTCCTCTAACCTCTCACGTTTATCCTCAGATCCGCTCATACCTTATAGTATAGCACACCACTTTGAGGAGTTAAAAACTGTTTCACACCCCCTGCCCCAGAGACCTTGAAGTGTAAAGTGCCAGGCTGAGAAGCTGAAGGGAGTCATGGGTAAATAACACCTGCTCTCCAAAGTAGCAGGTCTTCGGGGGGCCTCTGTTAACCGAAAGTGCAAGCACTTGCTGAACTCCTGGTGAGTAGTACCGGATGAGCATGGCTGGCATTTGCTCCTCTCTCCACTCCGTCTTCTTGATTCTGCTCTCCGGCAATGGTATTCCTTGTCTATTAAACCTGATGCCATTTTTCTTCTGGAATTTTCAGTCTTAATTGCATTTTGGGTATTTACAAGTAACTGTGAGCCGCCCTCCTAAATGTACCGTCGAATTAGGTAAATAAAACACAATTTAAGAACAGCTTTTATTGAAACAATAAAGTTTGGGGATTTTTTTATTATCTTAATAAAGCGCAACAATTTTGCAGACCTTCTCAGGCATAATTTTAAACTTGTGCTGGCCACCTTGCCTCAGAGGAAGGGGCCGATGCTGCCAGGAGCATGGTCTTAGTCAAGGATATATATATATGTATGTGTGTGTGTCTGTGTGTGTGTGTGTGTGTGTGTGTGTGTGTGGTGGTACAGCCTATAATCCAAGTGGAAGGATGTTAAGGCAGGAGAATCACTACAAGTGTGAGGTCAGCCTGGTCAATGTAGTGAGACCCTGTCTTGGTCTTCACCCCTCCGTTAAACAAACCCCACAATGGTGTGGTTGACTCAGTTTGGTTACTTTACCACTCAGCTATGTGTGCTTTGTGCTAGCACAAAAGGTCGAGTTTCTGTTTTCTGTCGAAGGGTGTTTCTATAGATGGGTTTTGTTGGGGGCGGGGTAGGGAGGTTAACAAGTAGTCTCAAGACATTTTCTGTCCTCAACTTCACTGTGGATGAAAAGTCGGGGTGAGCTGTCCAGAGGGGTTGTTTGGTGCCTGTTGTTATATCGGGAGGTTTGAAGAAGGTCGGCTTGGTGCAGCCTTGAGCTGTTACTACGAGTGTGTGCCGTGGTGGATCTAGGCCAGCTTTCTTCCACTTACAACCCAACAGGTATGCAAGCCAAACATACTAATAATAAATCATGAAAAATGTATTTTAAAGCAGTTCTTTAATTCAGTTTTTTTTTTTTTTTAGTGTTTTCAATGTATGAGCGGAATGTGTTTTGGTCGTTTACACTTCCCTTTATCCTCCCTCATCCCTACCACTCCCACCAAAGCCCTTCTTCAGCATCACCCTCTCCTGAAAGCTTAACTTTTGTGCATTCAGGTGGGTGAAATAGCTTAGTGGGTGAAGGAACTTACTGCCAAGCCCAATGGCCTGAGGGCAATCACCAGGACCCACATGGTGAAAGGATAGAACAGACTCCAGCAAATTGTCCTTTAGCCTACACACAGACACACACAGACACACAGACACACACAGAGACACAAAAACACACATACACACACAGACACACACACACATGCACACACAGACACACACAAACACACACACACAGACACACACAGACACACACAGACACACACACATACACACAGAGACACACACAGAGACACAAAAACACACATACACACACAGACACACACACATACACACACATACACACAGAGACACACACAGAGACACAAAAACACACATACACACACACACACATGCACACACAGACACACACAGACACACACACAAGACACACACACACATGCACACACAGACACACACAGACATACACATATATACACACACACAGACACAGACACACACACACAAGTTTCCATGGGATAAGCAAACAAACACACAAACAGAATCCAAGTCTCAAAAGGAAAAATTCAAAAACTCTTTTGTGACTCATTGAGTTTCCTCAGGGTTGCCTGCAGGTAATTGCTGGAGCACAGACAAGTTACTTTGACTACCACATGGAAGAAATTAACTGTCCACAATGCCCTCAACCATTGTTCCTCCTGGGAGAGTGTGGGCTTCTGCTCCGTCTGTGCTGGAATGTGGACAGGCTCTGTCCTGTGCTGGTCTTTTCTTGTGCACGGCCATTGTGAGTTTGTGAGGTGACTCTCATTCCTATCCCCGTCTTGCAGAATCTTTCCACCCCATCTCCCACCGTGTTCTCTGAGCTGGACAAGTTGACAGAGGAGTCACTTAAGGCTGAGCACTTAGCCACATCTTCTCAGCACTAATGAAATGGGTATACGTGTTCACATAAATAATTAAAACGCGGCGGACTATTTGAAACAGCAGATTCATCGTTTTCAGAGTTGATTGATTCTTTTGATTTTATAATCTTCAATACAGAGGATGCCACTCTGCATAAGTATATAGTACAGTAGGCAGAAGTATATCTGGAGCCATTTCAGGAATTATCGGGTATTCTGTCCTAATCACAAGCCCAAATTCATTTAATGATTTAATGAAATTATTATGCTGTCAGCTGACAACATTCAAGGAAGAATGTTAAGTTCTTTAATATGACATTAATCTTATTCTCCCAATATTCTTCTTTTTTTTTTTCTAACCCTCTTTGATCCCAGGGGTTGAGCCTGGGGCCGTGTGTATACTTGGTAAGTGCTCTCCTACTGAGCTGTTACCTCAGCTCTCGCCTTACTTTTTTGTTTGAGACATCTCGCTGCGATCCCAGGGTGGCCTCGAATTTCTGTAGCCCAGGAAAGCCTTTAGTTTTTAATCCTCCTGCTTCAACCTCCCAGATATCTGAGATGACAGGCCCTAGCCAGTGGCCCCACCTCATATCCACCTAGTATCCTGTACTGTATGTACTTTGTACTTTCATCTTAAACTTTTATAGTGTTTTAAAAGAATTACTTGCTGGGCGGTGGTGGTGCACACCTTTAATCCCAGCACTTGGAGGAAGAAGCAGGCGGATTTCTGAGTTGGATGCCAGCCTGGTCTACAGAGTGAGTTCCAGGACAGCCAGGGCTACACAGAGAAACCCTGTCGCGAAAAACCAAAAAAAAAAAAAAAAAAAAAGAATTACTTTATTATGTGCACGCATGTTTTGTCTGCAAATTAGCCATTATACTTCATGTGTGCCCGATGTCCACTGTAGCCAGAAGAGGGTATTAGATCCCATGGACCCAGGGTTACAGATGGTGAGCTGCCATGTGGGTGCTGGGAATCAAACTTGGGTTCCCTGGAAAACACCAGTGCCTAATCACTGGGTCATCTCTCTACAGCCCCTTTACATTCTTAACAGAGAATGAAGGTAAAATTCTGATACGTCATGACTAACTACCTTGAACCACCTCAGCTGGTAGGAGTCTTTGGTGTAGATTTTAGTGTGTGTGTGTGTTTGTGTTGGGGGGTTATACACATAAGTGCACTGCTGGCAGAGGCCAGAAGAGGTCTCTGGATGCCCTGGAGCTGAAGTTACAGATGATTCTGAGCTACAAGATATGTGTGCTGGGAATTGAACTTGGGTCCTGTAGAGGAGCAGAAAGTGCTCTTACCCTCTGAGCCATCTCTCCAGATCAGGATCTGTTTTAAATCTAGATCCCTGATCCATCAAAGCAGGTAGACCAGTGTGGAACAAAATGCGGGTGGGGTCCCACAGCCCCAGGCCTCCCGCGTGGTGGCGGCTGTGGCCAGGTCACGAGTGCGTGGTGACCTGGGTCGGAGCACTTCTCGCCCGGGGCGCTGTAGTTCCCACGTGGTTGAGATGGTTGCCGCAGCCGAAGTAGTCTTATTGACGAAAATGGTGAATCTGGTGCCCCCCCCCAAAAAAAAAGCCAGGAGGAGTTCCCTTTTATTGGAAAGGGGCTGGGATAGGGAGGAGACTTAATTACCTATGTCCCCCGGCCTCATTAATATGCAAATTTCAAGGCAGAGGGCTCTTAGGCATGCCCCTTACCTGTGACTTATGTTTTAGGTTGAATGGAGACTGCGGGTCAGGGGCCTGGGTTTTGGAGGCGTGGCCAATCTAGGCCCTCCCACGGCCCGACAGACCAGGCTCCCCATGCGTGTGTAAACAGTGGCCCTAGATGGGCAGAAGTTTGGGTGATCAGTTAGAGCAGAGTGAAGTCTGCCTCCTGAGTTGCAGAAGGAAGCTGACATTTCTGAGCCCAGAAAGGGAGGAAGCAGCTTTGTAAATAATGCATCTCTTGAAAGTCACACAGGCAAATGAAGATGTGGATAAAGTTAATACCGTGTTGGGTTTGTAATCACAGAGCCAGACCTGTAAGACACACATCTGTCCTTCCCTATCTGTCCTTCCCTATCTGAGCTGTGTTCTAAGGTAGAAAGGCCAGATTTGTAGATTTGTTTGTTTGTTTTGATACTTTTATTACTTTATCATTTGGGTACTCATTAACATTGACTATAGATTTTGTTTTGTTTGAGACAGGGCCTCAGGTAGCCCAGGCTAGCCTCAAACTCTCTATGTAGCTGAGAATGACCTTGAATTATAGATCCTTCTGCCTCCACGGCCTGAGTGCTGGCATTATAGGCCTGTGCTACCATCCATGGTTCTACGTGGTACCAGGGCATTGTGCAGGCTAGGCACACACTTGACCGAGCTACCCCTAGCCCCAGACTGTAGATTTTTGTGCAAGGTGACCAGGATGTCACTTGCCATAGTCTGAATCTTGTTTGGTGAGTTCTTAAACTCAGTGTTACCCTTTCTGGACGAGTATGTAGGGAGACATTATGAAACTTTCTTTGCTCCTTTGATCCAGACATCCTGGCTGAGTGTGGTCTCTGTGAGCACAGCAGGTCCCCCCCACCCCCCGCCATCTCCCTCATAGTGGATCACCTGATCTCTTTGAGGGGCACAGCTCTTGAAGCCCACTCCATGGATGTGCTTGCAGATGTTGAGGGTGTGGTCTCAAGTCACTGCCTTGTGGATGGCAGGATGCTCTTCTTTTTCTTCAACAACCCTCTTTTTTGTAAAAGTCTTGCTGGGTCCAGGCTGGAAAAGAAGGATGCTATAGACTCATGGGGTGTGTGTGTGTGTCTGTTTCCATCCCGCCAGGTACTGTCTTCAAGTACTATGCTGCCTGCTTTGCTTGAGTTTGTTCTTCTCCCACAAATATCAACCTAAGAGTTTCATCTTGCTGTCAGGTCTCTTGAGAGCCACCCTTCCAAAAACCCTACTAGGTTATCAGAGACTGAGTTTTGGTTGAAGCTACAGAGGCATTTAGAAGGAACCCTGAGTTCGATTACTGGCTTGGCATCTACTTCTGGATCTTTCTTCTGACTCCTCCTGAGGCCAGCTCAGCATCTGGCAGAAGTTGCTGCTGCCTGCTGACCCACTATTTGGGATATCTCCTTCTCAAAGTCTCTTGGCAGCCTACCTTTGTGGCATCTTGTATCCTCATTAGGTCCCGTTACTGGGCATATCTGCGAACATCTTGGAATAAAGCTCTTTCTCTCCTACAGCACACTGTAGGTATTTATAAGCTGCCTACTGTGTGTGCACACATTCCTTCTGGTACTCTGCCCTTTACAGCTCTCAGCATGGAAACTTTGTTTTTTTTTTTTTTTAGTCTAATCGTGCATTGATTAAAATAGCAACCAACCAAATAAAACAAGGAAAGGGGTCCGTGTGTGTGTTGTGTGTGTGTGTGTGTGTCTGTGTGTCTGTGTGTCTGTGTGTGTGTGTGAGTGTGTGGAGACCAGAGGTTAACCCTCTGCTCCTGGGGTGTTATTCTTTATGAGCTAACCACCTTAGTTTTTAAGACACACTCTTCACGGGGACCTGGGGCTTACTGGTAGGCTATGCTGCTGGACATGGAGCTCCCATGATCCTCCTGTCTGGGATTACAAGAAAGTGTCAGTGCTCTTTGCTTTTTATGTGGTGCTGGTAATGGCGTCTGAGTCCTCATGTTTGTGTGGCAAGCATTTTCCTGAGTTATACCAGGAGAGACTCTTATTGAATGGAGGTAGCATGTTCAGAAAGTACAGAACATGTTCTTCTGTTAGGAAATGGTGCACTCTTAGCTCCTTTCACAAGCGGGTTTCTCCCCGGTGTTATCGGCACTTTGGCAGGGATGCTCTGTCTCGAGGGGATGGGGTCTCCTGAGCCTGGTGAGGCATTCAGTAACATCTCTAGCTTGTACCCACTAGATGGTGGTAGCATATACCTCCACCCTCAACCAGCTGTGACCACAAACAAGTCTGCAGACAGTGCTGAGTGCTCCCAGGCAGGGAGAGCCATCTAGGTCACAGTCCTGTTGGGCAGGTCTACAGGCAAAGGGACTGGGCCTCACAGTGGTAAGATGCCCACCTGGCTTGGGCAGAAGCGAGACCTGGAGCCTGCGCTTCCTTCTACCCCACCCCCACCCCAACTCTTTCCTCAGCTGCTGGGAAATGGCGTTTCAGCGCATGCCAGAGAAGCAAGCTGGTGGGGCTCTCGTGTACTTGAGATCTTGCTCTTGGAAAAAGCCGCGTTCTCTTTGCCAGAAGCATGACAGTCTATCCATCATGTGCCTGGGAGGGATGCAGAGAAAAGTTGCCAGAGGTTCTAATTCGAGGCCTGGTGCCTTCTTGCGGATGTCCTGCTCCACCTGGCTGCTAGCAGACTCTGGAATTTGCAGCCAGAGACTCTTCTGCATCCATCTGAAGGGAGCCACATGTATCTCTTGCATTGTGGCTGGGCTTTATCTGCTCTATACTCTGTTTCACATTGTCGCTGTGGAGAAAACACAGAGAGTGGTCTGTGAGCCTGGGCCCCTGGTGCCTGCCTGGACAGGGCAGTGACTTCTGGGTCTTCTGGCTCTCCTCATGGGCTGTACCCACTCAGCTGTGGTGAGAACCAACAGCCGGGCCTCCTCCTGCCTCATCCCTCTGAGGTCAGATGCAGACAGAAGCTCTGGCGGGTTCTCTGGCCCGTGGTCTTCCACTAAGGTAATTGCTGAGGTGGGGGCTCTACTGAGGAGTGGGGCTAAGGGGGGCATTGACCTTAAACTTACTTGCCCTTGTCTGGCTGAGGAAGAAACCTTTCTACCCTGGTACTTCTGGACACGAGCTGGCTTTGCCCGAAGAAGTGGCCTCTTTAGATTTTTGGCGTTTGAAATACAAAAGGATATTATTAGAGAGCTGATATTTTAAGTGAGAAAAAAAATCTTCATATCTTTTCCCTTATTAAGTTTTTTTTTTTCTTTATACAGACCTTGGACACCTGCCTTGATTTTTCTGTTTTGAAGTGCAGGCTGTGGGGCTAGTGTTTGGCTGATCCCTGTGGTGTAACATGTAGATAAAACACGTCAGTGTGTGTGTGTGTGTGTGTGTGTGTGTGTGTGTGTGTGTGGTGGGGCATTAGGTTCGGAAGTCAGGAAGTTTGAGTGAGCCAGAAATGGTGCGTACCTCATTCCGGATGCCATGCTGCAGAGACAGCAGGACTGCATCAAGCTCAAGACTGGTTTACATAGCAGATTCCAGGTGAGCCATGGCTGTATAGTGAGACCTATCTAAAAAGAGGGGAGGTCCCCTGCCTCCCCTTCTTTCATTGGCCTTGAACTTGTCTGTAAAGCATACGGAACCAGAGTAAGAGTCTTTTCTTGTGGGTCTCAGTGGCCTTACCATTTCACACCACAAGATGGCGTCCCCCAGGCTTGATTTCATTCCAGCTGCTGGTCCATGGCAAGCTGCATCCTGTCCTCACCCCCTCCCCGCCCCCTCTCCCCAGGTCCCAGTTTATAGTCAAGGCCAACTCACTGCATAGACCAGGCTAGCCTTGAATTGTGTGGATCTGTCAGCTGAGAGTGGTGGCCTGTTTCTGTCACCCCAGCTCACAGCCAGTTTAAGCCACTTATCCTCTTCAGCTATCTGTTTCCTACCCTGAAAAGTGGGTGGAGAATTTTCCCTTGTGCATGTCACAGAGACGTCGTGTGGCAAGTCAATTGATATTTTCAGAGAGATTAGTCAACGATGGGTTCCATAGCATTAATAGCATTAATTATAAACCATGACACATGATATAATTGCCAGCAATACCTGCGGAAGGTGCCAGAGCAGTCCCCGTGGGCGCTGCTGCCGACCTCTGTGCTCTCCTGTGACAGGAGGAATGTTTCGACTCCTGCTTATGTTAATCTACATGAGGAGGAATTTCAAATTGCTTTTTATAGTGCTTGAAGCTTAGTGCTGCCCCCTGCTCTCAATGCTGTCCCCCCTGCTCTCAATGCTGTCCCCCTGCTCTCAGTGCTGTCCCCTGCTCTCAATGCTGTCCCCCCTGCTCTCAATGCTGTCCCCCCTGCTCTCAATGCTGTCCCCCTGCTCTCAATGCTGTCCCCCTGCTCTCAATGCTGTCCCCCCTGCTCTCAATGCTGTCCCCCTGCTCTCAATGCTGTCCCCTGCTCTCAATGCTGTCCCCCCTGCTCTCAATGCTGTCCCCCCTGCTCTCAATGCTGTCCCCCCTGCTCTCAATGCTGTCCCCTGCTCTCAATGCTGTCCCCCCTGCTCTCAATGCTGTCCCCCCTGCTCTCAATGCTGTCCCCCCTGCTCTCAATGCTGTCCCCCTGCTCTCAATGCTGTCCTGCTCTCAATGCTGTCCCCCCTGCTCTCAATGCTGTCCCCCCTGCTCTCAATGCTGTCCCCCCTGCTCTCAATGCTGTCCCCCTGCTCTCAATGCTGTCCCCTTGCTCTGGATTATACTTTTTATATTTGCAATTTATTAATTTTAAATATTTTCCTCAGAATAAGTCTTAGACATTTTTTATGTCAGTGTGTGTGTGTGTGTGTGTGTGTGTGTGTGTGTGTGTGTATCTGTCAGCTTGAGAGTGATGGCTCTTGTTTGTCATCCCTTGATAGGAGGCTGAGGCAGGGGATCACTACCTGTTTGAGGCCAGCCTGGTCTATAACAGAGTTCCAGGACAGCCTGGCTATAGGCTAAGATTCCTCTCTCTCTCTCTCTCTCTCTCTCTCTCTCTCTCTCTCTCTCTCTCAAAAAAAAAAATAGTTGGAATGAAATTGAACCTAAAAAAAGGCTATTGTTTGGTTAATTGGTGAGTCTGTGGTGTGGTGACCTGGTCAGGATGTGGTGTGGTCATGCTGTGGTGACCTGGTCAGGCTGTGGTGACCTGGTGATGCTGTGGTGACCTGGTCAGGCTGTGGTGACCTGGTCAGGCTGTGGTGTGGTCATGCTGTGGTGACCTGGTCAGGCTGTGGTGACCTGGTCAGGCTGTGGTGTGGTCAGGCTGTGGTGTGGTCATGCTGTGGTGACCTGGTCATGCTGTGGTGACCTGGTCATGCTGTGGTGACCTGGTCATGCTGTGGTGACCTGGTCATGCTGTGGTGACCTGGTCAGGCTGTGGTGACCTGGTCAGGCTGTGGTGACCTGGTCAGGCTGTGGTGTGGTCAGGCTGTGGTGACCTGGTCATGCTGTGGTGACCTGGTCAGGCTGTGGTGACCTGGTCAGGATGTGGTGTGGTCATGCTGTGGTGACCTGGTCAGGCTGTGGGTGACCTGGTCAGGCTGTGGTGACCTGGTCAGGCTGTGGTGTGGTCATGCTGTGGTGACCTGGTCATGCTGTGGTGACCTGGTCATGCTGTGGTGACCTGGTCATGCTGTGGTGACCTGGTCAGGCTGTGGTGACCTGGTCAGGCTGTGGTGACCTGGTCAGGCTGTGGTGTGGTCAGGCTGTGGTGACCTGGTCATGCTGTGGTGACCTGGTCAGGCTGTGGTGACCTGGTCAGGATGTGGTGTGGTCATGCTGTGGTGACCTGGTCAGGCTGTGGTGACCTGGTCAGGCTGTGGTGTGGTCATGCTGTGGTGACCTGGTCAGGCTGTGGTGACCTGGTCATGCTGTGGTGACCTGGTCAGGCTGTGGTGATCTGGTCATGCTGTGGTGACCTGGTCAGGCTGTGGTGACCTGGTCAGGCTGTGGTGACCTGGTCAGGATGTGGTGTGGTCATGCTGTGGTGACCTGGTCAGGCTGTGGTGACCTGGTCATGCTGTGGTGACCTGGTCAGGCTGTGGTGATCTGGTCATGCTGTGGTGACCTGGTCAGGCTGTGGTGACCTGGTCAGGCTGTGGTGACCTGGTCAGGATGTGGTGTGGTCATGCTGTGGTGACCTGGTCAAGCTGTGGTGACCTGGTCAGGCTGTGGTGAGGTCAGGCTGTGGTGTAATGAAACAGTAAGGAACCTCTTGATCCAAGCCCCATGCACTTTAGAGATGACAGCTTGTTACTTGGGGTTCAGTTTTTCTAATACACAGACAGACTTGAACGAGAGGTGACTCTGATCCTGCTCACCTGCCGAACCCTCAGGGCTTGTATGTGTGCTCTCCATAACACAAACCAGGGCTGGAGAGATGGCTCAGCAGTTGAGAATGCCTGCTGAATAGACTTGATGTCTGGCTTGGATCCCAGCCTCTACATAACGAGCCTGCTAGCCCACTGTAACCCGGCTCCAAGGGAACTGGTGCTGTCCTCTAGCCTCTGCATGCAGAGGTGCACATCTTTGCACACACAAAGGCTCATACACTGATGGACGCGCACACACACACACACACACAAAAACCATGGAGGGGGCAGTGAAGTGGAAATTTAAGGGTTCTTTGGCAAGTCAGTTGGATGGTGTTTTGCTGGGCCAAACACGTGATGGAACGTTTAATTAAAGTGGATACAAGTGAAAGGCTCAGGCAGACTCATGAAGGAACACTTCACTGAAGCAGACACAGGAGAGAGGATGTTCTGCTAAAGTAAGCACATGAAAGGACACGTGATAAAGGATTCTTTGCTAATGACACACATGTATTGGTCCGCCTTACACTGTTTAGTTGAGCTGCATTTGTCAGGATACCATATAGAAAAAACACACCAAAAAACTTCTGATGGTGTGCTGCAGTTTCTTGCTGCTTCTGTGGACTTGGGCTGATTGGCAGAGTGATGTCAGCGGAGACAGATGCGCTGTTGAGGGAAAGCACATGGAGGACATTTGATGTTTAGAGAGAGTATAAGAAGGACTCAATGGACAGTGATGGAGGCTGAGCTTATACAATGCTTTTGGTATCAAGTCTTTGCTGATCTTCACTTCCCTGAGAGAGGCACAGTTGAGAACTTCTGATGTTCCTGCTGGCCCCTCCTGATGACTCGAGCTTAGGCTGAGGCCTGGCTGTCTCTGCTAGGTCGTGTCACTGCTGTTGCTAACCCGACTCTGCTGGAACTGACTGCTGGTGTATCTGTGAGGTGTTTGTGAGTGGATCGAGCTGCCACTGCTAACCTGTGACTGAACTGCCAATTTCTAGACAATACAGATGGGAGTTGCCCCAAAGAACCTTTCTAAACAGGTCCACTTCCCTGTATCCTTTCTTTCCCACTACCTCTGGTGGGTGGTGGGTTACAAGGAAGGTTAAAGCATCTAAGAACCACCATTCAAAATAAGGTTTAAAAAATTAAAGTTACGGGGGGGGTGGGGGGTGGAATACAAAACCAGATGGCTCTGTGATTAAGAACACACATTGCTTTTGCAGAGGACCCAGGTTCTTTCCCAGTACCCATACTGGGTGGCTCACAACTGTGTGTAGCTTTAGTCACAGGAGACTGATGCTCTTTGGCCTCCATAGACACCTGCACAAACATGGTACACATAAACTCCCTGGGCTCATTCACATACATTTAAATAAAAATAAATTAAAACCAAACAAAAATGGAATAAAAAATAAACTAATGAAAGAAAAACAAAAACTAAACAAACAAATAAAAAAAAAAAAAAACCCAACCAGGTGTGACATTGCCGGGTAGAGAACTGAGCCAGGGGGATTGCCAGAAGTTTGAGACAAGCTGCTCTGCACAGGTTAGCCAGAAAGTCTCTGTCTCAGAACCGTGGATAAGCATAACAGAAAGTAAGGGACGAACTGGAGAGATGGCTCAGAGGTTAGCAGTACTGTTGCTCTTGCAGAGGACCTGATTTCATTCCCAGCACCCACATGGAGTTTTACAAGTATCTGTAACTCCATTTGAGATCTGACAATCTCTTCTGACCTCTGTGGGCACCAGGCACATACATGTACCACATGTATGTATGATACACATGCATACATGCAAGCAATACACTCATACATACAAAGTAAAAAAAAAAAAAAACTTGTATCTAAAATACACATATAAAATATGGTGGCATTTACAGTGACCCGAAGTGGACCTTTCAGCAGGATAATACTTTGTGGGTGATGCTTCACAGTGAAGGGGGATGTGAGGTGCTGGGAGGGAGCCGGAAAGTCTTTTGTGGCAATGTACAGGCATTTTGATGACCTGTAGAGGCCCATTCATGATTTCTCTGAGAAAAAAAGTGAGAAAATATTCACTGAGCAGAAAAGTCCATTCAAAGAACAGAAGACTGGAGCCCAGGTTCTCCACACTGTGCAGTGGAGCTGGGGGACACGTTAAACTAAGGAGGTTTAGGGGACAGGAGAAGTCACATGGTTTATCACTGGAATAATGTCACTGGGAGTATATACACAACTGTAATGTGGCGTGTGATACATCTCTAAGCCCAGATGATGGCTCAGGGTGCTGAGGCAGAAAGATTGAGAGTTTGAGATCATCCTGGGATACCTAGTGAGACCCTTGCCTACAAATGAAACTACAGAGGCATCATGGGTGACTGGGGAAAGACTTGAAGGATTCAGTGTTTACAGGCACCAACACTTGAGTGTCTCAAGAGGAACTTTAAAAATTGTCATCATTTTGTTGTGGGTTTGCCCCCTGCAAAGCATATGTTCTATATGTTAGTTCTGACCAAGTCGTGTCCAGGCGAGTCGTGGAAACTCAACCTGGTGGATGGGCGGGTACTGAAAAGAACCTGGGCACTGTGAGCCTCCAGGGTCCCCGCAGAGGGTGTGCAGCCAGGGCTACTGGTGGTTACTTAGCTCGTTACTGTGTCCAAATACCCATCAAAGCAACTTAAGGGAAGAAGGGTTTGTTTGGCTCACAGTTTAAATGTGTAAACCATCATGGTGGGCATGGTGAAGGGGCACGAGGCAGCTGGTTATGGTGAATCTACATCCCAGAAGCAGAGTGGGATAAACAATGTGCTCAGCTCATTTCATACCCTTTATTTAATCTAAGATTCCCCAGGCCAATGGGATGTTGTTACCCATATTCAGAGTGGCTCTTCTCGCCTTAGCTGAATCTCTCCGGAAACACCACCTAGGCACACCCAGAGGTGTGTCTTCTAAGTGACTCTAAACTCAGTCAGGTTGACAATCAAGATGCACCAGTATCATGAATCCATCTCTTTGGCGCATGGACATACATGGGCTTCTCAAATCTGCACCTACTAGGGTGATCACATTCCTTTCTTGTCTCCTTTTAACGTGTGCTGTCTGGGCCTCTTCCTCTGCAGCCCCTCTGAGTGAAGTCTGGAAGCAGCTTTGTAAAACTCTGTGCTCTGTGTCTGAGGAATCAGTGTTAACAGGAAAATCCATGAGAGCTTTGAACTGATGCTTATCTGCTTAACTTGTTTCTGTTATAAAAGTGATACTAGCATCCGGGCATGGTGCCGCAGGCCTTGAATCCTGGCACTCAGGAGGCAGGGTAGGTAGAACTCTGAGTTTGAGGCCAGGCTGCTCTGTATAACAAGTTCCAGGAACAGGGCTAACTAGAGCATTGTCTCAAAAAGTAATTAGTCGGGGCTGAGAGATGGCTCAGTGGTTAGAAGCACTTGTGTCTTACTGGGACAGGTTTTAATTCTCCGCACCCTCATTGTGGCTCACAGCAGTCTGAACTCTCAGTTCTAAGGTATCTGATGCCCTCTCTGCTCCCAGAGTTTGAAGCAGCTGCTCACAGCTCATCTACAGACAGGAGGCAGAGAGGGATGTATGCATGCTGCTGCTCAGCTCTCTTCTCCACTCTACACATCCAGGATGGCAGCCAAGGGGATGGCACCACCCACATGGGCAGCTCTTCCCACCTAACTGAGGAAATGATAATGATTCCCTCACAGGCGCTAGGCTTGCGGACAGATAACACTAAACACCTCAAGGCAGCAGGCATTTTCTCGCTGAGCCATTCTCCAGCCCTCTCCCTCATTATAATTTTTTAAAAAAACACATTCTTTCACTGGCCTGGAGCTTGCCAAGTAGGCTAGGCTATCTAGCTGGTGAACCTCAAGGGTCCACTTGTCTTCCAATGTTGCAATCACAAGCATGCACACCACCATGCCCAGACTTTTAAATTTATTTTGTATTGTTGTTGTTATTATTGTTATTATTATTTAAATGTGGGTTCTGGGGATTAATCTTAGATCCTCGATGCATTTTGCTGACTGACCCATCTCCTCAGCCTCTCTACCTTCTTTGCTCCCTTCCCCCCCATTTCTTACAACTATTGAAGCCAGCTGATCCAAACAGACCCACAGCTACCAAGTCTGTGAAAGCTGTACAAATCCAATTAGATTTTAACACAAGATGAAATTCTCTTTAAAACATGAATAATTTGGAGTCTCCAAGAGTCTCATCTTCGAGGACAAGAAGAAATAAAGAGAAATCTTTTCTGTTCCACCATGTAGGGAGAGATAAGCGTTCAATTTTCTCCTTCCGAGTGCTCCAGCCACTGTGGTGACAGTGACGTACTGCCTCAGGGGACACCTGGCAGGGTGGGACTGCTGTGTTTGGGGGAAAGCCCAGCATCTTCCCTGCACGTCATTGGTGGGCCAGGCTGTCTTTAGCATGACAGATGAAGGTATATCCAGTCTCAAGTCCGTGCTCCTGAATCTAAAACCTTCTGAACGCCAACATAACCCGACAGCTGGAAATGTCCTACCTGCTGCATGCTGCAGTCAGAATGCAGGCTTGCTGGGCTGGGGAGATGGGTTGGTTTGTAGAGCATTCATTAATTCAAGCTGCAGAGACTGGTGTGGTGGTGTGCCTTTGTCAGCCACATGCTGAAGAGACACGCACAGGTGATCCCTGGGGCTTACAACAGCAAAACAAACAAACAAAACCCCCAAAACTAATGCTCAAAGATAGATAGTGCCTGAGGAATGACACTTGAGGTTGACTCCTGACCTCCACACACAAGCACACACATGTATGCAGTTCTCACACATGCAGCCATAATATAACACATGTACACACACACACACACCACACACCAGTGTACTAGAAGTATTGTAGAAAGTTATTCAGTCTAGACTCAAGGTATGATGTATAAGAGAGAGTTATACATTTTCTGCTCAGGCTTGGAATAAATCCATGTGTATGTGCAGATATTCCAACATCTGGGAAATCCTAAAATCTAAACTATGCCTAAACTAAACTCCAAGCATTTTGGCTAAGGTCCAGTCAGCCTTTAACCCACAGCTGAGCTGCCCTATATTAAAATTTGTGAGCCAATGCCACTTTTTGAAAAGAGATTTATCTTATTTTTATTTATGTCTATGTGTGTGCTCATGCGCACATGTGTGTGGGTACCCATGGAGGCCAGAAGAGGGCGCTAGTTTCCCTGGATTTTCTGACATTGTGACCTGTCATGTATGTTCTGAGAATGGAACCCAGGTCCTCTGGAAGAGTAGCCAGTTCTCCTAACCACTGAGCCACACACTTCTTCCATTTTTAAAAACTAAAGTGACATTCTCAGAATTAACACTGATAAAGTCAGACCATCAGACCTCACTGTGTCCCACTGTATCAAATATTTGGCTAAAGTTTAATTCTTTATATAATTAAACAAGTTCGGCTAGACTGTTGATATGCAAACTTACTTTATTCTTTGATAAATGGTAAAGTTATTGTGTAGAACACACAGTTGTCTTGAAACCTATTTCCTTTGTGATTTATTTGCAAATATTTGAGCTGTGTGTGTGTGTTTTATTTGCTTGTCTGCCATGGTCATGTAAAATTTCTTAGGTGAGAGGTGTTACAAGGGAAAAGCTGGGGAGGTCTTGAGTGGCCCCTTCCATAGTACACACCGCATCACAGAGATTCAATCATGCCCGAGGCCAGTCCTGAATACTCAACACTTTGTGGTACTCCCTTGATGTGCATGATTCCACGCGTTTCCTGACTGGAACAGAGAGGGTCAGGCCTTAAGTCACTATGTCTCAACTTGTAGGTGTGGGATGGAGAGATCTGAGTGGGTGACCAAGCCTTTCCTTTTCAAGGCAGAACTGAGTTGAAAGCAAACCAAGTATGTCAACAATTCTTTTGAGTTGTGGGGACTCACAGGTTCTATGTTTGGATTTAGGATTCTTAAAAAATCCCAGACTCTAGTGCCTCACAGAGAAACCCCTCTTCTGGTAACTAACATATCGATCCAGTCTCTGGTTTATTTCTGCCCTGTGAGGGAATACCTCAGCGAGAATGAGACCAGGAGGAAGGCAGCCACTTCGTCTAACCGTGGACTATATGAAAAGTGCAACCAAACCAGGACCGGAAAGATGGACATTGTGGGAAATGCCTGGAATTCCCATAGCACTCAGCAAGCTGAGGTAGGAGGATTGATATTAGTTCAAGTTCAGCCTGGGCTACCTAGCAAGATCACATCTCAAAAGAAAACCTCCAAAGAAATAGAAAGGAGGGTAGCTATGAAGAGATGGAAGGTTGTGGATGATGTAGCATTTTTAGGGGGAAATAAACCTTCCATGGCAGATGGGCTTTCTGGAGCCTCCTGTGGTCATCCCCATGGAGCTTGTACAGTGCTCCTGCCCAGAGCCTCTGAGACACTGGCAGGTTTATGTGTATGTGTGTGAGGATGCATGTTCATCTGGGTGCACATACATGTGGGACAATAACAGAACAAACACTGGGTGTCGTTCCTCAGGCTCCTGCCATGTTTCCTTGAGAAAGAGTTTCTCACTACCATGCCTGGCATGTCACATGGGTTCTGGGGATTGAACTCAGGTCCTTCAAACCTGCAAGACAAGCACTTTGCCAACTGGGCCATCTTCCCAGCCCATCAGCAGATTTCCCACCTGTGCCATCATACCCCGATCTTGCCTTAGTGTCCATGTCGTCTCCTGCCTGGATTCCACAGGATTCTGTCCACAGCTCCAACCAGAGAATGTGGCCCACGTGAGACTTCCTTTTTCTTTCTTAGGACAAACTATTTTAATGCACAAGAAGAGGTGTGCCCTGAGCTCTCGAACGTTGTGCCCGAGAATTGGAAGGAGATAATGATCTCTAAGCAGACAGGTGCGCCTCCTGTCACAAATGAGTTATTGATTTTGCAATAAATCAAATTTGCTCTCCAGCATTCCCTCCGTCTGGCTGGTTTGACCCTGTGGTAGGAGACTGAGGCTTAACCATTACTCCATTACTCCCCCTTGAGAAGCACCCAGGGCACTGATCCAGGACGTTTGCATTGGTTGAATTTCTCCCGGGGTGGAACCCAAGCTGTTTGTTTTTTGTTTGTTTGAATTTGTGTGTGTGACTGTGCATGCATGTATTTACATGTGCATGTGAGGCTCCCGGCTGATGTCTGGAGTCATCCTCTGTCACTGTTCACCTTGTTAATGAGGCAGGTAGGGTCTTTCCATCAAACCCTGAGCTCACCATATGACTAGTCTTGTTAGCCAGCTTGCTCTAGGGATCCGTGTTTCCTCTTCTGAGGCCGACCACCACACCCATTGGACACTTGAATGGATTTCTGGGGATCTGTATTCTGATCTTCATGCTTGTAAGGCAAGAACTTACCCAGTGAACCATCTTTCCAGTCCCTGTCATCTCGGCCTTGAACCCAAATATTATCTTCTCTTGAGAGCTTCCATAGTCACCCATGTGACACTGAACAAGCTAACTGGTTATCCTTCTTTGTTTGTCTTGTAATATCTAAAATCGTCTTAGTTTGGACCTGTTTACCTTTTTCTCTTGAGATCTGCTTCCACAAGGCTGGGACATTTGTCTGTAGTGTTTCTGTTATCTGCAGTTCAGCCTGGCACATAGAGATGCTCACTGAATTGTGTTTATCCCAGAATAATGTGTTAGCTAATGTTGTACCAGATTGTAGTCTGGGACACTTTGTGTTTGTGTATAATTGGCCTTGTGATACTTCCTGGGGAGATGTGACCAAATCTATATTCGTTCCAGGTAGGGCACTGAAACCAGACCAACACAGCGGTTCCACAATACAGTGGTTATACTGAACCACCCCCGTGAACCTGTGAATTTATAGAGCTAGGCTTAGTGAGGGGTCCTCAGGAGCCTGGGTAAGGCAGGTTTACCCACAGGAGCATGCGTGAAGAGTTATATACAGGAGCATTTTCATTTAAAATTTCATTTTAAAGTGTACTCGAGCGTGCGTGCAATGTGTGTGTGTGTGTGTGTGTGTGTGTGTGTGTGTGTGTGTATGTGTGTACCTGCCTGAGGAGGACAGAAGAGGGAGTCAGATGTCCTGCAGCTGTAGTTACAAGTGCTTGTGAACCTCCCAACTTGGGTATTAGGAATAGAACCCAGATATTTTATGAGAAGATATGATTCTTAACCACGGAGCATCTCCCCAGTGCCAGGCATTGATGTTTTCGTGTTTGTTTCTTCAGGGCAGGGTAGTGGTTAACATGATGTTGGGAGGCACCACCACCAGGTGTTACTGTATTCCTAGCACTTCCCTGGGGGCCTGGCCTGGGCGCGGAGTCATCACCCTCTAGGGGAGGCCATAGTCAGGGAAGCAGGATTTCTGGTCAGAAAATCTCCATGGAGTGGAGAGTGGATGTGTCTTCCTTTTGTCTTTGAAATCTGTAAGCATGTGACCTATGAAGGATAGCTTAGAAGCTTATAAATAATTTCTTTAAAAACCAGCCTAAAAATGTAAAATGTCTTGTCCCAATGAGCTGATCGCTCCAGTTCTTGAGACTTAGTATGTTCTATGAGGCACAGAATTGAAAGTTCCCTTTCCCGCACGGCTAGCTCAGCCATTAGGGAGGACGGTGTAGGGACTTGTGGCTAACTTGCAGGCTTGCTGAAGAGTAACTCACCTTTAGTGAGGAGTAAGCCTCATCTCTTCCAGCAGCATCCCCAAGTTAGGATCTAAATGCATAGATTGGTGTGTCCTCACTAGCTGTAACTGCCAGTTGACACAGTCTAGAGTCGCCTATGAAGGACTGCCTATGAGCCTATGAAGTTGAGGGCCTCGTGAACATGAGGGGTTATTTTGATTGGTAATGGATAGGAAGAGGCCAGCCCACTGTGGGCGGCACCATTCCCATGGACTCTTTAACAAGCCCCGCCACCTCCCACCCTCCAGCTAACCATGCATCTTTGAACCAGCAATAGCACTGTTTCAGGGCTCTGCTTCCAATTCCACTCTGGCTTCCCTCAATGATGGAGTGTAACCTAGAAGTATAAGCTGGAAATAAACCCTTTCTTCTCCAAATTCATATTTGTCAGATGAGTAGGCATTTGCAATTTGTTTTCAAAGCATAGCAATAGTTGGAAATTAGAACAGGGTGGAAGCACGAACATATAGATCATAGAGTGTGCAAGAATGTGTGTACATGCAATTGTGTGTGTGTGTCCTATGTATGTGTGTGTGTATTCATCTGACGGTGTGAGTTCCTTCCCTCCTTTTTCTAAGTTAACTTGTCTTTTCGTGACTGTTGGTTCTTTTGTTCATAAAAAGCAGCTCATTGAATTATTAGATTAAAAAACAAAATCCCAGTAGACTTTTCTTAGACTGGTCACGGGATGGTGTGAGGAGGGCTGGCATCTTCACATCATGGCTGCTCCGTTCACTACCTGGCATGCAGCATTCCACACCCTCAGCTTTTTATCGACCGACTTTCCCAGGTGAAACAGTGGTTTTGTCCCTGAAGGTCTGGGGCTAGTACCCATATTCCATGGTTCTCTCTGCTACTGTGGACGACTGCCCGCTCTGTGCTATAGTTTCTGAGTGCCTCTTTCAGGCGCGGAGAATCGCTTTTTAGCTTTTTAAAATTCATCACCTATCTGGCCATATGGTGGGCTCATTGGTTTTATAACTTTTAAAAATGTTTTTACAAGTCTATATTGTACTAAACAATGGGTTTCATTATGATGTTTCCATGCGTGTTCATAATATATTGACTATATTAATCCCTCCATTACCTTCTCTTCTCCCCTCTGCTTCTGGTTCTCTTCCTCTTCTGTAAAACTCTCCCACTTCGCCCCTAACTGCCCCTGTCCCTCTCGATAGGTGTCACACATGAGAGAGAGCCCAAGATGTTTGCCCAAGTCAGACTTAGACTCACCTCACTTACCATGATGAGCCATTGTCTTGCAAGTGACAATTTTGTTCTTTTTATGGATGAATAATATTCTATTGTATAGACCATGTTTTCTTTATCCGTTTAGCTGTTGATGGGCGTCTAGGCTGGTTCTATCACATGGCAGTTGTGAGTACTATAATTGTAACTGTGCATATGGAAGTCTCCTTGCGATGATCTGTTTGATTGCTTTGAATGCGTACCCCAGAGCGGCATAGCTGGCTCATATGTTAGTTCTGTTTTTAGGCTTTTGAGGAACCTCGGTACCTGATTTCACAGTAACTAACTGATCTACATTCCTCCCAAGGGAAGTCCAGCCTCCCTTCCCAAATCCTCCCAGTATTTATGACGATTTGTTATTAATATATTCTATTATCCACTTTTCCTACCGACATCTCAATGTCCCCATGTGTCTGATTTGCAGGACATGAATGTCCATGCTTAGTGGTTCTTAGAAACCTGGATTTACCACTGAGGTGGATTCTTGGCACGTTGCTTAGGGTCGCACACTTCCGGCACGGTCTCTCCTTTCCTTCTCCAACTCTCAAATGAGGGAGGCAAGGTTGACCTTTAGAGATTAAAAACACCCAGGCCCCCTCCTCTGTGTCTCAGGTTACAAGGGATGGAGCCTGGGTTTGTCACAGTCAGGCATCACTGGGAATGTGTGCTCATCCTTGCTTCTCTCTGTCTCTCGTGGTCTTAAATGACTTTTAGAAAAGCCTCTGGGTATGATCCAGTGCTGTGGATCTCAGCTTTCCCAGATGGGATAATTGGTTACTTTGTCATTGCTATGAAAAAGGCAACTTCAAGGAAGGAAAGATTTATCCTGGATCACAGTTTGAGGGCATGCGTGGTCCATGGCAGTGAAGAGCAGGAGGCAGCTGCGTACCCATCAGTCAGGAAGCAGAGTGTTGAATGCTGACGTTTGGCTCACTTTCTCCCCTCGGTCAGTCAGAGTCTCTAGCCTAGGGGATGGCGCCACCCATACTTGCGTGGGTCTTTCTACCTTAATGTAGGAACTCCCTCACAGACTTCCTTCTTCTAGAGGGTTCTAGATCCTGCCAAGTTGACAGACAACATCCCCACCATGGGACACTTCCATCCCCTGAGTCTTAGATCCTTTTATATAATGTGATACCAATTCCTTTCCCTTCCCAGCATTCCCTCCCTCTCTGCCAGCTTTGCTAGTGTGTGTGAGGGAGAGAGAAAGAGTAGGTGATTGAGAACAATCCCTTTGCAACTCTAGATTAGGAGCCAGTCAAGAATGGAGGAGACACGTAGTTCTTAGCTACCGGCTCCTCCCCTCACCTGTCCCTTTCGTGCCCTCCCCTTGCACCAGGCTGTTGTATTAGTTATTGAGACCAGGGATGCAAGGAACCTGCAGACCTCTGATGGCAGGACACAGGGTGGTCCTTCTAGGGAGCCGTCACTCTCGACTCAGAAATTTTCCAGATGGCTTGCTTGGCATTTCTAGTCGCCCTAGTTGAAGTAAATATTTGGAACAAACCCCTGCCATGTTGTTCCCCAGGCTGCTAATATTTGATTTTAAATTAGTAGCAGAGTTACATGTTGATGACATTTACAGAGTAAAGGCTTGTTTGTTTGTAGTGGCTGTAATTTGCCAACTCCCCTGCCCCACACACTCTCCCCCTCCTGTCTTCCATGAGATCTATCCACTGAGACTCTTGCTCACTTGTACCCTTACAGTGTACCCTAGGTGCGTGTAACCGTGAGGATCCCCCAGTTATGCAAAATGAGAAGGTGTTTGTTTTGGGTGTTGTATCTCCCTCCTCCCAACCCCAGCTTCAAATTCATCACCTGTGGATTTAAATGACAGGTGCTAAGTACCAACCTTGTGGTTAGCCATCCACAGGGGAAGGATGTGGCCTCCTAGGTATATACAGTATGGTTATGTTGACACTGCTGCGGGAAAGGTGCTGTGAGCCATGTAGCTGTCTTCTTCTTTTATTTTCAAGTATAAAGGTTGAGATAGAAGGTAATGGTTCTGGAAATGGTTCTTGTGGTTCATTATGATCAAAACACATTTTTGAGGCAGGATCTCCATGTAACCTGGACTGGCCTTGACTCTTGTTTTAAAATATATTTTATGTATATATGTGTATATATATGTGTGTGTGTGTGTATGTGTGTGTGTGTGTATGTATATATATACAAGTGCGTGTGTACATGCTATGATATGCTTCACATATGTGTATCACATGTGTGCTTGGTGCCCGTGGAGACCAGAAGAGGGCACGGGATCCCATAGAGCGGAAGTTACAATTGTTAATCATCATGTGTGTGCTGGGAACTGAACCCAACTCCTCTGTAAGAACGAGTGCTCTAACCACTGAGCCGCCACCTCTTCTCTTCTGGCCTTGAATTCTTGAGCTTCCCAAGTGATGGACTCCTTGATTTTTGCTGGGTCTTCATTTCTACTCAAAATTTAGCAAAATAGGGGTGGGGATGCAGCGTGCATGAAGATCTGACCAAGTCTCGGACAACACACCCTGGGCGTGGTGGCATATGCCTATGGTCCCAGCACTCAGGAGGGGGAGAGTCAGAAATTCAAGGTAGTTCTTAGCTATGCAGTGAATTTGAGGTCAGCCTGGGCTACATGAGACCCTGTCTTGAAAAACCATTAGTGGTGTATGTGTTTCATTTGCACATGTACATGCGTGTATGTATTCTATAGTTTTTATATCTCATAGTTGGCCATGTAAACATTAAAGTATATTTTGGGTTTCAGCACCACTTTGATTTCACAGAAAGTAAGAAAGCTACTGGCTGCTAACTTTTGGACTAAGCAACTTCTTAACATTTTAAAAAATCAATACTCTCTTCACTGATTGAGTTTTGAATCACGTGAAGAAATGTACGCGGGCTGCGAGGCCTCCACTTGTCATGTCTGCGCTAAGTGACAGGCACGATACGGCTTCATCTTCACGGGGGCTTTTAAGGGTCAATATGCTTATTCCTCTTTTAAAGATCAGGAAATTGATGCTTAATGAAAATGCTTAAATAACTCTCAAGGTCACCTGGCTGGGGGAGGCTGAGCTGGGGAAATAAACCTTGTCTTCCTGACTTCAGAGCCCAGGGGGAGCTGGCCTTTTGTTGGTCTAGAGTAAGCCTTCCAAACAGCCAGTGTCTTTCTCCAGACTCTTAATACTTGAGCAAACTTACCATTGTCATAGGATCAAGGAACGCCTCTTTCCTCCTCCACGCTCCAAAGGAAAAGACGGAGGGAAAGGCCTGAGGTTTTTCATCTCCTATTGCCAGTTGCTCGCACATGTGGCAACTTCAAAGCCAGTCATAGGCTCCAACCTCTGTGCTTTCCCGGTTATGGGCATACCAGATCCTGAGAGCCTTCCCAAACTCCTTCGGCATTTCAGAGCAACCCAGAATTGTGATTTCTACCCCGGCTCCCACCCCACTTCCCATTCATTTGTTCATTTGTTCATTTACAAAGTGCCTGCTTCCCAGGCCTGGGGTCCTGTTGGCCTTGGTGCCGGAAGGCTTTCCACGAAGTTCTCTGAGTCGGGCAGGGCTGAGCCGGTGAGAAGCCAACTAGCCAGCAAGGAGTGCTGGAGGGTCCTGAAGGCATTTTGGGAGAGCAGATCTCTTCCCAAGTGGTAGTATTACAGCTTTATGGACAAAACTCTCAGACGATGGAATAATTCTCGCACACCTTTACTTCTGGATAGGATTCTTATATACAGTTTTGGGGTGGGTCAGGGTCTGGCAGCAGGTACCTCCTATTGGCTTGGTCTGAGAGCTTAGGGATACCTTATCTACATGTGGGAGGGCCTGAGGCAACGTTCCTATGTGATGATGGCTACAGACCTCTCTGTGGGGGCTGTGGAGGGCTGCAGCTATGTGAAAGGAGCCAGGGGCCCAGGAGCAAGGCCAAACTCCTACCAGTCCCTGAGGGTCTCCAGGGTTTAAAGCCTACTAGACCAGGTACCCAGCTGCCTCTCACAGCCCACCACGCCACAGGGTCCAGCCTGCAGGTGGGGGTATGTGTGGGGGAGGCTGGGGATGCTCGGTCACGATCAACCTGTGTTCTGTTTCCTTGCTTCCATTGTCCCATCCAGTGTGAGCTACAGGTCCCCGAGCTTAGGGCATTGTTGTTTTGTGTGTGTGTGTGTGTACGTGCCTGTGTGTACTTGTGTGAATTTACCTTTGTGTGTGCACCTGTGTGTACCTGTGTGTATGCATTCTTGTTTGTGTGTGTGTATATGTGTATACCTATGTGTATGTACCTCTGTGTGTGTGTGCACCTTTGTATGCACCTGTGTATGTGTGCCTGTATGTATGTACCTCTGTTTGTGCACATTTGTGTGTATGTACCTCTGTGTGTGTGTGTATCTTTGTGTGTATGTACTCATGTGTGTGCACCTGTATGTATACACTTGTGTGTGCACTTTTGTGCATGTGCACCTGTTTATGTGCACCTGGATGTATACCCGGGACAGAGAAGTACCGGGACTTCCTGCTTTATCATTGTGACCCAATTGTGACAGAGTCTCTCACTGAACCTAGACCTTGATCTTTCTGGGTAGCCTGACTGGCCCACACGTCCTAGCAGTCCTCCTAGCTCTTCCCTGCAGCGCTGGGGCCACAGATGCACACCACACTCTACCCAGACTCGTGTGTGGTAGGGATCTAAACTCAGGCTCTCATGCTTGCACAGCAAGCTTTCTTACACACTTAGCTATTGCCTCAATCTCTGGACATCTGTCTATGATAAGATCAGCTTGTCTTTACTTCTTTGACATTTTCCAGCTATATTCTCAAATTAGCATCTTGTTATATACTTTTTTTGAGACAGTCTTATGTAGCTTAGGCTGGGTTTGAACTTTCTATGTAGGTGAAGGTGAGCCTGAACTCCTGATCTTCCTGCTTGTACCATCTAAGTGCTGCCATTCCACATGTGCACCACGATACTTGCTCATGTGGTACGGGGGATCAAATCCAGGATCTTGTGCATGCTGGGCAAGCACTCTGCCACATTCCCAGCCTGTCCCATCTCGTAACTTCATCATTTTTAAAGTGTACATGTAGATGTTGCAATCTATGTTTTTTCCATTAGGATTTATCTTTATGTATGTGTATGTACGTATGTCTGTATGAATACATGCCACAAGCATGTAGATGCACATGGAGGCTAGAATAGGACATTAGATCTCATGGAGCTGGAGTTATAGGCAGTTGTGAGTGGATGCTGTGACCCTAACTGGGGTCCCCTAGAAGAGCAGCAAGGGCTTTGAACCCTGATGCATCTCTCCAGTCCTTGTCTGCATGTCTTCTAACACCAGCAACCTTGTGCCTCTTACTGACCTTCCCCAGTAGGGATACTGCTAAGCACGTAGTAGGTATTCAGTAAGTAAGTAGTTGCTAATTGTACCACAGGATCTGGCATGTCCACCCCATGCTTTTTCTCAGGCTAAACGGTGCACAGGTGGTAGCAAGAATGTAAATGTCACATGGAATTGAGAATTGGCAAACAGGCAGTCTCTTTCTCCAGTTTGAAGTGAAATAAGGAGAGCTGTGTAGCACCAAACCTCCTCCCTTCTTTGCTCTCCCCATCACGTCTGGCTCTCAGTAAATAAGCCTCCACTTGATTAGTGTACATATCTTTAAAAAACTTTTTTTCCCTGGGTTTTAAAAGGAATGCTATTGAGTTATAGTGAAAATGATTCCTGAATTTTTACAGGGACTTGGCACGCTACACAGGGCTCGCTGCATGTTGCTCCTTACAATTAACTATACAACTCAGGGTTTTTCCAAGGTCAACGGCTAGAGGTCCTTTTTCAGTACCTCTTCCGGCTCAGTAGTATTTCATTATGTAACCTGCCTCGCACTGATAGACACGGAGGCTGTTAAAAAAACCTCCGCCATGAAATGTACTACTGCAGTCATTAACTGAGGCGCTCCACCTGCATGCAGGTCTGACCGGAGGACCGATTCCAGGGACTGCAGCTGCTCAGAGAGGATGCTGGGAGCAGATCTGACATCAGGCTCCGCCGGCAACTGTGTGCTCAAACTTTGGAATGTTTACAAGACGGTGGTTGAAACATGTTTTTAAACTTAGTTTGGGGTTTACCATTTTCTTGTGCATATGGCGGGACCTATTCTTTGGTACAGTTTAAGGGTCATCATTGCTCTGTTCTGTGAACTTACTTCTTTGTAAGTAAGTTCACACTTTCATTTCACTTTCATTTAATGAAAATTTACAGCTTTCTCCACCCCCCCCACCCAAACTCCCAGTTCTTTCCCCTTGACTTTGTAGGTAGTGATTGTGGCTGTGTTTTACGTTTTAGGTAATCAAATTTACCAAGGCATTTCTTCCCTAGCATTTGGGTTTCAAGGCATTAGGCCTTGCTTGCGTATCTGCTTCTATGTGGGCATCGGTTCTTCTTCTCCTAAACCTCTTTGATTTATTTGGAGTCTTTTCTGAGAGATGAATCCAGTTCTTCAGACTGACTGTCAAGTTCTCTACATTAAATTGAAACACTATCTTTACTACGATTAGTAATTTGAATTTCATTAATATTCAAATTATTTTGATATATTCAAATTATAACTATAGTACTATAGTAGAATATGAGGACTATAGGGGGAAATGTAAGCACTTGGCTAACAAATGAAGGAGAGAACTTAGTTCAATCGTCCATCTAGTGAACATTTATTAAGCACTTAAAGTTACTGTTCACCAGGCTTTGGGATACAGAGATGATCAAGTGTGAGTCTCTGAGCCAGACAATGCCTTTGGTAAGCAGACAGTCTGAGCAAGATAGGGAGGTGCTTCCAGACAACATTAAACCCAGTGTAGGAGTCGTGGAGGGGTATCGTCCATGGAGGGGAAGGGCTTCCAGAAGGAGGAAGTGATGAGTGGAGAGAGAGATTGTGAGCCTATGGCACTGGGGAGATGGCTCTCTATGACTGTAGCGAGGGACAGGAGACATTAGAGGTGAAAAGGGTAATTTTCAGGGGTATATCATTAACTTCTTTTTGTTGAGACAGGCTTTCACTATGTAGTCCTGGCTATGCTGGAATTCATTGTGTAGACCAGGCTAGCTTTGAACTCACGGAGATCCCCCGACTTTGCCTTCCGAGTGCTAGGGTTAAAAGTTTGGGCCACCACCACCCCTGACATTTTCTTTCATTGGGTCCTCGTGGGTTTCGGACGCAGTGCAGTTAGACCTCCCCCATGCCTACGTTGTTTTAAGCAGATCAGGGGGGAATCCAAGAGCCCACACATGTGAAAGGCAACAGTCACATTCTGCAGGCCAGTTGCTGAGTTTTGACGCCTGTTGCTTGTTCTAGACTACTCCAGGCTCCCGCAGCCGAAGCCTCACTTTGCTCCCCCATGGAACACCCAGTTCTGCGTCTCCCTGTAGCCAGAGACATCTCAGTGCGGGCGCCCCCGGTGTTGTCTCAGTCACGCGTCACAAGTCGCCTGCAGCTGCCCGAAGAGCCAAGAGTCAGTATTCCGGCCAGCTTCATGAAGTCAGAGAGGTAGGCCTTGCTCTTCCTGGGTTATACGCCCACTCATCCCCCCGGGAGTCAGGGGCTGTGGCTATGGCCCTGGTGGCTCCTCTTCCTTCTGACCCTGTACGGAGCAGAAGTACTATCCCAGACACCCACTTGCAGCTATTCTTCCAGCACGAGAAGATAATTATGGTTACTGCCATTTTGGAGGTTAAGTCATTAAGAGACCTCGATCCTAGGTCAGAAAGGAGAGAAGCCTGTGGTAAAGTGGGCTGAGGAGAAAGGTTAATGATTAAAGTCTCCTGCTCAGAGCTAAGATGAGACCCGCATGTGGAGAGCCCCAAAGCATCACGGGAATGCTCGATGCTCAGGAGCGGTGGTCCTGATGCTGACTTCGTTCTTAGGAAGCTCCTGCCTCCCTCTTCACTTTAATGGTTCTGAGCCCCACTCTCTACAGTTGTTAGAAGGGAATAAACATTAAAGCCACTGGTGCCAGCCTGGTGGGAGTCCCAAGACTCACCTGGAAGCTATGCGGTGAAAGGGACACCAGAGTTTGCTGAGTTTTGTTTTAGAGACAGGGACTCCTGTAGCTCAGGCCAGCCACAAACTATCATATTAGCCGAGGATGACCTTGAACTTCTGATCTGTCTTCCTGCCTCTGCCAGATGGGGCCATGCTTAGCTTTATGCTGTGCTGGAGATTGAACCCAAAGCTTCCTGTGTTCTAGGCGAGCACTTGACCAACTGAATACATCTCAGCCCCAAGGCTGTTTTATGTCTTCTTGTGAGAGGCCCCCAGGAAGCCATGAGACCGTTAGTATTCTTGTTACCCTTTTCAACCCCCAGGACAGCTGGCTGGGTTAGAGTGGAGTAGGTCCTGGTTGCCTGACTTCTCTCAGGTGCTGAGAACTGTTGCCAGGCAGCTCTCGGGTCCAGCCCAGCTTGCTGTGCCCCTGCTGTGGCTGCAGAGCCCTTGCTTTGTCTCGCAGAAGGATGGCCCCCACAGACATTTGAGGCATGCTTAGTGCTTTACTTTTTAAATGTCAGAAGCTAGACTTCTATACACTGATCTCAGACTGTCTCAGTCTGATTTGGGTCAAGAATCTGCTTCAGACTTGTATATTTCTAGGAAAGACTTTCTTCTTTAAAAAAAAAATCTATGTGCATATATTCCTGTATTGTCTCCTAAAAGGAAAGTACAGAGTTGGAATTCTATTTAAATATATTTTTAGATGTATTTTATGTATATGGTATTTTGCTTATGCATATGTATGGACAACATGTGTATGCAGTGCCTATGGAGGCCAGAAGGGGGCGTCAGATTACATGGAACTGGAATTACAGACCATCCTGAGCAGCCCTGTGGGTGATGAGACCTGTACCTGGGTTCTCCACAGGAGCAACAAGTGCTCTTAACCATTTTAGTCTTCAGAGAGAATGCTCACTGTGAAACAGACACCCTGATGTGTAGGCAAAAGGGACTTTTAGCTTAATTGTATTATTACATTGGTTGACATAATGGATGTTGTGTCTATTTGCTTATTTGTTTTCATAGATCCATTTTCAACATATTATATCACAGATTTACATCAAATAGAACAAGATGCTCCTCTCAAGGTTCTGCACCATGAACCAGGGCAGCTTTAGCAGTTTGCATTTTAATTTTTTTCATTGAAAGTTTCATTTAATCTGTTTTTCTTTCTCCTCAGCTTTTGTGTGTGTGTGTGTGTGTGTGTGTGTGTGTGTGTGTGTGTAATTCTATTTAAAATATTTTTAGATGTATTTTATGTGTATGGGTATTTGCTTACACATATGTATGTGCAGCGTGTAGTGCATACATGAACTCATAGGCATATGCCACTACATCTGGTTTATTTGGTGCTGGGGATGGAGCCCGGGGCTTCGTACATGCTGGCCAAGCACTTTGCCAACAGAGTAGCATCCCCAGACCTCCTCAGCATGCTTTTTTATTTATGATAAAGTTTTTTCGGATGGAGATTGAACCAAAGGCTTCCGTGGACTAGACAAACATTTATCTGCTGAGCTAGACCCCCAGACCTTAGGCTGCAGAATGTTAAAGGCAGGTTCCACATTGTTTCATTTTGTCCCCGACAGTGAATCAGTATCTTCCTAGTTAGAATTTTTTGTACAGTGTATGTATTAGTTAATTTTTAGTGGCTGGGATTTAAATCCACAACTAAAAGAAAACTATAGAAGACTCTATTTTGGTTTAGGGTTTCATAGTGCTAGAATTCATAATGGCTGGAAAGGCAAGACTCAGGGTGGCAGGACTAGGAAGCTAGCTGATCACATTTTTATTTACACATAGGAAGTGGAGAGAATCAGGTAGGGGGCAGAGGGGAGGAGGATGTGTCACACACACACACACACACACATACACACACGTGCGAAAGAGGAAGGGAGGGAGAGACAGAGAGAGAGAGAGAGAGAGAGAGAGAGAGAGAAAAGAGATGAGAGGGAGAAGAGAGAGCTGGGCTGTAGTGGAGCACACTTTTAATCCCAGCACTTGAGAGGCAGAAGTAGGTGGATCTGAGTTGGAAGCCAGCCTGGCCTACATAAGAGATCTAGGACAGCCAGGGCTATACAGTGAAACCCTGTCACAAAAATCCAAAAAGGAGCCGGGCAGTGGTGGCTCATGCCTTTAATCCCAGCACTTGGGAGGCAGAGGCAGGCGGATTTCTGAGTTCGAGGCCAGCCTGGTCTACAGAGTGAGTTCCAGGACAGCCAGGGCTACACAGAGAAACCATGTCTCGAAACCTCCCCCCCCCAATAAAAAATCCAGAAAGGAGGAAGAGGAAGAGAGGAGGAGGAAGAGGAAGAGGGGGAAGGGGAGGGGAGACAGGAGAGGCAGGGTTATAAGACCTCAAAGCACATCGTTAGTGATGTACTTCCTCCAACAAGATCTAAAGGTTCCAGAACCTTCCACCCAGCACCACCAATGATGGACCAAATGTTTAAATTTATGAATTTATGAGAGACATTTTTTATCCAAATCACCACAGTGTTTAAGGCAATAAGAAACTTTATATTTATGTAGACCTCATTGCAAAGTATCTTACAAGACTGTAACCTTGGGGTTGGGGTGAGACAGTGGTGTATACCTGTAATCTTAGCCCTTGGGAGGGTCAAGCAGGAAGATGGTAGATTCCAATCCAGTCTGAGTAACACAGTGACAGCTTGCCTCACATACAATAAAATAAATGAACAGGTAATAAATAGAACACAATCTAGATTTCTTTTCTTTTTTTAAGGTTTTTTGAGACAGGGTTTCTCTGTGTAGCCTGGCTGTCCTGGAACTCACTCTGTAGACCAGGCTGGCCTTGAACTCAGAAATCCGCCTGCCTCTGCCTCCCAAGTGCTGGGATTAAAGGTGTGCACCACCACCGCCCGACCGCAGTTTAGATTTCAGGCGAAGCATCCTCATAGCCGTTCCTGTTTGATTTTTATAACCTGGATGGCAGTGCATGTCTTACATCATTGTTTCTGCATGTGATCTTGTTTGCCAAAAATTCAGTTTAGAAAATAAAGATTTAATTCTAATTATATATCTGTGCACATGTATATGTGTACATGTGTGTATGTGTGTGGGTGTGTACGTGTGTGTGGGTGTGGGTGTGTACGTGTGTGTGTGTGTGTGTGTGGGTGTGTACATGTGTGGGTGTGGGTGTGTATGGGAGTTCAGTGCCAGGAGAGGCCAGAAGGCATCTGATCTGAATCTGGAGTTATAGGGGGTTGTGCTGGGAATGAAACTCAAGAGGACCTGAGCCACTCTTGATGACTGAGCCAGCTCCCCCCACCCCCAAACTGAGTTAAGTAAGACAGAGCTCATGGTTACCAGCATTTAGGAGGATGAACCAGGAGGACTGCCGTGGCTCAGGGGGAGGTACATAGTGAATACCACCCAAGCCAGGGTTACAGAGCGAGACCCTGTCTCAGAATACAAACACCAAACCAACAAAGATGGCAGAGGTATAAATGCTAATTCTGGCAGCTGAGAAAGTTTTAGGGAGTGGAAGGCTCCAGAATAAGTTTGAAAGCTTCAGTTCCTGGCAGTCACGGTCACCATTACTCCCGACCGGAGAGGAGACCATTCTATAGCATCTGCTGGATTCTGATGCCATCAGATCCACCTTGAAAACTATTCAAGTGCATCTCACTCACTAATTCTCGACTCTGTAGGCCTTTGCTTTTTAAATTACACTGAGTTTATCTCTAATGTAGCTAGAAGAAAATGGAATAGCATTTTAACCCAGCTATACAGGGAAGATAAACTTCTGACCACTGAAGCAATGGGGGAAAAAAAAATGGTCACACATAAGACAGATGTGCCTGAATATCAGAAGAATAAAAGAAAAATAACCTAGCCACAGGCAAGGGAATAAATATGAAATGGAATGTCACAGTGAAGGTGAAAATAATGGGGTAGTTTAAAAGATTAAGCGGTTATAATCTAAAATATAAAGAATTGAAATACCAGAGGTCAGAGCCCAGCATCTCCGAAGGATGGCTTAGGAGAGACTAGCGAGCGTGGGGGACTCAAGAAGTTGCCATAAATGGCAGGTGTGCTTTCAGCAACAAATTGAGAAAGGGAAGATAGACTTTACTGAGGAAGTGTTTACTGCCTTAGTAGGCAGGATGAGCCTGGGGGAGTGGGGCCTGAAAATGAGGCCGACTACATTCCCACACAGAAGCCAACTTTATTCAGAGCATCAGCAGCTCGTACTCTGAGGATTAAGAAGAAACACATGAGTAAGGTGTTCAATTGCAAGGACAAGTGGTATTTTCATAGAGGCCCACAGACAGCTGAAGTAAACCCCTATCTGCTACATCTGGGAGGAGCACAGAAGCAGATTCCAAGAACAGTTCTGTGTTTTGAAGAAACTGAGGTCTCAGGACTCTTGTTTTCTCACAAGCACCCAGAATTCTCCTCCGTCGACTCATTCTTGGACTTGGTTCTGACAAGGAGGCTTTTAGAACACACCTGGTTCGGGATAGTCAGACGTGTTGGGTTTTGTGGCATACTGTATCAGGTAATATTGAGGCCTGTAATGAATCAAGGCTAAGGAGAAGGCTCAGTGAGGTGCTTGCCAGGAGGACCTGAGTTTGATCTCTAGAACCCACATAAAAATGCCAGGTGTGATGGCATGCGCCTGTAATTCTGGAGCCGAGGGGGCAAACGCAGGTGGATCCTGGGAACTTCTGGCCAGCCAGGCTGACAACATCGGTGAGCCACGGTGCCAAGACCTAAGGTGGAGAAGCAGGTGAGGAAGACATCTGGATGTCACTCTCTGTCCTCCACGTGTACCCACATGGGTGAGTACCCTCCTCTGGCTAAACACAAGACTATTTAAGTCCCCTCCCCAGTTGGGAACTATATGAAATACACCCATGATGTTGGAGGCAGGTAGAAGTTCATCAGGATAGACCTATTCTTAATTTAAGGACATATATTATGTTGGAACATGGTGCACACAGATAAACAACTATAAAATAATTTAAAAGCAAGAAAACCATGATAAGAACGAGTAGGCAATATTTAAGATACTGAATTACTGTACAGCAGTCTAGGATAACATGTGAAGTAGTCAGCAAAGTTGTGAGTGTGATAGCCCGTGTCTGTCTTTCTGAACTGTGAGTGTTTAAAACGGTTTCGAGAATTCTAGATTTTACTTGCAGTCTAAAATCTAGAAATGGATTTTTGGCAACTCCATACCTCTGTGGTTTCATCTGACTCTCTCGTCTGGCCTCACACAAGTGCTGTAGCATGCATGCAAGTGCAATAAGAAATAAAAAGATAATATAAAACAAGGTAAAATATTTCATTAACAATATAAATATTGAACCGGGCGGTGGTGGCCCACGCCTTTAATCCCAGCACTTGGGAGGCAGAGGCAGGCGGATTTCTGAGTTCGAGGCTAGCCTGGTCTACAGAGTGAGTTCCAGGACAGCCAGGGCTACACAGAGAAACCCTGTCTCGAAAAAACCAAAAAAAAAAAAAAAAGTAAATATTGATAATATGGAAACACGTATAATATATACCATTACTACAACTAATACACGCGCACACACATAACCTTTTTTGTGGTGTGTGTGACTCTGCCTTGCTATGTAACTATAGATAGTGCTCCCTAAGTCAACTAGACTGGCCTTGAGCTCACAGCAATCCCCCTGCCTCCATCTCCCTAGTGCCGAGATTACAGGCGTGTACCACCACATCCAGTTTTCTGTTTTCCTGTCGAAGGCTGAGTCTTATTTCTGGTGTCTTTTGGGTACAGTGTGGTAACTGGGCATGCCGGCTCATCAGATTTCCGTGATGCCTCTATGTGGCTGGTAGAATTCTCTAACAATGGAAAGTGGAGTTCTGGAGGGGTTGCCCAGGTAACCCGATCCACTTGGAGAGGAGACCCCTGGTGAAGGTGCTAGGGTTGTCAGGTGTTCTTAGGCCTTCTCTGACTGGTCACATCGGTGAGTACCTAGTCATGTGACTATGTGATGAGGAGAAAAGGATGTTGGTCCTACACAGGACCCTGGAGGTGTTTTATAAGTAGAACCTAAGGTATCTCTAAAACTTATCGCGACTCCTTGGTAACCTAAGCGTGTGATGATGGAAACGTGATAGCCATTATGTGTATGTGTTTTGCCTGTGTGCATGTAGTGTATGTATGTATACCACATGCCCATGGAAGTCACAAGAAGCTCTGCGCTCCCCTGGAACTGAAGCTACAGATGATCATGGGCCACCTTGTAGGTGCTGGGAATTGAACTTGAGTCCTTTGCAAAGAGCAGCCAGTGTGCTAGACCACTGAGCTGTGTCTCCAGCACCATCGTTGTATATATAATATTTAATATCGAGTTTGGGAGAATGTGTGGAGATGGCTGAGCAGTTGAGCATTTGCTTTAAGATATGAAGACAGGACTTCAGATTCCAGCACCCATGTAACAAGTTGGGCATGTCTGTAACTCCAACTCTGAGGGTACAGAGGCAGGAGGATCCCTGGAGCTTGCTTATATACAGCTTCGCCAAGAAAAATGTGAACCCCAAACGGTAGAGAGTTGAACAAAGAACTCTCAACTGAGGAAACTCGAATGATTGAGAAACATCTAAAGAAGTGCTCAGCATCCCTAGTCATCAGGGAAATGCAAATGAAAACAACACTGAGATTCCACCTCACACCAGTCAGATTGGCTAAGATCCAAAACACAGGTGACAGCAGATGTTGGCGAGGATGTGGAGAAAGAGGAACACTCCTCCATTGTTGGTGGGATTGCAAGCTGGTACAACCACTATGGAAAGCAGTCTGGCGATACCTCAGAAAATTGAACATGGTGTTACCTGAGGACCCAGCTATACCCCTCCTGGGTATATACCCAGAAGATATTTCAACATGCAACAGGGCCACATGCTCCACTATGTTTATAGCGGCCCTATTCATAATAGCCAGAAGCTGGAAAGAACCCAGATGTCCTTCAACAGAAGAATGGATACAGAAAATGTGGTACATTTACACAATGGAGTACTACTCAGCCATTAAAAATAATGAGCTAATGAAATTCTTAGACAAATGGATGGAGCTAGAAAATATCATCCTGAGTGAGATGACCCAATCACAAAAGAACACACATGGTATGCACTCACTGATAAGCGGATATTAGCCCCAAAGCACACAATACCTAAGATGCAACGCATAAACCTCATGAAACTCAAGAAGAAGGAGGAAGACCAAAGTGAGGGTGCTTTTGTCCTTTTTAGAACGAGTATCAAAAGATTCAACCAGAGCTCCCAGAATCTAAACCTCCAGCCTGAGAACAGACAGGGGCAAGCTGTCCTCTGAGAGGCTCTAACCAGCAGCTGACTCAGACAGATACAGACATCCAGAGCCAAACAGTGGATGGAGCTTGAGGACTCTTAAAGAAGAATAGGTGGAAGGATTGCGGGCCCTAAGGAGATAGGAACTGCACAGGAAGATCAACAGAGTAAACGAACCTGAACCCTTGGAGCTCTCAGAGACTGAATCACCAACCGTGGAGCATACCTAGTCTACACAGATCTACCTCCATGGGCTGAACCTAGGCCTCCCTGCACATATGTTGTAAATGTGCAGCTTGGTTTTCATGTAGGTCTCAAACATCTGGAGTGGGGGCTATCCCAAAACATGCAGCCTGTATATGGAGTATGGTCTTCTAAAAAAAAAAAAAAAAAAAAAACAGTTGTTCAGTTATTCATGGAATATTATTTTTTATATCTCTTGTATTCAGTTTACAACTACTTCATTGAGAATTTTTGTATGTATGTTCATGAGGGATACTGGACTATAACTTATATATTTTTGTTGGGTTTACACTTGATTTCACTATTTCAATATTATTTGCTTTGTGAAGGAGCTTATTGTGAATTTTTTTAAACATAACTCAAAAAGTATTGCTTGTTTGAAGGCTCTATAGAATTCTTGTATAAGTATATCTGACCCTTGGTATTTTGCTTGTTTGTTTCTTTTCATTTTATTCTGTTTGAATGCTTTTTAAATTTTTTTGATTTGCTGAAAAAAAAAAAAAAAAGAAAAATGTGAACCCCAAACCCAGGGAGAGACCCTGCCTCAAAGGGAAAAGGTGTGATGCATCGAGGACGACATCTGGCGCCCTCTTCTGGCTTCCACTTGCACACACAGTTCTGAATACAGTCACAGACACATGTGTGACTCCCTTCCCCCACACTTTGGATGTCATATTACCTAGTTCATTGTAACAGGTTTCAATATGCCTTACATTGATTTCAATACAAGGTCAGTGTGATTTTGATGAAATTCTGATATGCTAGATGATTTCTGAAGAAAACAAAATCCAACCCTAAATAGGTTCATATTAGCAGCTGCATATGAACCAAGTAATCCAGAAGGCCCCAGGGGAAAGACCCACACACAGTGTTTTTTACTTGTGTTGTTTGAGACTCAGGAAAATACACTGAGTTCCGTGGGGAGATTTTGGATCTTGTAGCTTTGAGGACAGTCACTCAGCTGAGTGTCAAAGGGGTGACATGAAGCGTCTACATACATTTAATGAAGCGGCGTCCGGTAATGAGTTGTAACAGCAAGGATTTGTCTTTCTCAACCTTTTATAGATTGTTTTCCGCTTTAATTTGTGTATTATGTGTGCGTAGGCCATGCGTGTGTGTGTGGCGGGGGTTGGGGTGAGATCGGGAGAGGGAGTATCAGGGGAAGCCATAAGAAGATGTCGGATCTCCTGGAGCTGGAGTTAGAGACAGTTGTGAGCCATCATGTGGGTGTTGGGAACTGAACTCAGGTCCTCTGGAAGAGCAGCCAGTGCTCTTAAGTCACGAGCTATCTCCTCAGTACTCTTACACTTTTTGAAGTTTTATTTTGCTTCCAAATCTACACCCTTGGCAGAGAGCAGTTGATTATTGGGCAGATAAACTGCCCAGGGCTTTGTAATTGAACATATTATACAATTAACCTTTTACAGGACTAATATGTGGAGATGTGTGTTTATGTGGTTCTGGTCCTGTGAGCATATGTGTTTCTTTGCGTAATGGTCATGTCGTGTTGACTCTCACAGGGACAGTCCCTTAATTAAGCTGCCATCTTTACAGATGGCTATTTTCTCCGGATCCTCTTCCTCCGGGATGATTCGAGTTGATCCTTGTTGGTGTGGACTCAGTAAATGTCTGGTGAGAGACCCTGATTCACGGGCAGCCTTGCTGCAGAGGCAGCCGCTGTAAACTATCATCCTAACACACTTTATGAGGTGATTAATCTTAAGGCAGTGATCTATGCCAACAGCAGGGGCTTCAGACCATCCTGTCACAAGGGAAACCACAATTAGTACAGCATATATATCTTCCCTTTGCGAGCAGTGTGAATTCTTTTAATCAGGCTCTGAATTAAAACCCTGTGCGCATTGGAGTTTAATGAAGAAAAGGAACTGTGGCACGCGTTGTGGAATTTCATTCATACTATTTAGTTTTTTGAGATGGGACCTCCCATAGCCCACGCTGGCCTCAAACATGACAATGTAGCTGAGGATGGTCTTGGACTTTTGCTCCTCTGACTTCAACTTCTGAGTGCTGGGATGAGAGGCCTGTGCCATCATGCCTGGTTTATGTGGGGCTAGAGGTGAAACCCAGGGCTTTGTGCGTGGCAGACAGGCACTCTGCCTACTCTAACCCTGTCCTGTAGCATGTATTTTGGGTAGCGATTTGCTTGCCATCTCTAAATTACAGGCCAGTGAGATGGCTCTGGGTAAAAGGCACTTGCCAGCAAGCCTGATGACCTGAGTCTGAGCCCTAGAACCACCCGCATGTTGGAAGAGACCTGGCTCCTGCAAGCTGTCCTCCGGTGTTCACAGGTGTTCCGTGGCATGCCACCTCTACTCAAAATAAACAAATGTAGACCAAAAGTGAAAAAAATGGATTTCATGGACAGTCAGTGTAAGCTGGTTGATGAGACACTGTCTCCCCATGAGGGGTGGATAAGGAGAGTCAGGACAAAGCATAAGAGACTATTTCTAGGAGAGAGAAGAAAGACGTCAGACATCACAGGGCAAGCTGAAGTCAGAAACAGAAGAGAGAGTTAAAGAACTAGAAGTTTCTTGAGGCTCCCTGAGGGGATAGGGAAGGGAAGCCATTTCTTAAAGGTAAACCAGATGGCCCTGGAGGAAAGGGACAGTGGTCCCACCTGCAGGCCAAACCCAAGTTCTTGTAAGCTTTGAATCCAGCTGTGATCTGGGAGAGAAGGACTTCTCTGGTATGATGAGTCAAAGGTAAGAGGAAACCTGTTTTGTCACACTCTGTGTCTAGGTGGCTCTGCTGCTAGCCCTCATAAAAGCACACCTGTTGTTTAAATTGAGCTGGTTTTAGAAGGCTGATAATAAAGAACGGAGAGTGCAAGGTCACCCCCCTCCTCAGCCCAGGGATGGGAGCAGTACAGGAGGCAGTCTTAGATTCTAGGGAAGCTAGATGCTAGCAAGATTGAAAAGCTCAGGGAACAAGAGGCTCATCTCAGGCACTGTTACCTGGAGAGGCAGCCTTGTGTTTGGCTTGGTGACCCACCTGTAATCCTAGCATCCAGAAGACAGAAGCAGTGCTGAGTATGAGGCCAGTCTAGGCTACATAGTGAGGGCCTGCCTGTCAAACAAAATAAATCACACACACACACAAACTGTTATAGTTTGAAATAGAATACGCCCCATAGGCTCATGATTTTGAATGCTTGGTCCCTAGCTGATAGTTCTATTTTAAGGTTGTGGAGTCTTTAGGACAATTGTTCTCAACTTGTGAGTCATGACCCTTTGAGGGTCAAATGACCGTTCCACCGGTGTCATCTAAGACTTTTGAAAAACATGGGAATTTACATTACAGTTCATAACCTTAGCAACATTACAGTTATGAAGTAGCAACAGAAGTAATTTTATGGCTGAGGGTCATCACAGCACGAGGAACTGTATTACAGGGTCACAGCATTTGGAAAGTTGAGAACCACTGCTTTAGGAGGTAGAGCCTCGCTGGAGGAAGCAGGTCAGCGGAAGTGGGCACTGTGACTTTATAGCCTGGACCCACTTCCTATTTGTTCTCTGCTTAACTGAGGAAGCTGTGACCATCGAGGTCCTGTTTCTACAGCCATGCCTTTCCCACCTTGGTGGATAGCAAGCCAAAACGAGTCTTCCTTTCTTAAATTGCTTCTTCTCAGATTATGTCTAACAATGAGAAAGCCACTAATAGCAGACTTAAGTCACATACAGTACCTCATGTTAACACTCCTGTTGCATTGATCGGCAAATTGAGTTAGAAGAGAAACACTAGAGAGGGCATGTGAGTTTGAATTCCTGATCATGACTCAAGGATTGATCCTACCACCTGGGCAGTAGCCACCCTCCAGGTGCCACCATTGGGTCTGGGAGGCAACCCCAGGACCTTGGCTGGTTGATGTCCACAGAGGTGTGGCTGAGACCCTTGATTTATGTCTCTTACTACCACTAACTCCTAGGGCATGTACTTCACTATGAGGACTTGATGGATTCCTTCAAGGGAGTGGTCCCCATGACATGTTGTGTGAGAATGGGGGTGGTACCCAGTTCCAGCCCTTGGTTGGTCACACTCAGGTCTTTCCAAGTTCAGGGGAAGTATCCAACAATTTTTCCCCTTGGTGAAGAGAACAAGATGGCTGGTTTGAGGGAACGAATGGGCTCAGTTGGTCAACTGCTGTCTTGGGATGGAGGGATTTCTTGTTACTCCAGGTAGCTCCTGAGAGGAAGGCAGGATGGGCGGAGTTGCTAGGAGTCAAACATCTTGAGACGATTAATGTGATTGGCAACTGACAGGTAGTTAGAATCAAAAGGGGGTGGACTCTGCATTCTGTGAAGGCGTGGCTAAGTTAGGTTAATTGGTGGGATACCTACCTTCACCGTCAGCCAGTCCCATGGCTGGGGTCTCTCACTGCTTCCTGACTGTGGAGTCATCATACCCCTGCTTCACCCTCCTGCTTGCCTTCCTAGCTGTGATGGACCCTGCCTTCAGACCCTGAGCCAGAATAAGTCTGTAAGTTAATTTTGTCAGGCATCTTATCACAAGACAGATAACTAATGTTATTGCCTCCCTCGTCCACCCTATGTTCCCTTTCAAGTAAGTCTGCCCATCCTTTAAAATTCTAGCCTTCCACAATGCATGGGTCCTGCCTGATTGACTGGCTGTGTACCCGACCCTCCTTACGGATGGCTAAGAAAGAACAGGGAGGTTTTAAATCATGTTAATGTGTGTGTGCATGTGTGTACAGTGCCTGTGGAGGCCAGAGGTGTTGCATCCCCTGTGGAGTTAGTTAACAGGCAGTTGTGAGCTGCCCAGTGTCGATGCTGGACGCTGAGCTGAATCCCTCTGAAAGAACAGCAAGCACCCTTTATAAGCAAGCACAACTTATCACGATTGCTGTGATAAGACAGCACACACATTCAAGAAGGAAGAGCTTACTGGAGGCTTGCCATTTCAGAGGCCATCTTGGCAGGGAGCATGGCAGCATGCAGGCATGATGCTAGGGCAGTAGCTGAGAGCTTATATCTTGATCTACAAGCATCCATAAGCAGAGAGCTCTAACTGGCAGTGAATGATGTGGGCTTTTTGAAACCTAAAGCCTGCTCCCAGTGACATACCTCCAGCATGGCCACACCTCCTAATCCTTCCCAAACAATTCCACCAACTGAAGACCAAACATTCAAATATAGGAATCTAGGGGGGCCATTTTCATTCAATCTACCACAGGACCCAATCCTAAACTGGTGGGATCCTTGAGGTGCTAAAGGTATGGTGGTTGCTAGCGTGTTTTCTTGGAATCTTTCAGAATATTACAACTGGGAAGGAGTTTAGTAATTTGATCTGAGGAATTAGTTCCTGTGATTATGAGCTGGAACCCTGGGGAGGAGGCTTGAAGGATGTGTTGGCAAATCCAACATGGTGGTCAGTCTTGTTCCATTTCCACCTTGAGTGGATCTATGAGACCTACTCATCACAGGAAAGGTCATCTGCTTTTTTCATATCTAACAATTAATGCCTTAACTTTATCCAACACATACCCTCACAGAAACACCCAGAACAATGGCGACTATGCTGTTTATTGTCAGCTTGGCAGGATCTGCCATCACCTAGGATGTGGGTCCCTGGGCATATCTCTGGGGGATTATCTTGACTGCATTTATTGAAGTGAGAAATCCTCCCACCTGTAGGTGGCGCCATCCCTGGGATGGGATCCTGGGACTGTGGAGGATGGAGAGAAGAAGATGAGCAGCCCCATGCATGCATTCCTGTCTGCCTCCTGACTATGGATATGATCAAAGTGCCTTGACTTCCCCGCCATGTAGGACAGCACCTTGAAGTATGAGTTGGAATAAACCCTTCTACCTTTAATTTACCACTGCCAGGGGATCTTATCACAACAGGCAAAGAAAACAAGACAGTGACTACCTACCTATCTGGGCACCGTGGCCCAGCCAAGTTGCCACAAAACTAAGCATCCTCAGGCCCCTAGACTGACAAATCCCCCTTGTAGTCTTATTGCCATGACTGTACCATGTTGAAAGTATCCACTAGAGAGGACTCACCAGTGAAGACTGCCTCGATGTAGGTTCAAACCAATAGGAAGTCTTTTTTGTTGTTGTTGTTGTTGTTGTTGTTGAGACTCAAGTACAGTTCCAAGCCTTTCTCTGGATGAGCTGTTAAGCACAGAAACCATATTCTGGGTTGGGACACGTCAGTTATTAAGAGCAGTTAGCCAGAAGTTGGACTATAGAAGCCAAAAAGTAAGGTTAGTTCACTTAGGCACTTTCCCAGAACTGTGGACTTTGATGGATCAGGTCTTTGTCCCTCTTTTGGCAGATGTTGCTTCCTGTGAGCAGGGTTCCAAGGACTGGATGATGCTTCTACCTTGGTGTCAGTTGTGTTAAGGTCTGGGAGCCTGTTATGCCCAAAACTCTGGGCCTACTTCTGGAAAACTGAAGTGAACTGACAGGTTCTGACCAAATCACAGGTGGCCATTTTCCCTTGATGTAACCTGGTCTCTAGAATGGGGGTGGAATGAAGCCTCCCATCCAGGAACTGTGTAGTCCTAGGGAGCTCTTTCAAAGTACGTGACACCTACACGTGCTACGTACCAGATAAGGGCAAGAGAAATTTGCTGGAGGCAGGCCTACTAAGTGACCGAGACCTATAGACTCGTGACCCCAGCATGAGCCAGGTAAATTGGATCTGTGTTTTTCATGCTGTGCCTTCTTGGGGTTGGGACATGGCTGGGTGTTTGTCAACCTTGCCTCTGCTCAAAGATTCAGAGTTCTCACACCTTTGCAGCTTCGGTGAGTTTTGTTCCTCGCCGCTTTCTAGGAAGCTAAGTGCCGGGTTATTTTCTGTTACAGCCTGTGATATAGAAGGCTGATTTGCTGTTTTTCCGTAAGTGCTCTGAGGCCTTGAGAAGGTAATTGGCTGCATGCCAACACATGGACCATGAGGGAAGCTGGCCAAATCCATCCTGTGGCTCTCGAGCCCCTCTCGCTAGCTGTGTTTGGGCTTTGTGTTCTGAGAGATCTGGGAGGGCATTTCCCCCAGTGGCTAACTCTAATGTTTTAACATATGCTAGTAATTCTTTAAAACTCATTTTTCTTGTTTGCTTCTGCAGAGTGCAGCACTGGCCATTCCCTCTCCCACCTCCCATTAGATGCCTGGCATCACGAAATTGCAGGTTAAATGCAGTGGTTATGGTAACTAGCCATCTGTCAGTGAATTGGCCATAAATGGGGCCATTGCTTGTGGCTCTGAGCTGTGTTTCCTTAGTTCTTCCTTTTTAAGGGGTGATGTCATTTGTTTATACTTTTATGTTAGAGGTTGAGCATCTGAAGCTGACCTGAAATATGTTGCTGACAGGAAAGTCCAGTGGGCTCGGAAGATGGTGGCTTGGTCAGTAAAGTGGCTTCTAGGCAGACATGAGGACTTGAGTTCAATTCCCAGAACCCACAAGTTAGGTGGTAGTGCATGATTTTAATCCAGAAAGATAGTATGAGGCAGGTCACTGGGCTCACTGACCAGCCAGAGTAGCCTAATTGGAGAGCTCCAGGCCAGTAAGAGACCCTGTCTCAAAATAAGGTAGGTTGCTTCTGAGTAACAATAGCCAAGGTTGTCTCTTACCCTTCACATGCACATATACATGTGTACCTGCCTACATATGATTAATGTTTATGTAAACACACATACACAACTCTCTCTCTCTCTGACTAGAACCCTTCTCTCTACTCCAGGATGTTTGGGGCTTCTGGGGACAGGTGCATCTGACACTGGTTTTTCCATAGTCTCAGGCCTTCCAAAGACTCAAGAGACCATTGGTATATGACTTCAGATTTCTTTAATGGCTGTCCAGGATCCCTGTTCTTGGGGACAGAAAGCAGCAGCCTGGAGCCTGTAGCTCTTTCCCAGCCTGGAGCACACAACACAGTGTGGACTTGTCCCTTGTCGCTCCCTAGCTGCCTTCCCTCTTAGGTATGTCAGCCCCCAAGATCTAGGCAGCAGGTGGCCTAGGACAGCTATGGCTGGACTTGTGCTTCACCCAAAATCATAGGCTTAAAATGTTATTGGAGTTGAGTGTGCATGTATGTGTATGTGTGTGAGTGTGTATGTGTGTGTGTGTGTAAGTGTATCTGTATGTGAGTTTATGTGTGTGAGTGTATGTGTGTGTGAGTTTATGTGTGTGAGTGTATGTGTGTGTGTGAGTTTATGTGTGTGAGTGTATGTGTGTGTGAGTTTATGTGTGTGAGTGTATGTGTGTGTGCATGTGTATGTGTGTGAGTGTGTCTGTATGAGTGTATATGTGTGCCTATGTGTGTGAGTGTTGGTATGAGTGTGTGCACATGTGCATGGAGGTGCATGTTGAGTGTCTTTCTCTATTACTCTGTACTTCACTTTTGATTCAGGACTCCCACTGACCGTGGGGTCACTGATTTGACTGGAATGAGCTTCGGGGATCTGCTTGTCTCCACCTTCCCAGAGCTGGGATTACTGATGTATAGATGTGTGCTGTCATGTCTGACTTTTTAAATAGGTACTTAGGACCCAAATTTGGGTTGTCATCTTATACAACATGCATTTTACTGACTGAGATGTCTCATTCATACATATATATATATTTGGTAGCTTTGATTACATGTTTCTCATGTATGAACTTCATAGATGACAAGGTTATTTCAAAATATTAAATATTAAAAGCTTGGACACCCTCTAAGGGTCAGGGTACAGGCAGCACTGGGCAGATATATTATTTTGCATGTAATTTCCAAGTTGTAATTGGTATTAGGAATTGACTTACATGGAATACTTTATTACATGTGCTTGGGAAAGCCATTTGGCTTTTGTCCCCACCTATGAGTGAGGGCACCAGGCCTGTTAGCCAGGTCAAAGATGAATTGATCTTTGAATCGGAATACAATGTCACAATGAAAAGGAAAATATGGCTTCTTTTTGAGAATCATTCTTCCCCTGTAGCTACTTCCGTTAAAACTTTATTTCATTATTGTTTAGTATATGGGCATTTTGCCTGTGTGTATGTTTATCACTCTGCACATGCCTCATACCAGCAGAGGCCCCAGGAGGGCATCAGATCCCTTGGGACTGGAATTACAGATGGTTGTGAGCCACTTTGTGGGTGGAATTGAACTCAGGTTCTTGGAAAGAACAGTTGATGCTCTTAACCACGGAGCCATCTCTCCAGCCCCTTTCTTTCATTTTTATTATGCTATCTAGTGTGAGGACATCATATTTAATATTTATTTGATTATTTGTCATTGCGTGTGATGTGAGTTTGGGTATGATTGTCCAAAACACTTGAATCAGAGGACAACTTTCAGGACAAGCTTTCTCCTTCTGTCTTGTTTGTGAGGCAGAATCTCTTGTTTCTGCCACACTGGATACTCCAGGCTGGCTGGTCCGTGAGCTTCTCAATGATTCTCTGTTTCCTGTCTCGCTATAGGAGTGTTGGGTTTGCAGTGCATGCCACTGCAAAGGATATGGTCTTTATATGAGTCTGCAAAGTTGTTTTCCTATGTTTTCTTGTTTCTTCTTCTCCTCTTCCTCCTTCTCCTTCTCTCTTCCTCCTCCTTTTTCTCCTCCTCTTCCTCTTCTTCCTCCTCCTTCTCCATTCCCGTTCTCTTCTTCTCCCTCCTCATCCACTTTCTCTTCTTCCTGCACCTTCCCCTCCTTCCTCCTCCTTGTTGGCTTGGAATCAAGCTCCAAGCCCTTATGCATACTAAGCAAGCTCTACCACTGAGCTGCATGCTCAGGACTTGTATTTCTTATTTATTGTTTGCTGTGATTCTAATATAAATCAGGGAGTGTGATTTATACTGGTTGGTTTGTAGGGATAAAGGCAGAACCATAAAAAGTAAGCAAAAACAAAAAAATACCTTCTCAGTATTTTGGAAGAAAAATAGAAGTGCCTCATTTCTGCACACATTTTTCTAACACAGTAATTGTCCTTCTGACATGCTATCGGGGAAAATAATTTCTTTCTTTCATTTTGGCCATTGTATAATCATCCCGGCGTACCTGGGGATAAACATCTATCCACTTAACACCCATGAGATGAGAAGATGAGGTGTAGATTTCTTCCTGACAGAGAAATTATCGCAGTGGGGCAAGGGCGTGTTACATGGCGTTTGCTAACATTGGAGTCAATGAATCTCAGCAGCTGTAATACGCAATTACACAGTGTTTCCTTTGAGGTTCTAAAAAGCATTGAAAAGCTAGGTCGTGAGAAGTCATAGCTGTATGGGACTTGGGGCTCAAAAAAATTTTTTTTTTTTTTTTTGTTTCGAGACAGGTTTCTCTGTGTACCCTGGCTGTCTGGAACTCACTCTGTAGACCAGGCTGGCCTCAAACTCAGAAATCCACCTGCCTCTGCCTCCCAAGGCTGGGATTAAAGGCCTGCGCCACCACTACCCGGCTAGGCTCAAAATATATTGACGGAGGACTCTTGGGAACCAGGTTTTAGGTGTGGAAGGAAGCACCCTTGCAGCCCTCCCTGGAGACTGACCAGGCTCTGAATTACTATAGACATTTGCTCAGTGTATGATGAGGACCTTTGTTCGTTTGCTTGTTTGTTTTTGCCTTTGATGTAACTGAAGTGTTACTATTTCTATCAACAAATTAGACTTAATTGTTGCAAAATACACATAAGACTAGCCTCAGGAGCCCCTCCCCTGGATGAATGGTGTTATAAGCGTCCCTCCTCATGTCCTGTCATTCAGCTTCCAGGTGGGACCATAGCAGAAGCGATGCCAACTTCGTACATGTTCTTTATTGCATCCACCACGTGTTTGTTTTTATGTGCCCGTGTGTCTATGTATGTTCCGAGTGTGTGCATGTTCTTGCCCGTGTAGGTACATGTGTGCACAGGTGTGCATGTATGGGTATTCACATGTGTATGGAAGTCAAAGGACTTTTCATTTCTCAGATGCCTCTTTTTTGAGGCAGGGTCTCTCACTGCCTTGAATTTACTCATAATGAATAATTTTATTTAAATGTATGTATTTAAATTTTTATTTAAGTGTATGTATGTATGTATGTATGTATGTATGTATTATATGTGGTTGTAGGGGTGGGAATGGGTGTGTGGGTAGGTGGGTGTGTATGTTAGAGGGACAGGTCTCCTGTCTCTCAGGCTGGGTTCTAACTCATCATTTGGCTAAGGAGCTCTTGGACTTCAGTTCTCCCTGCCACTACTTCCTGGGTGCTGGCATGCACTACCATGCCTGGTTTATGTTGTCCTGGGGATGGAACCCACGACTTCAGAATGTTAGGCAAGCACTGGACCAACCCAGCGCATCGTCTGCCCTTCCAGACTTACTGTATGTAGGTGAGACTCCTTGTTTCTTGTTTCTAATGGCAACAGCATGTTACCCCTTCCTGAAAACTGCCCCACCCTACCTGATGTGTTTCTTTTCTAAATGAAGTGGGGCTGGGAGACTGTTTGTTTTTTTTTTTTTTTTTCACATTGTGGTTGTTCATTTTTCCTGAGTTACCAGTTGTCTTTTGATGAAGGATATCTTTTTAGTAAAATTTAAAATTTGTACATAGTAAAATTACCAGTCTTAAGAGATTGAAAATTCTCTATAAAAGTTATTTGTCACTTTGGGATTATTTTTTTGTGGTGTGTGTGTGTATACATGTGTTTATTGTGTGAGCCTGTGGAGAACAGAGGTCTGTGTTGATGTCTCTGTCTCTCCCACCTCACAGTCTGAGTAAGGGTCTCTCACTGAACCTGGGACTCAGTGATTCAGGTAGACTGACTGGTCTGTGAGCTCCTGTGGTCTGTGTGTCTATGCCTCTGTCCCTGACTTCCAGCACTGGGATTTCATTCAGCATGTGAACCATTCCTGACGTTTTCTATGGGGCCAGGGATCCAGGTTCAGGGCCTCATGGTTTCACGGAAAGTACTTCGCCAATTGAGTCTTCCACCCAGCCTCACTTTGGGATTCTATTTTTAAAATGACACCGTCCTTATTTCAAAGGCTTTATGGTTTCCTATTAAATAGCTTTATTGAGACGTATCACAGAGTGTAAAATTCAGTCAAGTTCACAGTTCAGTGAGTTTCAGTACTGTGTGTGTGCGTGGTGGTGTGTGGTGTGTGTGTGTGTGTGTGTGTGTGTGTGCGCGTGTGTGCACGCGTCCATGCCTGCCTGCGTGTGCGGCGTGCTGGGAATCAAATGCTGGGCTTCACGTATCCAAGCATACATTCTATCATTGAACTAAACCTTCATCCCAGTCTTACTTTCAGATCCACCTTCATTCTTGTCTGCTCGTTTTCCATTGCTGTTTATAGCACAATCTATACCCCAACCCCATGACACAACTGTTGTATTAACCAGCTTTTTATTTCTCTAACAAATATCCAAGATAGAAGCTTAGGAACAAAGAAGTCTCCTTTGGGACTCACGGTTAGGAAGTGTCAGCTTTGATCAACTTCACCCAGGAACTTGAGATTCCTGCTGTGTGGGGCAGCACATTATTGAAGATGATATCATGGCCCAAATATGAAAGAGAAAGGAACTAAATTCGATAGTCCCTTTCAATGGCACACCCCAGTGACCTAAAACCTCCACACTAGTCTCCACCTCTTTAAAAGTTTCCACCTCATCCCAGTAGCTGCACTCTGGGGCACAGCGCTTAAAATCCCTTGCTTGTTGTATATTAAATCCAGCATTTGGGTCTACCTCTAGCCTCTCTCAGGTTTCTCACTGATTCTTGGTGCTGGTCAGCAGCCTGCTCTGTCATGCGAATATATCAACATGTCATACTGCAGGGCCAGCATACCTTAACGACCTGTGTAAGACTTTGTCAGCCATTTTTGAATGTTTCTGTGAGAATGTGTATGAGTGCACACATATTCATGTGCACCCTACTACAGCGTGCATGTAGAGGTCAAAGGGCAACATCAGGTGTTGTCTCTTGCTTTCTTCCCTGTTTTGAGACTGGTTCCTTGTCTGCTGCTGTGGACAGCAGGGTGGCTGGCATATGCTCTGGAGAATCTTCTGTCTCCCCTTCCTGTCTCACCACAGGAGTCAGAGAATGATAGGTGTGCGCACACCCGCCCTCTCTTCAGCTTTTCAGTTGGGCGCTGGGCATCTGAGCTCCGGTCCCTGAACTCACACAGCATGTGCCTTAGCCACTGGGCCTTCTCCTCAGCCTTTGGGAAGTGTTTTCCTCCACAGAAACTTAACCCTCATCCTGTTCCATCCCTCCACCGCAGCCTCCACTCTTACAATGACTGGGTCGATTTTATGTGTTACTTAGGGATTGAGGCCTGGGAGGCAGCCTTTCTAAGAACGGGGACATGGCTATGCGCCCGGTGTGCGCAGTACTCCCTTTGTCCCTTGGGAACATTCAAAAGCCTGTTCCCCCATGTTCCTCTCAGTTGTTGAGGATTATGCCCCTTTGTTGCTGGATGTGGTAACACATGTCTGTCATCCCAGCACTTTCGGGGTGAAGGCAGGAGAATTGGACTTTTCTACATAGTGAGTTTGAGGCCAGACTGGGCTACAATAGACCCAGTGTCAGGGAAGGAAGGGAGGGAGGGAGGGAGGAAGGGAGGGAGGAAGGAAGGAAGGAAGGAAGGAAAGAAGGAAGGAAGGAAGAAAAATGGGGGTGGAGATTTTTGTTAGGGAGAAGTGGGTGTGGCTATGTGGAAATGGAGGTTAGTTCTCTCTCTTTACTGTGTGGGGCCTGGGGATGGAACTCAGGTCATCGGGGTTTTTGGCAAGTACCTTTATCCACTGAGCCCTCTTGCTGCCCTCATTGTATTTTCTGTTTGATTAATTGTAAATACACAGAGGCTATTGGCATTTGTGCATTGAATTGATTCCCTTAGATCTAAATGGATCACTATTGTCTGATACGTTTCTCTTGACTTTCCGGATAGATCCTACCTGCTACCTGCTTTGTCTCACTTCGTTCTATATCAGATTTCTTCTAATAACTGTAGTGACTGTGTGTGTGTGTGTGTGTGTGTGTGTGTGTGTGTGTGGTATTATGTAGCTGAGACTGCTCTTTAACTTGGAAAATATTTTATCTGTTGCTTGTGTAGTGTGTGTGTGTGTGTGTGTGTGTGTGTGTGTGGTGAGAGAGAGAGAGAGAGAGAGAGAGAGAGAGAGAGAGATGTGTGCTGGGGCATACATGTGGAAATTGGAGATAACTAATAGGAGACAGTTCTTTCATTCAGTGTCCCAGGGATGGGACTCAGGCCACCAGGCTTTCGTAGCAAGTGCTTTGCCCACTCACCCCGCCCATGCTGGCCTTTACTTCCGGTCCCCCTACTTCTACATCCAAGGTCTGGGATTTCAGATGTGACCACCCCTAACCTTCCAGGTAATTCTGAGCAGTACTGACGTGCTGAGCAGCGGTTGTGTAGGCCCTGTGTCTCAGTTCCGCCCCTGCTGAGATGTTCCCAGCATCTCTGTGAAGCATGGAATCTACAAGTGTGGTGACTGTGTGTACTGACTTAAAATTTTTAATTTTTAGTTTACTTAATGCGTATGAGTGTTTTGCCTGCATGTGTGTGTCTGTGCCCATGGGAGGCAGAAAGAAGGAGGCGTCAGATCCTCTGGAACTGGTTTACAGACAGATGTGAGGCACCATGTGGGTGCTGGGAACCGCACCCAGGTCCTCTGGAAAAGCTCTTAGCTGCTGAGCCATCTCTCCAGCCCTGTGTTGATATTCTATCTCCATTTACATGGTTAATAAAGTTCTGAATCCAGGAGAGAGAGACTACTTATTCCTTTGATAGATGGCGTCCTGAGGGGGATCACTGGGTCTCTGGCTACAGCGGAAAATGAAACAGCATACACCCAGAAATGAAGAGGCTACCGGTGAGGCAGGCCAGACAAAAGCCTAAGTCAAGCTTAATGAATATAACTGTCCAAGGCGTCAAGCAAGAGTGGCATGAGTAATACGAGATAGCTCTTGCTGAACTGTTCAGGTAGGGTGTGGCCCTTTAAGTGTCTTTGTACAAGTGATTTATCATTGTTATTTTAAGTATTTATATTTGCATGTGTGAGTGCGGGTTTATGCGCATAAGTGCAGGTGCCCGAGGAGTGTTGAAGAGGATGCTTGCAGTGGCCTGAAGTCGGAGTTACAGGCAGTTGTGAGCCGTCCAGAGTGAGTGCTGAACTCTGCCCTCTGCAAGAAGAGCATATGTTTGTACCCACAAAGCTACTTCTGTCTTCCATGTTATTCTCTTTTCTTTGCATCTGATTGAAGTCTTGCTGTCTTGTGCACACCCTTCCCAGCCTTGCCAGCCCCAGTCTCTTAAGCTGTGGGTTTTAGGGTAGCCTACTGACTAATCTGCCCTCCAGCCAGCTGCTTGCTGTGTAACTGTTTGCTTGTCAGACAGCAGGGTAATTTGTCAACTTGGGTAGAGACACTGTTGCTAAGGCACCCAGCTGCATCCTGGGACCACAGTGTCTGAGAATGACACCTGATAGGGTCACAGCCTCCCAGTGAGCCTTCCCTGGCTACTGGCTCTCCTTGTTCTTGCCTTGAATATTACTGAGTGTCTTAGTTAGGGTTTTACTGCTGTGAACAGACACCATGACCAAGGCAACTCTTATAAGGACACCATTTAATTGGGGCTGACTTATAGGTTCAGAGGTTCAGTTCATTATCATCAAGGTGGGAGCATGGCAGCATCCAGGCAGGCATGGTGCAGGAGGAGCTGAGAGTTCTACATCTTCATCTGAAGGCTGCTAGAAGAATACTCACTTCCAGGCAGCTAGGAGGAGGGTATTAAAACCTACGCCCACAGTGACACACCTACTCCAACAAGGTCACACCTCCCAATAGTACCACTCCCAGGGCCAACCATATACAAACCATCATACCATGGTAGGCAGGGCAACTTCTCTGTGAAGTGTCTGCCCTTTGCCCCCTCTCCATCTCTTCCTGGGGGTTTGGGTAGATAAGCCACCTCAACCACTACTAATGCAATTTTATACATGGCCCACCATACGTATTCAAGCCGGAGGGGTTCTCTGTCCCTCCAAAGCAGCTCCCTTGGAGAGTGCTTTTCTAGGAACGGAGGCAGCTGTGGTTGGGGGTGGGGTGGGGAGGGGTGAGAGGTGGGATAACAGGCCCCACCCTAAGCTGGTGGCAGAGCTTGACCATATCATTCATGTGATATCAGTCTTGAAATCATGAAAGGTGCGGGACTTGAGGAGTCACAGAAGGCAGCCAAGGCCAGGTGATGTGTGGCAGGCTTAAAGTCCCCACAGACAGGATCTAAGAAGCTATGGTGGTTTGAACGATAATGTCATAGGCTGTGTTTGAATGTTTGGTCCTCACTGAATGGAACTGTTTGGGAAAGATTAGGAGATGTGGCCTTGTTGGAGGAGGTGTGTCACACGGTGGGTGGGCTTTGAAGCCTCAAAAGCCCAAACCAGGCCCAGTCTCTCTCCCTCCCTTCCCCTTCCCTCCCCTCCAATCCCCTCCCCTCCTTTCCCTCCCTCCCCTCTTATCCCTTCCTGTCTCACTACCTGTTGCCTATAGATCAGGACATAAAGCTCTCAGCTACTTCCCGCACTGTGACTGTCTGCCTGCTATGGGCTCTCTGCTATGGTGGTCATGGACTAACCCTGGAAAACTGTAAGCAAGCCCCCAGTTAAATGCTTTCTTTTAGAAGTTGCCTCGACCATGGTGTCTCCCCACAGGAATAGAACAGTGACTAAGAGCAGAGGGTGTTGCGTGAAGATTCAGAGGTAGAGCCACATTCCAGTGGGGATCCCAAGACACTGGAATGCCAAGCGTATAGGACATTTGCTAGGAGAGCAGAGCTAACTCCTGTGAGAGGCTGTCCACTTGCATCCACATCTCATGAGCAGTCAGGCTCTCAGCTGACTCAGGAATGGATGTCCTGAACTGTCCAGCCCTACTGGCCAGGCAAGCCCTCATGCTCTCAAGACACAAGGAGCGTCTCCACCACGGTCACCCCCTTAAGATTGAAGCCTCCTTCTGCAAGCTCATCCTGTGTTCTCCATCACAGCGGTCAGAGAGAGTGTCCTGATGGCTGTGTCCGACCACACAGTGGTTAATAAGCTCCGGTGGATATGTGTTTTATTTATACTAAAACCCACATCTCCTCTAGGTTGGATCCTCTTTATGACTGGGCAATCTGCCATGTAGCCTTCTTAGATGCCCTCATCCCATTTCTTTCCTAGGTTGCAGCCAGTAGCCTCCTGGTACTCCACTACATTACCAGAGGACACCCCCTCCCCCACCTCAGAGCCATTGTACCTGTTCCCGCCTGTGCCGCCCAACATTCACCCCACATGACTGACCGGCTCACTCAATCCAGGCTTTTACTCCCCCCTTTTTTGGTGTGTGTGTGTGTACACACGCGCACGTGCACGTGCACGTGCACAGGTGAGCTCACCTGTGCATGAGTTTCTTTTTGGTCCCTGAGGCGCATGTGCATAGCAGAGACCCAAGTTCTCTGCCAGCAGGATGCTCTTTGCATTCAACACTTGAACACACCTCAGTCTACCGTGGGCTGTGGCTTTTTGTGGCTTACCCAGAAGAGCAGAAGGCTCTACTGGGTGGAGGGTGGGAACAGGCCAGGAAACACAGTCTAGTTATTTCATATCACATAATAATTCCCATAGAACACGGGTGGAGGCAGGAGAACAGGAAATCAATACGAGGCAATCTGTGGGTCTACTGACTGGGTTTCTCCCGGCACAATATAAAGCAATATAAAGGACGCCTTCTTCATGAGGCACTGTGAGCGTCTCCAGCAGGAAGCTCCGAGACTATGGGAGAGGGTGCTGCAGAGCACAGAATGAGAGTCTGTGCTATCTTGGAGGATGATGACTTGTCGGCATAAAGGGTGAGGGGATGTTGAAATACATTGCTAACAATTAGTTGTGTAGTTCCCTGTGAAGCAGCCACAGTCCCGTGCTAGTTTATCTGAAGTGGGAGTAAAGCTGCCATGGCAAGTCAGACCCTGAGTGCCTGTTGAACTAAGAGCACAGGAACCATGATGGTTTTTTTTTCTTTTTACATTTATTGTGACTGCACGTGCATATACGACTGCCCATGTATGGAGGTCAGAGAACAGCTTGTGGGAAGGGAGTCATTTCTCTCCTTGGCCATGTGAGATAGGACTCTAACTCAGGCCTTTAGCCTTCGTGACAAAGCGCCCTCATGCACCGAGCCACCTCGGCGCTGGCTCCATTGTTATGTTTGTGAATGAAGGGAACCAGAAGGCAAGTCAGGCCCGATCTGGAGAGCACAGAGCCCTAGGAGGGAAGGGCTTGAATTAGGACTCCAGTTGCCCCACTGACATAGACAGAATAAACTACTTACCCAGCATAAATAAATTGCAGAAAAGTGGGTTTAAAAGTTGGGACAGGAAAGGCTGAGTGACCTGAAGCAGCTTGCTCTCCTAAGCCTCATTTATGACGTGCTGTTTATTGCTGCTAGCGGTCATTACTTTATGGGTGGTGGATCTTCCCAGAGTCCTTATGTGGTGCTTCTACAGGGCTCTTGGGTTAGACCCACCACGGAGCCGGGAGCTCTAAGGAGCCTCTGTGGGAAGAGGCCAAGTTATCTGATGTAATCAGTTCTGGTGATGACCAAGATCGCCTAAGTTATGGTTTTCTTCTGCCCTAATGCATGCCCCCATGGTGGGTAATGGTCTGCATTTTTTGCTAATTGGTGATGACATCGCTGTTTTGACTCTGGAGGGTGAATCCGGTGCCGATTAAGAGGTGAAATTCGGCTTCCTGTAGGTCTCACAGCCTGTCCTCTTCTCATTGAGATGTGGAAGCAGGAGAGCCAGAAATTCAAGGTCCTTGGCTGCATAGCAGGCTTAAAACCAACTTGGGCTATAGAAGATCTTGACTCAAAACTAAAACAACAAAATCAGGGCTGTCAGGATGGCTCAGTGGGTAGAGTGCTTCCTGTGGACTCCTGGTGATCTGAGTGTGATGTCCTGGTACCCACATAAATGTGGAAGGAGAGACCCAGCTCCACAAAGTATACACACACACACACACACACAACACACACACACACTATGCCATATCATGAACACACACATACACACAACACCCCAATAATAAATAATTTAACTTTTAAAATATATAGGAGAATGGACAGAGAGATAAGGGTCAGCCTGACTTAAAACAACAAGAGGAGATAGATAAGTAGACAGATAGGTAGATGGTTAGGTGGTATCCTAGTTAAGGTTACCATTGCTGTGATGAAACACCATGACCAAAGGCACTTGGGAGGAAAACATGTATTTGGCTTATACATTCATAGCATAGCCCATCACTTAATGAAACCAGCACAGGAAACACACACAGGGCAGGAACCTGGAGGGAGGGGCTGATGCAGAGGCCATGGAAGGGTGCTGCTTACTGGCTTGCTCCTCATGGCTTGCTCAGTCTGCTTTCTAATAGACCTCAACATAACCAACCCAGGGGTGGCTCCATCTCCAATGGACTGGCCCCTCCCCAACCGATCACTAAGAAACTGCCCTGAAAGCTAGCCTACATCCCAATCTTATGGAGACATTTTCTCTATTGAGGCTACCTCAGATGACTTCAGCTCAAGTCAAGTTGACGTAAAGCCAGTGAGCACAGATGGACAGACAGATATGTCCACTGGCCTGGCCTTACATCTCAGCTGCTGTATGACTTCAGGCAGGGTGTCACACTTCAGAATTCTGGAGTGTAATGGAATAAGAACTCATTGTGTTGGCAGTATTGTTTTAAAACCCCTAGAAACAGAGTGTGAGTAAAATTCCGATCTAAATAAATGATTGAAGAAGCAAACAAGCAGAGGTTACTCCTTACAGAAAATGACAAGCTAATAAATGAAGACAGGGTGAGGACACAGACCCCTCGCCACAGGGCCAACATAGCAGTAATAATTGTGGCAGGTCACAGCTATTGATGTAGAAGTCAATGTTTTAGAATTTGTGGAGAAACAGATTATTTGGACAGTCTCAAAGCACTTGCCCTGGGATGCAGGGAAACATACAGTGGAGAAAGCCAGCATGCAGTTACCAAGAGATGGAGGCTAACACCACTGGTTGGCATAGCAACACATATTATGAGTGTGAAGGTAGAACACACCCTCTCTTTGGTATTCCTGGCAAAAGCGCATAAACCTTTGGTCTCACTGGTTCTAGGGATAGTTTGGAAGTCACCAGCCTAGACGTTGTAGAAGTACCTGATTGAAGAGGACCCCATGCATCACCTAGTCGCTGCCTTCTCTGTTCACTCCTAGAGAAGGGTGTTAGGACTCAGATGCTCATCTCTGGGACAGACAGAGACTAACCCTGTAAGGTTGGGACCTGTCTTGGGAGTTTTCTCCTCAGAACTTGCCCTTTGAACTCCTCATTCCAGAGTTTAGAAGTGACCAGAAGTGGGTCTATACCTGGGAAGCAGGCAGGTGAGGAGCCCTTGGGGGAAGGTAGCAGGGATTGAAATCTCCTCTCTCCTAGATAAGGGTCAGCTTCTGGCTATGGTGTATTGCAGCTATTTTATGCATGTGTCCAACCCACAGCCCATGGGCTGTGTGTGGCTGAGGATAGCCAGGAATGCAGCCCAACATATAAGCATAAATTTACATTTGTTTGTTTGAGACAGGGTTCCTTTGTGTATCCCTGGCTGTCCTGGACTTATTCTGTAGACCAGGCAGACCTTGAACTCAGAGATCCACCTACCTGTCTCTGCTTCTTAAGTTCTGGGATTAGAGACGTTTGCCACCATGTCTGACCTACAAACTTACTTTTAAAATTGAGCTTTGTTTGAACTGAGTTGTGTGAGTATGGATTTTGTAGACAAAGCATCACGTGGTAAAGGTTGGGGCGTTGGTGAGAGCGTTGTAGACTAAAGGGATTAGCCACTTTTACATTGCTCTGACCATGACTCCTGACAGACCTCTGTGGAGGAAAGATGTGTTTAACTCAGGATTTCCAGAGGATTTGGTTTGTCTGGTAGGGCAGGTGGGTGGTCTGTCTGTGGCGGCAGGAGTGTGATGCTGGACTCTGCACATCAGAGTGAACCAAGAAGCAGGCAGCAAGGTGAGAACCAGGGAGGTGTATCCTTCCATAGTGACCCACCCCCACCAGGCAGGCCCCACTTCCTGAAGGTCCCATGGCCTCCCCAAACGCCAGAATTCACCACAGGACCCTGGACAGACACTGCAGATTTAAACAATGACATCTGGGTGCCACATAGTGTCCATGTGACCTGTCAAAGGAAGTCTTTGTGAAGAGAGGCCCCATACAGTGTCCATACAATGTGGTTGTCACATCTGCACTGAGCATTTGGGCATCTGCAAGAACCCCCTTGGCTGGCCTAGGTGTCCCCATCTCCCTCCTACAGATAGCCTGCTATGACAGTCTGAGCTGCCTTACAAAGAAGAATCCATTTAAGAGACTTACTTGGGGGTGGGGTGGGAGGGTAAAGGTAAAGGCGCTTGCTATGTGAACAACTCCATCCACAAAGGAAGGAGAGAACCAAACCCACAAAGTTGTCTTCGGACCTTCACCCACACGTACAACGGTTCTAATACAAGGTGTTTTTATTTGGTGTATGTGTATGGTCTATGTGTGTGTGCAATACGCATGTGGTACATTTGTGTGCGTGAGGGTGGGCTTGTTTGTACATGTATGTGTGGAGACCGGAGGTTGACTGTGGGTGTCTTCTTCCTCTATTGCTCTTTACCTTATTTTTTAAAGATAGGATCTCTTCCTGAACCCAGAACCTACCATTTTTGCTAGGCTGGCCAGCTAGGGAGTCCCAGGGATCTGCCTGGTGTCCCTTCCGATGTTGCTGCTGCAGGGGCACACCACCATTCCCAGCTTTTTGCATGGGTGTAGGGGTGGGGCGGGAAAATTCAGGTCTGCATACTTATGTTCAGCCAACACTTTACACTGAACCATCAGCGAAGGTTTTTTGTTTCTGCTTGTTTGTTTTGGGTTAGGAGAACCCTAAAGGGTTCCTCTGTTGCTGAATTAAAATAGAAGAAAATTAATAAAGCCCAAGACACAGTTGTTCTTCTAGGATTCCTCTCAAGAAGCCTTGTAAGAAAAGCCAAACGGCAGGAGGAGAAAGTGAATTACACGGATGACATTTTCATATTCCAGCCTCACATAATCCTGCGTCTCCTTCAGTGTTACCGGCGGGCCTTTCAGAGTAAAACTCTGAAGCATACAGTAAGTTTTTATAGCGTATTGAATTTCATGGCATGGCTCTGAATTTTAACCCAACCCACAAGTACGGTTCACAGAAAGTTTTTTCTTGCCTAGCCCTCAGTGCGTGGATGTAATTGTTCATTCTCAGAAGCACAAGGGTTTTTTTTATTTTTATTTTTTTGGCCTGGTTGGTTTCTTTTCTTTTCAAAAAGAAAGAGGTGTGTGTGTGTGTGTGTGTGTGTGTGTGTGTGTGTGTGTGTGTGTGTGTATTTATGTCAGAAAGTGCTTCTTAGGTGGAGAATTCTGTCTGAATTAATAGCCGTGGGTTTGAGTTTTTAAATGTGTCGGGTCAGGAGGGGTTGGGGCCGCTGTAGTATCTGGTGGCTCAGGTTGCTGTTGGGACAGGGACCACCTTACTCAAATATAAATCCCCTCCACCTACCCCTTCTTCTAGTATAGGTACAGCTGTGCTGTGAGTGACCAGATGCCAGCACAGGGGAGCTGTGCTTCTGTGAGCTATGTGATGGGTGATCTTGCTGTTGGCCTGATGGCGACTGAGAACACCTAGGACACTAGTGAGACACGCCTCGAGGCGGTTCTAAAGGCCCCAGGGTTAGCTGGTGGGGTGGTCCCTCCTGAATGTGGGCTGCACAGCTCCCATAAACTAGGGCCTGAGCGGATTAGAAGGGAAAATGTAAGAAACTTGCTAGTGTGAGCCTTCTTTCTTTCCTCTTCCTGGCTGCCCTGAGGTAAGCCCTCTTGCTCTGAATGCCTCTCCACCATCATGGGCCTCAGAAATTGTAACCCATGGTATTTCCCAGATTAAGGGGTTTTGTTGAGGTGGTTGCCATAGTTACTAAAGTCTAGGACCAGGGCTGAGTGTGGTGATGCACACCTTTAATCCCAGCCCAGCACTTGGGAGGCAGAGGCAGGTGAGTTCAAGGCCAACCTGTTTATCATAGCAAGCTCCAGGCCATCTAGTGAGACCTTGTCTCAAGAAACAATGAACAAAAATAAAATCTGTGGCCAGTAGCCTCACGCTGCTGCCATGATGAACTGACCCCCAAATCATGAACCCAGGTAAACTTTATCTTTCTTAAGTGGCTTTGTCACAGCAATAAGAGTAACTAGATCAAAGCACCATAGAAATCGCACAGTGATACAGGTACATCTGTTTACGTTGATAATGATCATAGACTGCTGGGTCAGAGAAGTCGTTTTCGTGGTTCACAGTGTGACACACACAGACTAGACAGATGATGCTCGGCAGAGCCATAGCTGTGGTATCTCATTCTCTAGATGAATGGAGGACAGTCACTGAGTGTCACCAGCCAGTGACACCTGCCAAGCCATAGATCCCAGTTGATGCCTCTAGTCCATTATATTGTGGAAATGAGAGGGAAATGACTGTGCATTACATAGTTCTTATAAAATACTACTTTTTAAAGTTTATTTTGCACTGCTGAGACTGGAACCTAGAACCTGGCACAGGCTAGGCAAGTGCTCTACACTGAGCTACACTCCAAATCCTTGGGTCTCTGTGTAGTCCAGGCTAGCCTTGTTTAAAGCTGTATCTCTTCCATCTCAGCCTCTTCCAGTGCAGGAATCACGGGTATGTGCGCCATCAGCCATGTACCAGATAGTGGTTTGTTGTGGTTTTGGTTTTCTTGTGCAGGTAATTGACTAAAAGCTGGGGTAGGTGTGTGTGTGTGTGCACGTGCGTGTGTGTGTATGGTGCATGTATGTGTTATGGTATATGTGTGTATTTGTTGTGTCTGTATGTATGTATGGTGTGTGTGTGATGTGTTTGTGATATGTGTGTGTTTGTGGTGTATGTGGTATATGTGTGTGTGTTTATGATATGTGGTATGTGTCGGTAGGTGTATGTGTGTTTGTGGTATGTATGGTGTGTGTGGGGTGTATGTGTTGTGTATGATGGTAGTTTGTGAATGTGTTTGTGATTGTTTTGTGATGTGTGTTTGTGGCATGTGTGTTTGTGATGGTGTTGTGGCATGTGTGTTTGTGGCATGTGTGTTTGTGGCATGTGTGCTTGTGGCATGCGTGTGTATGTGATATGTGTGCATTTATTTAAGGTTTTTCTTTCTACATGTTGTTTATTCACTGTGTGTGGGTTCTGGTGTGGATATGCACATGTCATAGTGTGTGTGAAGGCCAGAGGGCAACTTGTGGCCATTAGTTCTCTCTATCATGGATGTGCCAGGTGCACACTTGATTATGAACCTTGGCACCAAGCCTCTTTTCCCACTGAGCCATCCTGTTGGCCCTTTTATGGGTGATGTTTGATGTTCACAGAAATTGTCACTTGGAAAAGTGACTTCTTGTGTTAACATGCTTTGGTGAGTCCTCATTTGGTGGCGGCCACTCCTCCTGTACCATGAGATGTTGGCTGTGAGAATCCCCCAGAGTCAGGCTGTCAAGCCCAAGGCATCTGGCAATGACTGAGGCACCTGCTGAGTGACAGCTGATATAGGCCTGGGGGCTACTCGGCACCCTACATGTGCCTCCCAGCACCCTGGAGTAGCAACTGTCTGTTTCTAACTGTCAGTGGATCTGAGGTTGACAGACTCTGACTCAAGAAGGGAAAAACGTCAGCCAAAAGTTATTTCTCTGTTGTATTTCTCATGAGTATGGATTTATTGTAAAATCATTTTTACTACGCTTATTCATTCAGTGTGTGTGTGCACGCGCGTGCAAGCGCTCTCAGGTGTCTGTGTGCAATTGCATAAGGGTAGACATCAAAAACAACTTGCAGGAGTCAATTCTCTCCACAGTGTGGTCCTGGAGATCAAACTCGGGTCACTGGGCTTGACAGCAAGCCTCCTTACCCACTAAACCATCTTGCCAGTCCCTCATTTATATGAGTTGAATTGCAGTTTTCCCTAACTCTAAGTCTTCATAATTGAGTATCAGCTTGTAAGCCAGTTTTTGTTGGTTTGTTTTAGGAGATCAGCGGCTAAGCTTGTAAGCTGTTCTTGTTTCATGAAGGCAGCCTAACGGTTGACAGTTGCTTCCTGGAGCATTTCCTCATGTTTTCCTCCTTCACGGAAGTCCACAGAGCATGACAGCCCGGCAGCCTCACCACATAGATGGTGCTTTGACCGTGCAGTTATTGCTGGCTGTGTTATATCTAATTGTAGAAATTTGGAACAATCCTCCATAGACTGTAATTTTGGGCATAAATTATGCTGCGGTCATACGAATGGGTGTAGGTTTTTGACTGCTGCACTGACAACTTCCTCAGAACCAAGGCTGCAGTGTTGGGCTGTCACCCGGGCTGTTTTAGGCAAGAGGAAGTCAGTGAAACATTGTATTCTCTTGTATTCCGGTTCTGCCTGGGAGAGGTGTGGAAGACCCAGGAGTAGGCATGACTGAGAAGAGGCAGAAGGATTAAGAAGGTATTCTGCCCCTTTGAGTTGGTTTGTGAATGGGCGAGGGCTGGGGGAAACCATGGAGAGAGTAATTGACTTCAGTGATCGGTATTATCTATGGTGACATCCTTAGTCTCTGGGAGTTCTGAATTATTTGCATCCTTAGGGGACAAAGTCAGTCTGTGTTACTGGTATCTAGATAAGCTGAGAATTAGGACCCACGGACGGACATGTGCATGGCAGACATCAGCTTGCGTGTTTCTCCTTAGGCATGCCATCTTTTCTGTGTCATTTTTGGGGTATGCTCGCTCTTTTTTCTTTTATGTGAATAGGTGTTTTAGCCGGTATGTATATATGTGTATCACAAGCACGCTGTTCCCATGGAGGCCAGAAGAGGATGCCTTCTGGAGCTAGAGTTACATCACGTGAGTGCTGGGAATCACTCCTGGTCCTGGGAAGAGCAGCCAGTGCTCTTAACCATGAGCTGTCTCTCCAGCCTGAGGGAGTATACACATATCTCACAGGCCATTAAAAACTCACGTTTGCGGGGGAAAAAAAAATGCTTGCATGAGACTATGGTATTATGACTAATATATATCAGGGTAGAAGTCTGAGGACCTTCTCCAAGGCTTTACACTGTTGTGAATGCTTATGTGGAGTTTATGGGTCACGAACGCCCAGGTCTTTGTGCCAGGAAGCAGAGGGATTTTATGATTAGGTTGTGTGTAACATTAGAAACGGTTTAGCCAGCTTGGTTGTCTCCTGTGCCGTTTCGAGATACGTGCTGTGTATTTTCTGTGTCTAGCCTGGTGACTCTTGACTTGAGGGATACATGCCCCCTTTGCCCAGCGTCTGGGTAGGTTTTACATGGTGTGTGAGTGGAATGTTCTTTGTGAATGGTACCAGGTGGCATGGGGTAGTTAGAGCTTCCAAACTGTCAAAATCGGGTTTTGAAGTTAGACTCTGGGAACTGATGTCATTTGCAAGGAACTTCCGTGCTTGAGGTCTCCATGGTTGGGAGGGGAATGTCACAAGACCCACCAGGCCACCTCATCATCTTGTACCCTACATTCCCTGTCAGGCATAATACCATGACTGATCTCATGTGACAGACACACAGGGATTTTGTTTATGTGACTCATGGCATGTCGCATCGAGTATATACCTGAGGCCCACCAAACTGTGTTCCTGGTACCCAGGGGGCAGAGGAAGAGGGGATTCCTGCAAAACTGAGGTCCCCTTGGGTTACATAGTGACTTCCAGGCCAGCCAGGGCTACATAGCATGGCCTGTTTCAAAAGAAAACAAACGAACTTTGAGAATGTATCAGTTGCTTTCCTTGTTATGGTGACCAAATGCCTGAAGAAGAGCAGTTTAAGGAGAGCAGGTGTTTTGGCTCTCCCTTCAGAGGTACTGAACTGAGGCACGGCAGAAGTGAGGTGCCTGGTCCAGTGTGTCCCCAGTGAGGCAGCAGCAGGAGACTGAATGCCTGTGTTCAGCTCCTGTCCTCAGTTAGGGCCCCAGATCCTTGCTGACACCACATGACACTTTGCTGAAAATACCTTGTCAGATGGGCAGAGAAGCAGGAACTTGTGTTTCTCTCCCTTTCCCTCTCCCCCTCTCTCTCCCTCCTCTGCCTCTCTCAAGCACGACACACACAGACACTACACAAACCATCACACACACAACCATCACACACACAACATTACAAAACAAACAATACACACACAACCATTATCAACCAATCACACACATTACAACCATCACACACACACACACACACACACACACACACACACTGTAACAGCCCTTCACAGATCATTTTTATAGAGTGGTTCTGACACCCTTCAGGGGTCTCTGTGACTGAATCAATGATTCCCTGGGGATTGCAACAACTTATCTTCCCATCATTTCCTCTACATTACAGCAGATGTTTTCCTAACCTTTTCTTGTAGTTGACATTTTTAAAGACTTTTACTCTCAATTACACGTGCATATGTGTAAATGTGTGTCTATACATGTGTATGTGCAGTGCCCTAAGAGCTCAGAACATAGTGCTGGATTCCCTTGGAACTGGAGTTCCAGATGATTCTTGGCTGCCACGTGTGTGCTGGGAACCAAACCTGTCCTCTCCATCGGAGCATGGTGGGGTTGAATAAGGAAAATCTGACTTTTCAAAGGAACCACCCCCAGTTGTGAGGCTGAGAACCACGTACCAGGGAGAGCCAGGAACACATTAAGTTCTTGAGAGTAATTCAGGCAAAAGCTGGTGGCATTAAAGTGGCCATGGGTCAATTCTAGCAGGGTCATGCTGTGTTGTGTGTGTGTGTGTTGTGTGTGTGTGTGTGATGGTTGTGTATGTGTGTGATGGTTGTGTATGTGTGTGTTTTGTAATATGACAAAGACATCTTGCCAAGACAGGAGGCAGCTGACAGTTCCCACCTCGTTCATGTGTTCATACTTAGCATTGTTGATGTGGGAACTGTCTCCTGCTGTGACGGGGTCCAGTGTGTCTGCTGGTGCTTAACTTAGTGCTATTCTCCAATCTGAGTCTAGTCACCTGTTAGACCTGCCTTCTGGCTCATAGAAAAATATACTGATGGGAGAAGAAAACTAAATACCGCCAACCCAGAGCCGTGAGACAAATCCACAATGTGGAATTCTTTTGCATAACCACAGCCTTACTTCTCAAGTTTCAGTGTCATGGGGAAATATGAGAGGGGGAGTGTCTCACTGTTGAAAGAGACTGTAGAAACAGCATGGTAGGACCTAGAATCACCTTGGAGACAAACCTCTGGCATGTCTGTGAGGGAGCTTCTAGATTGGGTTAGTTGAGGTGAAAAGAGCCACCCTGAATGTGCTTGGTGCCAGTCTCATGAACGCCATGCTAGGCTGAAGGAAAGGGAGAAAGTGAGCCGACCGTCAGCACCCACCTCTCCCTGCCTCCCGACTGTGGATACAGATGAATTGCCACATGCTCCTTCCACCACAGCTGAGGCTCAGTGCTCTGAAACTGAGCTGAGAGAAACCCGGCCCCACCTATGTAGCTTCTGTCAGGTTTCTTGTTCCAGCAATGACAAGATCAGTGAGAGTGGCCAGCCACCAGATCCTACATGTGGATGGTAACAGTGTGGGCCGTCGGGGTGTCTGCATGTGGGCAAGTCTGTGGAACTCCATAAACTTTATGAAGTGAGGCAGCTGGACAGTGTCCAGATTTTATGAGATGCTCTTAAATAAGAGCACTGTGACTTAATGTTTTGGGGAAAGCGTGTGTGCGTGCATGTGTGTGTGTAAGTATCAACAAAGGAAAAGCTTACAGATGTGAGCAGCTGTTCAATTTGGGGCATGGGTATGTGTGTAACTGTATATCAGGGAATCTTCCTGATTCCCTGAACATGGAGATGTCAAAGAAACTACAAATCCCACCTAAAACAAATCCTAATTCCCTCTTTCCCTGTGAGATGAAATCTAGACCTTGCAGTCAGAAACTCTCCATTGTGTGACCCTGTCACACAGTGTTTCCCTTCCTCTGGTCCCTGACTTGGTCTGGAAGCCCCCCCCCCCACTGCCCTGTGGCTGTGATGTCCAGATCAGGCCACCTCCACCCCAGGGCCTTTGCACTTCCTGTCACTGCCTTCTGGAGCACCTTTCTTTTGAGTCCACCTCTGGATTCCTCCTGAGTTCCCTGAGATATTTTTCATCTTACTGATACTTTTCCCCAGTGACCACCTATTGGAAATCTCCTTTTCTTTCCTGCTGGTCTTCCTCCATTGAAGTTCAGCTTCTTTGTCTGCAGGAGATGAAGCCTGCCAGGGCTGAAGACCTATTCCCAGTTTTCCTTTCCAGAAATTCTAAATAGCCTTTAAAACACAATAGCTCTGTGATTCCACTGAGAGGCGGCATCGGAAGGATGCTCAGGTGGACATCATTAACCCTGAGTGATGGTCTGAGCCACGAATCCAATAGGACCTGTTGTATAAAACCTGCCCAGAGAATGATTTATGTAAAAAGAGAGGCATTCGAGCAGGTTTGCTCCACTTCACAATCAATACCTTGAAACCTTCAGGGCCACGTCTTTTGAGTATATTTTTTCTGAGCTTTGAATAGCTGCTGTGGTGCTGACAGCTCCAATCGCTGTTCATCACGGAACTTTTAAAATAATTGAGTGGCTTAAACTGCCTGCTTTGAAGTGGAGACGGTGGCGAATAAGTGTCTTTTTCCACTTAGTAATCAGAGAAGCATGCAATTATGCAGGACATGAACAGAGCTAAACGGTGTCCTGTGGCTAGCCACGTACATGTGTACAGCATTATACATCTTCAGTTAGGGACTTGAGTTCCTTCCTATTAATTTAATAGTTCTGGATTTTCAGATATGCTAATCATTTAAAAATACAGAGTGAGTCATCTCACATACTTTTGTATCTGACTATTTTACGGGTGATCATGCATGTGGAGACTAGAGGATGACTCTGGCTGTCTTTCCTCAGGCACAGCCCACCTGTTCAACACAAACAACGCAAATAAATGTATTTTTCAAAGGGTTGTTGTTGTTTTGTTTTTCCTAAAGACGTACCCATAATGCCTTCAAAGCTCTAAGAACGTAGGCAAGACCTAGCTCTGATTTGTGAGACAGTGTCTTGTTGTGGTAATTATTATTCTGGGGGTTTGCAACATCTTCCTGTTGCCTTGAATATCTACTCAGAGTTTCTACCCAACTTCAGACCGTTTAGTTCCCAAATAAAAAATACAGAGGCGTTTAGATTTATAATAATAAGCCTTAAAGCATTAGAACTGGGCAGATATCAAAACTGTGTGCTATTTTGTCTACTTGCACTTGCCATGTTCTGCCTGGGCTGCTCCTGCTGTATCAGGCTAGCCCTTATGACCAGTGCTCATGATCCAGGCTACCCCATGGTGACCTCTTCCTCCTCCTCCTTTCCCACTTCCAGCCTGAGACCCCCCCAACCCTGGGAACCTCTGAACCGTCCCCTCTCTTCTGCCCAACCCAGGTTGTGGCATCTTTATTAACCAATCAGGGATAACTTGAGCAGGGGCCAAAGTTTACATGCATCATTTGGTGCGTGTGTGGATCTCCTCATCAGGGAACAACCAGATGGGGGCCAGCATTTCTCATTTGAATGCATAGCAGCATCAGACCAAACCCTACAATGGCTGAGTCTAAAAGCAAATAGTTAGCACTGTTAACTTCTGGAAAGCATAGGAACCTTGGGCTTACAATTTTTTTCAAGGCAAGATCTCTCTCTCTCTCTCTCTCTCTCTCCTCTCTCTCTCTTTCTCTCTCCCTCTCCCTCCCTCCCTCTCTTTTCTCCCTCCTCCTCCCTCCCTCTCCTTCTGGATGATTGTGTATTGAGTATTCTGGAAGACGCTACGGCAGTAAGTAAGACTACACTATCACCTGCAGCCTCAGGCAGTGTACCACACTGGGAAGTGGGTGAGACTTCTTCCTATGTTCAGATGAGTTTATGTGTGACTTCCCAGCATATAATCTTGCCATGTGTAAGAGGGCAGTCCAGATTGGCTGGTGTACGGTTCTAGGACCTTAACTGGAGCCATCACATGTGTAACTTCCAGTCATGCCACCTCTGCCATGAAATTCAGGGCACTCTTAGTTGATCCAAATTCAATCTTGGTCCATGAATGGGGTCACGGGATGCTGAGCTACAGCCCTGTGATGTCATTTTACCCTAGCCTGGCCTCCATCATGAGTTCCGCATCAATCCAGGGCTTCTTAGGATAGTAGACCAGTCAAAACCTGTGTGTACAGCCTATCAAGTGGGGAAAGGTACTTGCTGTCAAGCCCGGGAACCTGTGTTCAATCCCTCAGTCCCACATAGAAGGAGAGAACAGGCTCTGTAGAGTGTTCTCTGACCTCCACACATACACTGTGGCACTGCATGAGCCTACAACCTATGACCTTGATTTCATTTTGCTTTGTCTCACTATGTAGCTCAGGATGGTTTTAAACTCAAGGAGAGCCTTGGTCCCAGCCTCCTGGGTGTTAGAAATACATGTGCCTTGGGGAGAGATTCCATCCTGCTTCTCAGAGCATTTGGTTCTGAACTTAGGTTTAAACTTAGGAGTTTAAAACTTAGGAATTCTTGTGGGGCAGAGCTGGGTCAGTGGTTAAGAGTAATGGCTGTTCTTGCAGAGAACTCAGGTTCAATTCCCAGCATCCGCATGGTAGCTCACAATGCCTACAACTCCAATTCCAGGGGATTTAGTGCTATCTTCTGGCTTCTGAGAACATACTGGTAGTTCAGATATTATGCAGACAAAGTCACATAAATAAACTAATAAAGTTAAATGTAAAACAACAACAACAACAAACCACCTTGAGAGTTCTTTATTCTGAAGTTTCTTTTGTTTGTTTAATGTTTTGGACTCTAGTTGGCCAAGGGCTAATTTTAACATCACGGATGACGTGTGTGCACGTGTGTACTTGCGAGTGCGTCTGGTTCTGTCAACTCTGCCTTTAGAAATCTAGAGTTGCTGGCGGGGCTGGAGATGAGTTTGGCTGAAATCATTGCTTGGGGTTTTTTCCCCCCTTGGGTTTTGTAGAGTAACTTATCTTTCTTCTTTCCTAGTCTCATGTATGTATACAATGTATCTTGTCCATACTGATCTCAGCACATCCTGTCATGTCCGGTACTCTTGTGTCAGTCTTGTGTTGTAGCCATAGCTGCAGCAAGCTTTTGATGCTTGTGTGTGTGTGTGTGTTTGTGTGTGTGTGTGTACGCGCAGGGTGGCGTGTGTGCGCATGTCTACCTGTGTCCCTTGTTCCTGCTGTCACACAGGTGATGAAGATACAATGAAGGTTCTGGGCCGTCTTGCCTTCCAAAGTCTTTGGTGAAGGAGCCCGAATCCTGCCAATGACGTTTGTACTGACGAGCATGTGACCAGAGGCTCACTAAACCCTCGCCTGCTACTTCCCTCAGGAGCCTAGTCAGATTCAGAATTGCTTTATAGAGATATGACTACTGTGACTGGTGAGAATTAGCCAGAATTGACTGAAATAAAGTTATTGATTTATTTTAAAACAGCTTTAAGTGAGCAGTCCTACACAGAGCTCTAATATGTTTTATATTGAATAGATTATTTTTGCTTTTTATTTATTTTTTTAAGTACTGGGGCTTGAACCAAGGACCTCATGCCTGATAGATAAGTCCCTCTGATTCTGAGCTACATAACTGGACCTTTTAAATGCTTTTGATTCTGGGTATGGCTGTATAGCCCAGGCCAGCCTCAACTCAGGCCAATCCTTTTGCTTCCCAACTAGTGGCTTTATAGACGCATACTGCAGTGCTCAGCTAATATTCTGCTTTCCTCTCTCTCTCTCTCTCTCTCTTTTTTAAGGTGGGTTTGTGTGCCACTATGGCTGGCCTTGGAGTGAGATTGTTGTCATGCTCCTCTGAACAGTACATGATTTAAGATTTATGAGTGAGGACCTAACTGGTGTTGTGAACATGGCCTGTAGCTGAGGAGGACCCTGAACTTCTGATCCTGTAGCATTCCAACTTCGGCTGATTACAGGTGTGCTTCAGGTGTGCTGGGGTTACAGGTGTGCACCAGGTGTGCTGGGGTTACAGGTGTGCACCAGGTGTCCTGGAGTTACAGGTGTGCACCAGGTGTGCTGGGGTTACAGGTGTGCACCAGGTGTCTGGGTTACAGGTGTGCACCAGGTGTCTGGAGTTACAGGTGTGCACCAGGTGTGCTGGGTTACAGGTGTGCACCAGGTGTGCTGGGGTTACAGGTGTGCACCAGGTGTGCTGGGTTACAGGTGTGCACCAGGTGTGCTGGGATTATGCTGGAGATGGAACCTAAGGCTTTGTGCATGCTAAGCAAACATCCTTCCTACCCAGCTGCATCCCCACCCCGCATATTAGTACTAAAAATAAATAAGTTTTATGAGGTTTGGCTAAAACTGACCCAGAACAAAAATTCCCTGTTTTTTGTTTGTCTATCTGTTTAGTTTTGGTTGGTTCGCTTTGTTTTTCTGCTAGTGTTAGCCCTCATCTTGTCCTGGGTCCTTTTTTCCCCCAGTTTCCTTCATGTCGCCTACTGTTCAAATGTTTTCTCTGTCGTCTCACTGAACCCTCATGATATCAGTCGTAGCTGTAGCGCTTTGCCCAATCCTCCTACACTTCAGAAGTGTTTCCAAGTGTGTTGGGAAGGCTTGTCATCCTTCGGAAGCCTGAGTGATTGAGAGCCATCAGTGAGTCCCATTTTACAGGAAAGGCAACCGAGGCGGTTTGAAGTAATGTGCCTGAGGTTGTGGTAAGAGGACCTGAAGCTATGTTCTCTCTGCTATAACTCGCTCGCTGGGAAGGACCCCGCTCCTTCTGCTCTCTATCACCACCTTCCCATGAAAGCCAAGTGCCTTGTTACAGCTTAAAACGTGAACCGCGCCTCAGCCCAAGCTCATGTGTTTGACCTGGTGACGATGTTTTAAAAGGTTCTAGAACCTTCAGGAGGTGGAGCCTTACGGGAAGAAGTGTGTTAATGGGGGCGGGACTTGAGGCATCACAGTCTGGCCCTACTTCCTGTCCGCCCTCTGCTTCCGTCTTGCCTCGTACTTTGGGCTGCTATCTCTTCTCTAGGATGAGCTGTATCCCTTCCAGTTGTAAGCCATGCGAAGTCCTCCCTTATGCTGCTTCCTGTCAGGCTCAGCTGTAGAAACGTGGTAAATCCATGGTCGCAGACAGTGTAGCTGGCAGCAGACAGTAAACGTGGTGGAGGAGCCTCACACTGAGGAAAGCGGATGTGGTATATGGTTGAGCGCGGAGTCCTGCTGTGGTTGCCAGTCAGTGGTGACAACAAAACATACAAACACCACCACCAAGCCTTTACATTGGCTAACAATGCTGTGGGGTATTACAGCGTGTGGTAGAGCTGGCATAGCTCCACGCCCCTTCTTTTCTCACGAGAAAGGAAAAGTAGACATTTCCCCCTTTCAATCTAGACTTCAGTATAGGCTTGACTCTAGACTCAAATGTAGCCTCTTTGAATAGGAAAAGCCTCTCTCTGCCTGCACCAGGCGCCTTTGCCTTACATTCCTGGGCCTGTGGACCCCTTTGCGTTTTATTTTTCTTACTGATTGATCACCAGCTGCAAGTCCCTCTGAGCATTTACTGAAAGTCAGGGGCCCTTTCCTTAGGAAGATGCTTCTAGGTAGAGAAACTGGCCATTTAATATACTTCTGTGTGTGTTCTTCTATCCCGTGAAAACCCCATTGAGATCTTTCTACCCTCCCCCAACTCTCCCAGATCCTTTCCATCACCTTCAGGTTCTCTCTTTCACTCGCTCTTTCCCTCCCCCGATTTGCTAAAAGGTTCATTTAAAGGTGGTGAGTTAACAGAACGCTGGCTCGTCAGAAGGAGGATGGTTTCAGTATTTTCTGGACCTGAAAGGAAATGTGTTTTCTATTGCAAATGCCACAATTAGCTACAATTAGCCCCAACCATTGATACAAAAATAATCACTGAGAACAAACATCATCTCTGGGACAGACAGAATCTAAAGCCTTGAGCACGAGTGTTTAGGGCTCCGTGGGGACTTGACTGACATCCTGTACCAGCTGACTGCCAAGAAAACAGGCTTTGGCCTTCTGTGTACACTCCAAGTACAATATGGGGAGGCAGGAGCTCTGAGAATCTGGGGCATTGTGATTTCAGACCTGGACGTGGGAAAGCAGACACTGGGAAGGCTGACAGGAATCCAGAAGTGAAGAAGACTTTGTGGAGCCTTTGGGGAGCCTGACCTTGGAGACATTAACCAGAGGGAGTGAGGCCGGCATGGTGGGAGGGAGGCAGAAGAGAGCGACTCAAGCCAGTGATGGTGTGCTCAGAGTCGGGCAGAGACAGTGAAACCTCCTTTTGGTTTAATTTTTCCCATTCTGGGCTTTCTGGGCTAGGTGTTGTCTTTGTCCGCTTGTTTGGCATGATCACAGAGGGTAGAAGGAATTTATTCCTGTGATCCCCAAGAGCTACTTTAATCATCACTGCATGAGGGAGCCAGAGAGTGCTTGAAAGAGCATTGCCTCCTGAGACAGCAAAAACCAGAGCTCCTTGTGGCAATTTAAATTTTCACGAAACTAATTGAAGTGTTAGTCCCGTGGACGTAGTGTGAAGGAGCAAACAGCGGTGCAAATCAGGTTGTTCTCTAGACCTTAGAGATTGTCAGAGGAAAGAGTAGCTGAAAGGATACGAACTGAGCTCTTTCCCTTCAAGCTGCTTAGTCCTGGCTTCCGGTCAAGAGTCTGACAGGAAGAAGTGGTATGCTCTGGGCTGGTGAGGTGTGTGTTATCAGAGGTGTGTGTCAGTCATCTCTGGGATCCTCTGACTGGAAACCTGTGTAGCCCTGGAACTCCTGTCACATTGGCATTGGTTTAGGGAAATGCCTTATTATCTGAATGATTGTTTCTGACAAAAAAGTGTTCAGTGATGTTGTGGTTGACTCAAGCCCAGATGTCCAAAGCCAGATACAGTGCTGCCCACCAGGAAGCTCACCTGCTAGGAGCGGAAATGGAAGGGTCCTGGGAGCAGGAGTTTAAGGCCAGTTGGGGCAAGAAAGCAGGAAAGGGAAAGGGGGGGAGAAGAGAGAGAGGGACCGAGCCTGTCTCCTCTCCTACCCACCCAAATGTAAATCATCATTGTATCTTGTGGATTCTATATTGAGTTAAACATCATGGTTGAGGCTGGCGAGTCAGTTTGCTGTACAATCCTGAAGACCTAAGCTAAATCCCTGGACCCGTGTTTGGTAGTCTGAATGAGAGTGTCCCCAGCCAACCCCATAGGGTCATATGTTTGAATACTTGGTCCCCAGCTCTTGGAACTGTTTGGGGAGGAAAAGGAGGTGTGGCCTTTCTGGAGGAGGTGTGTCACTGGGCCTGGGCTTTGAGGTTTTAAGAATCTGGAGTGGTTTCCAGTATGTTCTCTGCCTCCTGCTTATGGATCGCGATGTGGACACTCTGCTGTTCCTGCCTCTGTCCCTTTGCTCTGCTGTCATGGACTCTAATCCTATGAAACATAAGCCCAAGTAAACACTTTCTTCCACAAATTGCCTTGGTCATGGTGATTTATCAAAGCAACAGAGCAGTAAGACAGCACATAAATGTGGGGGGAGAGAGTTATTTCCGCAGAGTTGTCTTCTTTCCTCCCATGTGTATCTCAGCAACCCCAGCACCCTAGGCACATAAATGTGATAATAATAAATACAATTAAATTATTAGTACAAAGCAAATCATGTCACCTGTGCTGGGACAGCATACAATGACAAGGACTGCCTGCAGTAGGCCACAATGGAGACATCTCAGTAGCCTGCGGCAGCTCTTTGTAAAAAACAGTTGTTCTCAGACAACAGCTGTATAGATTTCATTTGTGTGTGATGGCTTTTCAGTTGACCTTGGTGTACATAAATATTTTATTATATCTGACTTTCTTACTTCTTTCTCCTGCTCTGGTGAATTCTGTGAAACTAGATATTCCTTGATGTAATGATTCTTAAACAATTAAAAATTGAGGCATTGGGCACAGCACAGCACAATTCTAATGGCCCAGGCGCATGCTGTGTGCTCTCATCTTAGAAACAATGCAATAACTGCACAATGGTAGTTCCAGATTAATGCTTGACTTGCAAAGAAAGTTTGAAGAGATTATTAGAAAATGAAATAGAGCTAACACTGCGACCCCAAGAAAGGAAAAAATCTATTGAAGTTATGAAAGAAGTTTTGCACAACATTTAAAAGTGGTTCCTAGATAAGGAAGTATAGAATACATAAAATCTTATACTAGTAAAACTAAGTTAAAACACTGGGACTCTTAGGAGAGTCATTGTGTGCAAAGTATAGAAATAGAAAGCTAGTGGAACTATTGAGTTAAGGGTTAATTTAATTCTTTCTGGCCACTGCCTGGCAGCTTTGCCCATGTCATTTATCATTAGAGCTTCACAGGAAAATGCAAATAGCTGACCTCAGAGCTCTGAGCTCTGAGCTCTGAAATATAATAAAAAAGTTAAAGTTTAAATAATGATAAGTTTGCAATTATTATTATTTTGGCTACAGGCCTGGGAATAGGAAAGCTTGAAACTTTGGGGAACAATTATAATTCTTAATTCTTTGTGGGACATGGTTATTCTTTTGAATTTGATTTGACAATGATTATACAATGTCTTTTTTTCTACCTGCTTTCAGAGTATCAATAAAAGACTGGGGCAAGAAAAAGGCAAGAGAGCATGAAAAGAGCATGTGAAGAGTGAGTGAAGAGAGAGTATGAAGAGTGAGTGAGAGAATGTGAAGAGTGAGTGAGGAGAGAATGTGAGGTGTTTATGTAGAGTGCGTGTGTGAGTGAAAGGAGAGTGCATGTGGTGTGTGTGAGGTGTATGTGAGATGTGTGTGAAGAGCGTGTGTGAGAGTGAAGGGAATGCACAGAGGTGTGTGCGAGTGTGGGAGTTCAAGCACACAGAGAAAAGCAATGCGCAGGAGAATACAGAGTGTGTGCAGCCTCAAGCTGCGATGGAATGAGTGAAAACAAAAGCAGAGAGTGAGAGAAAAGAGAAACTTTAAGCCTTAAAAAAATTACCTATCAGCTTGTACCCCAAAAGTAGTTTGTGTATATTTATTATGCACCTTCCAGATATCCCTGCTTCCAGTTGAGAACTCTGATCCTGTGTCAAGGCTGGACCCCGACAACCTGTTTCCTTTATTTGTTGTCTTGTTGTTCCTATTGATTGGTAGACTGTGGGATTGTAGTGTGTGTGGGTCCGTTGTTGGGTTGAATTGTGGGGAACACAGTCTGAGGTCCCACAGGGATGGGGAGAAACTCTGACTACGTCCCACGGGGATGAGTCTCTCGACTCGTTTGGCTGGGTCATGGCTGGGTCATGGCTGGTCATGCTGGCTTGGCTTGCATGGGTTTCTGGACCTCCGTGGCTAAGAACATAGAGAGGTTGTCAGCGGGAGATTAGAAGCGGCTTCATAGTTGAAAACCTTCTCCACAGTTCCCCAGGGCAGGTCCCAAAGAAGAGAGACAGTCCACAGTCTTAAAATGTTTATTGTCATGGCGGAAAATGGATGAAAACTATACCCTGGTAGTCTCAGGGCAGGGTATGGTATTCTCAGCATAGGCCTGAGGTTAAATACCTTTTGCAAGGAGGACGGTCTGGGAAGGAATGCTTAATTGGCTATGCCCTCTGTCCTTTAGGTATCACATTTATATGGAGATCTGTCTTGAGGCTCTGTGGCTTATAGTCACACCCTCTACCTGTGGACGGGCTAGTATGATGTCCTACATGCCTAAAAGGCACAGATTGATGGAGGTCTTCGGCCTGGTGTCGGGAGCCTGGAGTCTGGGAGCATGGTGAAATACATGCTGTCCCTTCAGACAGGGTCTCCAGGTATCTCCAGCCGGTGCTCAACCAGAAACTATGCTGTCCTATCACTGTCCTACAGTAGATAAATATTTAAAATGAAAATATTCGGTCTGGGTAGAAAGCTGCCGGAGTAAAGTGCTTGGTGCACCAGCATATGGAGATAGCAGACCTGGCCGCTGCTGGGTATAGATAGGCGACCCTGGAGCCCAGTTGCTGGGGTTATGGAGACAGGCAGAGACTGGAGCCCAGATGCTGGTATGGAGATAGGCAGATACTGGCAGCTGCCAGCTGGACCAGTGAAGAACCCTGTCTCAAAAAATAATATAGAGAGCACGAGAAAGACATCTGCCACCAACCTCTGGCCTCTATGTTGTGTACATACAATCACATACACCTGCACATGAACACATATGCTAGCACATACATGAAATTAAAAAAATATCAAAAATAAATGTATACTCCTGACGAACCCAAACAAAAAAACAAAACAACCACAATAAAACCAAAACCAAACAAAATCCCATAGACAAACAAATAAGAAACCACAAGCAAGAGAAACTTGAATGGAAGGGGTACTAAGTGTATGCCCTGTCACATGACCACTGTTCTCCATGTACTCACTCAGTGTCAGGTGACTGGAGCAGAAGGAGCATCTTCCCTGGGGCCAATGTTCATTCCCTTTGAGTCTGATTTGGGAGAGGAGGAGCCAAGCATACGTAACCCTGGTGTGTAACCGGGTGTGCATGTCTCCAGTGCTGGCCTTGTTGGTACCAGTGGAGGTGGTGGGGACTTTCTAATGAACAAGACAGTGAAGGGAAGGAGAGACCAGAGGACATGGAGATGAGGGATGGAGGGCCAGATAGTTATGTCTCTGAAGGAGAGGACTGGGGAGCCCATCCCTGGTGGATTTTTGGCAGCTCTTACTGATAACCATCAGTAATTCTTGCTTTTTGAGCTAGCTTGACTGGGTTTTCTCTCTTTCTTCAAGGAACATATGAACCTTGTTTCCAGAACCCTGAGTTCTTAGCTTCAGATGGCCCCTGAAACCAACCCCAGCCCACCCCAGCTCATCTCCAAAACCGAGATTGTATTGCCTTTCCTCACTTGCAGGTTTTACAGGTGTTTTGTTTTGTTGCACTCAAGGTCAGAGGACATAGGGAAGGAGTGAGAAGCGATTTGGATTCGAATTTGTGCTGGTCCATTTCCACCCCTGCAAAGGGCGGGACTCTCTTGCAAAGCACCATGTGCCGTAGATTATGGCTCTGTTATTCATTTGAGCACTTCAAGGATTATGCTGTAAGCCGTTGGTGTGAGCAACTCATGTTCTTTCTCTTGTGAAATGGTAACTGCAGGTCCATTTACCCAGTGGGGACACGGCAAATATTAATTACTAGTGGCTTATCCCGGAATACAACTGTCCCCTTCAGATTCAGGAAGCAGATTCCTGATAAATGCATCTGTCTCTCCAAGGTGTCATTTTCAAGGTGCTGAACCTGTCAAGGGTTTGCCTAGAGGGTGAGGTTCCTGTCTGATGTATTTCTTCCCTCTCTGGAGCACCTTTTCAAGATGCATTTTCATCTTGAAAGTAATTGGCAGGCGTGAGATTCGTTTCAGCCCGGAAAGAACTATGTGATGGCCATGGTCTTTTTTGCACCTCTGGGGGGAATATCTAAACCAAATACAGTAATTAAACTTCAAATTCAAGTAGCAGACATTAGCTACGCTGACTTCAGGCCCTCCTCTGCCAACAGCGGGAGTTACACTCTTTGCTTTTGTTGTTTCGAGACTAGGGTCTCACTGTGTAGCTGGCCTTGAACTCACAGCAATCCCCCTGCCTCGGGCTCCCAAGTGTGGGGATTCCAGACCCGAACAGGACATCCAGCTAGAACTGAAGTATGATGTGGAGGTTTTCTTCTTTAGGGAATCCTCAGCGGCATCCTGCTCTTTTTGAAAAATAAAAGAAAATACTTTCCTGGAAATGAACTGTGAAAGTCCGTGTTTGATGTCACCTGGCTGGGTTTGGAATCACCCAGGAGACACACCTGCCTCTGGGTACATAGGTGTTTCCAGAGAGGTTAACGTAATTGAGGAAGAAAGACTCATCTCAGATGTGAGCTGTATAATCCCATGAGCTGGGGGTAAAATGCAAAGGCAGCACCTGTGTTGGTTTGTTACAGCACTGAGAAAAGTGGCCAATGAATGCAGTAAGCTAGCTATCAGGACACTTAATGCCTCTGACTGGTGTTATGGTGTGTACAACAGGAGAGAAGAGATGTGGGAAAGGTCCCTACACTTACCTTTGGCTTGTGAAGCTCACTCTGGATGATAACGTAGGAGAATCCTCCAGTGCAGAGGTCGGCGAGCCATGGGGGTTTCAGTTTTACTTGGTAGACATATAATGGGTCTGATTAGCGTGGAGAAACGTGGGTACTAACTTCAGGACTGTTTGCTGATTGTCTCTGCACCGTGTGACTGGGATTGTGTGGCCAGTTTCTGTCACAGCTTTTGCCAGAGGGCGGTTGTCATCTCCTGGGGAGTCCTGCTCAGGGGAGTTGGCCAGTGAGAAGGTGCCCAAAGTGGCTGACCCCGGGTGGAGTCCGTGAGAAAGCTATGGTGTCTGGGCAGTTGGAGCATCCTGTCCTGTGTGGCCCCTGACAGAGAGGATCCCTGAGACATTTCCTTCTCTTACATTATCTCCACTTCCCTTGTAGCCAGGAAGAGCTGGGGAGATTCGAGCCTGTGAGAATGAATGGCCCGTCCTGCAGCCATCTGCTGTCACCCACAGCAAGGACCATTAGAGGTGCAACTTTTATATGATAGGGTAGGAAAGAGGGCAGATATTAACCATGAGTTAATATTAGCAGCTTGAGGGTCATTGCAAATGGCTGCTTCCTCATAATCAGTAGCTGTAAAACCAGGCAGGGACTGGTTGGACATTAATTACTGGTCAAAAGATGAGACCTGAGTCTTTAACTGTGGCCCTAGGTGGACACAAACATTTTGAACTTTCTGGAAATTCATTAATAGTTAAATATCTATACCAACCAACCAACCAACCAATAACCACATAAAATGACTGTCTGGGACTAGGAAAGTAGCTTGGTTGGTAGAATGCTTGATCTGGTCCCCAGCACCACTGGAAACCACTGGGCTGGCATAGGCCTGTGATCCAGCAGTTGGGAGGGGGAGGGGACAGGATCAGAAATTCACAGTCATCCTTGATTGGGCACTGAGTCTGAGGCCAAGTGGGGATGCACAAAACCTTGTCTCTGAAAACAAAATCGGAGCCAAACCAACAACCCATACTGTCGGCCCCTCCCATGAGGTATGGGTTTGCCAATCACCTGCACAAGAAAATGCTCCCAGGCAGTAGCCTGTCTGTCCCAGATGCTCTAGGAACAGGGTAAACCCTTTCTAATATACTGATCAGCACAATGATGTCTTTGGCTCCCCCTTTGGGTTTATCAATTCGTCTCCTCCGCTGTAAGCGCGTACCTTCCACACTACACTCTGTGAGTCCTGGCTGGATGGTTTCTGCACAAGTCACAAGGACCCGGGAACCTTGAGAGTTCAGAGCATATCCCAGAGGCAAGAAGAGTAGGGCAAGTTAGAGAAAGGTGTGGTCTTCTGTTCTCTCCCGCTAAATGTCCAGCTCTGTCACCTGGAGCTCCCGTGGGCCAGACCAGCGTAGGAGAACAGCTGCCTTTACTGACAGCATTCAGAGCTGGTGCCTGAGGCTGAAGAGAGTTTGGTTCTGTGAGTTTGTAATGACCTCAGGCAGTGGTCCTCATTGGCTCTCAGACCTATCAGGAAGGAAGTCTGGTTTCTTAGAGATCTTTCTGTGTCCCCAGGTTCTCACAGTCTCCCTCACCAGGTGACCACACACAACTGCCACTTCCATCTCCATCCTTATAAAGGGAAACATGCTTGGACTCCTTTTATTATTTTTGCAGCTGCTGTTGTTTTGAGTTGGGGGTCTCATAGTATAACCCAAGCTGGCCTGGAACTCAGTGGATAGCTCAGGCTAGCCTCAAACTCGTGGCAGTCCTTCTGCCTCTGACTTTAGTGCTGTGTTATAATTTGGGGCTATCACATCTAGTTTCTCCTTTCATCTTATTTGCTTAAATTTTATTTACAGGATATTAAAATTTTAAAACTATTATTTTTTTTTGTGTTGGGATATGTGCATATATGGGCACACATGTGCCATAGCCTCCCGTGGACGTCAGAGAGATAACTTGCAGTAGCCAGTTCTCTCCACTGTGTGGGTTCTGGGGTCATCAGGCTTGGTGTCAGGCATCTTTACTACAAGTCATTTCTTTGACTCCAAAATGTAGCCCTGGCTGTAGACCAGGTAGCCTCGGACTCAGAGATCCACCTGCCTCTGCCTCCTGAGTGCCGAGATTAAAGGCATGTGCCACCACAAACTGCCTTTCTTTACCTGTACTGTATCAAGACTCGGACTCGGGTTAAAACAATGAATGGTGATTTGGAATCTTTTTATTATAAACTTGATTAAGCAGAAAGTGTTCCTGGCATGTGACATGGAAAGCTCATATTGAGGAAGGAGTCGTTTTCTTCGAATGGCAAGCACGTGGTGTTTATTGAAGGCCTTAGAATGCTAAGTACCATTAAGCCCTGGAAATCCTCTTCCAGTGATAGAAGAAAAATCATTTAAAATATGTGCTAAGATTTAGCCACAGAGAGGTGTGTGATTTATTCAAGAGGAAAAGGTCAGGGCTCGTTGTGAGCATGGGTGGAGTGCCTGGAGGGACCGTGCGTAGTGCAGGGCACAGGATGGGGTGGGCTGTGTGACAGGCTATAGGCTATGTGGGGGCTAGCTGCTGGAATGAGCTGTGTATCTCAAGTAGTAGCACAGAGATTTGATGACATTATTTATGGAATTTGAAAGGCCCATGCTTTGTTCTGCATTTCTGCTCGCTGCTGGGATGCCACCAACAAGTCACTCAGGGAAGACAAAATGCAGTCTAGGATAGGGTCCAGCCCAGTTTTTCTCCGGGTGAAAATGGGGTGACGGGGGAGGCTGTGGCTCTCAAACTCCTGTGTACCCAGGAACCAGGAAGATTGGGAACTGGAGTCCACAGGCATGCGATGAGCCCTCTCTGAGTGAGTGTCAGAAGTGAGGAGGGGCTAGAAGAGCAGCCTTCTACCGGAGCCTATCTGTATGATGAAGCCCCACCCACGGGGGCGGTCCTTGATGAAGGAACCAGTCCTTGCTTGCCCAAACTGTTTTATTCGTGGTGGATGAAGATTCGTATGTCTTATTCAGGGTGAACCAGAGATTAAATACCTTTTGCAGAAGGGATGCCCAGGAAGGAAGCTCATTGGCTAACACTCAGGGCCTATCTAGATACCTCATTAGCATGGAGAACTAGGTTTTTATGCTAAGTAACCTGTTGTTATGGTCCTCTTTGTGGGGTGTCATAATCATGTGCTCCAGGACCGGAACCTGGTTGGGAGCTAGTTCGAACTCTTGCCATTCTCAGTTATGGGATTGATCAGGTTTCTGTTTGCTCCAACCTTACCAGTTCTTCTGTCTGGTGGCATGGCCCACTGCCCCACACATCAGCTGTAAAACGGATTTGATAGAAAATGAGAGTATATATTTTCACAATAAGTTCATGTACCAGATATTAGCATTTATCTCTTTGTCTTAAATGTGTAATGGACATTTTACTTTATTTAGTTTTTTTTTTTTTTTTTTTTTTTTTGAGACAGGGTTTCTCTGTGTAGCCCTGGCTATCCTGGAACTCACTCTGTAGACCAGGCTGGCCTCGAACTCAGAAATCCGCCTGCCTCTGCCTCCCAAGTGCTGGGATTAAAGGCGTGCACCACCACTGCCCGGCTAGTTTTTTTTTTTTTTTTAATAAGTATTTTATAGTTTAATTTAGATTTTTATTTAGAAATGTATGTGCATGCATGCATGTCTATGTGTACGTATGTGCATGAGAGTGCAGTGTCTCCCTGCATCTTCTGCTCCACTGCTTTAAGGGCCTCATGCCAGGGAAGCCAGCTTCGCATCCATGGGAAGGGAATGTCCTTGATCTGTGTTTAGGATCTGACTGGGGATCGGGGGCAGAGGAGAGAGTGCATCACCAAGATCCCAGGAGCGGGGAGGCTCTGTGTCCCGAGCCTTGAGCTTCTTCTCAGAACCCTCTCTTCGGTTGCCTTTCCTTTGAGAAGAAGCTAGCAACCTCTCCTTCTGTACCTCCAACTGTTACTAGCATGTTAAGATGTTAGCATTGATTGCTGATGCGTGGAATTCAAAAGTTACTTTTAATCTTTGTGCAAGTATTGCAGAGAATGAGAAAGACATTTCTCTCCGTGCTTTGTAGCTCTTAGTCGGGAGGGACCTCTGAGGTAAAACAGTCAGGAAAGAATCCGTTATGCGTGGGAGATATGGAGAAGGGTATGTGAGCCTCAGCTCTGGCCCTGACTGCAAGTTTGCAGGCCACCGTCGTCCTCTTCAGACACGTGTGGGGAGATGAGTGTCCAGGAGAAAAACAACATCCTAGGTGCCCTTTGCACTGAGAGAGGGGACAGTGATGCAGGTAGAACTTGGTGCCTTCCCCGGGAGTACAGTCTCCCATTCCTTCCTGTCCATTCCTTCCAGGGACAGACAGGACACAGTCTCATGAAAGGAGATTGCCCTCAGCTGTCAAGTTCCTGTCTGGGAAGGGAACTTCTTGGTTTTCAGGGCTGCCACAGGTCCATTGTTTCTAAAGAGATGAGCTCACAGCAAACCTTGTGTCAGAGAGACATTTGTGACAGCGCATGGTGATCGTTGGGTGTCATGTTTGTGTCATATTGTACGCAGTTCTAAAAATACTCCATGCCTCAGTTTTTCTTTTAGCAAGAATACAGGGTGGTGACACATGCCTGTCACCACACTGCTCTTAGGAGGCTCAGGCAAGAGGGTCGTGAGCTCTGGGCTAGCCTGGGTATGTAGTAAAACTGGCTTGATGTACATATAAGGAGTAATGGGGATGGCTTTGGAAGGGGTTTTTGTTCTAAAACTAGGGTCCTGGCTGAAGGGGCAGCTCAGTGGTCGTGTAGCTCAGTGGTGGTGTCTGCCTGGTGTGTGTGAGGCCCAGGGTGTGATCTCCAGCACACGGGGTATACTGCACTTGTACCAAGCTGCCATCTTCACATGTGGACCGTGTTGCCAGCCCCAGGCCTGGGTTTTCATGTGACATTAGAGGTTGAAACCCAGGACCTCACGCTTGTGCAGTCTCCCTAGCCTGAGTCTCTCGACTATCCTGAGACTTCTGTCCCTCCAGGTTGACTTCGTAGGCATTTGTAAGGAGGAAATTTGTATTTGTGTTACTGTGTGTGTGGGACAGGATGGTGTAGTAGAGGTTCCAGAAAAGTTGGAGAAAAAGAAATGAAGTTCTTAGGAAATCAAGGCTGGTCCTTTCTGTGTGTGTGTGTGTGTGTGTGTGTGTGTGTGTGTGTGTCAGTGCATGTGTGTTTGTGTGTGCATGTGCTGGTGTTTGCTTTTGCCCTTTGCCCTCTACCTGAGGCAGTATGAGCTAGTTTATAAACACTGCTGGAATTTCCTGGCCCAGAATACCATTACACCACAGAGGAGCCAGAACAGGCTCAGCTGTGATAGTCCCACCCAGCACACTTTCATTTCCTTCCTTACAAAACCCATGACAAAGGCCAGCTGTTAGAATGTTGAAATGGAGAAATGCCATTATCCTGTCCAGCCTCCGAGGCACGGGGGCGGACAGGGATGGTTTAAGTCATTTGTAACAGTCAAAGTTAGTAATGCCTTCCGACGCCAAAGCAAACTGGCTGGGAATCCAGAGCGGACGAGCAAACAGCAGCAGTGAATACCTCTCTCCTGCCAGGTTTCAGAAAATGGGAATAGGTCCTCTCTCCTGAATACATTCATTCATGTAGCTTTCTGATCAGCTAGTGAGGTCTGTGGGTGACGCTCTCTTCCAACTGGAGTGGCTCCAGGATGCCCGTGTCTGCACGCCCCGGAAAGCCCTTACAGATGTGTCACAGGTGTGTCTGACTGTGACATTGCAGGATCAATTGTCAACTAAAAAAGGAAAAGAAGAAACAAAACACATTTAAGAACCATGCAACTGAGTTACTAAAACAAATGAAGTGGGGAGGGGTAGGGTGTCAGGACAGGGTGTGGGGGCGGGAAATCCTATAGCTAACCCAGTACTGGTCAAGGTGGTCCTGCCATCTTTGGCTCCATTCTCTCCTGCCAAGGTGATCTGACATGTCAAGACTGAAATCTCTTCCAAGGATCCCGTTCCAGGTGGCACCCGCCTTCCACCTTTTCCTTCTCCCAGTGTGAGATTCTTGGGAGAGAAATTCCAATTTCTTTGGGACCACATCTCAATAGTCTGAAAGCCAAAGTCAGGGGAGAGGGCAGTGTCTCTTTAGATGACATTAGGATGGTGAGGACCTGCCTGCATGAGGTTGTGGTTTGCATTATGGGAAGTGTCCTGGGATTCTTCGTACAGTGAACTCTGCTATTCCAGCTCAGTATCCTCAAGGGTGGGAGGGAGCAAAGTTGGGGTGTTCCAGGGTGGGTGGAATTGAACAGGAGAATCATGGGAAAAGCCATTGCAGATGGCAATGTCTAGGCATTTTTTACTGATTTATTTAAGTATTTGAGTGTTTTGTCTTCGTGTGTGTGTGTGGGGGGTGTGGTGTGTGTGTGGTGTGTGTGCTGTCGCTGGTGCGATCAGTTTGAGCACTGTGTTTGTGCCTGGTACCTGAGGCACTCAGAAGAGGGCATCCAGTCTCCTGGAACTGAGTTCAGAATGGTTGTGAGTCTCCATGTAGGGGCTGAGAGTTAAACCTGAGTCCTCTGCAAGAGCAGCAAGTGGTCTTAACCATGGGCCACTCTCTAAATATTAACAGTAGAATCTGCTGATTAGACAAGGCCAGTTTTATTGTTTGGTATTTGGTGGGAAGACTCAGGCATAGAGCGTTGGTTGTGTCTCTGAAGAGAGGAGACAAGGTCAGAATACCAAGAATGGAAAGTTAGGTTTATAGTGTGGGGGCTGGATTAAGACTAGATAAAGATCAGGAAGTAACAGTCTAGATGTCCAAAGCAGAGGAGTAGATAAATACCACCACACACACACAACACACACACATACACATGATACACAAAACAACAAAAACACATACACACGATACACAAAATACAACACACAAATGCACACACACTATACACACCACACCACACACACCATACACATGCACATACATACCACATGTACACTTGAGAGCACACACACACTCACTAACATACCACACACACTACACACACACAGTGGAATATATATATTTTGGCTATGAAGGATGGAGTTAGGTTGTTTGCCTCCAAGGCTGTTGGAAAACAGAAGAATAATACCCCAGTTGTTGGGTTGTAGTGTGTGCATGGGTTTGTTGTTGGATTGAATTGTGGATCCCATGTCTGCCCCCTCAAGGGGCTAAGGCGGGGCTCAGAGAGACAGAGGCACAGGAATTTGACTGTGTTCACTCCACACCGGCACCAGGCAGACATTGGGCTATGTGAAGCCGCAGGACTCCACTCAGGGTGGGAGAAGCACAGTCTGAGGTCCCACGTGGAGTCAGAGCTCTGGGTGGGGCATCACTGGGCCAAAAGGTGGCCAGGAACTGGTCGGTTCTCAGGCCCTTGGGCTCTCAGGCGCTGCTGGGGAGCCACAGAAAGGCAGAGACTGAAGTGGGGGCATACGGGCTGGTGGCCCACAGCTGAAGAGGAGAGGGGGAAGGACGAGCTCTGGCCCCTCAGGGATGAGAGTCCTGGTCTTGGCTGGGTCACAGCTGGCTTGGCTTGCTTGCTTGGGTTGCTGGGCATCTGTGACTGAGAATGTAGAGAGGTCTTCAGCAGGAGATTAGAGGGAGGCTCATTAGTTGAAAACCTTCTCCACAGTTCCCCACGGCAAGGTCCCAAGGAAGATAAATAGGCTATGGTCTTAAGATATTTATTGTCATGGTGGAAAATGGATGAAACTATATCCTGGTATTCTCAGAGTAGGCCTGAGGTTAAATACCTTTTGCAGGGAGGAGGGGCTGGGAAGGAATGTTTAATTGGCTATGACCTCTGGCCTTTAGGTATCTCATTAATATGGAGATCTGTCTTGAGGCTCTGTGACCTGTAGTCACACCCTCTACCCATGGAGGGGCTAGTGGGCGTTGTTCCACGTGACTGGAGGACCTCACTTTATGGAGGTCTTCGGCCTCGTGTCAGGAGCCTGTGTCAGAAACCTGGAGTCTGGGAGCCTGGCAAAATGCACTCTGTCCCTTGCAGGGAACCCTGTGGGGTCTCTGGTGATTTCTAGCCGGTACTTGACCAGAAACCATGCTGTCCTTTCATGGTCCGATACTCAGCCACTTGGACCGAAAGTGAAGACTTAGTAGTGGCTCAGGAAATTAGGGACAAATCCCCAGTACTTTGTCAGTGGCATGGGTTGTCCCATCTACTTCCAAGGAGGGTAGATTGAGTTACGGAAGGCCCCAGTCTGCCTGTGTAGGCTCTGCCAACCAAAGCACGCAGCCTAGCGTGGGTCTTGATCTAGGAGAAATCCGTAGTCATGAGGCACAGTGATCTGTGTTACACAAGGGATGGATGACTGGCCTTGTTGACACTGGCCTTTGCAGACACCTCAACAACCAGCGTGAAGGTTTGCAGTTGAGAAATGCCAGAAGCAGGACAGAGGAGGCCCTTGTTCACCCAGCCCCCTCTCCAAAGCTTTCTTCAGCTCTTTCAAGGAAGATTTAAACTTGTGGGTTCGGGCTACTGCGCAGTGTTCTTGGTTTCTGCATCTTACGTTTCCATGCAGCTGATGACCCTGTTAGCACTGACTCCCCTGATCTGATTCTGTACTGCGAATTGCCTCTGTAAGTGCTTTGGAAACTGGCCAGGGGTCCCCTACTTCCTGTGAAGTGGGTTATCTGGGAAACACAGCCTGATATATCTGTGCTTTTGACATTTAACTTGGGATCCATTTTTGTGCCTGTGTTACAGGTTAGTGATGCCCTTAAGAAGCCAAATGCCAGAATAAGTTGAAATTTGTATTTCGTTATTTAAAAAAAAGAAAAGTGGTGTGTGTGTGATATATGTGTGTATGTGTTGCATATGTATGTGTGTGACGTGGTGTGTGTGGTATGTGTGTGGGTGTATGTAGATAATGGGTATGTGTGTGTTGTGTGTATGTGTGACATGTGCATATTGTTGTGTATATGGTGTATGGTGTGTGTTGTATGTGTGTTTGGGAGTATGGGGGGTGTGGGTGTATGTGTGTGGTGTGTGATATGTGTGGTGTGTATATGATAAGTGTTTATGAGGTATGGGAGTAGTGTGTGTGTGTGTGTGTGGTGGTGTGTGGTATGTGTGGTATGTGTAGTGTGACTTGGCATACACATGGAGGCAGAAGGTAACTTGTAGGAGTCAGTTTTCTTTTCCCACCATGTAGGTTCTAGGTGGTAAGAGCCTTTACCCACTAAGCCATTTCACTACCCCTGGGTTTTCTTTTCTTTTTCTGTGTGGGTGTTTTGCCTGTACGTATGTCTGTGCACACTGTGTGTGCAGTGCCCATGGAGGCCAGAAGGGGGCGTCACATCTGCTGAAACTGGAGTTTTCTTCTGGTTATTTTCAGTGTTCAGTTTCCTTAGAAAGGTGATTAAAGCCAATAGATGCCTTATACCTGGCATAGGGTTGCTCCAGGGGGCGCTGTTGACATTTAAACACAATTAGATCCCAGTGCACAGGCTTGCAGGTCTGCCCATCCCTCTCCCACTGGGTCCCAGGATATCTCTATCGTAAACACAGCCTCCTCAACACAGCTTCCAAGTATCTCTGCCAAAGGTCTCCCTGCCTCTGGTACTGGCTCTTGGTAGATACTGTCGAATGCCTTCAGAGAACTGGGCACAGGCTTCTTATTTTTATTTATTTTTTTTTATTTTTTGGTTTTTGAGACAGGGTTTCTCTATATAGCCCTGGCTGTCCTGGAACTCATCTGTAGACCAGGCTGGCCCCGAACTCAGAAATCCGCCTGCTCTGCCTCCAAGTGCTGGATTAAAGGCGTGCGCCACACGCCGGCTTGGGCACAGGCTTCTGTGGCAGTGAATAGGATTCCATAGCCTGTTTTGTGCTTTTATTACCTAGGATTTACATAATAGCTTTGCTTGCAGAATAGCAAGTATTCATACTGTGCAATATAATTGGAATAGGCCTTTGTATAACTGAGAACATTCCTTCAGTTAGCAGCTCTTCTTGTTACTTTTTTTTTTTGTGTTAAGCATTATAGCACCATTCATAATAGTAAGAAAAAAAAATGATTATAGCCTTCATCGTTATGTTCTCTTTCGGGGGCACATCATTTTTCCAAGACTAAGTTTTATGGTAAGAATTTTGAGAAAGTGCTGAGTCCTACAAATAGTATAAATTCAGTTTTCTCTGCTTAGCAGATATGCATACAGTTGGCCGTCAGTGGACACTTTGATATTTTATCTTGTTTGAAATTAAACTTAACCAGTTGGCGGTATCTCTCGGCAAGCTGAAACTGATAAAAAGACATTGTTCCTTAGTGAAGTCAAGGACTTAGAAGGCCAAAACCCTGTCTGCAAATTGAGCAAAGAGGTTTCTCTAAACTTTAGGTCCTAAATAAATCTCCCTACACTTTGCTGAGAGAACGTCAACATTGGAATTCAGCTTTTCAATCTGCGTCTGGGATTTGTCAGTGTGCAGAGTGGACAGGGGTCCCCATCCACACGCCAGTGTCACTGAGCAGAGCAAACACATGCCATTGGAAGGGACAAAGCCTTCAGATGCTCAAGCTGAGGAGGGTTGGGGGTGCAAGGGCTTCAGCCAGAGCTGCAACTCTCTTCCTTTTTAAAATAGTCTCTGGTTTCCTTGTCTGGCTTTGAATTTTTGGTGTGGCTGAGATTGACCCTCAGCTCCCACCTCTGCCTCCTGAGTGCTGGGGTCTAGGTGTGTGAGGGTACATACGCTTAATTCACATGGTACTGGGATCGAACCCAGGGCTTTGTACATACTAGGCAAGTGCTCTGTCACCTCCACTATCTCCCCAGAACCGCACCCTCAGCGCTGGGTTATAATTTTAATTTAAATTGATTCAAGAAGCTGTCTGGAGGAGACAGAGCAAGGAGTCAGCTGACCCTTGCAGCGTCTCAGGTGCTATGCCAGGGGCCAGAATGGCTGGTACAGCCTGTGAGCTGTGAGCTGCAGAGACCAAGCTGTACAACCAGATTATGGGTGTACACAGTAAACTGTGTGTATGTGTGCGGGGGGTCCAGATTGTGTCTCTGTGGTGTTTTTATGAACATGGTTAATAAAAACAACATCTTGTGGAATTGGTGAGATTGAAATGAATGGGGGAGGAGAGAGAGAGTGCAGTGTAGACATGTGGAGGGGTGGGGGTGCTGAAAGTCAACACTGGGTATCTTCCTTAATCTTTCTACCATACTTTTTGAGACAGGGTCTCTCACTGAATCTTAGGTTTGCCAGTTAGCCTGGGTTGGCTAGCCAGTCTGCTCTAGGGATTGATCTTCCTGTGGTTACAGGGACTTACTTCTTGATGTGGGTTCTAGGATTCGAACCTAGGTCCTCAAGCTTGCTCAGCAAGCACTGGACTGACTACGCATCTCTCCAGCCCAGATGATCTTTTATTTATTTATTATTTTTGGTTAAAGCACACAACTACCCCAAATGATAGAAAATAACATTTGTTTCCAAGGCAAACATGGCGGGGAGCCCATGCTAAGCATATTTGCCGCTTTTCTTTGTGACAAAATATCTGACAGGAAGCAACTTAAGAGAGGTTCATTTTAGCTCATGGTGTGAGGAGTCCATGACGCCAGTGAAGACATGAGGACAGCTGTGTGGCAGTGGGGGCGATGACAGCCATTTGCTTACCTTTCAGAGAACTAGACACAGAATGGGCTATACACCCTATCCCCAGGCCCATACCCTAATGATCTACTTCTTCCAATTTGGGCCCTCCTCTAGAAGGCTCCCCCAGATCCCATAACAGCACCACCAGTTGGGGACCAAGTGTTCAATCTCATGAGCCCATGGAGACATAACACGAGAGAGTGGTAGGCACTGGTCCAGAGCTCCTACACACCACTGCTTCTTTCCAGCTGCACCCATCATGCTGGTGACAGGAATCCTCTGGGATTGACAGGGATGGAGCAAGGAATGTCACTCTAAGCCAAGAACAGGTTTTGTGGAAAAGCCCAAAGAGTGATGGGCCAGTGTCTACAGCACAGGCACTGGCTGGCTCCGTGTCAGCAGCCCCATGACCTTGGGCCGTTGCTCTCACCAGCTTCTTGGAATGACTAACTATCCTTTAGACATGGTGCTTAGCACCTTACATACATCATCCTGTTTAATGTGACAAGCTGTAAAACACAGGGGCCCAAATGGCACAAGATAACCGTGGAGTCCTCCGCTAGCTCCCCGTGGAGTACACACTCCTTGATATGCCATTCAGAGACACAGTCAGGCTACTGTTTGCCTGTGATAAGCTGGCCAACTGACGGCAGACCACAAGGAGGGTTCCTGAAGTTTTGTTATGGGCTAAGTCTACTGTTCCCGGCTGGCCTCCTCTTCCCCATGTCTTCCATGGTGACAGAAAGTTGTGTCTTCTGTCGTCAGTTTGTGGAGTAGGATGGAGTGGCAGTGCCTTTACCATGACTTTTCTCACTTCAGCTCCTAATCCGGCTCTGCTTTGGGCTGGCAGTGCTTGGAAATGACCACTAGATCTGGAAGAGAAGCAAGAACAACCCTTGCTTGGAGAGGGAGAGCCCTGCATAGAAACAGTGTCGAGAGGGTTGTAAAGATCTGCATTTTCTTTAAAGGCATCTCATAGCCCAGGCCGGCTTTGAACTCACCACGTAGCAGAGAAGGACCTTGAACTTCTGACCCTCCTGCCTCTACCTTCCTACTGCTGGGATTACAGGCATGCAACACCATGCCTTGTTTTATGTGGTGCTGTGGATTGAACCCAGAGCTTTGTGTATGCCAGGCAAGGACTCTACCGACTGAGCTATCTCCCTAGTCCAGGGGTTCTGGTTTTTAATGTAATTACTTTTGATTTATTTCCTGAATTCCTGTAAAGTAGTACCTGATGGTCCTGCCATCCCTTTTAGCTCTGATGGCATTCTAACATTCTCTTCAGGTCAGTGTTTGGGGCATAAACGGATGGACCCAGACCAGACACCGCAAAGGCCAAGTATACAAAGAGCACCCTGTAGGCAGAGCCTACTGCCTCTGTCCAACTCCAGGGCTCCATGCGGCCTCATGAGAGGAAACCTCCCTTCATCTCCAGGTCCTTGTTTTCTAGATGATGAACCAGGTGGAAGGTCAGCAGAAGAACCTCGTGCACGCCATTGAGTCCCTGCCAGGCTCCGGCCCCCTCACTGCCTTGGACCAGGACCTGCTCCTCCTGAAGGCTACCTCTGCCGCCACCCTCAGCTGCCTCGGGGAGTGCCTCACCCTGCTCCAGCAGAGTGTTCGCCAGGCAGGCCCACCCAGCCACAAGCCAGGAGCCTCAGGTGAGTGCTGCGCTCCCCACCCCCAAGCTTGTCTAGTTGAGAGTGTGTTGTCCTCATCACATACGTGTGATTACGTGTGTGCATCTCATTCCATCCATTCATCCTGGTTACCTGTGTGTGCCTCCCATCCCACCCATTCATTCATTCTTAGTTTCCTGAGATAGGATCTTACTGTGTAGTCCAGGGTGGCTTTGAACTCACTACGTAGCCTAGGCTAGCCTTGATTTTATGGTGATCCTCCTGCCTCAGCATTCTTAGTGAGGCAGTTATAGGTATGGACCACCATGCCCTACATTTTCTCTATCCACCCAGCTATCCTTTGGTCCAGTTAGGTCTCCTGTCTCCTCTCCAGTAGTGTACCATCCTGTAAAAATGCACCAGTGTGTGTCCTTGAGGATTGGGCAGCCTGGCCCTGATGTTTTATTCTGTCTGACTCGCCATCCTCAGCATGCCACCTTTCAGAGATGTCACCGGGTACCCTCCACCCAGTGTTTCCATGGCGTCCATCCTCCACGGTTTAGTAGCCACAACAGATGATAGACGCTACGCGAGACCTCTCTTCTCTGTCCTGTTCACTCCCTCTAAAGGATAGGTTTATGAAAGTCCCTCTAGGGACAGTGTCATGTAGGCCTCCCGTGGGGACTGGTCATGTGGGAGGGCTTTGCTGAAGAACATTCCAGAAGCATTGGTAGTTCCTCTTCCAAAAGCCGGAGGCAGGAACATAGGGCTCTAAGAGAATTTAGTCCTATCTGTGGAGTAAGTAGTCAGCAGGCAGAAAGACATCACTGGAGGTTAAATTCAATACTAAAGACAAAAATAGCTTGAGGGGAGATGGTTCAATACTCCGTCTCAAGACAAACCAAAACCCAAACCTAATAAATAAATGATTTCAGACTTCAAAAAGGTTATAAGAATAGTATGTGGGGTGTAGAGATGGCTTGGGGTTAAGAGCACTTGGTAGAGCTAGATTCCCAGCACCCACATCAGTTGGCCCACAGCTGACTGTAATTCCAGCCCCATCTGATGTCCCCTCTGGCCTCCACAGATGCCTACACTCATGTGCATGTACCCACCACGCCCCTCCCTCCTGTGCCACATACATACACATAATTAAAAATAAATCTTTTTAAAAAAGAACAGTGGACTAGATCTTCCAGTCAGGGTGGCTAAGGGCCCACCTATGTCTGTCCTCCCGGCACTTGAGTCACAAGCTCAGGCTCGTGAGCCTACCTGCTTTTTAATTTTGACGTGTGTGCTAGAGGTCAGACTCGTCCTTCATGGCTGCACAGCAAGCACTTTATCTACTGAGCTGTCTCACCAGCCCCCAACGTGATCATATTGTCAAAAAAAAAAAAAACCTGCCAGAAGTGGAAGGCATCATTGCTCACCACTGCACCGGACACGTGACTGGATTAGTGGGAGCCTGAAACGTGATAGGTAACTCTAAGACTTACACGTTCCTTCCTGTGGTTTCTAAAACAATGAACACGCGCTGTTTAAATGTGTACCACATTCTGGAGAGAAATAGAGTCCCCTGTTACATCCGGGTCTTCACAGCTCAGAGGGAGAGTTACCAAGTGTGTTTGCTCACCATCTTGGGGCCTGCTCGGTTGGCAGAGCTACAGAAGCCTCATACACTGATGAAGATGTGCTGATGTCTGAGGAAGGCCAAGATGGGGGAAAGGAAGCAAAACTGCTCAGAGTTTTCATAGCTGCTGTGCCTGCAGCTCGGCAAACACCCCTGTGGATAATTCTGATTTACACGTGCTTTGGATTTTTGATTCTTGCCCTTTTTAAAACAAAGTGAATTTTTCACACACAGACACACACATGCACACACACACACCTCTCCCTCTTTCCCCCTCCTCCCTTGACCAAACCAGCTCAGTCAGTCAACAGAGTCTCCAGGGAGTGAGGGAGGATTAAAGAAAGAAAAGACAATTAGACAACACTATAACATGACTCCAGCCAGCGCTGAGCTGAAGTGAGTTTATTTTTTTCCAGTCTGCTTTTATATCATTCTAGATACAAAGAATACATACAAAGATTACCGTCAGTTCCAAGGCATAAACAAAGTAGTCAAGGAACAAGCAAGGCATAAACAAAGGTCCCGTGATTACTGTATTCAGAGTCTTAATAAGACCCATCAAGATACAAAGAACACATTCCTCAGCTGTATTCATCTTGAGCCTACTTCTTTGTCCTAGCCCAATGTCACATTCTTGCCAATATCCTAGAAGGTGGCACTGTGAGCTCTCCACACTCCCTCTCCTTTCCAGCCTCTCTGTCTGCCCCCTCTCTTTTTTCTTTCTCTTTCAACTCACATTTTAAAGACAGACTCTCATATGTGGCCAAGGACCTTGAACTTCTGGTCTTCTTGCCTCTACCTCCAATCACTGGGAATAGAAGCACCACACTTTATGCAATGCTGAGAACCGAACCCAGGGCTTTGTGCATACTAGGCAAGCACTCTATTCCCTGCCCCTTGTGATACCATAGTCGTTCATCTCTTGTAAGGTTTCCTAGTGTCTTCTGGGAAGCTGGTTGGCTGAGGCGCCTTTGTCTACAGATGTCGCCCCTGGTCCATCTTTTGTCCCAAGTGAACTTTGAGATGCACCTGCTCCCTTCTGTACAGCCAACTTCCAGGCCTGTCTCTGGGGGACGGGGGCATCTTCAATGGTTTTTTAGAGAAATTTGAAGGAAGAAGAATAAAGTGATCTTGCTTTTCAGTCAAGGTTTGAAGTGTGCAGCTCTCTCATCATTCCTGCCCATTCCTCGTCAGCAGCAAAACGGGGACATGTTGCCTGGTTAGGAGGGCTGAGAGTCTGTCTTCCCCAGCCTAGATGTGTATAAAAAGGGAGCAGACACAGACCCGGAGCTTGGAGCTGGGACTGCACTTGGGTTTCCAGCATGGAGGAGAATTGAAGCTTGACAGGATTGGGGTTCAAAGGACTTTGTTCCCTTTCTTGTTGGTTACTTACTTCCAGGCTTACTGTTCAGGAAGTGAAGATCCAGCTCCAAGCAGGGGCTGTAACTAACTGCTTGGTGTGCTTCTGAGTCAGATCTGGACTTTTCCAGCCTGCTGGGCACCAGGTGGATTTGGGAAATGGGGTGCTTAGGGCTAGCTTTGTCAGGGCTGTAACAGCAGAGGTCAGGTGGGCCTGAATGAGGACTGAGGCAAGACGGGTAAGGGAAAGCTGGAGTAGAAGGCAGTTGGTTCACATTCCCTCTCTCATGTCCAGACCATCCTCCTCTCCCAAGATTCCTGGAAAGTGCTGTTGGTGAGCATGTCCCACTGGAAATGGTTATAGGTGATGCTCACAGCTCTTCTGGGCTCTCCTGGGCGTCCGCGTCCCTCTCTCCTCTGCTTCCCCTCAGCACCTGCTTTTTCTGTCTGCTCCCTTCTTCTGGTAAAGCTGCCCGCTGCCAGTCACTTTTATTTTATGGTTTTAAGGCAGGATAGAAATGTCATCATGTCCATCAGTCAGTAAGACAGGTAGGAAAAGCTACAGGCTAACCTTGAGGTGTTGTTTCAGACAGGTGAGCCTTCTAATCAGTCAAAACAAAGTTCTTGAGTGGCAAGTTTTCCAAAGAAAGCAGTCAGCTAGGGACCGGGAGATGGCTCTGTCCATACAGTGCTTACCATGTAAGGTGTGACGACCCAAGTCCAGTCCCCAAACTCATGTTAAAAAAGAAAGGTGGGAGGAGACTTGGTGCCATGCATTTCATACCTTTGTAATCCCAGCATTGGATTGAGGAAGTAGAAACAGGAAGGACCCCAGGCTGGCCAGCCAGGCTAATTCAGTCATCAAGTTGCAGGCCAAATGAGAGAGTGACTATCTCAAAAACACAAGATGGCAGCGCTTGAGGACTGGAACCCAGCAGTTTCCTCTGGTCTCTGCATGCATGTGTGCATACCATTTCTGGCCTCAGCATGCACGTGTACACACCATTTCCAGTCTCTGAATGCATGGGTACACACCATTTGTGTTCCTCCTCTACACACATACAAGTTAGGAACACTGGCTTTCTGCTCCAGATATGCCTCACACTTTTATCCCCTTGGGAGGTTACAGCCTGACTCTGAAACCCCTGGATGGTTTACTGAACCTAAGAGAGGTCACCAGGAACCGGTAGGTGATGCTTCCTGGGGACATCACTGGTCATAGCCTCTGGGCAGACGCCTGGTGACACTCAGCACCCTGAGGCTCCTAGGAGACACAGAACTGACTAAGACATTTCAGTCAAACTTATGTCTGTCAAACTGTGTGGAGCCAGGCACCGTGGCACACACTTCAGATCCCAGCTCTTGGGAGACAGGTAGGAGGATTGTGAGTTTGAAACCAGCCTGGGCTTCGTAGAGGCTCAGAAAAGGGAAAAGAAGAAGAGAAAGAAAATGCAGGCTGCTCTTTCTCTGCTAGCCTGCAGAATCTCGCTGATATGTACATGGTACTTTTTAACCCACATTGGTTTTTTTTGCTACAAAAAACTGTATTTCTCTTACCCTGCCTTTGAGTTTGGGGAGAAACTATAAGTCACAAATGTAGTTAGCATTGTGTATGTTTTTGTTTTGTTTTAAACAAGCCTTCTTTAAACAATATTTTTATACTTATCAAAGCCAAGATTACACACCATGTATTGAATCGTTAATGAGAAAGACTGGGCACACTTGAGCACCCTGTTCAGTAAACATGGCCTGGTTTTGGCATCTGTCATGTGTGAGTATTCCTGTATGCTATATCCATGTGGCCATGCTGGGTATTGAACTCAGGATTTCATACTTGTTAGCAAGCACTTTTCCGTTGGCACTCTTCGTATTAGTATGATATTTTTCCACATGTCAATGGTTAATTCAACCATTTTGACTTGATGTAAGATATATAGTTATGTTTAGAAAACTTATCATCAGTTCATGGCCCAGATAAAACCAATGAGACAACAGCCCCAAGAAGAGGATACGGGTGCCCCATATCTCAGGAATTAGGTTCTGGGGTGGCTCACTGGTTAAAATGCGGCCAAGTCAGATTACCTGATTAGACCCCTGGGACCCATGTGGTAGAAAGAAAGAACCAAAGCCTGTAAATTGTCTTCTGACTGTCATGGTTACATGTACCTGTGGGAATGTATACTACACACAGATATGTGTACATACACTAATGTAAAAACATCTCAGGAATTTGACAAGTGATGCTTTAATATACTGTATTTCAAGCTAAAATGAATGTAAAGCTAACCCATGATGAACAGAACATCAAAATTTTACACAGAAAGGCCCTCGGTCAGCTTGGGCTTCGATCGCCAAGGCTAAACCAACAATGCATATATCTGATGGTGTGCTGGAGGCGGGCATCAAGCCAGGCTCCAGCTGATGGCGTTTCTGCTTCCCTACCGATGGCATTGACCTCCCCCCTCCTCCCACCACCATCGTGAGCTTCCACCTGCTGTGTGTGAGGTGACAGCTCTGGTCTTTTGGGTTTTTTTTTTTTTTTTTTTTTTTTTTTTTTTTTTTAGGATACTGATCTTGTTGGTAAATGTCCTAGCTGATGATCCCATTCAATGCTAACTACTTCTAGAAAATTCCAACTTCAGATCTTGTTAGATTAGAGGTTAAGACAGATGATTGTGAGCCACCATGTAGGTGCTGGGAATTGAAACCAGGTCCATTGATGGAGATTAAGAACTATTCCTAACAAATGGTTAAAACTGCCTTAGCCTGACTCAAGATATCATCTCAAGAGAATGCAAATATCAAACTATAATATATACACATATGTGTATCATTCTTGTCATAAAATAAATTTGCCAGCGCTCGGGCTGAAAAGGCCTCGAGGCTTACATTTTATTTCAGTTGGGGCTTACCAGCAGAGTCTCCTACATATGTGTGTATGGAGAAATACTGAGCATGGCACTGGGAAATTTTGACATAAAAGTCCACTTGGTTGGATAACACCACACTCAGCAACTCACACACATACACACACACTCACACAATACACACACACACCACACAATACACACACACACACACACATTTTTCGCCTCTCTTTTTATGTCCAACCTCAATTCTCTTCAGGGTGCCTAAAGGTTTAGGCCACTTCTGGACATTTTTCGGCAAGTATCAGAAAGGTGCTGACAAAAGGATTGCTTTCGAGAATGAAACACCTGATGAGACCCGAAGGATGAGTGAGCCCCTCCCCCAGCCTATCTGTCCTCCCGTCGTTCTCCCTGCTCCTAGGTGGGGAACTGAATCTCCAGGCTGGAAGAGAGCTGAATGACCTACTTATCCACCTTGTCAGATTGGGGTGAAGAGATCCACCTGTAATTATTCCTGTCTCTATTAATAAGCTCGAAGATACTCTATGGTAGTAATACTACTACTAGTACTACTACTACTAATATTGTAAAATCATATTGGAGGAGAAAAATTTTCCCCCTCACAGTGGGGAGTCAAAAGAAGATCAACAAAATTCTTTTAGCTTAGCAGGCTGCTACTTGTAAGAATTATTTCTTACTAGAATGGGCCAGGCATTTTGGCCCATCAGGATGGACCTTCTTAGTATCCACCGCAGCTGGCCACATCTGGCAACAGGAGCAGCTGTTTGTGCCCACACTGTGAACATCTTTCCTGAACTGTGAATAATAAATGATAGATCACATTTCAAGCAGCCTATATCTGATAATATGACTGAGTCTTCAATGTAAAATATCATAAATTATTTTTGCAGGTTAAAAATACCACCATTCTCTGATGTTGGTAAAATTGTTTGGAGGTGACTCTGGTAAAGTGCTTGCCACAGCAGCGTGAGGGCTGGGGTCTGAGCTAGGTGACAAGAGCTGGGTGGGTACAGCAGTGTGTATCTATAATACCCACTCTGAGATGGAGACAGAGGGATTCCTGGTGCTCATTCAGCCAGCATAGCTGAATTTGGTAAGCTCCAGGTTCACTCAGAGGCCATGAGGAAGAAAACATTAAAGTGAGAAAGATACTTGACAATTGTGTCTTCCCAGTCTGTGATGACCCTGGTCCTGATATTGTAGGAAAATGTCTTATATGCACAGTCAGGTACCTCCTTCAAAACAGACTCTGCTATGTATGACGGGGGTGGGCATGTTACAAGGGTCCCCTTCACATGGATATGTCAGATGTTTTGCAAGCTCTAAGTGTTTGCTATGGAGACTATCTGGTGTCACTTTATCTCTTTATTTCAGAGGCCATCCTGGGATGGCATGGGCCCACATCACATTCCACAGACCAACTGAAAAATGGGACCCTTGGCTCTCTGCCCTCGGCCAGTGCCAACATCACATGGGCGATTCTACCGAACTCTGCAGAAGAGGAACATAGCTCACAGCCGGAGCCAGAGGTAAGCGGAGGCCTTTCCCAGCACGCCCATTGCTTGTGTTAGCATTTGTCCAGACAGCGACTGAGTACATTTATAACCTGCTCACTGCTTTAAGAGGAGACACATTATCAAAAGCAAGAATCCCTTGGAGAGACAATCATCTTCCTGCCTGCTTGGAATTCTCCCTTGTCCTTCTGTCTGGCAGCTGCCCGGAACCAGTTGCCATTCTAACAGTGAGGAGCCTCTGATTTTGATTGAAGTGAACCTCATTTTAACTTGAAGTGGGAGAAATTCTAACAGACCCTAAAAGTGTCTAAACATGCCTATTGGCGTAGTGGGAGCAGTTGTATGACATCATGTTGCTCCCCTGAACTGTGGCTTCTCCATATGGTTCATGCTGTCCAAGCTCCTGCCTCTCAAGCTTGACTCCTGCATGCCTCCAACAGGCCAGGGGTGAGATGTCCTCATCTGTGTTCTGTGCAGCAGGTTCAGGCTGCACAGGGATTGCCGGGCTGTATCTCAGGACAACAACCACGGCAGATATTGACTACCTGACAGATGCCAGCAGGTTGCAAGGACTCTACTACCCACCTGCCTGACACAGCTCTGGTCCCCTAATTCTGCCTCTAAGTGGCCACTGGAAGGAGCTGTGTTCCTCTTGCCAAGTTTATTTTGTGTCAAGAATGACACACATATGTGTATATATTATAGTTTGATTTGTGCATTCTCTTGAGATGATATCTTGAGCCAGGCTAAGGCAGTTTTAACCATTTGTTAGGAATAGTTCTTAATCTCCGTCAAAATAATTTTAGCCTGAAAATTGTGGGAGACTCACAATATTCATTTGGAAAGGGCAAAAGTCCTGGGGCGGCTTTTGCCACAAGACAACTGTGGTGAACAAGGGCTGTTCCTCTCTGAGCGTCACCGTCTGATACCCTTTGGCAGTGATTTAGTGGCATCGATTTTACAAAGGCAGGAGCCACCTGCGAACGAATATCTTAGCCACTTCTTCAAGGGGCCTGAGCAGGGTTTGGAATGAGTAGGGATATGAACTTTGGCCTATGACTCCGCAAGGAGTTCCAGGCTGAGACAGACATGCAGCTGATGTAGGAGCTACAGTCAGTGTTGGTGACTGTATTGGGAGCCCTGTGTCCTTCAGGATACCGGATGGGTTGGTGTTTGAGGATGGGTGCATAACTACAAAAGCATTTTTTAAAAAACAAAATGGACTGGCCATGGTGGTGCATACCTATAGTCCCAATACTTGGGAGGCCAAGCTCATGGTTAACCTTGGCTACATAGCAAGCTCTGGACTATCCTGGGCTACATGAGACCTTGTCTCAAAGAGACAAAGAGCATGTTATTTAGCTATCTATAAAACAAAAACAAAAACAAACAAACAAACAAACAAACCACAGAGCCATGAAGTTGGCTCAGTGGATAAAATTATTTTCCATGGCCGACTGACAACTCGAGCCCAATCCCTGAACCATGTAACTAAAGGTATAAGGAAAGGGTTAACTCCAGAGTTGTCCTCTGACCTCCTCATGCTCACAATGTCACACAAAACAATGAATTAAAAAAATACATACGTGCATACATACAATACCCTCCATTCACCTGAAGAACAACTATGTGCTTAGGGCCGTGTCGCACCATAGTACATGGAAAGCTTTACTCAAAAGGAAATCGGAAGAGTAGAATTATTAGTTCTTCATGACCATTTTAAAATTGACTTTTGCACTAAAAAAAAAAAAAAATAGGTTACATTCATTCATCGTGTGTGAGAGAGGTCATGAGTGTGAACACGCGAGTATGCAAATGCTACAGTGCACGTGAGGAGGTCAGAGAACAGTTTTGGGGAGTTATTTCCTTCCTTCCACCAGGTGGGTCCCAGGGATTTACTTTGGGTCATCAGGGTTGGCAGCTGCCACTGAGCCATCCTTCTGTTCCCATGATCCTTTGCTTTTATATTCTCATTCCCAGCTGCATTCTCAAGTACAAGGTCTCAGAGACTAGAACCTAGTAAACATGCTAGAGAGGTCTGGGGCACCCATTTTTGTTGTATGGGTCCCTGTATGTTTCTTCTTCCTTTCCCAGGTAGCTGTGTCCTCTGTCCCCTAAAGGTAGAGCCGGCCTATTGTTTTATTTAAGGTTGTAGGCTGCTTTACATCACCCATCAGTAGCACTGGCAGATGATAGTATTCATTGTTCCTGCTCCGGAGGCTGGTGAGATGTCTGCCACCAAGCCTGACATCCTGAATCCATCCCAGGACCCACAAGATGAACGTAGAGGACCAAGTCTTCCAAGCTATATTCCGACCTCCACATGGAACAAGCAGCATTTTTGTAGGATTAAATAAAGGATGTATATGTGTGTGAGAGTAGGTTCCCATGCATGTGTGTACCTAAGGGCCAGATGAGGGTGTCAGATCCCTTGGAGCCAGGGTTACAGGTAGTTGTGAGTCCCCTGACTTGGATGCTGGGAACCGAATTCTAGTCCTCCAAGGGAGTGCTTTTTGCTAAGCCGTCTCTCCAGCCCTGCAATTAAAAAAAAAAAAAATTACAAACAAAATATACTAAGTTCAGCTTTTAAAAAAGTATTCTGAAAAAGAAGAGGTCTGGCCATTAGCATGAAGGAGCTGTTGATTTCTGGTTGTCACTGTTGCCTTCATCCTTCTGTGAGAGCCATGTAAGATACAGTCATGTGACCCTCGAGAGGAGACCTGTGGTACTGGGGTGGGGTGATGATGGTTTTCAGAGGCGGGAAAATTAAAGTTCTCTTGTAAAGACTCCCTCGTTTTTCCTCAGTGACAGCCCTGGCAGATAATCTTCAAAATCCAAATGGGGCCAGTGGTTAGAAAATAGTTTTCTTTTTGGATCAGTGTGCTTTGTCTTTTTCCCCCACTTAATAGTTGAAGCAGCTAGCAAAACCCACCCAATAGTTCTCATGTCTGACCAAGCATAGTGTGACCCTTGCCTCCTCCTGCACAGTCAGGAGAAACCGACTCCAGGAGGCATGAAGGGGACTCTCTCAAGGCTGGAGGCTCCTTCGATTCCCCACCTGTGTTGGTATAGAGAACACAGTTACTTCCATGACTGGTCCCCATTGAAGAACTAATTTAAAGGGCTAGGGAGATGAGTCACTTGGTAATGTGGTTGTCACTCAAACACGAGGACCTGAGTTTGGGTCCCCAGCACCCGTGTAAAAGCTGGCATGGTGGTACACATCTGTGTTTCCAATGCTGGGAGATGGAGACTGGAGGACATCTGGTGTTCTCTGGCCAGCCTGTGTAGCATTGGTGTGCCCAAGGTCCAGTGAAAGACTGGCTCAAAAAAGTAAGGTAGAAAGCACCAGGGGAGGACACCCAACAGCAGTCTCTGGTGTCCACGTGTGTGTGCACACCGGCACAGACTCTCGTGCTCCAGAACTCTGTTTAAGGATTGTAGCTATTGTGCATTAGCTTAAGGAAAACATTTTCTTCTTGATCATTGCTTTGGTCATCCACTCTGTCTTCCAGAGTCATAATTAGGATGCAGACACATGCCTGTCTCCTTCACTGGTTTCTTACTTACCATACAACAACTTACATATGGTAGAAATGCATGCATTTTCTTTTTCACATTTATTTAGTGTGTGTTGCAGGGAACAGGACACATGCCATGTGTAAAGGTAAGAGGACAGTTAGCAGTAGTTCAGGTCTCGCCTACTGCTGTGTGAGTCCAGGGATTTGAACTCAGGGCATTAGGCTTTGTGGCAAGCACCCTTATCATCCTCTGAGCCACACATGCATTTTCAAATTTAGTTTGCTTAATTCCCAGCAGAACCAAAGCTCAAAGAATGGCATGTGTTGAATCCACTCTCTAAGAGGGAGTGTGGCGGGCCCTGATGTGGAATCCAGTGATCTGCTGGGGCAAGAACCAAGTAAATGCTAGAATGAAGTGTGCTTCCATAGTGAAATGAGTTAGGGGCTGGTTTTACTTATTAGTAGAACAAATTTATGGTTCTGTAACACTATTTGAAATTCAAATTTAGTTCATAGAAGGTTTTATTCTGCCTCCTTTATCTATGACCAGTGTGTTTTAGGCCAGGCAGGCCGATCTGAGACCCTTTGCCTTTGGTCTGTCCGCCGCTTAGCTTTCCTTGGGTGGATGTGACGAAACAGCTGTGTGCCCAGACAGGACACAAATGGAGGAAGCGATTCCATCTGGACAACTTAGTGAAGCAGATTTTACGTGGGTTACTTACAGAGCAATGCCTGAAGGGCCTTACATTGCCTCAGCTCTAGTTGTTTCTGCAAGGTGGTCCTACTATGTGTTTCCAGAACTGTGTGAAATCTGTGCATGGCAAGGTACTCCTGGCTGCCACCAGACTTCAGCCTCTCCCTTCCCACAGACTATCGGGAGAAATTCCAGTTCCGCAGGGAAGGAAGGGCACCTGTCTCTTTAGACTGTCATCCCCAGCAAGTGCAGTGATTTAAATCCTCTGTTTTTACTTTTTAAAATTTAGGTTTTGGATAAGGAACAGAAAAATAAATAAAACCAAGCCTTTGGAGTTTAAATATTCTGACTCCATGTTTTAAATAACAGTTATTAAACTCTTCCTTCATGTGTAAGCATTATCTTCTTACACATGTGTAAGCATTACCTTCTTACACATGGAGTACACCTGTCATACAGGTCTTACACCTGTCGTAGCCTTCTGCCAACTGAGCGACTTTGGTTTATGCAAATCCACGTCTCTACTGCGGACGGATTATGGCTCTGAGTTACGGTTGTAAGCACTCAGTATCAGTGACAAGCACAGGCTGTGAGGGCTTTTGTCTCCGTGTCCTTTTGTCTCAGCCCACTCGGCAGCATGAACACTGTTGTGATGCACAGAATTATCTGGTTTGTTAACAGATCTGAAAATCATTGGGGGAAAAAAAAGACCCAACTTTCCAATGACATTTCCATGCTAATGCTTGTCTGGAATTTCTCCCAATAGTCTGTGGAAAGGGAGAGGCTGAAGTCTGGTGGCAGCCAGGAGTACCTTGCCATGCACAGGAGATTTCACACAGTTCTGGAAACACATAGTAGGACCACCTTGCAGAAACGACTAGAGCTGAGGCAATGTAGACAGGTGGGCAGGTGGCACTGTATATTTCATAAGACTGTTCTTTTCCCCTACATATTAGCAACGTTCAAAATTGAGCTCAGGGCTGGTGAGGTGGCTCAGCAGGGAAAAGCGCCCCCTGCAAAAGCCCATGACCCGAGTGTGACTCTCCGAACCGATGGCGGAAGGGAAAAGGCGACCGTGGAAGTTTCTCTCTGACCTCAGCACACACGCCCACACCAACACATGCACACAGTGATAATAAATCATTGAAGGTGCGAGTCTGGGTCTAGAGCCATAGCTTACAAAGAGCCCTTGCTACAAAACTATGAGGACCTGAGTTTGAATCCCAGCTCCCTCAGAGAAAGGCACACATAAAGCCGACGCTGGGTGAGGGGAGAATGGAGAGGATCTGAGCCTGTTGGCTGCCAGCCCAGCTGAGAAAAAAAATACAAGCTGTAGTTTCAGGGAGACACCCTGCCTCAAAGAAATAAGGCAGAGAGTGATGAGGACACCTGACACCTTCTACACACAGGCCCACAGACCACACACGGGACCACACACCACACAACACATACAGGCCCGCACACCACATACCACACACCACACATATATTAGATATTAAGATGTGACACTTTATAATAAGATGTATATCATATTCCATAACAACTTCATCATCCCAATAGCAGAAGTAGGCCATCTCAACACTGACAGAATATTAATGTATTTCTTATGAAGCAAAGGTCAGAAACCACACAAAACTGCCTCCGCATACTGGGCCAGGCTTTTCAGTTTTAACCTTTTGAATATACATTTTAAATTTTCCAAGCAAAAAGCATCATATAAGTTTCTCTGAGAATTTGATGGAAATCATTTTTTAAAGATTTAATTACTCCTTCACTGCAGAGAACTGGTTCTCCCTTTTCTTGGTAATTTCAGTGGCTCTGACCTTTTCGTTTGCATACAGAGTCATACCAAAGCTGACCCGGCTTCTTCATGCTTCTGGTCAGAGTTAGCACCCATCACAAAGAGGAAATACCACACGAATGGAACGGAAAGATCTTTGACAAACATATCTAGTCATGATTTGATGTGTATCACAGCTTTAATGATAAAGTCTTATGTTAGGGCTGGAAAAAACTCGGTGGCTAGGAGTATTGCTGTCCTTGCAGAGGACCTGGGCTCCATCCCCAGGACTCATACTGGACAGCTCACAACGCCCTGTAACCCCAGCTCCAGGAGATCTGATGCCCTTTCTGGCCTCTGAAGGCACGTGCTCTCAAATGCACATAGGCACACACAGACGCACAGATACACACACACAGGAATTAAATACAGCTCTCAATGTTTATAATTAGAAGTATAAAAGTATTCTTGGAAAAGCAATAATCTTACAAAATGATTTTTTAAAAGAATAAGGTCTCACTATGTAAACCTGGATGGCATGGCACTAGGTAGACCAGGCTGACATCAAACTCACAGAGGCTTTCCTGTCTCTGTCTCCTAAATGCTGGGATGAAAGGTATATGCCACCACACATGCTCACAAAAGCTTATGTTGCTATGACTAAAGACAAGGTCTGTCTGTGTAGCCCTGGCTGTCTTTGAACTCACTCTGTAGACCAGGCTGGCCTCGAACTCTCAGAGATCCACCGGCCTCTGCCTCCTACGTGGTGGGATAAAAGGGGTGCTCTACCACATCTGGATCATAAAAGGAATTTTAATGAATACCATTTTCAGGCATTTTGACTTAATGTCTATAGTTATATATTGAGTTACTTGTATCTCAGAAAACTTATTCCTGGCAACCTCCATATATCGAGAAAATGTTACAAAGCAATTATAAAAAGATTCGTTGTATTACTTTTCCAAATGTACTTAAAATCATACATCTTGATTAACATAAAACATGTTTATGTCTTGTTTTCTATTGCCCTTGAATACTAAGGGAAAATGTAAAATTTAATTTCTTTTTCGAATCTGTTTTAGAAGAAAATCCTTACCGAAATTTATGTAGCAAATAAAAATTTTTGTTACTTAACCAACTTTTACCGTCTGCCTTAATGAATACTGTTTTACGTAAACACTGAGTGTACTTTGAAGTCTTTAGTTTCGATGTTTATTGTCCCTCTAGAGGACTTCCTTGAGAAGATCAGATATCCCTTAATGGTGTGTTCAGAACATTTTAATGTTCTGTGAAGCACATTCAGTGTGCTCAATATTTCATTTTAATAGATTTTGGGAAGTTTAAGTGTGTGGGAGTTTATATGGCAAGAAAGTATAGCTCTATCACGTCTATGAAACAATAAGCCCACATTATCTTTATGACAAAGAGAAGTTAAGCTCCTCTGTTTTCATGCTTTGTTATAAATCGTGTTCCTGGGTTTTAAACTGTCCTACCTGGGGCTGGTGAAATGGATTAGTGGGTAAAGGTGCTTGCTGTCAAATCTGATGACCTGAATTCAAGCCCAGGTCTTCTGGAAAGTTGTCCTCTGACCTCTGAATGGCAACATTGTGTGCCTGTGGTCCACCCGAATACAAACAAGATAAATAAATAAATTCTGGGCTAGGTGTGGTGGTACACACTTTTAATTCCAGGACTTGGGAGGCAGAGGCACCAAGTGGATCTCTAAGATAGCCTAGTCTACATAGAGAGTTCCAGGCCAGCCAGTAAAATCCTGTTTCAATTTTTTAAAGTATTCTCAATTAAAATTTATTTAACACTTAAATGGTTTCTCAGGTTCAGTAGCCATCCTTTTAATCCCTGCATTTCATTTAGGCTTGGGTAAGGTAAGCACCTTAAATAACCCATTTCTCTAAGGACGGGTGAGGAGAAAGAGGACTAAAGTTTAAAACTGTTTATAAGCTTACATGAGCAGACGTACACACAAAAATGCTTCAATAGACATGCCAATAATTGCAATGTTAAGGGGGATCATCTTAAGTTTAAGACCAGCCTGGGCTCCGGACTGAGACCTTATCTTTAAAAAAAGAAAAAAATCTTTGTAGGTAATAAAATAGAGTCAGAAACACAGACCAATAGACTAACATGCAAAGTAACATGTAAGAACAATTATAAATATACTCAAATTGAAATGCAGACCAATACACTCCCTGAGAACATTAATCCCTTAACCTTAATCCCACAGTGTGGGTAGACCAGCTGGAGTCAGGCAGCTCTGGGTTCAGAGAGAGACCCTGCTACAATAAACCGGAGAGTAGTTGGGATGGGAGAGATGACTCAGGGGTTAAGAACAGTGGCTGTTCCTACAGAGGACCCAGGTTCAATCCCCAGCACCCATGTGGTGATTCTCAACCACCCGTAACTCCAGTTCTAGGGGAACTTCTGACCACCATGGGTACTGAGTATGCCCATGGCATGCATGCCGACAAAACCGTACTTATAAAGTAAAAAAAGATTAAATTAGGGAACAGTTGACGGAGACACCCAATATCTAGACCAAGGGAGTTAGCCAGGAACTTTTGAAATTACAAAACTAGAGTAGTCTTTCTAGATAAGATTAGGTCAAAATTTAAAGGTCCTCCAGTCTTTTTTTTTTTTCCCCAATTCACCAATAATGCATTATAGTTTTCTCTCCTGAAAAGGTGAGGGTGACCGGGGTAAATAGAAAATCCCAGGACGCCAAGATTTTCCAACTGTCTTATCTGCAGGGCTCAGTCACCCCAGGAAGCCTCTCAATTAGCTGTCTCCCAGATAGTCATGGTTTCTTGGAGAAATGGAGGGGACCAGCGTCACCTGAAGTGCTTGGGGTTCTTGCCCTCAGTTTGCCCACTGAAGCTGGGCATCCAAGTTCGTCTGTGCCACCTTAAGCTTCCCTTGTAATTCCAAATGAAATTGGGGAATAGAATTTGGAAAAGAAAAATGGACTAGCTTATGGTTTGGACTGGGTCAGCCTTACAACTTACTTATTAAACATTTTCCTTTTATTGATGGTATGTGTATATGGGTCATGTGTGCAGGGTCACACATAAGCATTCAGGTATCCACAGAGGCCAGAGGGTAGCTCTTGGAGTTGGGGTTACAGGTAGTGTAAGCTGCCATGTGGGTGCTGGGAACTGAACTCAGGTCCTTTGGAAGAGCAGCTAGTGTTGAGCCATCATCCCAGTCTTATAGTTATGGCTCTGTCAGTCAGAGGCCAGCAGACTCTTCTGTGTGGCAGCTCATCTGGTCCTTTCCTGTGAGAAGGTAGGAAAGGCTACCAGCGCTCAATCTCCCTTGTCTTCTTTCTCAACGGTCTCTGCACGCTGAGTACTGAGGCACACATGTCTCTCTTTAGGGCTTTACGTATCTCCTCTGCCACCCACTCCTGCCCCAGCCTGCCCTCACTCCCAGCACGGGCTCCGTTATCCATTCAGTTCAGTAAGCCAGGGAGTGGTTTGAAGACTTTATTTTTGTGGTGCTGGGGATTGAGTCCAGGGCCCGTACATACCTGGTAAGTACTCTGGCTCTGAGCTTCACTTCAAAGTCCATGTAGTCAACCTTTGAAAATATCAATAGCCCGTATTCCCATAATCTGTAGGCCCATAATCCCAGCTACTTGGGAGGCCGAGTCAGGGACATTGGGTCGGTGTGGGTTACAGAATGAGTTTAAGGACAGCCTAGGAACTTAGCGAGAGCCTGCCTCAAAATAAAAAGCAAAACGTAGTATACAGCTTGCTGGTGGAACATTTGCCAAGTGCAGATAAGGCCTTGGGTTCGAGCCCAAGAACTGAAAAGTGAGATGCTTTTTCAGTTCCTCCATGGAAAACATAAAGAGAAACAATAAAGGGTGGCATTGCATCAGTTTTGAAGAAGAAATATTCGGTGCTCAGAGTAGCTCACATTTTAGCACTAGGAGATCAGTAAAGACAGTGTAGCCCAGGATGAGCCTGAACTTGGAAGTCTACTGTTTCCTCTTCCCATGTGTTGGAAGATGACAAGAGAACACCACTGTAGTGTGCTGGGGTTTGAACCCATGGAGCATCACCAGGCCTGCAGGACTTGATTGGCATCTGATAGCCCATGAATCTCTTACCTTCAGACATGGTTGCGTTTCCCCGTTATTGTTTTGGGAGACTGCTCTCCATTCATGCTTTGCCCTCAAGGTCCTCTTCTCTCTGCTCTCACATCTTCCTTCCTTTCTGTATGTGGCCATGATGTCCGCCCTCTTGGCCAGGCATTGCCTTAACCAGAGGAATGGAGTATCATGGTGGGTTCTAAGTCACTCCCCGGCTGGCGGTATGTGTCTGGGGGACTTAAAGGAGTTTGGTGCTGGGTCAAATGAATCTTTGGGGAGTGTTCACCATGTCATCTCTCTGTGCCCCTTACCCCTTGGAACAGTGTGGCTTTGTGACGTAAGCACCCATCAGAGTGCTGGGAACACAGTCACCTTGGATTTTGTCCATTGTGAGCCGTGGCCTTTCGAGAAGTCAGGCATCAAGGAGAACAATTTCTGCTCCCTGGCTGCAGTCCCCAGAGGAGTAGGCGCCCCGACACTGGTGAATGACAAGGGCCTTTTAGTTGCCTACTGTTGTATACGGTGCCCCCCCTTTCTCTGCTCTCTCTTTTTCCTCCGCCTCAGTCCTGTGGCCTGGAACACAGCTGTGAACAGAGAGGAAGCGCTGAAGAGATTGTAGCGATGTGGTGATGTGGTAGGCAACATTTCCTACTGTTTGGTGTCCTTGCTCTAACCCTGTCTGTATGGTCCCCAACCTCTTCTCCTCACACTTGCTGGCCTAGACCTAGTGGGTCGCGGCAGCTGAGAGGACCCTCCCGCCTGCTGAGCAGCTCACATTTTTATTTGTCCGTGATGAATAAGTATTCCCGAAGTGATTTATAGGCTGGCTCTTGTCACGTTCACTTTTCAAAGATGGAAAGTCGGCACTCAGCAATTTATGATCTCCGGGAAAGAACATTACAGGAAAAAGAGAGTAGTGTTTTCATCCACACTGCAGGCTTTGCCTGATTTAATCCACGAAGACCTGCATCCCCCTTTTGCAGTTTGAATTGAGTTCTGTAGCATTGCAAGAGCTCTCTGGGTGCTAAATCATAATTATAAACTTGGGGGTTTGTGGCACTGAGGTAGCTGGGAGCACCTCGGCAGGAAGCAGAGTGTGTGTGTGTGTGTGTGTGTGTGTGTACATGTACATATGCACATGTGTGTGAAACTGTGAGAGGGTGAACTGGGTTCCAGCAGGTGTTTCTCATAACGTGGAGATAGTAACAGGACAGCCACTTCTTTTTAATGCCATCTAGTGATTTTGTATGTGCACATGTCAATGGTGTGTGCCGCAGCTCATGTGTGGGGGTCAGAGGACAACAACGTGCAGAACTCGGCTCTCGCCTTCCACCACATGGGTCTTGGGTCGAACTCAGGTTGTCAGACTTGGCAGTTAGTGCCTTTTCCGGCTGCGTCATCTTGCCCATCCCAGCATGGCCTCGTCTCTAGAATCTGCATATCCTCCCCAGCAATGCCAGTCCTATCCCTCCTCTTCAGGACCAGATCTTGCTCTGCAGGTCGTATATATAGGTAGAGCTGAGTTGGGGGATAGGCTCTGTGAGGAGAGAGTCATCAGAGGTCTTGGGATGCTGTGTCACCACCTTCTCTGATGTGCATTCACTCCCGCCCCTTACTCCTCGGTCCTTTCTTCAGGTTCTCACCGTGTAGAGCTTCTGTGACATTTGCACAGCATCCTCTGTGTGTGTCTGCACACGGGTGCACATATGTATTTGAGTATCTGTGTGTGGGTGTGTGTGGAGGACAGGAGTCACTCCGCAGATGCTGTTCACCTTGCTTTTTGAGGCAGCATCTCCCATTAGTTTTGATCTCACTGAGTAGCTGGGGGTCCGCCTGTCTCTAGGATTGCAAGTCCACACCACAATACCTGACTTTTTTTTTTTCTTCAACGTGAGTACTGGGACTTAAACTCGGTCCTCAGGGTAGCAGAATTAGCACTTTACTAACTAAACCATTCCTCTTCAGCCCTGACTTCGGCATTCCTTCCTCTTTATTGGCTCTCACAGTTCTAACTAAAAGCCTCATTACTGATATGGATAAGATGCAGAAGTCAGCTATCCAAAGGAAAAGGAATTCCTAAACATAGGTGCAAATGGAACTGTGTCAGTCGGGCCCATGCAGGGCCTCGTCCTTTGCTCCAAATCCCTTCCTGCACCCTCTCAGCAGAGCTGGTTTCTTCCCAAAAGAACAGGAAAGATGCATATGTTTGGTTTTTGTAGTTATTTTAAAATTAGTGCATCTCAGCTGAGGAGACAACTCAGACAGTAAATTGTTGGTCATGCAACCATGACAATCTTAGTTTGGTCCCCAGAACCCACATAGAAGAGTCAGGTGTGGGGGTTACCCCAGAGCTGGAGACGGGGGCGGGGGGACAAGTGGAGGCCTGGGGCTTACTAGTAGGTCACCCCAACCTCTCTGGCTCTTGGGGAACAACTGAGACAGGCTTCTGCATACACATGCATCCATTCACACACACACACACACACACACGCACACGCACACACACACACACACACACACACACACACACAAGGTGGGAGTGAGGGTACAATCAGATTTGGCTAGGAAGATGGCCCAGCAGGTAAGAGCACTTGCCACCAAGCCTGACAACCTAAGTTTGACCCCTGGAGCCCCCATGGTGGAAGGAAAGAGTAAGCTTGCATCAAAGGTATGAAATCTAAACTTGTCATTGTAAAGATATTTTTTTTTTTTTTTGCGCTGGAAATAGATAAACACAGGAATGACATTCTTTTTGGAAAGTGTGATTTGGACTCCAGATATCTGCTTTCCAATTGCGTGTATAACCCAACAAACAGGGCCAGCCTGTTGTTTGGCTTTAGAGGAAATACATCGTGTAATTCAGAGAGGAGGAGGCCTTTGGGGGATGTATAGCCTTCTCATGCTGGTCAGTTTCACATCCTGCCTTGTGAGAAGAGACAGATGTGTGTGAAGGGGCTATTCTGTTTGCCTGCGTCCTTGAAATTCCAGGATGATGCCCTTTTTAGCATTCAACTTTTCCTCAGAATGGTGTTTCTTACAGAAACCATCACTGTGGGGACGTGCTGGCCCATTGTAGGCATTGTTCTATGAGGCTAGTGAGTGGAGGCTCTTAGTGTCCTGCAGAAGTGAAGGGAAGCTGCTCCCAAGGGCTCTGAGCAAGCATGGCAGAGGTTATATAAACCCAAAGTCCTGCCTCACAACAGCTGTGTGTATGTGTGTGTTTGTGTGTGTGTGTGTGTGTGTGTGTGTTTGCATGTGTGTAGGTGCATGTATGTGTATGTGCAGGCATGTGTGTATGTGGAGCCATAGACTGGCATCAGGGGTCTCCTTGGTCATACTTTACCTTCTATATTGAGGCAGGCTCTCAGGTGAACCCAGAACTCACTGATTGCGATCTAGCCAGCCAGCTTGTTCTGGGGATCCCCCTTCCCACCTCCCAAGGGCTAGAATTGCATGTGGCTGTATAGCTGCCCAAAATTTCCGTGTGTGCTGGGATTCAAACTCCAGTCCTCAAACCCTTTATCCCCTGAGCTATCCCCTGCGCCCTGACCAGCCCTCACAACACCTTCGTTTCATAATCTTTGAGAACACGGTTCCTTAAAGAAGCAGTCAACCCATGGTGCATAAGACACCATGTGACAGCCTGGAGTGGTGGTGTATACCTGTAGTCCCTGGCTTTGGGAGGTGGAGACAGGAGGATCAGGAGCTCAGGGCCAGTTTAAGGCTACATGGTAACAGTAGAAAGGATAGAGCCTGTTTGATATAATTTGGACCCTTTGAGGTGTTACAAAGTCCCTTGTCATCTTTATAGGACATATGGGGTGGACAGCAAAATAATTGCATGTCTGAAAATGTAGGAATGAAGTATCAATTGCCTCTCTCTTCTGACATGCATTTGGGTATAGAAGTGTCTCTTTAAGTCATTTCTAGGTGAGGAATTAGCATGGTGGTGTCTTTCTCCTCTCCCGTGTACAGAGATTGACGGGGCACTTTGAGGCCAACCCCATGCCTGCCTAGGAATGTGAGCATGCACTTGAAGGAGGTCCCAGCACGAACTCTCCATCATGTGACCCCCACATTTCCACTCAGCAGGAACCCAGCCTTAATAGCACTGCTGCTTGGCCTCCTTGCCTTATCCCTGTTTGTGGATATAAAGTGGGCTGGCTATTCTGGCGTGCCTGGGGCTCAGTAGTCCCAGGTGACATAAACAGTGCCACCTACCACCCGTTACGCAGGGTGTGCGTCATCCAAGGGCTTCTGTCCTAACTTCTTTCTGTTGCTCCGATAAAGCACACTGACCAAAAGCAACTTGGGGAAGAAAGGGTTTATGTGCCTCATACTTCCAGTCTATCATCAGAGGAAGTCAGGGCAGCAGCTTAAAGCAGAAACCATGAAGGAACGCTGCTTGCTGGCTTGCCCACAGTGGACTGGGGTCCTCCTCCATCAATTAAGACATGCTACTTCCTCACAGACACATTCATAGACCAACCTGATAAGGCCTTCTCTCTCAGGTGATCCTAGGGTTTATAGACAGTTAATACAGCTTCATTTACTAACATCGGCCAACATGGTTCCTCCAGCATGGCTTTTTCATTCGTCATAAAGGGTGTTTGGTTTTCCTTGTCTTGCTGACTTTTCTAAAGAGGTCTAAGATTTCTGGATGCCACCCCCCCCCACTAGGCCAGTGAGCAGTGCAGATCCGACCCCTCCCACACAGGTATGCCGCCCTAGCTGATTTCACAGCATGTCTTAGGTGAGTGCAGCTGAAGAATCCCGAGCGTAGAGAAATGAATGTTTTAGTGACTTGCATGGACACCGTCTCCTTGGCTTTTCCAGTCTTCCCTGTGCCCTTGGCTTGCGTCCCTTTCATGAGTCTTGAGAGGCAGGTTGCCTTGCTTCAGCAAGCCTGCCTCCCTCCTTCCTACATTTTTGATCCGGGTCTCAGTAGCCTATGCTGACCAAGTGGACCTTGAATTTCTCATCTCCCTGACAGTTGTACACTACCAGGCCTGGCTTACTCAGTGCTGGGGATCGAACCCAGGGCTTCTTGCATGCTAGGCAAACACTCTACCACTAAGCTATACCCGCAGCTTCTTTCATCTGCAACTCTGGTTCTCCAGAGCCTTGGAACCCCAAATCCACAGTCTGGCTTGGGGTGGGGCATGGATACCCAACACCTCTCACAGTGTGCAAGTTTGTTTCTGTTCACCAGTACATTCATGTTCTGTACCAGTAAAGCCAGTAAAGCCAGAGTCGACCCCGGCTCAGAAAAGAGTCTGTCAATCAACTTCTCCCCTTGAGGAAAGCAGTCAACTCAGCTGGACTTGTTATTAGAAGAAAGAAAAAAAGAAGAAAGAAAAACCTAGCTTTGATTACTTTTCTTTTGACACAGTGAAGTTCTTTCTAAAGTTGTTCCTCAGTCTGCCATTGCTTGCCCCTCCCTACAACAGCCCCTCCCTCTGATCGCCTCTGTGCTAACCTAGATACAAATCGTAACTACCTTCGACAGTTCATACTGTCTGCAGTTGGCAAGGGAACGGAGGATTTTTTAAATGCTTGCCAGGCCTTAAGCTTAGCTAATCCGGGGCTTGCCTAGCATCCAGGAAGCCCTGGACTGGATCCCAGCACTGTATACACTGGCACTGGGCATGGTGGCATATGCCCATCATCCTAGCACTGCAGAGGTGGAGGCAGGAGGATCAGAAGTTCAACACCATCCACAACTACATAACGAGATGGAGACCAGCCTGGGCTATTAACCACATTCGTCAGCTCGAGCACAGAACTTATAGGGAGTCAAGAGGGATAACAGTTTCGACCCTTACCTCTAGAAGGGGCTACTGGGTGACTCTCCTGGGAGACTAAACAGGAAACCCGATTCACTAACATTTGTTCCTTTTGTTTGTTTGTTTTGTTTGTTTGTTTGGTTTTTTTTTTGTTTGTTTGTTTGTTTATTGAGACAGGGTTTCTCTGTGTAGCCCTGGCTGTCCTGGAACTCACTCTGTAGACCAGGCTGGCCTCGAACTTAGAAATCCGCCTGCCTCTGCCTCCTGAGTGCTGGGATTAAAGGTGTGCGCCACCACGCCCGGCCACATTTGTTCCTTTAAAAAACCTTTTCACCCTATAGCTAATGTCCTATGCCTTCTTAGTTTTTAAACAAATTTTTGGCAAGGTCTTACTGTGTCACCCTGGCTAACCTGGAACTTCCTATGTAGACCAGGATGGCCAACCTATGAACTCACAGAGATGCACTGCCTCCATCTCCAAGTGCTAACATTAATGGCATGTGTCACCATCCCTGGATTTCCCACCATTTAACCGTGTATCCCCGCTGTCTTCCCATGTCCATACGACACCTGTGACTATCCAGGTAGCTACAAAGCTTTTATTGGTCCAAAGCTTCCTGATTTGTGGAAATGGTTCCCACTTTATTAAACCTGAGCAATTTAATCAGGCTCCAGGAGAACTGACATGTCTGGTTTTCCCAGACATAAGTCATTATCATGTGAACCTTTCTTCCGCAGAGAAACTTTCCAGCAACTGAATATAGGGAAACTCCAAGTAACACACACACAACAGTTGGATAAATAGCCGATTGTGCCAGGGCTTCAGTGCCCCTCACTTTTTGCCAGCAGAGAGCATGTATCAGAGCTGGACCTAGTGGCACAAGCCTCTGGGAGGCTTAGGCAGGAGGATGGCTGGGAGTTTGAGACCAGCTTGGACCCTCATTCTAAACAAAGCATCAGACAAACAGCTAACAAGAATGTTATCCCCTCCAAAAACTAATGCAGAGGAATTAGCTTTGTTACTGTCTTTTTATGGAAGAAACAGTATCTTGTTTTTAATTTGTATTTTGTAATTATGAATAAAGATTTAGGCCTACTTTCTCATATTTATTAACCATTTAACTTTGTTCATTTTCTAGCTCTTTAATGTCTATTTATTTATTTGGCAATACTGGGGCTTGAACCCCAAGTCTCACAGAGCTATAGCCGTAGGCCTTGTCTTTGAACTCCTTTGTATTCTTTCCCATTGGATTTTCTAAGAATTCCTTTAATTGTTTTAAAAAGTATTTTATTTTATTATGTATATTTGTGGTTTGCTTGTGTGTATAGCTGTGTACTGTGTGTATGCCTGGTGGTTGGGAGGCCAGAAGCGGGCACCAAATGCCCTACAACCAGTTACCATGTTGAATTGGGAATTGAACCCAAGACCTCTGGAAGAGCACCCCGTGCTCTTAACCACTGAGCCATCTCTCCAGCCCTGCTTTACTTTTTTAATGTTTTAAAATCCAATGTATTATTACTGTGTACGTGTGTTGTATGTGTGTGCATGGCACACATGGGGAAGTCACAGGACAACTTTGGGGAGTCTGTCCGCTACACTGTGTGGATTTCAGGAGTTGAACTCAGCCGGGCAGGTTTGCATGGTGAGTGTTTTTACTAGCTGTCACCTCCTTGCTCCTGAAAATGTTTTTATAGACTAAGGCTGGAAGTTTGTGGTAAGGCAGACCAGCATGTCCTCTGTATTTAGGATTTGCTTGTTCATAAAGGTTAGAAGCAATGATCACAGGATCAAAGTCACGTCTGAAGGGATTTCGTGTGGCAGTCGGAGAATGGGTGGCTTTGAAAGCAGAGTCTCCTTGCAGCCTTGTGTGTCTTGACTTACCTTCAAGTTAAGCTCCAGAGTTTTCCGTGTCTCTCTAGGAGCAGGAAGCTAAAATGAACCAGCTGGGCAGGTGGACATGGTGACTGTTCTGTGTGGCAGCCACGGGACCACCCCACTGAGACCCTCTAGCCAGAGTCTCCCTGTTCACTCCTGAGAAGACCTTGCTCTCTGCCCCCACCGCCCTTCTCATTGGCTCCAGGCCTTGCTCAGAAGCAGGTAGCGAATGTTGAGACAACATTTGCAAGGATCCATTTGGACCCTACAGCTTCATCCAGGGTCTGATGCTTTTAGTTTTCATACAGTTTGTCAGGTTAGAAAAAATAGTCTTGTGTGTGTGTGTGTGTGTAACAGGAGAGAGATATCAAATTTGATCGTCCTTTATCTACCTCTATGTACCTTGGGTTTTGGTTTTTTTGTTTGGTTGGTTATTTGTTTTTGTTTTTGTTTTTGTTTTGAGGCAGGGTTCCTCCCCAGTCTGAAACTTAACCTTAAGGCTGGCTGGCCAGCGAGCCCCAGGGACCCTCCTGGAATAGCAAGTGTATGCCATCACATCTGGATTTTTTTATATGGGTTATGGGTTTGAACTCAGGTCCTCCTGGCTGTGGAGTAAATATTCTACCGACTGAGCTAGCTCCCCAGCCCCTAGAAAAATGGTAATTTCTAAAAAATGACCCTTGATGAAAGAAGTTATGCTTTTTTTTTTAAAGGCATTGAGTTATGGATGATAAAACAAAGTATTGTATACGGTGTATGTGTATGAGAGAAGGGAGACAGACAGACAGACATCAGAGAGAGAGAGAGAAGAAGACAGAGAGTGAGAGAGATAGAGATTGAAAGAGACAGAGAGAGAGACTGACTGATTGATTGATTCCCCGGAGCCAGAGTTACAGGCGGTTGTGAGCTCAGGGGCCATGAGTCTGCAAGAGCAGAATGAGCTCCTAACCACTGAGCCATCTCTCCAGCCCCTGGATTACATTTAGACCTTAAAATCCTCAGCCTCCCCTCTCAGCCGAGGGTGATAATCTCAATCTTTTTGATTGTTGATATTGTCACTGCACTTTAGTGGAATTATTGAGGATAATTAGAGCTACCTCACAGATTTCCCCCTTGACATTTTCACCGAGCGAAGCATTTGAGAGCAGGACAAAGTGGCAAAGAACAGGCCTGTGCCAATTTTTAAAGCAGAGGACCTAGCAGGCCTCGCTTGGGTTTTATGGTAGTGAGGTGACATGAAAAAAAATGAATCACTGTAATTACTCTCTTACATTGTTTGCTCAACTCACATTTGAATAAAATGGCAGAGAAACCTTCTAAATATCCTCATCACTGGGACCTAGAAAAATATACACATATGATGCAAATTAAAAAGCAGAGAAAATGACTGCCATTCAAGACGAACAGTACTGGGCGGGAGTTAGAATTTAGAATCAGAATGGCCATTATCGGGGTTGTTTTGCTTAAGGTTGCTTTTTTTTTTCTTTTTTTCTCCCCCTCTCTCTCTCTCTTTTTTTTTTTTTTTTTGCCCCTGCAAAATACTGGAGCCAGGGAGCTCTGGAGATGGCTCAGTGCTTGTTGTGTGAGCCTGGGAACCCGAGTTCAGAGTTCCAGCACCCATGCAGAGATGAGTGTGGCAGCATGTGCCTGTAACCCTAGTCCTTGGTGGTCAGAGACAGGTGGATCCTGGGGTGGGGGCGGGCATCCAGTCTGTGTAAAGTGAGCTTTAGATTTACTGTGAAAGACCCTGCCTCATCAAGTAAGATAGAGAGTAAGATACTTGACGCTGCTTCAAGCCTCCATTTGTGCACAGGTAAGCACATACCTGTGTGTACATATAGGCACAAACACATACAAGCCACCCATCCCCACACACATACCACATTACACCACACCACAGACACACACACACACACACACACACACACAATTGGAAGTTTTATTTTCTCTCCAGTGCTTTTTCCTTGGTTTGTTAATGTTTCTGGAAATCTGGATGAGAAACTAGGGCAGGAGACTTGCCAAAAGTTTTCAAAGCCAGCTTGCACTACACAGTAAGTTCCAGACCAGCCCAGGCTATGTAGCAAGACCCTTTTCTCAAGAACAAAGGAAGGAAAGGAGAGAAGATGGAAAATAGAGAGGAAGGAAGAAAAGGAGAGGAAGGAAAGACACGCTGAACAGATCTGGTTACAGTGAGGCCATCTTTAAGAAATGGACCGTCACCTGCATTTAGTCTCCCTCTGCATGTGGGACACAGTCAGTCCTCAACTGCAGGAAGCAGGGGACAGCATTTGGATTTGGACACCTCTTGAAGCAGGATTTACATTTACTTGATTTTGCTCCTCCGAGGCCAGGCTGCCCTGAGTGTGCATTGTGTAGCCCTCCTGGTGGTGACTGTGGCCTGGGAGAATGTTCTCAGGGTTGTTTCACTGTTTCAGGACTGTGTCCCTGTGACCTGAAGAACCAGTAAATGCCTTCTGCTTTTAATGACTTGTAAATTGTAACTCTTGTGTGGTTTGCATGGCTGCTGGTTGTTTCCTCCCACGCTCCCTCACTTTGCACTGGGAAGGTCTGGTGGGAATTCCCAGCGGGAAGGCAAAAAGGTCTGGAATGCCTGGATACCAGGTCAGAGCAGACTAGTCACCTGGAGTAGCTTGGCTAAAACAACCTAGGCTCCCCTGTCCAATAAGACTGCTTTCTGCATCAGCTCTGGGGTCAAATGAAATTTCTAGAACCTGGCCTAATGTCAAAGAAACAGTTTACTGACGTTGTGTGCCTGTAGGAAAGCATGTCTTTCTGGGCCATCTTAGGATGGAGCACAGAGCCAGGTCCTTGAAGGTTACTAGGTGATAGCTTAGACTATCACCTCAGCCACACTCTGACTGGGGACCAGATTAGGGAGCCCGATGCCTTTGTCTACAGCTCAGCCAGCCCTGATGCATGAGGCGAGAATCCCCTTCTCTTCCTAACACAGGATCTGCAAGGCTGGGGGTGGGGCAGGGCTGCTGTGCACTGGATCTGGAGGTGGTTTTGCAAGGTGAGAAGTTCGAGGCCCCGCAGTGATGTCAGTATGGCTCGTATCACTGACACAAATTTACATATAAAGTGGTAACATTCATCAGAACCTGCAGAATTGCGTGCTGAGATCTGGCTGCAGTACCAGACACAGAACAGATAATTGCACTTCACTTAGAAGAATAAAAACTCAGACGGGCACAATCACTGCACGTCTGTGCTCCAGCCCCACATGTCTCTGTTTGCAGAAGAGCGAGCATGGGCCCTGGCTTAGTCTGTCCTTTCATTCATCTGTCCTTCCTTCCCCCCTCAACCTCCTTGTATAGCAGGCTCTCATATAGCCCAGGGTATAGCTAAAGACAAACGTGGACATTCTGCCTCTGCTTCCTGAGTGCCGAGATTCCAGAAGCCATCACGCCCAGCATGATTGTCACTTTTGATGCAGGGGCCTGGGGTGTGTGTGTGTGTCACACACTGATTGTTCCTCCCTAGGGGATGTAGAATTTTTGCTGTTACTCAGTCCTCCGCTTTGCACAATGCCCGCTCCTGGCCCTGCCCACTTTAGTGGTCAGGCTCATAGCCTGAAGAAAGCCAGCGCCATGTTCCATGTACCCAGGGTTACGTACGACAGCTAATCCTAAATGGTAGAGTTGCTCTGTGAACTTTTAGGTGCCCACCCCTTTGGGGTAGTTCTCCTTTCCTGAACTATTTCATGCCAGCCTATTTCTCAGGTGGGGTCATTTGTAAAATCGCCTTTTGTGTCTGGTATTTAAATTTCTCAGCTATCTACTCCCGATAAGCTCCATGTGGCCAGGAAATTAAGACCCAAGACCATTGAGCTGCGCGTGTCAGCAGCCTGAGGTGCCCCTCCCCATAGCTCAGCTGTGAGGCTCACCCATTGACAGAGTTGCATCAAGAGATGGGTGCTGATCTTGTCGAGTTACTAATGGTGGACAGAGTGGAAGTGAATTAGGAAGACTTTAAAACTCTATCCAGGTCATTTTGCCAACATGTAGAAATGTGTTCTTCTAAAGAAGGGTTCTCAACCTGTGGGTCATGACCCCTTGGGGTTGAATGACCCTTTTACAGGGGTCCCTAAGACCATCCGAAAGCACAGATATTTACATCACAATCATAACAGTAGCAAAATTACAGTTATGAAGTAGCAAAAAAATAAGGTATGGTTGGGGGTCACCACAGCATGAAGAATGTATTAAAGGGTCGCAGCCTTAGGAAGGCTGAGAACATGTGAAGGCCTTTAAACCACTCTGGAACTGAAGCTATTTTTAAAAACATCTTTATTACATTTTACTTACCTTGTGTGAGAGAGCAGAAGCATATCTGCCCTGCACATAATGGAGGTCAGGAGACAGCTGGAAGGCGGGTTTATCCTTTCAGCATGTGGGCTCTGTGCATTAAATTCAGGTTGTCTGGCTTAGCAGTGGGCACCCTAACCTGGGGAGACATCCTGCCGGCCCTTATTTACTTGAAGTGGTGTGTGTGTGTGCATGTTGTGTGGTGTGTGTTTATTGGGCATGTTATAGACATGCTCGATTGTATATGGTTACACATGTGGGGGACAATGGTGGTGTGTTGTATGGGCATATATGTATGCATGATCAAATATGTGTGGGTGTATGTGTTTGTGTGTGTGTGTGTCTGTGTATGTGTGTGTTGTGGGCATGTATGTATACATGCTCAATTGTGTTTGGGTGCACATGTGGTGGGCTGTTGGTATGTGTGTTATATGGGCATGCATGTATGCATGCTTGTACATGTGTGGAGTGCACATGTGTGGGGGTGTTAGTGTGTGTTTGTATGGGCTTGTATGTATGCATGATTGAATGTGTGTAGGGGTGTGGGTGTGTATGTGTATGTTGTATGGGCATGTGTGTATACATGTGTATTGGGTGCACATGTTGGGGGGCTGTTGGTGGGTATGTTGTATGGGCATGCATGTATATATGACCAAACGTGTGTGGGTACACGTGTGTGTGTGTGTAGGTATATATACATGTGTGCATGTGTGTGTGGGTACAGGCCAGCAGTGATGTTGTATATCTTTCTCTATTACTATTCTAGTGGCTTCACTGAGCCTGGAACCCACTGTTTTAGCTAGACGGCTGGCCAGCAAGCCTCCGGGACCCACCTCGCTCCCACTCCCCAGAGCAGGGGATTACAAACACACTGCCAGGCCCAGCTTTATCATGGCTTCTGGGATCCGAACTCTGACCCTCCTGCTTCTGTGGCAAGCGCTTTACTGACTGAGCCATCTCTACAGGTCCAGTTTCTGTTTACTTTGAGGTCCTAGGGATGGAATCCAAGGCCTTGCATGTGCTCGGCAAATGCTCTACTCCTGAACAGCACCCCGTCTTTATTTAATGTAATTTTAATTGCTAATTGCTACTACACTAGACAGTGAGAGTCTATAAAGTAGCATGACGAATGAATGTGGTTCTCTCAGGATCCTTGGGGATAGATCTGGAATCCCCATAGACACCAGAATCTGGGGGTGTTTTAATATCTTATATAAAATGTTCTAATCTTGGCATCTAAGTGCCACACTTCATCCCATCTACTTTTTGCAGGATTTCTTGCAAACCTTGTTTTGAAACTGATTCGTGTTTGTTTTTATGTGTATGGGTGTCTGGCCTGCATATGTCTGTGTACCATATGTGAAGGTCAGAAGAGGGTGTTGGATCTTGTGGCACTGGAGTTCAAGATGGCTGATAGTCATTAGGTGGGTGCTAGGAATTGAACCTGGGTCCTCTGGAAAAGCAGCTGGGCTCTTGAACACCAAACCATCTTTCCAGGGTCCCCCCGAATTACTTTTAATACCTAATAGAGTGTTAGTGCCCTGCTAATAGTGGTTATACTGTAATACAGCGTCAGTACCCTGCTAATCGGCGTTATACTGTACTTTTAGGGAATACTGACAATATTTCTGTGTAACTCAGCTACATTCTGCCCTTAGTACTTCATTCTCAACTGTTTGAAAGTATGAATGGGGAACTGAGGCTGCCCCATGGTCAGTCTGGGCAACAGAAATCTGGGTGAGAAACTGAGACAGGGGAGGTATCCTATGCTAAGTGAACATTTTCCTTTAGCCCCCCACCCACCAGGGTTTGTGTGTAGGATTGAATTCAGGGTCTTCTGAATTCACCCTACCACCAAGACACATTTCAAACCTCAAAATAAGTTAAAAAAAAAAAAAAAAAGGACTGGCAAAGTGCTTACCCAGCATGCAATGCACAAGGCTGTATGCTCAATCTGCAGCATCAGAGTATGTGTCCAGGAGTTCATGCTTGTGACAACACACACACACACACACACACACACACACTTTTAAATAAATGCCATGTAAAAAGTGACTAGGTTAAAGGGCACAATACCGGTCCAGTGCTGGGCTCTGCTCGGGAAGAAGGGGTGTTGAGAAGCCCTGCCCAGCACTTGATGCTCAGAAGCCCTCCCATCCTGTGTTTCTCCTCTCCCAGGGGTACCAATGCTAAAGACTCATCCTGTTTGCCTTGCAGCCCCTGCCTCCTGCATGCTAGCTGCATTATCTCTCCTGCTCTGGGTCGCTGGTCCCGCCTTCTCCTGGTATTGCTGTGACCTTTGCTTCCTTTGGTTTCCTTCATTCTTTCTTGATTCTTTTCTGTCCCCTTTCACATAAAGATGGCTGGACTCTAGTTTCCCAAAAGCCACCAAATGAGATAAAGAATGCTTCCAGTTCTTATTAATGTCCCCACCCCATGTTTTCAAAGTGACAGCTGAATTCTCTTGGTATAGTTGCCCCTGGTTATGTTGACTGATGCCAAGTGTCCCCCAGCCCCTACCCTCGTCCCCTCCCCAGGAGTGCCGTCTTCCCACCTTCCAGGGTGTGTTTTATTGAAAATTAACCTTTCTGCAGGTCGGCCCCTTTGCTTGGGAAGAGCACCTCTCCTTCCAGTCTATGCGAGCCAAGTGTGGTAAATGTGTGTGTATGTGTGGTTAGCCCAAGAAAGCCAGCTCAGCCCCTGCAAGGCAGCAGCACGATTGTGACGTCAGCAGCAGCCAAAATCAACATCTCCAGGATGGCAATGGGACCAGCCTGCTGTGTGACACGCTGTCCTTGCACCCATCCAGCACAAGAGCCTGGCTTCTCCATCTGGGTCCCCATTGCTGGAACATCGCCATTTTGAACCTACCTCCACATGGCAGAATAAGAGCCCTTACATACGGTGGTGCCTGCTGAAGCAAGGGGATCATCTGGCTCTGGAAGGGACTCCACAGAGAACTGTACATGTGCAGGAGCCTATGCCTGCATCAGGGCCAAGGAGCCACAACTGGGCAAGACTCAACTGAAGCAGTGGACACATCTGCCTATGGCATGCCCCTGCCCAGAGCAGGCGCCCTTCCACGGCACAGAAAGTCCTTCTGCCTAAAAACCATGGCCTACTTGTGGCGAACTAGACTCAAGTGTCAAAGAGGCGCTTCCAGAAGACAATGCCCACCTGTGCTAAGCGTGGAAAGGACAGTAGGTCACCAGGAGCAACTATTTTTTTTCTTTCATATGACAAACCTTTGTGACCCCATGTGATAGTGAATGCTTGCACCTGCTCTTCGTGGGATTTAAGTGACCCATTGAGGAATGAAGGAGGAGGGATCCCAGTGATGGTTGCTGGGCTGTGGCCCGATCTTGCATGACTGGCAAGAAGGGATGTGACTGGTATAGGCATGGGGTGGCTTCTCTTCCCATGCCACTGCACCGGTCTTTGTGACACTTGGCTATCTGAGAGGGTTCTAGGGATGGGAGATGTTGCTTTTGTGAGGGTATCCTGGAGCATTATGCAATAGTGTGGTAATTTGGCTAAATATACTATGAATGGAAACTAATGGGTCATGAGAGTACTAAGTCCTTGATTTCATGGCTTCTGTAAATTCAGTCAACAACCACATGTTCTCAAAACAGAGAAAAACATGAATCGGGGGTAATAACATATACTTGTGATCCCAGCACTCAGGAGGTGGAGATGGAAGGGTCAGAAGGCCACACTCAGCTACAGAGAGGATCTGAGGCTAACCCAGGCTGATAAACAGCTTCGGCATGCTAAGGTATTCTGTCAGACGGCAGCCTTAAAAGCTGGGTGCTAAACCAGATAGTTCCCTACCACAGTGCCTCATTGGATTCCTGGAGCTAAGGTAGTAGGCTACTGGGGGGCATAGAGGAAATAGTCCATTCAAATTCCTGGCACAGACCCCGTCACTGAGGGCCAGGTCTGTTATGGGAGAAGGCAAGGTTGCTAAGCAAGCATCATCCAAGGAAGGGACCCCACAGGATACTCCTCCTCAAACCACCCCAAACTGTAGTTAAATTACATCTGTGTATTGCCTAAGACAGATTCACATACACACAAGAATCCCTTGATTGAAGTTGACTTTGTGTTGAAGCGTGGAGGTTTGTTAGAACTCAGACATGAAGACGCGTTCCCGGTGGGCTGTGGTGGAGCACACCGCAAGCCATGGGTGTCTTCATAGGCCCAGTTCTCTCTCCTGGATAGGAAGTGGTAGGAAGGGCCACATCTACAGATGGTTCAGCTGCCTTCAGATGGTCCATTCCCAGCTAGGAACGGTCTCTTATTCAGGGTCCCTGTTGATCCTTTGGGTACTGAGATTGGCCGGAATGTGTGGGGTCTTACTTCAGAAAAACTGCTCAGGCATGACTGTGGGTTTATGGAAGTGCACATGTGTGCATGCGTGTGGATCGCTCCAGGTATCATTCTTTGGAAACACCGTTGCCCTTGCATTTTGAGACAGGGCCTTTTATTGGCCCAAAGTTTATCAATTAGGCGAGGCTGTCAGGCAGCACACCCAGGGAGCCTCTCGTTTCTGGCTTCTCAGCCCTGGGCTTACAAGTGTTGGGGGATCATGCCTGGCTTTTTAAATGGGTCCTGGGAATCCAATTCAGATCCTCATGCTTGCACAGAAGGCACCTTGTTGACTGATCCATCTCCCCAATTTTCACTCAGATACATGTTTTGCTTAAAATATCAATGATAGTTGTGGATATTCTAGAAGGCTGTTCATGAGTCCCAAGCCAAGGACTGTGTGTGTGTGTATGTGTGGTGTGTGTGTGTGTGTGTGTGTGTGTGTGTGTGTGTGTTGCATGGTGTATATGTGTGATGTGTGTGTGTGCTGCATGGTATATGTTTGTGTGTTTGTGTGTGTGTGTGTGTGTGTGCACACTGCATGGTGTACAGATATATGTGTGGGTATCCACAGAGGCCTGAGGAAGGCATCAGGTGTCCTCCTCTGTCAATGCTACACCTTAATTTTCCTTTGACTCAGGGGTCTCACCCTGAACCCGAAGCTCCTATCTCTTGGCTAGACTGGCCAGCAAGTCTTAGTGATCTCGTCTCTCTGGCCTGCTCAGCACTGGAGTCGCAGGTGTATGAAGGTTACACTTGCTTTGCAGTTGAGCTCTCTCTCCAACATCCCCCACCCCTTTTGAACAGGCTCTCCTGTATTCCAGACTGAGGATGACCTTAAACTTGTGACTGGGCCTCCGCCTCAGGAGTGCTGGGATTACCATCCGGCACCACCATGCTCATGACTGGGGGTCAAACTCAGGGTGTTATATATACTAGGCAAGTATTTTACCAACTGAGCTCCCTCCCCAGTCCCCCTAGACCAAGGAGACTTGCTGTGGGTACTGATAGACCACCAGGGAATGTCCCCAAACCCCAGGTTTCCTCTCTTATCCACCGGATCTTCACCCATCTTTCCCCTGAAGTCACGGTGGTATCTGCAGCACCATGGGTCTCAGTGTGTTTGTCTGGTAGAACTATTGAGTCATAATTTTTGTTTCTATTTTTTTTTTTAAATCTCACTTTTCCAAAACCCACTTCTCTTTAAAACATGTTTTAATTTCATTTCATTGTCTAGCTGGTGCATAGTCTTGTGGCTTGGCTCCTTTGCAAGGATCTCTGGGGGAAGATAGTCATGGGTTGTATCATGCTCATTGGCTGATTGGTTACAAGTCCATCTCTGACTTCTGTTTTCACCAAGATGGGGACTCACTGCTGTGCCCCTTAGAACATCTGGAGTTCACTGCCATTGCTTTGTGGGTGGAGGTCGAAGGTGAAGCATGCAGGGCACCAGGAGAGAAGCAGTGCTACCTCAGAGGGATGACAGGCTGTGATGAGCCACTCTACCTGGCTGTGGAGACTGTACTTAGATCAAGTGACAGTGTCTTTGAATTCGTTTCTCCTTAAAACAATGTCTCGTGTAGCCTAGACTGGCCCCAGCATTGCTATATAGCTAAGGATGATTTGCTCTTCTGATCCTCCCACCTCTACCTCCCAAGTGTTGACCTTACAGGTGTGTGCCACCACACCCGTTTTCTTTGGTGCTTGGGGTCAAACCCGGGGCTGTGTGCATGTTAGGTAAGTCCTCTGTTAATTAAGCCACAACCTCAACTTAGTTTTTATTAGTAATAGTATCTTTGAAATCCATGTTGAAAGCAGGTCGGCGATGCCTTGCCCTGCAGGAGGGAGGACTTGAGCCTTTGATCTCCACACACAGCCTGGATCTTCAAAGCCTCTGTTCCCAGTGGTACCTGTGAACAGCGAGGGCTTCGTGGAAGCAGACAGATGGTGTTCACATCACAGCTTAACCAGTTCAGTGGTCCCCATCTACCCCAAATATTGACCCACACGGAGGGATTGAGTTCCAGTGTGGGTGGGACCAACATGCCCTCTAAGACAGTCACTATCTACATTAATGAATAAAACTAAGGATAGGTTGGTAGGTAGGTGTCAGGGAAGGGAGGAAGGGGAGGAAGAGGAGGGGAGAAGAGGAAGAGGAAGAGGAAGAGGAAAAAGAAAAGGAGGAGGAGGAGGAAGAGGAGGAAGAGGAGGAAGAGGAGGAAGAGGCAGTTTCACTCTGTAGCTCAGGCTGTTTTTAAACTCATAGCAATCCTCCTGCCCCAGGCTCCCAAGTATTGGGATTATAGGTTCGAGCTATCACAGCCTTCTGATTTCTTTTGTTAAAAACTGGTTATGTGCTCACTGGTGGATCATTCTGTTACTACTATGACGTCTCCCAGTGCTGCTGTTCTTCTTATTAAAGAGCGAGTTCTCAGAAGCTTCAAGAGACGACAAATGGTGGTGGGCCCTTGTTTGAGGTTAGGGCAAGGTTTGCTAAGCCTCTGTGCCAGTGTGAGGATGTCACCACTGTGTTCTCCTTCACCTCATTCCCAGCTGGAGTTCTGGCTTGGGATAAGTCCATCCCGGGCTCTTCCACCATCCTGCTCATTGCCGTGAGTGTATTGAGTAGGCTTCAAATCCTGCCCAGGAGACTGCAATGTGGAGCTGACACAGGAGGAGCTAGTGACGTTTGTGCTTGCACTAATACTGTTCTGGATGCTGTTAGTACTGCTGAGTATTAACAACAGTTAATACTGTTGAATGATAGGATCTTGCAGAAAACCTCACAGTAGCCACAATCTGGGTTTTGATTTCAAGATAGCTCAGACAGTACAGGGCTGGGGTTGGTCCAGCACAAAAGCTTCCCAGACTGAGCCGTGATGTATTTGGTCTGTACGGTTTGAGAGTGTCTGGTATCAGATGGTTCAGCGACTGCACAGCCGTCTCCAGCCCCCAGTTTCATCAATTTCAATTCCTTTCCTTCTAAAGCAAGATACCCAGCTGTTCCCTTCTTCTTCCTCCTGCCCTGGGGACTCAGCACAAGTAGGTAGATGCCTGGTCCCTGGTCACTTAAGAGTGAGTGCTGGGAGGGATGCATGTCCCCGGTAAGTGACTTCAGCAGTGTCAGATTGGAATTGGGAGTTCACAGGGAGCACAGCACCCATGAGACACTGGCCTGGAACCAGGATGCAAGAGAATGAAAAGGCAGAGGGAAGTGGTGGAAATGGAGGCTCCATGAACCTCAGTTTTCTCTGTTCAGACCCTAGTGCCACAGCCTGGGTAGCAAGCCACACCAGACAGGAAGCAGGTGTCAGGTAGGCAAAGCTGGAGGGAATAGAAAGCAGCCTTGGGGCTCCCAGCTGTAGGCCAGGCTCCCACCATCTCTTCCAACCACCCCTTGTAAAATCTCGGCAGCCTCCACTCCTACTGCTCCCTCTGAGCATTTTTGGCTAGCATGGGATTAGTGAGGGATCCCCAGTTACTTCTGAATGTTCTAGTAAGTAAAGCAACTTGTCAGAGATGCCCGGTAACACACATGAGGAGAGGGCTGAAGAACCAGGGCATGGTAGGACTTAAGCCCCGGGGCATCACTGGAGTATCCCCAACCCACCCCACCCCAACCCCCACCACTTTATTTAGAGGAGCTGAAGGATCATCTGGAAGTTGTCAATAGCAAATTCTATTTAATTGAAATTTGAAAATGTCTAGCCCAGCTGGGAAGGAGCACCAAAGTTCCCTCAGGGGTCAGGGGGTTGAGAATCAGCCAGCACATACATGTGTGTTTGCATGGACAGCCACAGCCCATTAATCACTGTGTACATGAGGCGTGTATTTAGATGTAAGATGCTCTGTCTAATAAGATTAATAAATCATTGGTTTATGCAAGGTCACTGAACAAATTTGTGTCTTTTTATACTTAATATCTCTGAGTCCTTATATTTCTTTATGATAAGCTTCCCATGTCTGCTGTGCTATTCATAGTTGGATAAAAACCTAGAATGTTTGCTTGTAGTATTTAAGGAGGGACCATGAAAATGCGGGCTGGTGGGTCAGGTTGGCAGAATCCCAGGACTGACGCATAGCAAAGTTCTTGGCAGTTGCACACTAGAAAATGTGCTCACAGCTCGCCCCCTCGTACAGTGTTATCTTGATAATTTTCTGTGTCATGTGAGAAGTGGAACTCAATGATCGAGTTAGCCAATGGGCATCAAGAAGACCGGGTCAGAGGCCAGATGTCCTTCCCCTGACTGCTGTGAAGTTTCAGAATGCTTCCTAAGTTTTTATTCTCCATCTTTTTACGCCAGTTCTGAGAGTTGTCTAACTTGACAGAGTGACCCTTATTGATTTGAGTGAAAATTGTCTCAGAGTAAAAATTTCCAGAAATAAAGCAGTTTTAAAACTCCAGGGAGACTCCACTTTTATTGATAAATGCTAAAAAAAATGCATTACACATAAATTGTACAGGGTCTCTAAGTCCATAGGCTGTGTCTGGCAGTGGGGAAGATTGGACCAGGAGTCATATATGTGCACTGTGTACGTGGGCAGAGCCATCTAGACTTTGACATGTGACAGGAGGTTGTCATCCACAAAGTTCTCTTCAGAGCCCTGCAATTAAGTTACTAAAATTAATAAATAAATATTAGGAAATAAAGAGTTAGTGAGATGGCGCAATGAGGGAAGGTACTTGCCTCCAAGCCTGCTGACCTGAGTTCTAGTCTCAGATCATGTATGATAGAAGGGAAAAAAACTGACTCTTCCAAATTGTCTTCTGATCTCCATACTTGTGCTGTGGCATATCCACACACATGCACGCACACGATCATTTTTAATCACAAAACATGCTTAAAGCAATCATATGTATAGCTATGTTCTCTGCATGTGCATGTACATATACAATATGCAGAGCTATGCTTTTAGCCATGGACCCAGGTGATAGCTTATTAAAAAGCACTCATGACTATTGTCTATTTTTAAAATCATGGACAGCCCTCCCATGCTGGGACTGCAGCACAGGGGCCCGACCCTCCAGAGGCTCGGCCTCTGCCTGGCAAGCAGGATTGCTTTACAGAGACATGGCCAGGGACAGCTCTGGCTTTGCGTGGTCACTGTTAAGCCGGTGGATCGAGCATCCCAGTTGGACTGTGTTGCCTGCCTCTGAGGGACCAGCTGGTGACTTTGAATGATTTTATTTCAGCCAGACTCAGGCCCTGAACTGATTTTGTCCGAGGAAGAACAGAGTGACAATGAGGACAAGGGAGAGGTGGAGCCGGGCACCGTGGAGGATCAGCGCAGCGTAATCCTTCACCTCATCTCGCAGCTCAAACTGGGCATGGACTTAACCAAGGTAGGCTGATGCTGTCTGGTGGCGGTCTCTGGCTGCAGGCCTTTCCTGTCACCTGTTCTCTCGCTGTGGTGAGGTGGGGAAGCCAGACTAGGGAAAGGCCAGAATTGGCTTCTAGGGAGGATATTTTAGAAATATCTGGAAAGAACACACACACACACAAAGGCATATGCATATGTACTCCTTGCTCTCACACGCACAAACATACACAAATGTGCAAGCCACGTGACACACATACCCCTCATAAGCACACAGATGCCACAACATACAAACACCCAAACATACACAAATGTGCAAGACATGTGACACACACCCCTCATAAACGTGCAAATGCCACAACATACACACACACACACATACACACACACGCGGCCTCACATAAAAACACAGAAACATACAGATACCTCACATACTGTATACACACACACAGACATACATCACACACATACAGATATCTCCCACCACACACGTCTCATATACACTAAAACACAGACACTTCTCATGCCATACACAGGCACACATATGTTTACATACCATTCACATAGACTCCTCACATCACATCACAGCTCCATATGGGGGGGAGGGAGGTGTTTCATGTAGACCAGGCTGAGCTTACACTCCTGTTTGTTGTCAAGGTTGGCCTTGAACTCGTGACTATTCTGCTTCCTTCACCTCCTGGGACTGTAATGAATATCACCACTTCTGGCCTTTATTCTTTCTCTTCTTTTTCCTCTCTCTGTCTTTTTCATTCTTACTTTCTGTCTGTCTGTCTTTGCTTTTCTTTAGATAGGACTTTGATGTATATTATCAAGCCTGGTCTCACATCCTGGGCTCAAGTCATACTCCTATTTGGGTCCCACAGTTCTGGCTGTGGGTGTACACCACCACATCCAGCCAGGAAGGCCATTTTTGGATGGCTTCTGATTCAAAATGGAGAGCCTCATTTGGCTCCCCAGAGCTACTGTGTGCTTACTGTTTGCTCTCCATGGTAGTGTCCTAGAGATTAGAGTAGCCTGCAGAGGTCAGAGGTCATTGTGACATCACAGCCATGGAGAGAAACCCAGAAGGAGAAAGTATCTGCCCAGCCTTGAGGCCTTCTGAAGGCTGCCATTAACCTTTACAGCAATTCTATAAGGGGTGGGTGGCTTTGTTGGTGACTCCAAACCCATAGGTGGGCGAAGAGAGTCACAGCCCTGCAGGCACCCAGAGTTCTTCGTGAGTGCATATAGGAAGTCTAGTGTCCAGCCACTCATGTCCTATTGAAGGGCAGACACCTCACCTCTCACCTCAGCTGTCGCCTCGTTCTGGAGGCAGCTCCCCAAGTGAACTGAATGTTGCCTGGAGTCACAGGGCACTGAGAGATGATGGAGAGTCGGGACTTTACAATTTGGTTTATGTAAAGATCATAGTGCCACTCTGGAGGGGTCATAGGGATGGAAGGTGGGATGCAGAGGACACTGAGTGATTGTGTCTCATTCGGACCTTTGTGAAAGGCCACAGTGTGATGCTGGGCTGTGTGGTATGGCTGAAGAATAACCAGCAGAGAGACCCTGTAGCCTGCACAGGGTAGGAGCGCACTGTGAAGATCAGCCAGGGCACTGTGAATGTAAGCCTGCCTTTTTAAAACAGTGGGGTTTTATTTATTGAGACTGGGCCTCACTGTAGCCCAGGCTGCCCTTGAACTTGCCACATAGCTGAGGAACACCCAGAGATCCAGAACCTCAGATTTCGACCTCCCAAGTGCTGAGATGTCAGGTATGCGCCAGCACATCTGACTCCATTTTGCTTTTTTAGGAACAGGGTCTCATGTATCCCAACCTGACCTTGGACTCACTGTATAGCCAAAGGTAACTTTGGATTTCTGACACTCCCACCTCTAAGTCCTGAGTTGTGGGGATTATAGGAGTGTGTCACCATTCCTGGTTGATGCAGTTAATGGGACTTGAACCCAGGGCTCTGTGTATGCTAGGCAAGCTATCTCCCCAGTTCAGAAAGTTGCCTTGAAATGTTTTCAGAGGTTTCAGTATAGGTGTCTGATATCTTGGTGACTGCTACTTTAAATAGGGCCCACACTAAGCACCTCCAAGTTCCTTGTTTCTTCCTTCTCCTGCAGCGCATGGCTGATCCTGCGCCTCTGCTGCTGAGTAAGGTCTGCTTGGCACCATGCAGACTACTGTAGTTTAAGCTTCTTGCTTAATAAATCTGCTGAAGACGCTTGGCTTTTTAAATAGCTGCCTATCTTTGGTGGTTACATAAGACTCTGAGATGATGCTCCAGTTAATGCTGAGGGCGTGTAGGTGGCAAGGTCCCCGAGTGCCATCTAAAATCCTAGTGTTTCCAAATTGTGGGTCTCAACCTACCAGTGGGTTGTAAAACCAATTTAGTGGGTCAGACAGAGACATTTTTAAGGCGTGAACTGTGACAGAAAATATAAGAGTATGGTAACACCCTTTGATGTCAGTTCTATTGCGCTGGGTCACAGTGCAAAATGTTCTCATTGTGGGTCCCGCTTTTAAAATGGCTTGCAAAATTTCAGGGCTGGAATCGTGGATGATATGAGCAACTGAGAAATTGAAATTGCTCAGATCCAATATGGAAGGACACAGAAGCCTGGTGGGAGCTATCTGACGGCCGGCTGACCATCCAGGGGGCTCTGTAGAGGGCTCTTGTCTGGAGCTGGGAAGTTTGCATGATTATTTTATTAGCTTGTGATTGCATTTCCAGAGGCATAGCCTAATCCTGAAACTGCAGACACTGCCTTGATCTAATGCCCAATTGGTTACTTGGAAGGAGAGTGAAAAATTAATTTCAAACTCTTTCCATCTAACAAAATATTGTGTTAGTGGTTTTTGCAATAGTTCAGGCACCATAAGATGGGGGGAAGGAATTTCCTTAAGGAAATCTAATCAGGTCTGTTGGGTAAGTAAAGAAACAGGAATAGACTAGGGAGATGGCACACACACACATACACACATAAACACACATGTACATATGTGGTATATATAAATAAATACATATGCATATATATATATTACACATGTATGTGTATATGTATATTCCCAATGCTAAGAAGGCAGAGGTGGATCCCCAGGGTTGAAAGCCAGGCGACCTAGCTTAGTCGATCAATTCTAGTGAGAGATCCTGTCTCAGAAAACAAGGTGGATAGTACTGAAGGAATGGTACCCAAAGTTGTCCCCTGGCATCCACATGCACATGTACGTATGTGCACATCACTCGTATACATATGTGCATCTGCACATACATGCAAAAATGAAAAGAGTGGGGGAGGGGAGGAAAAAGTACTTGCCTGTTATTTGTAAAGTTCTCTGGTTTCTGAATCCTGGATGAACTCTGGTAGCCCTGGACCCCTTTACTTCTTGGATTCACACTGGACGTTTTCTCCTATCTGAAAATAGAGCATCATGTGGCTGGCCCCTGAGGTTTCGAACTGATATGTCTTTGAGGGAAAAAAAGTACCTGTTCCCAGCATCTTTCACAGGAGTGTGGTGTGTTCCCTGCAGGAGGCAGGGGACTGTCACTCTGTCTGCTGCCCTCCTGGCTATGTGATGATCTATGTCAGATTTTCTAAACTAAAACGCAGCTACTCCTGGATTGGCGTAATTATTGCCCTCTGAATCCCCGGCATGGGTCTCCTTTATTTATTTATTTTTAACTTCCCCTAAAGTAGTTCATTGTCTTAATTACGTTAATGGGAGGAAAGGCAGTCCTTATTGATGGCTCCATAAATCTGCAGCCAGACGGCTTGATGCCATCAGTCTAAACAGTGGGGCCATCACTTATCCTGTCGGAGAAAGACAGCCCAATTAGGACTCATGCGCTTCTTGGCTCAATATCTCTGGTGTCCAGAACTGATTTGTTTAGAAACACACCGAGAAAGGAAAGACAAGCCTCCACCCCCACCCGCCCCAAGGACGCTGAGGGAAGGAAACTGAGACTGGACCAGAGAGCTGTTGGAGGGAAACGCTGACAGGCTTTGGAGCCAGTCTGGTGTTGATCTTCTCAAGTCCTAGCAGTACCCCAGGTGAGAGAGGAGGGCCACGGTGGAGACATCTGAAAGGATGCAGATCTGGTTGGTGGGCCCTGGTGCTGGCTGTGAACCCTAATCCCTAAGTATGATGGTTAATTACTGTCAGCCCGACAGACCTGAGTCACCTCGGAAACCAGCTTCTGCGCATGTCTGTGAGGGATGTCTTAGCCTGGGCTCACTGAGGGGGCACCAAGTCCCTGATGATGTTGAAAGGAGAAATGAGAATGAGCGTTCCTGCGTGGCTCTCCGTGTCACTCACGGCTGCTTCTCTTTCTCCTCGGCTTACCTCCATAAGGGTTCTAGCTGCTAAAACCTACAGCTCGACTGGCCAGTTGTACTGCCCCCTCATTACCGTGAGCCACGTCTGACAAGAAAGAACACAGGAAATCTGGGCTCACGGTTTTAAAAAGGACACAGCGTGTCACAGTAGGGAAGGCAGGCTGAGGCAGCTGGCCAAGTTAAGTCAGGAAGCTGAGGGAGATCAATGCTGGCTCTCAATGCCAGTTCTCACTGTGGCTCAGTCTTGGACCTGAGCCCGTGGAATGGTGCCACTTAGCATGCAGGGCGGATCTCCCCTCATATGTTGAACGGTTTTAGAAACCTCATCAAAGCGTATCTGGTGTACAAAGGGGAGTGTCTAGAGGTGTGTCTCCTGAGTGATTTCTGAATCCATTCAAATTGACAGTGAAGATTAATCATTTCAGAGCCCTGAAGTGGTTCAGGGGAGGGGGAAGACAAGAGTGTTGGGAACATTTGTTTGAGTGGTCTTACTTGCTTGTCCAATGGAAGAGTGGCACAGCCTGGCCACACAGAGCTCAGCAGACATCGTCACCTGACTGCAGACCCACACAGAACGTGAGGAAAAGGGGCTGTCCCCAGGCTGAGTGTAGAGTGCGCGCCTGGTCAGAGACATCCTTGGACAGCTGGATCCTCAGTTTAGTTGAATCGTGGCTGAAAGAATATTAGGAAGTCTGCCTAGTTTGCTTAGTTGTCATCTGATGACTCTTTTCTTCTTCCTGCATTTGACCGAGGAAAGCAGATAGATGCAGACATGCAAATCAGCCCTCTATCATCTAGAGACAAGTTAACATTCTGAGGCTTTGAATGGATTTACTTGGATTGTGTTCTATGCTTGATTTTATATCTTGCTGCTGCTTTTTACATGGCTTTTAATGACAGATAAATAATATTAAGAGCTGTCTGCTAAACCGTGCCCCCAGTGGGGTTGGATTCCTCTGATTTCCTATGAAACCACTACACTTTGAACACGTCTGCCTGCTTTTTCTCTTCTGGACGTCTTTTCTTTTATATCCAAATCACTTGCAAGGAGGTTTTTAGAAGGCCCAGTGTGCAGGGCTGGATGGATGGCTCAGTTGTTAGCAGGGGCTGATCTTGCAGATTCAGTTCCCCACACCCTAGTGGCTCACAGCCCCTTATAATGCCTATTCCAGGGGGATGTGACGCCCTCTGCTGGCTTCCACAGGCACCTGCACTCACATGTGCACACATGCAGACACATAATTACACATAAAACCAATCTCTTTTTTCTTTTCTTTGTAAAGGAAACCTGGCATGATATCCAGGATCAGTTATCGTAGATCCCTGGTGTCCTGCCAGCTTTGAAACCCCATGAGTCCATGTGGGAAGGAGCCAAGCAAGGCTGTCGGTGGCAGAGAGAGAGAGGCAAGCCTCCAAGCTGTTGTAGGCAGCAACCTGAGGAGAGGTTTCTTAATCCCTCAAGAGGCCTCAAATCGGGTATCACAGAAAGGAACTCCATGACGAGTCATCGTGGAGAAGATTGAGAGGTTATGGCAAGATTTTAATATGGATTTTGAGCACTAGGGTTTAAAAGAACGAGAGGCTCTTTGAGAGAAAGAGTTAAGCATGACTGGGATGGTGGGTTTGGGCTTTTCAGAGTCACCCTTTGTTCCCCTCATAACCAGAGCATAGCTAGGGCTTTGCAATGAAAAGATTATTCCATTTATTTACTTTGCAGGGCCACTGCATATGTAAAACCAAAGAACAACTTTTGGGAGTCAACTCTTGCCATCTACCATGTAGTACCCAGAGACTGAACTCAGGGGAGGCGAGCATGGCAGCACCTTAATCACTGACCAACTTTGGTGGGTTTTTTTTTTTTCCAAAGTGTTTCGAGGAATTTAAAGAGTGTGGGGGTCGGGGTAGGGGATGGTTGAGGCAAAGCAGTCAGGATTATAACTAACAAGGTAAAGGTTGCAGATTCCAGGGATGCAGGAAGTTCTGACATCCTCACTGTCAACAAAGTTAGTAGTCATAACTGTATTCACGAGGATCCCAGTAAGGACCTGGGACAGGAGTGAGGTGACATGCTGGGGCCCTCCCTTAGCCTGGCTTCCTGCCTCTGTGCTGGCAGCCTGTACAGCAGCTTGTGGGAACCGTGTTCCTGGGGTCTTAACCCTCAGCCACTAAGAGGCTTCAGCTATGCTCCATGCCCAGGGCCCCGTTTCTGAATTCCATGTTCTCTCTCCTTCCTCTCTCAAGCTAGTCCAGGCTAGAGAAAGCACTGCTATGCAGCTGAGTGGATGGCCCTGAGGCCTGACACGGGAGTTATTTTATGGGGACCCTAGGGCCGTGGGAGGTGACAGTAATACATCATAGCTGTCTGCATCTCCAGCTCAGATGACCTCTGTTTGCTTTAGATGACCTGGTCAATGGATTGTAGGAACTTGGGGTTGTGCAGGCCTAGAGTGACCACTGGGTTCCCTTTGGACCAGCCTGGTTTCCCTTTGTGCATGTGCCTCCTTCAGTCAGTCACAGTGGGTAACAGACCAGGGACTGGCCCAGCCATCTCCCTTCAGATGGTCATGCAACTTAAGTCCCCTTCCTGGTCATATCTTGGTTTCCCAAGGCTCTGTCTTGTGAAGCAGTTCCATGGATGCACCTACGACATTCCTTCCTCTCCCCCAGGGTGCCTTTGTGCACAAAAATGCCTTTGTAGCATTTGCCAGTAAACGGGTCCCATCTCTGGCCCCTGCCTGGATTGTGTTGGTTGCACATCTTAAACACTTAAACACTAATGGTAATGGTGTCCGCCTGGCCTCTGGGACCAACGCTACACAGTGGCTCTTTCGGGAAAAGCACCACGAATGCTCCTGTAGCTGGGGTGGGCAGGAGGAATAAGAAAAGCCTTTCTGGGCAGAAAAAAAGAAAAAAAAAGAAAAAAGAAAAAAGAAAAAAAGAAAAGAAAAGATGACTCAATGGGTAAAGGTACTTGAGGCAAGCCTGGCGGTGTGAGTTAAACCCCCACATCCCACATGGCAGGAGGTCCTACAAGCCTTCCTCTTGCCACCACATGAGTACCATAGCAAGTGCCCCCCCAATAATGAATAAATAATTAACATGTAATAATTTTTAAAAAGTAGCTTTTCTCGGGATGACAGGCCTGGAATAAAGGAGGTGTGCTATCAGAGACACAGAATGTACAAGGAGTTCTCATGGGGACGGGGGAGGGGAGTGGGCAATGTGGAGGGGAGAATGAGTGACCGCGTGCTCTTGTAATGACTCAAGTGAGCAAAGAAGAAAGTCATGCAGGACAGTCCTGTGAACAAATTTGGGTTGACATCAACAAAGCTGTCACCTAACCCTTTTGGCTTGTCACTGATGCAGGAGTTTCCATCAAGGGCCTCACACCCGGGCTTGGGCCTCTGGATCTTACTCTGCTGTGGCTGCAGCCCCTCCCACCAGCTCTCACAAGCCCTGTTGCCTTGTGTCCCTGGTGCAGGTGGTGCTCCCCACATTCATTCTGGAGAAGCGGTCCTTGCTGGAGATGTACGCAGACTTTATGGCGCACCCTGACCTGCTGCTGGCCATCACTGCCGGGGCGACGCCAGAGGAGAGAGTCATTAGCTTCGTGGAGTATTATCTTACAGCCTTCCACGAGGGCCGCAAAGGCACCCTGGCCAAGAAGCCCTACAACCCCATCATCGGCGAGACCTTTCACTGCTCCTGGGAGGTTCCTAAGGACAGAGTCAAGTCGAAGTGGACTTCCCCCACCCTCCCATTAGTGTTCACGAGCATCCAATGACCGACGACCCTTCTAAAAGCTATAAGCTCAGGTTTGTGGCTGAGCAGGTATCCCATCATCCGCCCATCTCCTGCTTCTACTGTGAGTGCAAGGAGAAGAGACTGTGTGTCAACACTCACGTATGGACCAAAAGCAAGTTCATGGGCATGTCCGTGGGGGTCTCTATGATAGGGGAAGGTAAGCCATCTTAGCGAATCGGAGTCTTACCTAGCACCCTTTGCATTGAGATGAACATCGGTTACTTTTGTGCATGGATTTTATTTGTAAATGGGGGTGGGAGGGTGGGAAAGGGGGATGGATGCCAGACCAGGTTGGCTGATTTCCCAATGGTCCCAAGTGCTGGATGGAAGGGATGGGTCACAGCTTCTTGGTCACCTGCATCATCACACACAGTGTGGTTTGCACACTCTGCCTTCTAGAATCTTCCTTTTTCTGATGGTTCGTGGATGTTAGGGCTGGCCCTAGATGGGGGAACCACACATGAGTATGTGACTGTAAGTGTGTCCCCCCTCACCAGTGTTCTGGTGCCCAGGCCAGGAAGATTACAGAGTTGCCTGCTGAAAGATTCTCATAGGAGTCCCTCAAGTCTTAGGCTCTGCAGGGAACGCTGTAGTGAGAACAGGCTGACCATTCACTGGGGTGGACAGCACGTTCTAATCTTACGAAGACCTTTGTTCATTGTGTGGAGAAACCCTCAAGCCCTGTTAGGTCGAGGTGTCTCATCACGTCTATTTAACTCACGTTTAGTCACAGATCTATTAGAGATTCTACAACTCCCATCCTAGAAAACAAAAAACAAACAAACAAAAAACCCACAGAATTTTAGTTTCAGCCTCTTGGCTTCTCGAGAGTCCTTCTCAGACCCTTCATTGAAGATATTTTTATTGTGAGCATTTAAGTTTTTAGAAATTATATATGTGTGTGTATACACATACATATTCTATATATGCATGCATTATATATGTGTGTGTATACATATACATATATATAGCGAGAAGAGAGAGGATGTATGGAGGGAAGAGGGAGGGAAGAAGAGAGGGAGCGGGAGAGACGACTTGCAGGAAGTGGTTCCCTCTTTCCACCATGTGGATTCTAGGGTATCAAACTCAGATCTTCAGCTTTGCGGCAAGCACCTTTACCTGCTGAGCCGTCTCTGCAGCTCTACCATTGGTAGAGCTTGTTGGCCGGGCACTTACAGGTGCTGGGCACAGTCCTAGATACTTGAGTAAGTGAGGAAGAAGAAACCCCCACATCCCCTGTAGCTGTGTGAAGCGTCTACCATTCCTGTGTCTGGGGAATAAACAAGAGGGAGCCATCTGAGTTCTGTGTTGAGAACCAAGTGCCATAAGGAAAGAGACAGGAAGTGGTCCGGGAGGGGCAGGGTGAGCTGCTCGTGAGAAGGCCTCCCTGAGATGGGGCTTCAAGAGCAAGGTGTGGGCATCCTGAGGAATGCTTTCACAGACTTCTACTCGGGTAAAACCAGGTTTCTTTGAGGAAAAGAATTCAGGTCCAGCCAGTATTAAACAGGACTGGAGTTTAGTAAGACATTTAAAACATTGATTTAAGTGTGGGGAGAGGAAGAAAATAGAAGAGGTGCCACTCTCACACAAGGGCGTCAGCTCTTGGGGACATGACCTCAAACACCTTAGCAACAGGCATATCTGTGTGTGTGCGATTTTTTTTTTTTTTTTTGGCTTCTCTAATTCTGTCATGAAAGGTCACTAAAACATCCCCCCCTTTTCTCTTTCTGGTAACGAGGTGGTGAGTAACACCTGGAGTACCCTAGGTTAGATGTCTTAGCCACTGTTCTATTACTGTGAAGAGTTATGATGACCAAGGCAACTTATAAACAGAAACATTTAACTGAGGGCTTATTTATAATTTCAGAGGGTGAAGCCATGATCATGGAGGGAGCATGGCAGAGGGCGGGTGGGTGTGTGGGCAGGCAGGCAGGCATGGTGACGGAGCAGTAGCTGAGAGCTCACGTCTGATCTGAATGTTTAAGACAGAGCTAGACCAGGCCTTTGATACCTCAGAGCCAACCCCCAGAGACACACCTCCTCCTCCAAGGCCACACCTCCTCCTCCAAGGCCACACCTCCTGATCCTTCCTAAACAGTTCCACCAACTAGAGACCAAGCATTCAAACAAATGAGCCTATGGGGACCATTCCCATTTAAACCTCCATGAGAGGTCTATCGAGTTCTCAGTGTTGTGAGCATCTTGAAAAGGTGTAGGTTAGCTTTGAATGGTAGTACACACCTTTAGTCTCAGCACTTGGGAGGCAGATCTCTGAGTTCAGGGATAGCCTGGTCTACAAAGTGAATTCTAGGAAAAGAAAAAAAAAATTGTAGGGAAAGGAATAGACCATTTCATGTATAGGCCATCAGGATGGTTTATTGCTATTTAACTTTTAAAAAACTTATAAGTACATATAATTAATTGACTAATTAATTAATTATATGTATGTGTGTAATGCACATGTGCAGGTCAGAGGGCAACCTGTCAGGACTCAGTTCTCTCTATCCTCCAGGTGGATCCCGGGAATTGAACTCAGGTCATCAGCTAGGAGGCTTTAGGGGACCACTAAGGCCTAACCTGTAACAGTCCAGTTGTGTTCTGAGGTGGGGAGTGCTGAGGGGTGTGCCTGTGGCTGTGAGGGCCAGGAGCACTGAGGAGGGTTTTCTTTCTGTCTATAATTTTTAGTGGGGAGGTGTGTGTGCTGAGAGACGATTTTCTATTATTGTACTGACTCTCTTCATTCTTGCTGTGTAGCCCAGCTGGCCCTGAATTTTATAAGCTTTGGCCACCACATCTGGTTCTTTACTGAGGCCATGATTTTTTAAAAAATTACACACACACACACACACACACACACACACACACACACTACATATATGCATGTGTGCAAGGCACAGTGAACATATGAAAGTCAGGAGTCAGCTTTCCAAGCATGTAGGACCCACAGATTAAACTCTGACTCTCCCATCATCTGCAGGTCCTTTTGCTGAGCTACCTTGCTGGTCCCCGGTGAGGCTTTTGCTGTGAACAACTGGAAGGGTGTGTAGCTCCAAATTGAGTGAAGAGGGAACGGAGGAAGAATGTAGGGTCACTGCTGGTTAAGTGTGGTGCTCCTGTGGAGAGCTTACACTCTGCCAGGGGAATCCCTGGCCCAGGTAAAATTATGTCATGTAAAGGCCAAGGAGTTTGCTCTAAGAACCCTGGCCCCTGCTGTCCTCCCACAGGGAGGGGTATGGAGGCTTTAGCAGAGGCGGAGAGGCCACCACAGAAGCATGGGAGGAGTAAGCAGCTGTGGAAGGCCATGCCGGTCACCTCTAAGAAGATAAGATATGACTACTGGTGTCTGGCCCAGAGGTCACAGGTGACCTGGGTAGGCTTTGTCTGTTGTTGTCTGAGTGCAGACCCTTCATTCAGGGTCTGGGTCCCTTCAAGCAGGATCTGGAGAGAGTAAATACAGGCAGTGGTATTTGTGGGCAGAGTGCTGAGGGAGCGTATGTGGAGGGCAGCCTGTATGATCTCTCGTACTCAGGACTTCTTGAATGTACAACCTTCTGTTCTGGATGGGAAATCAGAATCTAAGACGCTTTCAGAAACTTCTGCATATCACAGGTTCAGGACCATGTGAGGGCCATGGCAAGAGCAGAATGGTGTCTTCAAGTCCTTAAAAGGGTAGAGCCAGGGCTGCCTAGACCTGTCCTGGAGGAGGTGTGAGGTCAGGCATTTCCTTATGGGCCTGTCCTCTGCCCTCAGTCAGGCTCCCCCTCCTATACTCAGCCTTCTCCCCAGATGCAGGCCAGAGTGCCACCCTGGGCAGCAAGCCCAAGGGTGGGTCCACAGCTGTGGAGACAGTTGTGTGGTCTAATGGAAAGCTCAGAGGAGGCAAAGGCCCCAGAGGAAGGTTTATGTTTGCAGTGACCTGTATCCTTGGGTCTACAGTTAGAAACAGAACAATTTAGTCTCTCTTCATCGAAAAACAAAACTTGGGGCCAGCAAGATGGCTTAGTAGGCTAGAGGCAGAGCTGAAAACCCAAGATTAATTGACCCACATGGTGGAAGGAAAGAATCAATCCCCACAAGTTAGCTTCTGGATCACACACACATACACACACACACACACACACACACACACACACACAACACACACAGAGGCACACACCCTAGAACACATACACTATACATGAATAAAAACTAGAAAAAAATTGGTATTTGGGTTATTCTATGTGATTTTAATACTTATTCTAAATTCTCCACAGAGCATGTCCTTTAGCTGTTTTTGTTGTTGGTTTTTTTCTTCCCTTTTGTTTTTATAAGGGAGGTTCATTTTGTAGTTCTGTAACTTATTATGTAGCCCAGGCTATCCTAGAGGCCTGCACCATTATACCCAGTAGCATCAACGCTTTGTAGATGAAGTACAGATGTTTTCTAGAGACCACTACCACTTTGCCAGGTTTCTGCCTGTTTCATGCAATACCACAAGCCTGTTTATCTCCATATTGATGACGGACTTAGAAAGCCCACTTCTTCAGGTGGCCTACTTCACCAGTCATCTGACAGGCGACTGGCACTGCCTTGGTGTGGGTCCTGCAAGCAGATGAGTATCCAGACGCCCTGGTTAAGGTCAGGAAGCTTAGCCTCAAGTGGGACCACAGAAGACATTGTGGTGAGGTTGCAGCATCAGGGAGACAAGTTGCCCATCTGGAAGGCAGTTACTGTCTTGTGTCCTTTACTGTTGCTGTGGTAAAATACGGACAGGAGAAACTTAAGGGAGAAAGGTTGTGTGGCTCACAGTTCCAGGTTACAGATCATCATGGCAGGAAAGTCACAGGCAGCAGAAGCTTGAGAGAACTGGTCACACACCGAGTCCCCATCAGAAGGGAACAGTAAACTCAAGGCGATTATCTTACTTTTCAGTCCGGAACCCCAGCCCATGCATGACATGGCACTGTTCGCGTTCTAGATGGCCCTTCCCACCTCAGCTGATCCAATTAAAACCCCTCACAGGCACGCCCACAGGCCACCCTAATCTACACTCCCTTCCCAAGTGACCTACATCAGGCCAAGTCTACAATGAGAGCTAATCCTCCTCAAAGTACACAGCCATCAACACCTGCAGTGTATATGGGGGCCTAGAAGTGACTGGAAGCTTCTTCCAGAGTCCAGGGGCTTCTTCCCTTCCAGAAGAGGGTCCTCCCTGGGGCTGTGGCCAGTGCTTGGGGAATCAGGGAACTTAGAAGTAGAACTGAGGGGTGACAGGAACATCCTGGTGGCCTTTTTCCTTTTTGTTTGAGGCAGGGCAGACCCTGGTTTCACTGTGTCACCCAGGTAGGCCTTGAGTTTTCAATCCTCCTGCCTCAGCCTTTGGATGACAGGTGTGGACCAGCACACCCTGTGACTTCTCTCTGCAGTCTTCTACTCTAGCTGTTGCGTTTTGTCTTCTGCAAAGCCCAAGTCAGAAGCCAGGATGGTGTGAATGTGGGGTCTCACTGTCTTATTGATGATCTGAGTGTATCATCTGATTCCCCTATTGATGATGTGAGTGTAGCATCTTATTCTCCTATTGATGATGCGAGTGTAGCATCTTATTCTCCTATTGATGATGTGAATGTAGCATCTTATTCTCTATTGATGATGTGAGTGTAGCATCTAACTCCCCTACTAAGCGTGTGGCTGGAATCTCTGTGTCCCATCTACCCTACTCCGTGTACATGTGCAGTCTCTCTTCTCCCTTCCTTGACTTCCTCCCATCTCTAGATCTTTGTCTTTTCAGGAGAGAAGTAGGGACTGGCAATGCCTCTTAGGTTCTGTCTCCATTCATCAGTTGTCCCCTGCTTACACTGAAACCATGATCCTTACTGTCCTGGGAGGTTGTGGAGTTTGAGGGGCCCCATACTAGGAGCTCTCGGGAGGCTGGTGACCAATGGGCACCCAGTCCTCCTGGGGAAATGTTAGTACCAGTCTTTACTCTTGTTGGTTGGAGAATCAGGAGCCTTGGGAGGGAACACCACAAACCACTTCTGGTCATGTATATGCAGTTAAAGAATGGAGCTGTCAGCCATGTAGGCTCCTGGTACCTTAACGGTGGGTGCCCTTGTCTCAGTACTGAAGGAGAGCAGGGAGAGACATGCAGGGCAAGGTGTTTGTTTACAGGGTCCTCTCACACACTAGCTGCCCTGGAGCAAGACTGGAGGCTTTCCTTCCTTGTTGATCTGCTCCTTGAAGCATGTTCCCTTTCTACATTAATTTGTCCTTGGCACCATTCCCCTAGTGCCTTGATCACAGTCACTATGGTATCTTTGCTCAGTGATTAGTATCCACCCAGCTAACAGAGCAGGTCTACCTTGCTCGTGGTATTTCTCAGAGCTCCACATACAGATAACAACACACAGAGCAGTGAACCAAGAGCTCTGTTGAGGTGAGAGGCATGGGCTGTGTTGCAGGGCCTCCTGGATCTCCCACCCACGTGTTCCCATTCCTCATGCTCTCTGCCTGTTCATGCCGGCCTGACTCTCCCTCTCTCCTGGAGGTGTGCTTCGGCTCCTGGACCATGGGGAAGAATACGTCTTCACACTACCCAGTGCCTACGCCCGATCCATCCTCACCGTCCCATGGGTGGAGCTTGGAGGGAAGGTCAACATCAGCTGTGCCAAGACTGGGTACTCTGCCACTGTGACATTCCACACGAAGCCCTTCTATGGTGGGAAAGTCCACAGGTAGGAAGTGGCCAGGACTCTGGCTGTTTTTCTCTTTATGTCTGAGTCCCCTCACCCTCAGAAGAAACTAGGTGTGGTAGGCACAGCTGTAATTCAAAGAATCAGAAGTTCAAGGTCGTTCTTGGATACTTAGTGAGGCTAGCTTGGACTGCATAAGATCTTGTCTTAAACGAAACAAAACAACAAGAACAAAAAAAGCCCAAATAGATAGAGTCCTAGCCAGGCAAAATACCACTTAACTATAAGCCCAGCCCTCTGGAGGTGGACTTTCAAATTCCAGGCCAGCCTAGGCCTACTGAGCAAACTCCAGGCTAGCTTGGGTAACATAGTAAGACCTTGTCTCCAAAAAGTCAAGGGCTAGGGCCGTATCTTACTAGTAGAGTGTTTACCTGACATGCACAAAGACCTGAGTTCAATTCCCTGGCACTTTTTGTCCAAACAAAACAAAACAAGCCGGGTGGTGGTGGCGCACGCCTTTAATCCCAGCACTTGGGAGGCAGAGGCAGGCGGATTTCTGAGTTCGAGGCCAGCCTGGTCTACAGAGTGAGTTCCAGGACAGCCCGGGCTACACAGAGAAACCCTGTCTCGAAAAACCAAAAAAAAAAAAAAAAAAAAAAAAACCAAAACAAAGGATGATATGCAGTAGATGAGACAACTATCAAGACAGAGCGAATAGTCTTGTTTGAAGAAGCACCTCTCTCCTTCACTTCATAGGTGAGGCTTTGGGGCCTCCTAGCTCATCATTTATGGGGGGTCTGGTGGTACTACCGAAGACTCCCAGAGGATAAATGGCCTTTTAGCCCTTCTCTTTCTGATGTGGCGCTCTGCAAGCACAGGCATTATGGCGGTCCCCATTTCTCAGCACCTGGAGTCTTGGGTGTATAAGCCACAGACTATGTCACTATCTTTAGAAGCTGGGGAAATCAGGTCTTGAACTAAGGGAGAGGTCACTATTGGAAGAAGGGCAGACTTTTTCTATAGCCCTAATTGGAACAAGCATGCCACTATGCAGACCTCAAATCCCTCAGTCACACACACACTCACACACCACACACACACACACACACACACAGAGCAGTGTGCTGGAGTTATGTTGATTATGTCTTTCTTCCCAGCATTCAGTTGTCATACTGGCAGCTGAAAGACAATGGAGGGATCATCAGAAGTGTTGCCCACTGCACAGCATTTGCTAGATTTGACCCCTTAACTCTGCACCATCAGACGTGCCTATGAGGAGCCTAAATGGTTCTTAGGTCAAGGAAGGTGGCTTCCAAGCCTACACTAAAAACTGGAAATGTGGGCTAGAGAGATGGCTCAGAGCTTACAAATGCTTACTGTTCTTGCAGAGGACCAGAGGTCAGTTCCCAGCACCCACACTAGATGGCTCACAACCACCTGTAATTCCAGCTTCAAGTCACCTGCCTCAAGTCATACTCAGCATGTATATACCTCTCCCCCAATACGTGTAGTAAAAATAAAAATAGAAAAGGCAAACTGAAAACTCAGTACAAGCTGGACCACTGGATGCAGAGGACTTGGCTCCAGGGGCATTTCTTCCCACGCAGACGGAGAGGTCTGGTTTCCCCAAACATGCTAAGGGAGGCAGTTTCCACAGGCCTCTTATTAACATCATTGTGTATGTGCATGTATGAGGGTGGGGATGTGGAGATCAGAGGACCACTCTGTGAGGCTGTCTCCCTCCTTCTACCTTTACATGGATTCTAAGGACCTCATTTAGGTTACCAGCCTGGCGTGGCTAACACCTATACTTGGTAAGCCATCTTACCAGTTCTCCACTGGGGCTTTTAAAAAGAGCTTGAAAGTGGTCATCCAGGTGTTGCTGAGTCCACAGGTACTGCCATGAGCTAGCAGGCGGTGCCATGAAGCCAGTGTTGGCTCAGCCTTCATCTGGGTATGTGTGGTGCTGGGTAGATAGATATACAGACTGTAGGGTCTGGGAGCCGCCCATGCTTCATCCGCACCCAGAACTGACCTTCTGGTGATTGGATTTTTTGCTGTAGCATTCGTTGTTAAGACAAGTTGCCAATACAGCCTAGACAGGCCTTAAGTTTGCAATCCTCCTGCCTCTGCCCCAAATGCTGGAATTACTCAGGCATGCACCACAATGTTTGGCAGAGAACCAAAGACCTTATTTAAGGAAGGAAAAGTTCACCCAACACTCTTTCCATGGTAAAAATGTAGCACTAGGAGATGCTGTTTTGGGGAGGAGGGAATATGTTTTACTGTTGGATCATGCCCGTGACAGAAGGCATCTTATATAATCACCGTGCTTGTCTCTTGGAGCAGTGAAGCAGGCTGACAGCTTTTACTGTTGATCCATCTTCATCTGAATTGGTTTTACCTCAGAGTTTTTCTTTTCTGTCCCTTCTTTCCTTTTCTTCTTCTCTTCTGTTCTCTTTTTTGATTCAAAGTCTATCTGCTTAGTCCTGGCTAGCCTCATTCTTGCCTAGGTTACCCTACCTCTGTTTCCTAAGTGCTCAGGGTTACAGGCATGGGCCCACAGCCCCAGCTACCTTCTTTTCTTGTTCTAATTAAGAATATTATAACTTCTTTTAAGAGCCAGTCTTTGAGCCAAACTGTAAACCAACTCCTTCTTCTTAAACTGCCTTTTGAAAAGTCTCTGGACCCGAGTCCCCCTTTTTGATTCATTTGACCTGCTCATTAATTCAGAGTCACAGCTGAAGTGAAACACAACCCAACCAACACCATCGTCTGCAAAGCGCACGGCGAGTGGAACGGCACCTTGGAGTTCACCTACAGCAACGGGGAGACCAAAGTCATTGACACGACCAGCCTGCCTGTGTATCCTAAGAAGCTTAGACCTCTGGAGAAGCAGGGGCCCATGGAGTCCAGGTATGCCTGTCTCCACCTTGGCTGATGGATCCGTGGGGAACTTCAGCAGCATAGCTAATAGCAAAGGACCAGAGTGTGCATTCTTTAGCCTTTGAAACACTCCTCGTCCATTAGGGATGGACCCGTGGAGCGATCACTTGGGTGGTTCTGCAGCTACAGAGTGTGCTACCATCCACCATCTGGTAGACGTGTGCTGCCTGTTCTGAAAAAGCTTGTCCACTGCCGGACTCTTGGTTGATTGTAAAGTAATCCAAGAGTTGCTGGTAATTGAAAGAGCTATGCAGGGAAACAGCAAGACTCTTTCTTGACAGTTATTTTTAAAATATTGAGTGTGGGCATGGGTCATGGAGTCAACTGCACACAACCTGTGCTTCTGGGAGATGCAGGTGCAGCTTAGGGACCATTAGATTTAAACACACAAGCTCACTTTAATCTCATATTCTATTTCTGGGGGATCTATCTGTTGGCACAGGAAATTATTAAATTCAGAAAAGATTAAAACATGTTTATTTTTGAGAAAACAGTTCAAGAAAGAGAAACCATCTACACTCATACCCGGCATTTGGAAAATGGTTAAGTAAATTATGAAACATCCACATAATTAATATGTCCCACTATATGCTCTGTCATGTGACCACTGAAAGTGACAGCTATACAGGTCCACAAGCAGATTGTTCATAGAAGATGCTATTTTGATATTTCAATCTAAGCCAACACGGCCCATGGGTCCAACTGGGACATGACTGATTTACCAAAAGGTTTTCTTCTATATTCATTTTATGTTTATGTGTATTTGCATGTGTGTGTTACAGTACACACATGGAAATCAGAGGATAGTTCTTCCACCATGTAGACTCTTGAGATCCAATTAGGTTGTCAGGCTTGGTACCCTCTTCCTGGGTACTGGAAAATCCAGCCATATTCATTCACAGCAGTGAGTAGCAAATACAACTTCTATGTGTAGAGACATGAACGCTCCCCCACCCGCCCTGTTGGGCCATGGCTGCAGGAAGAGAAAAGGGTATGTTAGAGAGGTAGTCCACCACCAGGCCCCACTGCTTCTGAGGGGCATTCCCAGGATGAGGTAATGAAGAAGAGGTCAGCTCAGGAACTTTGGAACACCTGTCCCCCACAGAAGGGAGAGGCTAATTAACATTCCTGGTCAGCTCAGGAACTTTGGAAAGGTCATGGGACACTTGCCAGATGGGAGAGGCTGATTAACATTCCTCAGACCACAGGGGAGGGAACCCACCTGCGGGTGGGGAAGGCCCAGAGCACATAGACTCATTCCGCAGGACAGACCAACCCTTGCCACCTACAGACAAGGGAGGTCCTTGCCACCTCATTCCCTAAAGACCAATCAGTATAAAAGTCACACTGTTCTGCCAGTCATATTGTGCCTAGTCACTGTTTCTCTAGTCTACCTCTTTAACTGTATAAAAACTGACCAAACAGGCTGCCCGGGGTTGCTGCCTCTCCAGGTGCAGTACAACCCCAATACGTTGGAACAATAAAATTCCTCTTGCTCTTTGCATTGATTCACAACTCTGCATGGTTCACTCAGGGGGTCCCAGGTAAGCTAAGGCTCCCAAGAGTCTTACAGTTAAGCTGCTCCTTGGTTAGCTTCTGGGTACTTGGAACCCTGTGAGGATCAGGGAAGGGACCCAGTGCCAGAGTTAGAGAGGGGTTGCTATGTTTTCTTCTTCCTCCGTATGTATTTAAACATAGTGCTGGGCATAGTGGCACATGCCTACCTATAAACTAATGCTCAGGAGGCTGAGGCAGGAAACCAAGCTGAAAAGTCCATCCTGGACTTACACTGTAAGACCCTGATTCAGGAAACAGTAACAAAGACAGCATGAGGCTCACTCCAGGGAAACTGAGTTCTCTACTTAAGGCTGGGAGTGGCTGCTCTACATCCCAGTCCCCACCATCTCTGCTGGGTCCCAGGCCTCCCTTATCTGTGAGTCAGAGAGGCCACCAGCATCACTTGTGTGTTAATTGAGCTCTACTGTGGTGCCAGCCTCTTCCCCATGGCAGACTCCCCCAGCAGAGTGGGCTGATGATACTGCGTCCGCTCATTACCCCCTCCTCCTAGCTCGGCATTCAGGGCTTTCCTTAGGCAGGTTCCCTCTCCTGTACTCACTTGACATGAGTTTTCTCTGCCAATTGCAGTCACTAGTAATATAGCCACCCATGTCATTGGGTCATGAGGATTAAATGAGTGTCTCTAAGATGTTTATAGGGGTGCCTGGTAAGAGCTGTGTATACCTGCTGTCCCTGGTGTGGATGGGGGGAAGGACTCAGCCTGCTCTTTCCAGTAGCTTTCACCTCCAGAGCTCTACTCAGAACATGAGGAAGTCTTGCTGTTTGCAACAGGTAGTGTGGAGGCAGCAGACGTGTAACCAAGGAGCCCTGAATCCACCCCTGGCTCTTGTGTTTCAGGACACCTCCCTGGAGTCCCACAGACAGGGGCCTAAATGCCCTTCCTTGTCTGGCCACTGTCATTGTAAGACTCTAATGAGCACAGCTTTAGTTTACCGGAGACCCCCTGAGTGAACCATGCAGAGAAGAGAAATCGCTGCAAAAAGCAAGAGGAATTTTTAATGTTCCAGCAGGCTAGGGCCATCCTGCATCCCAAAAGAGGAGGCGACCCTGTGTGGCTTGTTCAACGGACATTTATACAGTCTCTAGGGGTAGCAGCCATTAGGCACAATGTGACTGGCAGAACAGCGACCTTTTAAACTGATTGGTCCCCAGGGAATGAGGCGGCAAGGACCTTCCTTGTCTGTGTGTGGTCAATGGTCCATTGTCCATGTGCTCTGGGACCCCTCCCCAGTTGGAGGTCAGTCCCTACCCCCTGTAGTCTGGGAAATGTTAATTAGCCTCTGCCTTCTAGAGGGGAGGGGTGCCTAAACATTTTATGACCTTTCTTTTCCAGGAGGGGAGGGGTCTGGTGGAATTTTCTTCTTCATCATCACAGTAGCTGGCCTAGCCAATAGCTCCCTTTACTGTTCATCTTTCTAGGAACCTCTGGCAGGAAGTCACCCACTACCTGAGGCTTGGGGACATCGATGCAGCCACAGAGCAGAAGCGGCGTCTAGAGGAGAGGCAGAGGATGGAGGAGAGGAAACGGGAGACCCTTCACACACCATGGCGACCCAAGTATTTCATCCCAGAGGTAACCCTGGCCTGCTACCAGGCTCTAGCCCTGATTAAGATCACCTCAACTTTTATTATTGAGACAGTTGGACAGACAGGGGCCACACAGGCCCTGGGGGGAGCAGGACAGAGTGTGGCTCTGGTTCAAGTTGGGGGTTGGAATTTAGGTTCCCGTTTCCCCAGTAAGGTCTTGGCATCTCATACCATCTTGAGGGCAGAAGTATGTAGCTGACACTTCTCCTGGAGTATCCTGCCCTCAAAAACCCTTCTAGCCAGCCAGGCCTGGAAGGAGAGGACTGGGGTTCTGCTCTACAACTATTCCCACCTACCTGGTTGGTCCCCCTGCTGCCTCTCCATTGGGTACTGCCACAGAATGACCTCCTGTGGGGCACATGGAAGGGACACAGCTTAGCAGAGGCCTCTGCCTGAAACCACTGCCCCCACTCCTACCCCTCAGGGAAGCAGGCAAGGTGCTAGATGTCCATCTGAAGCCAACCTTAGTTTCGTCTCCTGTGGCTGTGATAAAACACCCTGACAAAAGCAACTCAGGGGAGAAAGGGTTATTTGGCTCACAATTCCTGGTCACAGTGCATCATGGTCCATCACCGTGGACAGGTAAAGGTCCTTGAGGCAGCTAGTCACATCTGTGGTTAAGGTCAGAGAGCATGAATTTACAGAAGAACAGAGAAGTGAGCTATTGCTTAGCAGTTTAGGCTTCCGAGGTCTTCCCACTTGAATTAACATAACCAAGAGGATTCTGCACAGACACAGGCCTACCTAATCTAGACAGCCTCTCCCCATCCTGCCTAATTGATTCCAGATTGTGTCGAGGTGTCACAGGGTTGTTTAGGAAGTAATTGGGGTGGGGCCTGGGGAATAGCTCAGTTTGTTTCCGTGCCACCCCTGGAGGTGAAGGCAGGATCCCCCTCAGCTGTGTAGTGAGCCTGGTGGCTGTCGAAATGGGCTATTATTTTTTTTATTTTTTAATTTTTTATTGGAACTTTTATTTACATTTCAGGTGTTTTCCCCTTATCCCCTTTCCCCCCTCCCTCCCAGGAACTCCCTATCCCTTCCCCCCTCCTCCTGCCTCTATGATGGTGTACCCACACCCACCCTCCCCACCCTCGAATACCACCCCCCACGATGTCCAGCCTTCATGGGACCAAGAATCTCTTCTCCCACTTATATATAGCTCCCTTGCATATATAGCTGGAGAGTCAAGAGTTTTTATCTCCCATCCAGATAACAGACTGATGCTTAGTGAGGAGCCAGGACTGAGTTGTTACGAAGATCAGATCTGTATGATGCTAAGGGGTTATACAAACTCAAATGCCCATAGCCAATTGGAGCGGGTCAGTGGGCCCACGTGTCGCTACTCTCTTAGCCCCTGCTATGATGGGTTGTTGGGTCTGGCTGTTGGCTGTGGGGTGAGCTAGGGCACCCTAGTGGCATGGATGGGGGAGGGGAACTTATGAACAGAAACAGGAAGTAGAGGCTGAGGCTGTGGCTGGAAGGCCAGATTTCGGTTCAGATTTGAAGGTACTTGGGAAACTGTCTTGAAGGGTCTCCTGTGTGGATGAGGGAAATTCTTGAAGCTTTCCTTGAGGAGGAGAGACCTGTTTTTCAGAGAGCTTGCCTGACTTATGTGGAAATTTATTCATGAAAAAAAAAAACAAACAAACAAAAATAAAACTACTACTTGAAGTTCTATCTCCAGGGTTTGGTAAAAGCCACCATGTCTGTGACAGGACGAGGGACACATGTCACCCTGACATAAGGATGCTTAGGTTCCATCTGTGTACTTCCTTCAGGTTCATCACCTGATTACAGATGCTCTTTTCCTTGCCTGGTGGCTGAATGGTGGTGTTTCCTCTGTGGCTTCTGTCCTCAGATGCACTGTGACGAATACCTGCCAAAGAGCCTTTACTGGGTGTGCGGGCTTTCACATCATTGGTCTGTGTGCCTCCTCCCTTCACATCCGGGTGACTCTGAGTCTTCATCCAGTCAGCCTCTCTTTTCTAGCCTCAGTGTCCCAAAATTCTCTCTTGCCAAGGCATCTAGAGAGAAGAAGCTGCCAAGACCTCCTTTATCTTGGTCATTTCTGGGACTTCCTTTAGAAGCAAATGTGTATTTTTTATCTCAGTTAGGCAAGGAGAAATGTATCCTCAGATAAACCCCCAGAAAGGGCAGGGAAAACCATCAGATAGGCCTGGTGTGCAGTGTAGGCATTGGGTCTTGGCTGGTGCTGTGTAGGCTCCATGTACCAGAGGCTGGCTGGGTGGGAGGTATCCTTGCTTCTTGATTCTACTGTGAGGTCCCCTCCTTTCACCTCCTTCCTTCTCTTTCAGGGCGATGGCTGGGTGTACTTTAACCCCCTCTGGAAGACACACTGATGGGCAGAGGTGCAGTGCTTCCCTGTAATAGGCCTGGTTTTGTAGGAATTAAAGTGGTACAGTATCAAGATTCTGTTGGCATTTGCTGAAATCTCTTGTTAGCATCCAAGTCAGAGAGAGGGGTTACATACTGTGAAACGTGCACCCCGCCCCCCCAAATTACGCCTGAGGATTTTCTTCAAGAGCAGCTGAGGCACATGGGCATATCCCGCACCCACCGAGGCTGACCTGGGTAACCGTGAGCTCTTTTTATTCATGAGGTTTGGTGTTATTTCTCACGTTGCCATGGTCGTTTTGCCATGAAGGTCTTTTCCACTCACCAGCTCCTGTCACAATGCAGGCTGAAGTGACACGGCCCATTGAAGTCCCAGTCTGAAAAAGGAGCTCATTCCTGGCAGAAGGGTGAGTGGTTACCCTTTGCCGAAACTTGTTCTGATCCAAGTCCAAGGTTATCTGTTCACATCCTGGAAAGAGCAAGTAGGCCTTCCAGTTGAACAAGGGGACAGGAAGCTACTGGAGGCAGATACGGAGCATTCTAGAAGGGAGCGACTCCTGAGGAATCAGAGCCAGGCTCACCAGGTGGTTTTATCCAGCCTTTCCAACACTTCTCATGCCCAGGAGCTTGAAATGCTGTGTTCCTCACAGCAGAAATCACAGTGTCGTGACAAAGGGCTCTGGAAGGTCAATACACGCATGCGTACACTACATGGACCACCACTGCCTCATATCTAGTTGGGGAAAAAGAACAAATAGTCTTGTTTCTTTTTCTTAATTTTGACCCAAGCTGCCAGAACACCTCTGTAACTAGGACAGACATGAGCCCCCACTGTCCCAGCTGAGAATGTCTTCAGCCTTCTCACAGGTCAAACATGGACCAAACAAAATTGAGAAAATGAACATCTAATTTGATTTTCTGCTCAATGCTTAATTTATTTTTTAACTTGCCACCCCAATGATATTTATAAATTTCAGTAGCATGAATGCTTCTCTGTAGTAATACTAATTTTGTGCCTTTTGTCCGCTTTCTTAAGACCAACTGTTGACACTTTGTAGATATTAGACAAATATATTTCGATTAAATACTTTTGTGTCTTGTGTGTGTTATTTTTAGGGTTTTAAAAGTTCTGATCAGTGGCTTAATCTCAAATCTTCTTGCTTAGGTACTAATAACAACCATACCTATATTTCTTTAAAAAAATTAAAATATGTATTGTGTGTGTGCATGAGCTTGCAAAGGGTGTGGGATCCCTTGGAGCCAGGGTCACAAGTGACTGTGAGCAAGCTGCCAGACATGGATGCAGGCAGTTGAACACCACAGTCTTTGCAAGAGCAGTCCATTCTCTTAACCACTGAGCTGTGGCTCTAGTCCTCAACCCTGTTTTAAATACACTGAAAAAGCTCCAGAGCGCATCACCTACGGGCTACTATCAATTCTATGAAAACAAATGTTTGGGGCCAACCCAAGCATGACAATTGAGACACTATCTCTAACAACAGTCCTGGAAGAACTGTAAGCCTGGACAAAAAAGAACGAATTCCTAGAAACACATCCTACTAAGAATGAGTCATGAACTAAGAAATTAGACTAGATCTATAAATAGTAAGGAGATTGGATCAGTCACTTAAAATCTCCCAACCAAAAAAATGGCAGGACCAGATGGCCTTAGATGAATCCTACCAAACATTTAGAGTTATGCCATCCATTCTGGATTGGCCTAGTTTGCCAGATAAATGCCCAATGCCAAAGCAAGAACAGATTTAAAAAAAAAAAAAAAAAAAAAAGACTAGCATCCTGTGTAAATATTGGCTCAAATTTTCTCAAATACTGGTGCAGCAAATCTCACAGCACATTTGAAGGATTGCACACAACAACAATGAAGTTTATTCTTAGTCAGCAAGGGTGGTTGAATGCATGACGCATGAAAATAGCAGCACAGTATACCACGTTAATAAGGAGGCAAACTACAGTCATCTGAACCCATGCAGAAGAAGCACTTGACAAGATTCAGTACATGTTCACGATAAAAAACAAAAACAACTCCCCCAAACCCAATGTATTAAGTCTACAAGCAAAACACCCACAAAGATGACAAAGGTGAGATGTCACAAGTTCTTCCAAGCCTAAGAACAAAGTTAAGGCTGCCTATGCCACTACCATTAACAGAAGTTCTAGGTAGTATAATTAGGCAAGAACAAGACAGACATGTTTCAGCAGAATGGCCGATGCTATCATCATCTTGTCTAGAAAATCCAAGGCTACACAAAAAAATTAAATTCCATGAAGTAGGCTATGCTTTTTTTTTGCTTTGAATGCCCCCTCTTCTTCCCCTTACAAAGTGGATTTTTGAAAATAACTACCTTACTCAGTATGTTCTGAACCAGTTCTGCATGCTGGTTCTGCATCAGGGAAAACCTTCACCTAAGTGAGCAGGGTGACGACGGACCTAATCCCTGCACTCAGGCCGGCCGGGCCCACACGCAGCCTGGCAGGTGGTCTTGGGTCTGTCTATTCTGTTTTAAAGTGTGATTTCTGGGGCTGGAGAGGTGACCCAGTGGGTAAGAACACTTACTGCTCCTGCAGAGGACCCAAATTCAGTTCCCAGAACCCCAACAGGTAGCTCACAACCACTAATAACTCCAGGGCACCTGATACCCTTTCTGGCCTCTGTGGGCAAGGGCATCACCTCCTCCCCCATTCCCCAGCAGCACCACCACACAGACACACAGTAAATCTTAAATTGCCCTAAATTTCTCTCCGGGTTCTCAGAATCACTGAAGCTGTATTATCCTTCCCATGATTCCACACCCTTCAAATGTGGACCTGACCAGCCCCGGGCACCCTCATAAGCACTGCCCTCACCTTCCACAGCCTGTCCAGCCTTACCTGTGGGAGGCAAAATGAAGCCCAGTTCCCCAGGCAGCTACAAACAGATTAGTGGAGCTGAGCTTTGCTCTGTCACCTCCTAGTAGAAGGATGTCACTGGACTGCACCACACTGCAGGGGGGAAGCAAGGGTGAGTAAAAACCAGGGTACCATTTCCCACCATCTGAACATGGCTTCCTGGACTGGCACTTGCTGCCCCCTGTAGACCTTTGTGTTTTTGTCAGAGCTCCCAGCGTTCACTTTGGTAAGCATCCTCTCGCTGCGGTGGTTTTCAGGGGTGAGGAAGGCTTGGCTGTTCTGTTGGCTCGCTCATTTTCCTTGCTCTTGGTGCAAGGTAGAGTTGTCAGTGGGATGATGTTGACCACAGTCTAGCAGAACATTCTCCTCACTTCCCAAGATCCCCATTCACACCTAGTCCCCACCCCTTCTTCTACTCTTCTGCATTGAGCGCCATCACCCCTTGGACAAGTGGTCCTTTTCCTGTGTGGAAGCTGCAAGAACCTGAAACAATACATACTGGTTTACCTGCCTCAGGCCTTAAGCATGCGCTATACATATTCTTGTTGGGTTCCTTAACTCCAATTATGTTTGGATATTGTTTTTCTTTAAAGAAACATTTTTTGCCCTTTATGTGAGCCCCAACTATCAACTCTTCTATTTCTTTTCATATACATGAACGTGTGTGTGCATGTCCAGGTAGAAGCCCTGGGCTGATATTGGGAATCTTCCTCCATCACTCAACATTCTGCTTTGTGGCAGGCTCTCTCAATCAAACTCAGAACCTCTGAAGCCAAAGCCGCAGGAGTTAACAGGTGCTAGCCACACCTATGTGGCATTTACATGGGTTCTAGGGATCTGAACCCCACTTCTCTTGCCTTTGCAGCAGGCCCTTTAACTGCGGGGCCATCTTCTCAACCCTAGCTTGTCTACTTTTGACAACTTCAAAGAATGTTGGATGTTAACTCAGGTACATGTATTTTCAAACCACACTAACAGCAAGCCATTTGAACCCCCAACAATATGAGTCCATTTTTGGACACTGTCCAATGCTTACGTTAGTGAGCCTGATGGATACATTTGTTTCCCATTGATTTGCCATTTTGATTTCTTCTTTCTGCCATGTGTCTCTCTTATAGTTCTTAGTGTATTTGGTACATAAGTATCCTTCATCAGATACAGGGCAGAGGAATGAGTTTCTTGTTTTGCCGAGATGCCAGGACATGCTTATGGGCCACTGAACAGATGCAGAATTTGCACGAGCTGACTTAAGCCTTCAGTGTCAGGATGGGGTAGTTTAAGGACACATAACCAGATCAGTAGAGAAATCACTTTTTGATCAGTTTCAACATTGGGCCAATTAAACGGAAGAAACAAATCTGTGAATAGTGGTGCTGAATTGATGAAACTAAATGAGTCCTGCAAAAATCAGCACAATACAGCACACACCCAGTGCGATGGGCGATGTTACACAACCAGGAGACAGGAGCTAGCAGGCTTACCCGTGGCTAGCTTTCCCTGAATCCCACTTGCATCTTCTTTGGTGAGAGGGAGGTCACCGACTCCAGGCCTGGGCTTCTGATCCAGGCTAATCTTTGCCAACAGAGAGGATCACACAATGAGTCATGGTGGCTTTTAACAGCGAGGGCAGCTGAGGTTACCAAGAACATTATTCTCAGCTAGTCACTCTGGCTACCCATACTACCTTCAGTTTTTGGTTCGGTCCTCAGCCTTTTACCAAAGCCATCCAAGCAGAGCAGACACCTGATGTTCCAATCCAAGTGCCTCCAGGTTGCTTTCAGATCTGAAAACAAGGCTCAAATGTGTTGTACTTTTCCAAGTAGGATTCTGAGATTGTGACTGTGTTCGGGACACAACTTTGGTAGTGTCCATTAAACTAAGGTGGCAGAGACGTAAGAAACAGGTGCTACATGTGTTCTGGGATCCAAAGGGACAGTTTTGCTGTGAGAGTTCCCTTCTGTCAGCAGGAGGCAAGAGCCCAGCAAAGATGGCTGGAAAATCTGTACGTAAGAATCCCACTGCAAGATGAACACAGGATAGTATACCAGAGGAAATATATATTCTGATATAAAGCCGGCATTTGGGGCCATTTTCCTTGGAACTTGGCAGAGGCCAAAGAAATGTTCATACCTTTACAGGATGAGAAACAACGTTTATACTCAAGTATCTGGCTGAAGTCTTTGCACAACATCACCCTGGGAGCAATGATAGCAGGCCAAGAATTGTATATAACATTTAGTCCTTAAACTGGGTTCAGGTGCTTCTGCTTCGTTAAATTTCCCTAGTTCTCGGGCAGATAATCTCCTGCAAAGTAAAAACAGAGCCCTGGTCTACACTTACCCATATAGCTTCTTAATATTATGCTTACGCCACCAAAGCCCCCATTTACATAGTTAAGACCATAGACAACAACCAACAGGAAAAAAGCCCATGCAACAAAACAAAGACTCTCTAGGTACTGGACATAGGAGACCCAACTTAAAAACATGCTCACTGTATGGATCTTGACATATCATGGCTGACAAGATTGTTCAGCCGGTAAATAAAGGTGTTTGCTGCCTGAATTTGAGACTCAGCACACACATGGTAGGAGAGAACTGAGTCAAGTTGTCCTGTGACCTGTATGTCAAAGTTCCAGTCCTTAAAAAAATTCAAATATTTAAAAAGTTCTAAGTCTCTTAGTTATGGGTTTCTATTTTAAAAAGTTAAATACTTAGTTCAAGAGAACCAGGGCAATTACAATCAGATCAAAGCAAAACCAAATTCCAACTGCATAAATAGCTCAGTGTCTGACATTTGGGACTTACTCGTGATCTTCTGGGCTCCAAAGAGCTTGGGTAGCCCCTCTCCCATCTCTCTGGTTTTGTTGTCAGCAGCACATGCAAGTTATCTTATATGCTCAGGCTGTCTCTACTCAACACCAGCTACTGTCTGTGTTGGTCACCCTGTGATCGAGATGGCTTGACGTCTCCAGTCTGCTGGAGTCCTCACTGTAACTGAGGCTGCACCTTTAATGGTCTCCTGGCTTCTCTTTGGGAACTAAAACTGTGTCACATGGTGCAAAGCCTCAGCTTTTCTCCATGACCTCTTCAATCAGGGGAGACCTGATTCCCCACATGGGGAGACACTTACACATTACCAAGTTTGGCTACCAGGATGAGATGGAGCCTTGGCCCACTCCGGAATACAGCTTTCTGTATACTAACCCTCAACAAGATTTTAGCTCATTGACACTGGTCTCTTGTAAATCAGAGATGATTCTTCACCCCAAGCTGACCAGAAACCAGAGATTCTTAATTCAAATATATTACGTGCACAACCCTGATTGTTTTTGCTTCCCTGAAACTTAAAATCTAGGCTTCTATAGTCTGGATTTCTCTTACCACTCAATCTTCAAAACTCCCACAGGAGTAGCTCAAAGCTTTCAACACTCAATGGCTTTTCCAGCCTAAAGTTTCAAACACTTCCACAATCCTCCCAAGACATGGTCAGCTATGTCACAGCAATAGCCTGCTGTCTGGCACCAATTTCTGACCTAGTCTGTTTTTTGTTGCTGTGATAAAAACACTGGCAAAAAGAAAGGGCTTATTCTATCTTCCAGGTTAGAATTCATCATTGAGGGAAGAAGACGAGACAGGAACAAGGCAAGAAATGAAGCAGATGCTAGAGCAGTGTTGTTTACTGGATTGTTCCTTCTACAACCCGGGACCACTTTTCCGGGGTGGCACTGCCTACAGCGTGTTGGACCCTCCTCCATCAATCAGTAATGACCCAAGGCACGTTCACATGCCACTGTGATAAAGACACTTTCTCAGTTGACATTCCTCTTCCCAGGTGACTGTAGTTTGTGACAGGTTGACAAAAAATAACCAGCAAACCCACGCAGACATAAATCAAACATTTATACCACCACTGTGGCACATGCTTGTTATCCCAGCACTCAGAAGCCTGATGCAGGCCACGAGTTCAAGGTAACCCAGACTACAGAGTAAGGCCCTCTGCTAAACACACATCTCAAAATAAAATGTTCATGATTAATTTGCTTAATTTGATCAAAGGTATTTTCAGGGACTATACTCTATGGCAAATGATCCACAGCTTTCCCAGTGAGAGAGGAGCCCAGACAACGAAGTACAAACCAATTACAAGGAAAAAAATAATAAAATAACATTGTTTCCAAGTGACAGGGTCAACTGAATGAACCCCTAAATGCCAGAAGGCTGATGACAAGGTCAAATAAAACTTCATTATGTAAAAACACATAGTTCTATAGTCTAATGAGAAATTAAACATTTATGACATATTTACCCAAAATTACACACCAGGAAAGAAGCCATGAAAATACAAAAGACTTAAAAAAAAAAAAAAGTCAAACCTTTTTTAGAGCAGCAGTGTCTTATATAGCTCAGGGTTAGCCTTGAACTCACAATGAAGCTGAAGGTGAACTTAACTCCTGCATCAAGTTCCCAAATGCTGGGATTACAAATGTGTTAGCCATCATGGCTAAAATATAAGGTTTAAATATACATACACATTTATACTTATGTGTATGGGCCTATGTGTTTGTATACATGTCTGAGTACCTATAGAGGCCAGAAGGGGGTGTCAGATTCCCCAGAGCTGCAGTTACAGGTAGTTGTGAGCTGCCCAGTATGGGTGCTAGGAACCAAAAGCAGGCCCTTTGCAAGAGCAGCAAGCATTCTTTATCTCTGAGCTATCACCAGAGCCCCTAAAACAGAATGCCACAAGAATCACTGCCAATAAACAGGTATTTCACAATGTACCCAACAAAGGAATCCTGGGTGGAAGGCCAAGGAGAAAAGGCAGAATCAGATTTCCTAGAAAGGAACACAGGACAGGCACTGTCTTTGTGGTTTTACAAAGTTTTTTTTTTTTTTAAAGAAATTTTTTTTAGCATTACATATTTATATTTACTGTGTATACTTTGGGGGGGGGGGTGGGCATGTGTGGAGATCAGAGGACAAACTTAAGGAGTCTGCTCTCTCCTTTAGCTATGTGCACCCCAGGGATTGAACTTGGGTTTCAGGCTTGCCAGCAGGTACCTTTATTCATCAAGTCAGCTCTTCAGCTCATGAAAAGAATTTTTTAAACATCAGCTCACGAAAAGATTTAAACAAGGTGCAGAGAACCATATACATACAAAAGACCACAAGAGACTAATCCCTATCAGTCTGCAATGTGAATATTTATAAACTCATAGATGAGACAATGAATTTTCAAGACAAAACAATATAGCATGAAGCAGAACACACACCTCAGAAAAAGTGCATTTCCAAATGGCCTACACCGTACTGGTGAGCCAAGAAAGACAACCAATCATCACCTGCTCTCACTGTGCTGGGTGCGGTAGTTGGTAATCTTTGGTAATCTCGACATGGGAGGCTGGGCAAGAGGGTCATGAGCAAGAGCTCTAGGCCAGCCAGGGGCTGGGGACGGGGGAGAAGGTAAAAGAGGGTAAGCGAAAGACTGCTGAGGATACAGAAGCAACGAAAACGACATTACCCCGAGACTCCAACTGTGGGCGAATGCTGAGAGAAACGCTCATGATAAGCACCAGGAGTTCCAACTGTCTTCTTGGCATTATTTGCAAATGTCTGCCAACAAGGCAACAAGAGAATGGATGTGTATGTTTGAACAAGCTGCAGAGCGATGAGTATTACATCTTGATGAAAATCAATCTTCCATTGGACCCCACAACCTGGGTGTGTTTACAAATGTAAATACAAATGTAGTCAGAAGAGCTGACTTAGGCAAAGTCTACATGCTCCAGGATTCCACTTCATAGCCCAGAGTAGATGCATTTGACCATACTTAGAGGAAACTACTGAGGTGGGAAGGGCAGGGTTCAGTGCTGGCAGTGGCTGGGAGAACAAAGGAGCAGCTTCACGAATGCTGCCTGCCTCTCTCGGGGTAATCCCAGCCTAGGATATAAATCCTCCTACTCATTAGTTAAATCAACACAACATATACACGTTTTCATGTGTTTTAGTCCCAGCACCATGGTAAGCAGCAGCCAGATGAAAATGGTGGATCAGTTGTCTAATGCTGTACATACACTCAATAGTACTAAACGGTGTACATGTGTTGGGGTAAGCAGTGGGCACGCCATCTTCTTCTCCAGTCACACCCTACCTTAGTTTTTGAGCTCTTTCTGAACCTGAAGCTCAACAATTCAGTTACAATGTTTGGCCAGTGAGCTTTAGGGGTCCCATCTCTTCCCTGCCCTCAGCACACACGTTACAGCTTGGTGTTGTAACTAGGGTGCTGGAGATCAAACTAAGTCCAATGACCAGCACTTTACTGTGTCATCTCCCCAGCTCCAATCAAACTAAGTCCAATGACCAGCACTTTACTGACTGTGTCATCTCCCCAGCTCCAATCTATGGACTTCAGAGCAATATTTGGCTAGCGTGTAGTATATATGCCAGGTGAGTATCCAACCAGTGCGAAACAATGCCAAAGCTGTAACAATTTTCCAACAGAAGAAAGCGACAGCTCCAGATCCTATGGTCTGAGGGTCCCTTGACTAGCAACACTGCAGAACTGATGACATTTTCACTGTCTAGTCTTTGGCCTCCTGGTCATTGCTCAGGCACTCAGAATGCCACCACTGTAAACTTCAGTAGGGTAACAATGCCAGTGTGGAAGCTGAAGGCTGCCTAGTCTATATTCTACCCATTGCCATTTGCCATGTGACTTCACTGTAAGCTTCAAGGTCAGATGCTGAGATTTTACTGTGAAATTTAGGGTTAGTGATCACACATAAAATGAATTTAGGTTCGAAACAAGCTTCTAAGCTCAGCAGCTGACACTCTGGGTGTGGTGAACCATCACCTTGTCACTTCCCCACAGCAGCACTGTGAGAGCCAAACCCTCAGACTGTGTGCTTCGCAAACACCAGGCCTTGAACCCAACTTGCTCCCCAAACCTGAGAAAGGCGCAGGCATGTAAAAAGCTGAAATTTAAAAACGTGTTTTGAACAACCTTATTTTTCCACACATTGGCTAATAAAACCCTTATAAGGTGAGTAGAGAAAGGAGGATGGAGTCAGAACTCAGTACTTCTTTCAAAAACAAGGTCTGAAAAAGACAAGGCTTAACACAAAATTTGAATTAACTTTATTTCCCTTATGGTCAATAACTTCTCTGCATTGAATTGTAAAGCAAAGTAAGATAAAATCCCCCAAATGACAAGGTATCAGAAATCCAGATTTAGTTACCCTTTATTTGTGAAAATGTTCAGCCTTTTTTTTTTAAATTGGTCTCTAAAAGAACCATCATCTGGATCAAGAATGAATTCTATAAATCAAAGAATATTCTACACCTTGGAAAGGAAATCAGCAGTAACATTCTCACAGAGCATTGTAAATTACGGTTTCTTCATAAAAGGTCCATACTGTTCTGTACTTTCCCACTAAAGCAGTGGTGTGTTGTGTAAAACGTTCTCCTGTGGCAGGAAACCTCTCACTTTACTAAACAACTGAATAAAATTTTCAAGTCTGTATAAAGTTGCCTATAAGCTGGAAAATGAACAGGTTCAATCTCCATTTATATTTTAGTGCATCTTTTGACAATTGTCACATTTGTAATAAAGTAAGAAAATGCCTAGAGAGCACTAAAGAGTGTTTCATCAAATGCTCAAGGTATCAAAAACATGAAGCAGTGAACAGAAATCATCATGATGACAAAACTGGTATAAAATGAGGAAAATCCAGGCAAAGTTTACAAATCCTTTGTCATTGTGTAGAGTCACAGAAATGAACTCTGGATGCCTGTCCACTGTAAGGGCTTTCCCCTTAATCTTCTGCGTGGAAACATGGAGCCAACCTCAGTATTAAGGTAACAGCCATCCTGGCCAGCAACATTCTGTGGTTGCTTGCCATGATTCCCAAAGGATATAAATTTAGCCCTTGAATGAAGAATGCATGAAATCTGCTCTGTAAGTACCTGGTGAGGACACTTGCTAACCACAGTGCAGATGCCTGAACACAAACATCTATCTAGTCAGCTAACTACGCGGAGGCCCACCGTCAGCAGCGGCTGCTTACAGCGGCAGTGAGTGACAAAGTGGACATTTGATGAAACATTCTTCACACCGGAGAAACAGGAAAATAAATAGAGTTCACAGACGTAGAGTCTCCTCTAACACGTCTCTCTCAGACCTGGGCTAGTTTGTTGACTGGTCAAGAAGCTCTTGTCACATCTGCATTTGTGTCTTACATATTGCTATTTGGGTAATTCAAATAAAATGCAGGTCTCAAAAAAGAAAGAAAAGTTGACAGGTACGCATGTGCCAGGGACCAAATTAGAGGGTTCTTTGGTGCAATCAGTCCAAATTCTCAGATTTGAAGGGTAATATGTACCAATAATTAAAAAAAAAAAAATCTTCTGCCAGATGCTCACAGCAGGGCTCTGTCTTGCTTCACAATACAAATCGAAAACAGCTGTTCTCAATAAACCAATTTAATTTTAAATGAGGCATTGCCAGAAAAATTTGTACATTGACTTGGCCCAGCGATGTTCTGTACCCTTGGTGCTGTGAAACAGGACATGAGCTGAAGGCAAAGACCGGTTCTCACAAGGACTGCTGCAAGTCAGGCCAGAACAGTGTATTTAAACAGTCTTCTTAGAGATTTTCTTGCCTTTCTTAAAAACTAGCTTATTTTTAACATAGCCACGCTTCCTTTTAGTGGTCTAGAAAGAGAGAAGAATACATGGTATTAGTTCAGGTCTCTTACACACTGAAACACCTAGACACATCCAGCTTACTGTTATGAAGATGGTCACTCAAAGTTTGTCTTGGGACATGACAGTGTGCACTGCTGTCTTGTAAGAAAACTGAGATGAATCTAACTAGTTAGTAGCTTTAGCGGATCACTACAGCATCCCTCACATCTCACTCCTCAAGCACTACATGCTCTGTTGGAACAATGACAGAGTCTAGGCACAATCTAAGGGATCAGAGAAGTACTGCTGCTGTTGGCTGCGCACCCATGGGAATGGCCGTGACAGAAATACAAGGTAGTAGAGCCCTTTCAGAGCCCCACGTTTTCCATCTGCAAAATGAGGATGATTATCCATCCACCTTCAAAACTCAAAGGCAACTATCACTTGGCCTATTCTGTCATGTCCTTTTAGGAAAGAAACATGTCAAGATGAAAACAAACATTCCTCTAGTTTCATAAATATTGTAAAAATAAAACAATCCTTCACAACTTAGTATCTAACTAATAGTTGTTTATGAGGGTACATGTTTAGGTGTACATATGTGCACTTAGGCATACGTGCAGACAGGCCAGATGCCAACCTCCGTTGTTCTCCATCCTGTTTTTGAGACAGTGACACTCTGTCACTGAACCTAGAGCTCACCAATTCAGCAAGGCTGGCTGGACAACGAAGGCTTTGCCTGCCCCACCAGTGCTGGGTTACCAGGTGTATGCTGCCATAATGTGCTTTTTATGTAGGTGCTGTGATCAGAATCATGTGTTACCTACCGAGCCATCTCTGCAGCTCTACTAAAATACAGATGTTTCTGGTAGAAGACTGTACCAGATATGGTGGTAGAAACTGCTAACAAGAACATCTGCTAAACCAACAGGATGGCCAGATCTAAGAGTCAGAAGAAAGCACTGTAGCCCATCCAGGAACTAGGTTTTTACATTAAGTACAACTCTTCAAGTAGGCTTCAAATTTCAGGCTAGAGACAGCCAGCATGTTCCTTAGAAAAGGCACTTGTTACCGAGGCTGCCCTTGTGGTGGAGAGAACCAACTCCTACAAATTGTCTTCTGATCTCTACACCTCAGGTGCTGTGGCAAACCTCCTCCACTCCTCAAACTAAAAATCTTAAAAATAAATTTCTATTTAAATATACATATAGCCAACTTGGTAGAATGTGCTGTAATGCCAGCATTCAGGAAGTAGAGGCAGGAAAATTTCTAGTTTCAGACCAGCCTAGGCTACACAGCAAAATCACTTCATAAAATTAAATATAAGTTACCACTTCTAAAGTATAACTAATTTGACTCGTGTTCTGAGGTAGTTGGCATGTGATTTACCAGTGAACCATTCTGGTTACAGAAACACCTAAGCACTGCCTGGATGAGTTTACTAATCAGTCCTCTGCATCCACAGCCGCCGATGGCACTTTCACTGTCAGCTATCTCTACTAGAGAAGGTTAGGGCATCTACTCAACTTACAGGAGCAGTAATGACCCCTAGTAAGAGACTTCCTGAGCCACTGTTTATTAGGAAAGAACTACCATGGACTCCTTACAATCCCTGCCTACAAGCTCTGTCACAGTAATTACATTAAAAATATGTAGCTGAAGAAAAATGATTTGTTTGGGTTTTTGCTTCAGAAGGGCTCATTCAACTGCAGACGATCTACTCAGCAAATAAAATAAAAACCCCATTCAAGAGCAGAGTATGAATACAAATGTGCTTAACTTGAAGATGAGGAATCAGTAATTACAGTTCTTTTAAGTTCATGCAGGTAGGACAGTAATGGCCATAGATACCATTTAGAGACATCCCCCTGACAGATAGAGAGACTGAAGTAAGAATGCCTGAGAAAAGCTTCCACTGCAGGCCACCTGCAAGGCTGTGGCTTGAGGCTGCTCAGGTGCTCCCGAGGAGGAGGATTCTTGTAGCCCCGTATCTTCCTCACACAATCATGTTCCTTATGAGCAGTTATTAGCATTTTCCATACCAGCTTACAAATCCACTAAGCCTGAACTATATCCTTCTAGCAAGATGACTTCACTGGGCACCCACCTTCTTTGACAAATACTTCTGTTTGGGGAAGATGTTGGTGACTCGAGGCTTGTGACCTAGTGTTTCCCTGTTGTCGGGTGCTTTCACTTTATATATCCTGACAAGCCAGTGCTCTGACGTAAAGGCTTCCTCCAAATGCTTGAATTTAATGTCCTTATTTCCGATCTCAGCATTACGCGTTCGGTCAAAACCTGGGGGTGTGCGAAAATCTAGCTGCAAAAGAAACATCAGAACCTAGTGTCAGCCTTTTGGGAAAACAATCAGTTTTGCAAAGTAGCAACTGCTGTCAAAGGGTAATCAATGACCTCCTTCCTTATCTAAGAAACAGAATGGAAGAAGCATCATAACAGTTCTCAATACCTAGATAGAAGAATTCATGAAGACAACTAGACCCAGAGTACGTGTCAGAGTCCTTACAAATAGATATGCAGTGTGAGTGTGGTCCTGAGGCAGAGGGGAAGGGCCTCACAATGACTATCTGATCCATTATGCCACATGGTCTTCATTCAGCTCTCATGCACTAGACTGACTTAGTGTAAATACCACCATCTCTTTAAATAAAAGAAATGCCCCTATAAACAATGCTCTGATGTCTTCAAGTGGCAACTTCAAAGGAAGGTAGGTTAGCTAAGCTACGGGAAGACTTATGAGAAATAAAAAGCCAATGGACATATTTTTAAGTAGATCAAGTTTACGCAGACACAAACCTTAACTTTAAGACAAACAAAAACTCTTTTCCAAGCAGTATAAAACCAGCCTACAAAGCAATAGGGAAACGTTTGTTTGCCTATACAACAGAAAAATTACACTGCCTGCCCTGACATGCATGCCTCTTAAGGCATGAGACCAACAGGGCTTAAACCCAAAATCCTCCATGCAGAGAACGCATCATCTCTACCAGGACAGTTACTTTCTAGAGTAACTATTATAACCAGGGACGTTTTTTCCTAGCATGAGTTTGGATCCCAGGCACGTGGTATTTAAAAGAAGCAAAAACAAATAAAAATTTACATCTAGATTATTGTGGGCATGATGTTTTGCCTTAGCTACCTACAGTGATCCTAGGTGAACAAACAAGCAGATGCCCACTTATGCCCATCTACTCTGGGGCAACACAGAAAGCTGAGAGAAACAAACTCTTCAAGATCATACTAGCTACAGAACTGTTTTACAAATGGATAAAACATGTTTTACATTTTGAAGTTCAGACAGACCCTTCAGGTAAGAGTTAACATCATTCCTGGTAGAAAAGTAAACAAATAATTCCTTTAATTATTACAAGCTGACTAGCAAGTAGTGTAGAATTTGTTTTTACTGACAACTTGCAATGAAAACTACCAGCTTGGTATTACAGGCTATAAAACTGATTAGCAATAGAGGAAGACACTTTTTTTCCTCCAGCTCCCAGGACTTCTTTAGGTTGGGATGGATCCCTGCGACAAAAGACAGAATAATAGCAAAAACAAGTTTATCAATACTTGCAACATAGGACAGGGGAATCAATGAGATGTGACTCAGAGTAATGGCTTAGAATTGCATCTCACAGAACACAACCAACAACAGTAAGGTGGTGGAGACAAGGAAAGGCAGCTGAGGTCTCTGCAGACGGGACGTGATGGCCAGAGGAGGGGAAAGCTGAGGGAGTGTGGACAGTCTGCTTGCAGACTGCTTTGGTGCCCACTCTAGACCAAGGTGCCTAGCGTTATCTTCAGTAAGAGATACTTTAATTTGTGCCTTTAAGTAGGAGTGAGGCCAGATGAAGAAAGACCCTCTGTTTGCTATATAATTGCTTTTAATGCAAAACTAATTTTTTAATGTCAGAATAACATGTTTCCATCAAAGCCAAGTCACCAGTCTACCCCGACCTCATTATTTACAGATTAAAAAAAAGTCACTGGTCTAATATTTTTTAACATGTCACAAAAACATTCAGAAATTGAGCTAGGCATGGTGGTGCATACCTATAACCCCAGAGGATCAGGGGTTTGAAATATAATGGGAAAGAAGCTTTGTATATATCTCTCTGAAGTACAATTAAGACACTATTAGTCTGACTTTTTTTTTTTAAGAGCTTAGTAAGGTCCCTCCCCATTTGAATAAAGATTACAAAAGAACTCATTGAACCAACCTGCATTTCTCCAAATCTGTAGTATGACATTTTATACATAAGGCAATTTAACAGAGTAGGAGATCCAGCTTTGTCTACTCGGAATTCTCCCTGCTGGGTGAAATAGTCGCCTTCCTATGGAAAGAAACCACAAGCTCAGTGTCAGTGCAGCCTGGCATATCCAAAGCTCCGCTCTAGCTCTGGAGACAGCATCATGAAATTATACTCTTTTTAATCCCCCAGCCCCAAAATGAATCCTGTCAGATTTACAGCCTCAAAATAAAAAAGAACAAGACTGACTCCATGTTAGCTAGAGCTAGCCCCCAACAGCTGTCCTCCCCACCCTTTTTTGTAGTTTGCCTTCAATTTTCCCTATGAACTCCAAAATCCTCCTTTAGTTCGGGAGGGGAAGGTTCAGGAAACTGAAAAGAATATATAGCAGTATTTTTGTATTCATTTTTATTGGGTTATTTTATAATTAGCTTCTCTATGATGCATAGATAGCCACCATTTTAAAAATGTAAGTTCAGGTAGTAAAAATGTAACTTCTGACACAACATTTCCTTTTACAAAACTGCGTTCTATAGATACTTGTATATGATTCAAACAATGAAAGCACAAAATTATTTATTATGCTAGAGACACAAACATCACAGAGGCAAATATATACACATACACAATGGACACTGTAAGGGAGTCGATGAGTGGGGATGAGGACCACAGTGTAACATTCCTCGTCTATGGAAGTCACCAGTGTACACACACACAAAACAGCATTAAGAATGACCAGGGACCTCTTTTTAACTATGAAGCAGTGTGGTACACTGTGTGCTGTGAGGTGTGCACACGGTGGGACGGCACCCAACCTCACATTTTCCTTATCATGGCAGCACTTAGTCTGTTCTCAGCATTAAGTACATGATACCAGGAAGGAGTATATGTGTTCTCTTCTTGTGAGGGATAAGTGAACTCTTTCCATACTTTGTAATCTATTCACAAAGTTTAAGAATAACACATTTAAAACAGCACAGCAATGTGTACACTCAAAGTTTGGATCATGTTATGACTTTTAATGGTGCCAAGTAATTGACAAACTGAAATCATGTTTTAGGAGAATAAAATTCAAGTTAATCTAATATAAGGACAGAATGTTTGTTACTCCCAGCTCAGGGGGAACTCACAGCATTCTCGCCTGAGCAGGACATCTGGGACTGTGCTTCACTCTTCTCTGTTTCTCTCTCTTCTCAACTTTGGTGCCTTCCTCACATAAGCACAATTCTATCTACCTGTCCTCAGAAGATGGGAAACATGAAGTCTAACTAGAAAGCAGTTTTCTATGAGGACAAATGGGTATACCCAAAAAGGGCTGGAGAGGAGGTGTGAAGGGTGTGGAAGTAGAAACACTCCAAGATACAATTTTAAAAACACGTGTCAGATGAGCCAAGGAAAGAAACCACAGGCAAGTTTTCAGGGATAGAACAGACTGGCAGTGGTACAAAGTTGGCCAAGGGACCAGCACAGGGAGGCTAGGCTTGCACTTGAGGCAAGAGTTTGGATATTTTACCAGTGCTTTACCAAGAGATAGGCCATACTAAGGCAAGGCTTTAACTATATTACTACAGATATTTTAACACTTCCACACATGTTGTCACCTATACTCAATAGTGATAAGCTTAAGTCTTGCCTTGGGCACCATACTAATTCTACATCCCAGAAAAAGACCCAGTGCTCAAAGCATTTACATTGACTGGCATAACGTAACTTGCCTGAAGCACTAGCTGATAGTTTCAGTTCTAATTCTTATCTGTTTGATTTCAAGGCCCATCTCCATTATCTGTTGAAGGCTTTTAAAGCACAAAGTGACATGATCAATGAATGTCATATTACATGGAAGAAGACATAGGACCAAAGCAAAGACAGTAATTTCTAGATTGTTGGTCCCTTTCAGATTTATAAACATTAAGATTAGTAGTGGAGCAGAATGGAAATGCAAACAAAGAGTAGAAGCAAGAGACAAGGAGAAGAAACAATCAGAAGACCTGACAAGGGCAAGATGGACATACAATCATGAAGGTGTGCTCTTAGACAAGCGGTCTATAAGTAACACCTTCACTTCGGAACATCAGCGTGCACAAACAGCAATCCGGACACAATCTCTGTTAAACACGTTGTTTAGGGTAATACTTTCACAGATAAGCTGCTATCAAGCTGGTACATGGCACGAGAGGCTACCAAATCCAGGAACTGCAGTTAGTATTTTTAATGAATGGAGTAACTAAGGCAGCAGACCAAGATGGGATGAGGAAAACAGTGCAGCCACAGGGTGTGCTCATGCACACCTCTAATCCCATCCTTAGGAGGCCAAAGCAGAAGCTCCATGAGTTCCAGGCCAGCCAGGGCCACAGTGAGAAATGGAAGGAAAAGAACATAAATCAGGAAACGTGACAACCCGCGGAGCCTGTGAACTGTGTGGTCCTTACCCGAATGTCTTTTGGATGCTCCCCTTCAGCTATCCTAACCATCCAGAGGAACTTGTTGATATCGTCACCAGAATAGCCAATAACGCCTCCAAAAATAACCAACACATAATCGACATCAAGAGACCTCATGATTTTATAGGCAGCTGTTTCATTAGAAGACATAGCTTTTCCTACCTGTAGGATAAAATTTAAATGTACATTTTTTTTTTACTGTAAAATGAAATTTTGATTTACATTAATTTTGGATAGAAATAATTTTCAATGACTGTAATGAACTTGGAGGAATTCACTAACATCTTAACTACAATAACCATTTCATGGCAGAAGTGTCAAAGTCTGAATATATGTTTTAATAATTAAGTTCTAGGGCATTAATATTTTAAATGAAAATAGACAAGCATATAAAGAGCCAGTTTTCTCCCAACCTCAGGCTGAGCCTGGCCCATGATTTCCATAGCACAGACTCTTCTAAGCCCAGCAGACATGATCATTAGCTGCGACACTCACGAAAGCTGCTGAGTTCATTTATTAAGACCCATTCATCTATTCAGATATTAAAGTACAGAAGGGATTCATTTTGGAGACTTACTACTTAATAAATTAAGGTTAATATATAATTTGCACATTTATATAACTTGTACAATGTAAAATATCTGTTTTCATATTTCTAAGACTTTTCTTAAATTTGCAATGTAAAAACTATACATCAAACATTTTAAGTTTCAGATTTTGACTAGGTCTCAGTAAGCTAAATATGTCAAATGTTACCAGAAATTAGCCTGCGATTCTGTATACACAATACCACTTGTAAAACATAAGCAGGCAGATAAGAATTCTAACCTGGATCTTTTCTGTTTAATTATAAATGAACTCTGATTGCTAAGTAGGATGAACCATTTTATTCTTTAAAAACAAATAACAAAGCTGAGAGCTCACCAGTGCAATGTGGCTGTTGTTCCAGGTGTTGTTGTCCACCAGAGTAGTCCTATTAGCCATCCAGCAATCTGATAGCCATAGTCCCACCAGGACATGACCCGAGCGTGTTCATCCGTGTTTTGTCTCAGCCAAAAGTATGCTTCTCTAAAATCATCTAAGATATTTCTGGTACTGAAAAACAAAAAACAACTCACAGTTTTATTTTAAATGAGGTCTGTAAGTGTGAAGGAAATAGCTTAAAATTCTGTGGTGTTTAACCAGTAAAAATTTTCATTTTAAAGATGGTAGTCAAAAGCCCCTACCTGCGAGGAGGAAAAAAAAAAAGAGGAGGAGCTTTGTCTACACTAGCGTTTCCCAAACTTATGTGCCAAAAAAAAAAAAAAAAAAAAAAAAGTTGTCTTCTAAAATATCAGATTCAAATGAACTAGACTGTCTGGTGCTCTGCTGAGATGTGGCACTGTCACTACAACCATCAGGGCCCGTTAAGCCCTGTTAAACAGCTAGCTGGGTCCTGCTCTCAGGTCTCTTAGGTAAGGCTTAGGGTGAGCTCTATAATTTGTATTTCTACCAAGTTTCACACTAATGGTGATATAGTGTTCATTAAGTATACAATTGCATATGCAGATTTTTTGGGGAAGAGCACAAGCTAGTTACTGCCACCCATCCTAAAGGATGGGGAAAGGCCAAACCAAAAGACAAAGTGAGTAAACTTAGGGGGTAGGGTTGCCCTAGCGCATAGGCAGCCCCAGGATTACATGTCTACACCTTAAAATGGAGAATCAAGATCAGAGTGTCACACACACTCTTACCCGTCATGGTTGTAGGAGGCGAGGACCACACTGGGGCTGGAGTAGGCATTGCTTGTGACCCACGTGCAGTGGACAGCAAACATCATCAGGAGCATGAGCATCAGCATGGTCACGATGCTCTTGATGTTGGGGCCCAGGCCCTCCTCAGGCTTCTCCTGCTCCGTCACATGCTTTCTCACCTTACCTGCCTGAAGATGCAGAGCCAACACTTAGAAGCCATTGCATTGTACTTAGTTCATTAACACAGTCAAGGGGAAAGTGGGGAGAATATTAACTTATCAAATAATTCCATGAGTCAGAGAGGATGTAATCAGGTATTCTTCTGTGGGTAATGGGGAGATTTGCTCTTGTTTTATAATTCAAAGTAAACTTTAAAGTCAATGTGAATCAGGAAATGCACTTAACCCCAGGACCTGATCTCAGAGCAAACTATCTCTGATGGAAGGCAGTTTTTAATTAAATATAAAAAAGTTAACTAAGGGGTTCCATTCTGCCAACTTAAAACCCAGTATATATATAATTAAACTTAATTCTACTCTAGAAATGGCTGTGCTCACCTAAAACATAGATTAGGAAATTACTAAGAGAGAAACTTGACAGAACTAGACAAATCTCTAAATAGACACACAGACACACACAGACACACACACACAGACACACACAGACACACACACACACACACACACACATCTATCTACCTACCTCTGTTGGAAACAAAAGAATAGCCATAAATTCTAAGCTATAAGGATGATTAAAGAAAAAAAAAAAACATATAAAATATGACAGGTATGTGCTTAACACAAATCTTTATGAATTATATTGATTTCAGAGTAAGGAAAGAAATTCCAGCCAATTTTTACATTACAGCATTCCACTGCTGGTTAGTTTTGATGAGCCTAATCATTATTAAAACAGCAAGGTCTAATGGGTTATTTAAGACACGTGCACTCATTCCTAAATCTTTCCTACACTTTCATCCAACACAGTCTTTCTCCTATTGGTATGCAGGTTAAGCACAAATTCCACTTATGAGTAGCAAATACATGTTAACAAACAGGTATTTAACCAAATACCAGTTTTGAACACCAAGTTACTATTTAATAGACAGAACCATACAAGGTCACAGCAAACACAGACTAAAGACAAGTGCAAGCACCGGTGCACATGGGTAAATCTGATGAGCTGTGCTCCCAGAAACAGAAAGGTGCTAACATACCTAAGTGCTTAGGTAACAACAGGCGGAAAAGAGATTAACAATCCCTGCTCGGATTCCATTCTGTTTACTCTGAGCTCAAAGACCAACTAGGATTTCAATTTTGAAGCAAGCCATTGAGAGGAACTACAGAAGGCACAGCTCGGTGTGCTCTCATTTCAGCACGTATCTACATCTGGGGACTCTTCTGGTGCTGGCAAGATGGAGACAGCACAGCCCTCACCTTGTCATACAAGTTTCCTGGGTTTCTTTTGTCATCCTCATCACTGCTGTCCTCCACGGGTGGATTTTCCCTTTTCATGTCATCCCCCAAATAGTGCTCAAACACACTGGAGAAGGCGATGGCAGCCAGCATGCAGACGACCGGGGTCAGGGTGAGCATCAGCCGCACCATCACGCCGGCAAAGTAGACGGCACTGATGGCGTACAGAGCAACTGCAAAGACAGGCTCTCTTTCAACCGAGAGGAAAACGCCCCGGGAAACTACGTTCATCACCACAGCACAGAGCACATCTGACAGTAGGCATCTCACAAAGCAACTCTTTCTAAATCGTTAATACTGACCAAATAGTCCTGTTTAAAAATAAGTACTGTTGACTAAATAAATAAAAACTAAACAGTTTAGAGAAATGTACTATCATTCAAATTTAATTATTACAGATATGAAAAATTAGATAAAATTTGTTTTTTGTCAATAGCACCATACCTTATAATATCAATAGCTGACAGGTGACAACGAATGTGCCCATTTATCATCCGGCACTCTAAGTTTATGGAACCAAAACAGCCTCAGAAAGCCAGCACCATATCTGGTGTAAAAACCCTTCTTTAAAGCAAACATGGGTAAGAAGAACACAATGGACAGACACACGTCTGTCAGGTAGCACTTGAAAGGGCAGTCAGCTGGACCAGCTAGTGCTCTAAAGAAGGTGCTGACAGCCTCAGGCCAAAGGCTATGCGCTTCAGAAAAGCCAGTGAGGTATCTGACTCCTATTATCTTCTGAAGCTACTGAAAATATTCAAGTAGGTCATGGGTTGGATGTAAAGTCTATATTTAAAAAGTAGTAATTAGAATACACCTATGCTGAAAATTCAACTAATTTTTCTTGTCTAGGGACCTTTATAAAACAGGAAAAATGTTCTTGAACATAACATACATAAGAAAAACAAAACATTAAAGTGGAGTAATCTCAATGGAAAAAATTGTTCTGAATCAAAGAGTTCATTAAAAATCTTACCAAATACTCTTTCATCGTTGATATTTTTGATGCAGAACCATAGGCCTGCTGGGAAGGTACATACAAGAATATGTAGATCAAAGAAGAAAGACACCCATGTCGTAGGCTGATGTTCAGACACTGATGCAATAATTGGAATGTGTATTTTTGCATACCTGATATTAAAAAAGTTCATTATTATTTACAGTTAAAGGATAAAACTGGAGTTCCTTCCTTTTAGATGAACAAGTTCTCCTGGATCACTGACATCACTCTCTCCCAGCTTTTGTTATTCAAACTTGTATTTTAACTGACATAGCTAGCGACACAGTTGCTTGATATACACTGGTCAAACTAAAGCAAATATGTCCCCTTAAAGTGGAGCTGAGCTGTCTGGGGCTCAGGAACCTGCTGGCTGGTTTCTAATCCTTGCTCAGGAAGGTGTCTGTGGCCTAGCTCTACCACCTACATCTTTATCCACAAGTCTCTCCATCCCTTCTTGGTGGCAGAACACACTTTACCCACTAACCACTCCTGTGCTCCAATGCCTTCCTAGACAAGGAGCTGGCATCGGTGTGAGAACAGAAGTCACTTTGCACTCTGGGATTCCAAAGAGGTCAAAATTACTTTAGAAACGTAAGTACAACTGATACACATCAACTTTGGGATTTAGCTTAGTCAATTCTTCTGTAACTAGTTCCTTCCAGTTCTCTGGATCCACAGGATAAAAGGCAGCAAATGTTTTAGCCATAAAAACAGTTTATTCTATGTGACTTCACTTGCACAGGGGCCTTTGGTGTCCTATTGGAAGACACCTGATCAATAAATGGTGGTTGGACTTTATTGAGTCATCTAGAATGCAACCACACAGACAGTGACATCATCACAGCATTAGGCCATCATTTTAAAGACAAAGGTTTCACTGGTATAGTTGATCTAATTTAAAACCCAAGTTTTAAAATGAGTTCCTTTAATATAGTACTTTTTAAAAAATGTACCACACAGAAGCTTAAATTAATTATACAAAGAATTCTTCATACCCACTTCATATAAATCTTTAGCACAGTATGTTGTCAGTAACAAAACATGAAATGTAAATTTTACATTTTATTCCTTTTTAAAAAGCCCCCATCTTTAAATTATACAAATGCTTCTGCCCTGACAAAACAATAAGGACTTGGCTTTGTAGAACAGAAATATAGAACTTATGTCTCAAAACAACAAGCATTCACTTCAAATAGCTCAGCCTGGGTATAGAACACATGGAGAAAGGCTATTTGAATAGAGGCCAAAGTAGCATATTTGAACTTACCCAGTATCCCATAATGAATAAAACCTCCCACTCCAGGGTGCAATGTAACCTTGAAGGAAAAACAGAGGAAATTATCTGCCTTTTTATTATTTTGTAAATTCTCTGTCTGGGAGTGGGGGTGTTGAGATAATGTCTCCTTGATATACAGCCCCACCTGACCAAAGCTTGCCTCAAACTTCCAACAACCCTCCTACCTTAAGCCCTCAAATGCTGGGAATGCAGCTGTATGCTACCACGCTTAGTGTGGGGCTGGAGAGACGACTCAGTGGTGAAGAGCACTGACTATTCTTCCAGAGGATCTAGGTTTCATTTCCAGCACTCACAGGGCAGCTCACAACTGCCTGTAACTCTAGTGTTATGGACCGGGTCTGGTGCTGTATGTATTTTGATGTTAATTCCACACTCCTGGGAGGAACTGAGGACAGAGTGAGTCACATACTCAGGTGACTTCTTGAAAACCATCCTCTCAAATTTGTTCTGTCAATGTTAAATAGCCCCATCTCTCCTGCAGACCTATACTGTCCTTGAGGGGACACAAGTTACAGGTTAGGATAGCTTAGTTTTGTTGTGACAGAATAGGCTAGTCCTAATAATTCCTGTTTTTCAAAGGTCTGTCAAATGATCCTGTGCCAGAAGGCTGAAGACTGATGCTCCAACTTCCTGGGGCTGTATAGGTAGGCAGCTGTCTCTACAATTTGTCTCAGTTCTGGAAGCTGTGTTAGGCTTCCTATATATTTTCAGTTGATGTTGGCCATTCTCGGATTTCTGACGGGGTTGAAAGACTACTTACAGTCTCATAGCCAACCCAGGCTATTTAACATTGAGAGAACAGATTTGAGAGGATGGTTTTCAGATGGCATGCAATCTAAAGCCAGGACATAAGTCATGTGTAGAATTATACATCTTTTAAGTTAGGATAGATGACAGTGTTCTATTTTATTGACAAAAATGAGGGACTGGGTGTTAGATCTATCTTGTACTTTATAAATTACAAAATGGTAATAGTTGTGCTTAACTTATATCTGAAATAAAAGAGTTTTTTAAGTGGACAGAAAGGGGGAAGTGTTGTGGGTGGGCAGGGTGCTGTTTCTATTTTGATGTTAATTCCGCTGTCCCTGGGCGAGTAGGAAGGACTTCCCGGTTGGATGGGGAAGAGGAAGCAGGAGAGACTGGAGAGGACAAGCTGTAGCTGCTAGTGTCTCCCGGTCGGTTCCAAGGGCAGATCCAGCAGAGGCCTTAGATTTACTATGCCTTACAAGATTAGGATTCTAGTTGTTGTGCCCAGCAATAGAGCTGCTATTGTTTCTGAACTAAGTTTGTGCTGTGTTTTCCTTCACACGGCAGCTGGGTTGGGTTCCAGAGAAAGGTACGGTGGCAAAGCCAGCATGGGTTTGCCAGGTGTGCACCACAAAGGCCCTGAGTGTTTTGAAGCATGGGGCTGGCGTGGTAGCAACCCGTCAGTGGAAGCTTAGCGAGCTGGGTGGAGAGATTTTGGAGCTCTGAGTCAAGAGTCTCCATGAGATAAGAACAGGCCGGCCAGTCCACCAGGGCATAGCATGGGAACTTGGTGACTATTAATATTTCTCGCAAACTCTAGTTCTAAGGGATCTGACAGCATCTGGTGTCTGTGAGCACTGAGCACACCCATAAAAAAGAAAATTACGTTATTATTGGTTTGTATTGGGTGCATGCCATGATAATAATAACTATTATTGTTATCATTATTAGTGTGTATTTGGTTTTTTGTTTGTTTTGAAAGCCACGGAGCATATGTAGAGGTCAGAGGACAATTCTGTGGTGTTGACTTTCATCTTCTACCTTGACTTGGGTTTCAGGGAGCACATTCGGGTCACCAGTTGCACGGCAAGTATCTTTACTAGCTGAGCCATTGCACCAACCCAATTTTGTCCTTTTCAGAGCTTTGTTACTATTAATTATGAATGATTTAAACCAATGTTCAAATAATGTTGGCTTTACTTTATAGATGCCAATGTATTTTCAAACACCTAGGTCTTTGACTCCAGTCATACCTTCATTCACCCTCTAATGGGCCTGTCCATCAGCTGGGCATCAGCTGTACAGCAGGGAAAACAGGACTGTTGTTCAAGATTTGTGAGCTCAGGGTTAGGGAGTAATTTAGATCCAAAGCATGTGGAAATGATGAAGCCAACCATCTCCAAGGAAGAGAGAGAGAGAGAGAGAGTGCCCACAAGAAGGTAAGCAAACACTGGCTTAGCACAAATGCTGAGTTTTCAATAGTTTTGGCTCTTTAACTAGCAAGAGAAGGATGTTTGTGGATTTACAAGAGCCTGAAAAGCAGTAACATTAAGATAAACTAGTTTTTTTCTAAAGTCATGAATAGCAGCTCATGTTTTTTTTAAGTTGCAATTGTATGTGTTATTGGAGTTTAGAACTTTTGATAATTATGTGACACTGTACAATATTTGACATTAGGATGAAATGGAGTGTGTGAGAAGAACCTGTGAAAGACTGTTCTTGAACAGTAATCTAGAGCCATGACTTCCATCTTACAGGGGATGGCACCTACCTGTGTATGTCAGATAGATGACACTAAGGAACACAGCGCCTGCAGCTAGTGAGACACCCAAAAAGAAAAGGGTCTGGAACTCCTGTTTTGTCAACCGGTCTCTCAGATACTGCAAAAAAGCGTAGGCTTGCAGCAGTGCAAAGACACCTGGTTAAAGAGAAGACTCACGTGAATACCATCACAGTGTTTCCCTAATGCCAGTTCAATACTTTCATGTGTAAAAACATAGAAAACCCTGGTATCATTCACCCCAGGGACTAGTTATCTCACCTAGCAATATTCCCTGTGTCAACCGACAGCTAACCTACAATTAATGACCTGAAAAATCCTACTGCACATTATTTCCCCAAAGTAGTCAGAATCCTTATACATGTACCAGACAAGAAAAGCAGCTGACTATGCACACCAATACTACCATGCATCAACAAAGATTTAAAACATTATAGTTATTTCTGTGCTGGTGTGCTGGCTTGTTCTGTGTCAACTTGACAGAAGCTAGAGGCATCTAAGAAGGGAGAACACAACTTTGAAAATGACTATCAGCCTGGCCAGTGGACGAGAGTGTGGAAGTACCTCCTGATTAATGACTGATGTGAGAGGTATGACTTACTGTGGACAGTGCCAACCGTGGGCTGGGGGTGCTGGGTTGTCTAGGAAAGCAGGCTGAGCAAGCCTTGGGGAGCAAGCCAGTAAGCAGCAACCCGCCTCCTCCCATGGCCTCTGCTTCACGGTCCTGCCTTGAGTTTCTGCCCTCATTTCCCTCAGTGATGAACTGTGAGCAGGACACTTAAGCCAAATGAATCCTTTCCTCCTCAAGTAGGTTTTAATCAGTGTTTTATCACAGCAATAGAAAGCTAAGTACACCAGCTACTATTATTGAAATCTCTTATAAATTATGATATAATAAAGAGCCTGAAACCTCATTTTAGTGTCAATATAGAAAGAAAAATGATTAAGGCCACACATATATCTTAACTGGACAAAACATTCACAATGTCCTTTCATCTCAACTTCAAACACTGGTTTCCATACCTGCAGCTGCCATGTGCTCGCTTGTTCTGATTGGCTGGAATCCCACAAAAGGTATCTGCATGGATAATATTAAACCCACAATGTAGAAAGTGCTATATGCTATAAAACAAAACAGGAAACAAGGGTAATTTACTACTGCCATTAAATATTCAACACATATATTTATAAATCTTTTTAGAAAAGTTTTAATAGAACTTAGAACAATAGAATCTTAAAGTGACTGACTTGATATGTGAATGTCAGTTGCATTATAGATCATAAATATTCTATCCATTTTTTTTTTTTTTTGGTTTTTCGAGACAGGGTTTCTCTGTATATCCCTGGCTGTCCTGGAACTCACTCTGTAGACCAGGCTGGCCTCGAACTCAGAAATCCGCCTGTCTCTGCCTCCCAAGTGCTGGGATTAAAGGCGTGCGCCACCACCGCCCGGCTATTCTATCCATTTTTAAAAAATAGTGTTTGTAGGTAGACCTTAGTTTCAGAGACTCATGCTCCCTTTCTTTCTAGCAAATGGAATCACATTTTAAAAAATTCACCATTAGTAACCATTGATAAGAGCCAAAGACTGCAGCTGTACTTGCATTAAGTAACTATCATTGCTGTGGGTTTATCAATCCAAAATCTCCACAGCCTCGAAGACACCTAGCACCAATCATGGTGCCCGCTAATCTCAGAAGCTCTGAGTATTCTGTGTCTTCTCTCCAGTTTCCTAAGACTTCTTGGGAAGAAGCTGAAGAGTTTAAAAAAGAAAAGAACTCAGTCACGGAAGTCAGGCCAACAGAAAGACCATTGGCTCCCGCCCCACTCCCCTCCCCGTCAGCTTGCACTGCCTCTAATGCACAGCACTGCTGTAGCACAATGGCAACCTGTGTCAAAGATTGGTTTCTCATTCATATGGCTACAGATCAAGATTAGGTAATCTGACTAGAGAGAAAGTATTAGGAATCCTTGAAAGTAAAATTTTATCTAAGATAAAAGGTGTATCTAAAATAAGCTGATGTGAAAATAGTATTCTATTCATAAACTTTATTTACATCCCTTTCATAAATGTACTTGATGTTCAATTCGGGGTAAATAAACCACTCTGAAAAGGGAAGTATAGGATACATTGGAATAGAAGATGTTACTCAAAGTAGTAGAAACTGACATTCCAGCTGGAAAGGCCTGTACGTCAGCCTCCTTCATGCACCTGAGCCCATGAAGCCACTCTGCTAGGACACTGCAGTGACCCAGAGTTCTCTTTAAAAGAGCTGGACCCACAGCAGCCTGAGCTCTCATAGTTTGGATCCCTGGGTTCTATGAAGTGGTCACACAGGAGAAATGCATATCCTACCTCACAGAGCCCTTCAATACACAGGAAACCATGTGCACCAAATCAAGTGGGAGACTGTTAGCCAAAAATTCCAAGTTTACCTCACGTAAGGTACTATGGGTCCTAAATTTATAAAATAGCACATAACTCAGTATCTTATTTAAATCTCACAAACTTTAAAAAGTTTAAAACATAGAAAGTGGAAAATTAGATTCACTTGAGTAGAAAGACATGAAGAAATTAGATTCTTAAGAAGAAACACCACCTCTATCCACTGTAATTATTACATATATAGTATATATATAATATATATATTATAATAGTATATTTTATATTATATATTAGTATAATATATAATAGTATATTTTCAAAACGACCTTCTATCTATGACAATCGAGACATCTTAAAAGCAGAAAATCTAGTTAAGATCAATCCAAGCTGGCCTCCAAGTCAGGTAAAGTCTGATGAACATCAAGAGTACACCATAGCTAGCTAACACCTGTGACAGTGTAGGGAGGCTTATGCAAGCAGAAGCATGAACAGTGGCATAAAAGGCACACTGTCCTTACAGGACCCCAGAAACAAACATGCAGTGCCACTTCTTCCTGCAACTCCACTAGGAACTGTTACCAAACCACTACCCAACCCGGTCCAACTTTCTACACAGCTACACTCACCGATTTCTTAAGTCTACACTATTCCATCAAAGAAGTGAGCTCTAAGAAAATGCACAACCCCACAGTACCATAAATCACTCATTCCATCCTAAAATGCTACCACACTGCCATCCTGTGGAAGGAAGCACAGTCCCTGGCATTCACTGCTGCAGACCATGCTCCTGGTTAGAAAAATGCCCCCTAAAACAAGTGGACTTATTCATATGTACAATTTATTTTTACCCAAAGAAAACTATTTTTAGAGACAGAAATCTACAGAAATCCTAATCTTGTTTCACCTCAAAATACTTGAGTCCCAGTGGCACGGCAGGTAGTGAATCTGTGCCCAGTGCAATGCTGGGCTCCAGCTCCACTGAGACCATGGGTTGATAAGAGTGCTTGCTACTCTCACTTCAGTACCTCACTGATAAGCCATAACAACTCGGCAGCACTCTCTGGGCCCTCTTTTATTCTGAGTGACAGTGCATGCATGTGGAGGTCAGAGGACAACCCAGAGGCCTTCACCTTCCTCCTTGAGATAGGGTTTCTCTTGGCTGCTGCATTACCCCAGTGATTGAATTAGGGAGGTACCACATCTGCTTCAAATAGGTTCCAGTCAGGGCCTCACAGGGTACCTACTGCCTTTTCCTCAGCCCATGTCTCTGGAGTTGTAAGTTCCTATTACTCTTCCTTCTGCAGACTTAGAGAAGGGTCTGGGAACACACAAACCCATTTACATTAACCCTCCATAGGGCCCACCAGCCTTTCTAAGTCACTTCACCTATTGGGCAGTGTTTAATGGGAATAGCTAACAAAGTATCCCTCTCCTGTTAGACAAGATACAGAAGAAAGAGATCTTATAATCAATCAGTTTCACTTGACTGCTAACAAACAATATTAAGTTTGTAAAAATGTTGAAAAGTTTACTTAATAAAGTCACCTTGCTACTTAGCGAGCATTTTGGTAAATGTTCAGGGTAAAGCATGGTGAGAAGCAGCAATAGAGGGCAGAGAACAGGTTCTTCAGACTAGCATGAAAACCTGGACATGTGCACAGGCACAGATACGTGCTTTTCTTCCCAGGGACATTGCTCACAGCAACCAGGTAGAGCATGTCACTGAAACAGACATTTTACAAGCTCCCAACTTGTAAAGGAAGGAGGATATGACTTAGTCAAACTACTCAAGCAGAGATCATCACACTTTCAAATGAAAAAAAGTATCTTCTGCTATTACCTAATAGGAAATTAAAGATAAGAATCTAGAAGAAATATATCCAGATTTAAAATTCTAGTTCTGGACTGGAGATATGGATTAGCAGTTACGATCCAATCAGTTGGCTTGGATCTTCCAAAGGACTTGGGTTCAATTCCTATTGGTTCCACCCCCATGGTGGCTTACAACTGTCTAGTTACTCCAGTTTCAGGGGATCTGATGCCCTCTTCTGACTTCAGCAGGCACAAAGGATGTACACGGTGCACACATAAATGCAGACAAAACAAAATAGATATGTGCAAAATAAAATGAAAAATAAGCTTAAAATCCTACTTCTGTCTTACAGAAGCAATTCATTAGTTCTGATAAATGGTAATAAGACACCATCAGGCACAAGGAGATTACGAACACATTGTGTGAACACTGTAAGGGAGAACTCACGAAATACAACTCTTCTTTCCTCTTGGGACAGTCTCACTATGCAGCTCTGGCTGTCCTGGAAGTCTCTATGTAGACCAGGCTGGCCACAACTCGTAGATCCACCTGCCTCTGCCTCCAGACTGCTGGGATTAAAGGTGTGTATGCACTCACGATGCCTGGCTAATTCTACTTTTAAAAACTGGGATACTGTGACTCAATCACTCCTACAACTTTGCAATAACTATACCTAGTATGTGTCAAAAAGTTCAACAGACAAATATCAGCAAACATAATTTACAAATAAAACGTATTTAAAAGGATTTAAACAAAATTGCAAATTTATTCCACTAAAAGTCATTTAAGATTTTCCTTTTTGTTTAGAGAAGGTTGCAATTCTTTACCCTAGGCTAGCCTGAAATTCACTGTGAGCAAGGTTGACATCAAACTCTGGGCATCCTTCTGCCCCAGCCTCCCAAGTGTTAGATTATAAGTAAGCAGAACACCAACTATCTACTGTAAGCAGGCTCTTAGACAGACCTAAGCATCTCATGTTAACTCTACCTTCTACACAGAAGTGCTCCCGAGCAAGTTGACAGGTACAGTTCTAACACTGGGCTCACCTATGACAGCACCAAAGCCATTTTTCCTCTTTCATTTGTAGATATGAAAAAATCTTTGTCTCTATTAATTGAAGAAGGCTTTTTCAAGCAAAGATTCCTGTTAAGTCACAGTAAGAAAGGCCCTTGGCTCTATATATTTTTCGTCTTAAGAAAGAAAAATACTGCTAGACCTTCAAGGAATGAGTGCTGCTGGCTCCCCTGGAAAGCACTTACTGTACACAACACTAAGACCCACGAGCAAAAGCGAGGCCAAGACAAAAGTCTTTCAGCACGGCTGCTGGTCCTGTCCATACACCATGAAGGGAAACTCCAAACAGACCATCATCACGAGATGATCAATCTAGGAAGCATGGGAACCACTTATACTTTTATAAACAACCCAATTGTACAAATAATGTATCTAGTTTATAGGCCGCAAGAGCAATCTCCTATCTTGGTAAATCTTTACCTGTCACAAATATAAAATCATACATCTTTTTATTAATTCCACTAACTTGGCTCAAATCCACCAAAATTACTTATGATAGTAATTAAATAATTTAAACAAATATAATCAGAAAATTGTGCTACAAATATTAAAGTATTATTCCAAATACTATATGATAAGAAAAGCCCTATTAAACAATCAAAAATGAGTGTCAGAATAAGTATTACAAACATGTTATATAAGAAAATTCAAAGCTGTTATGAGAACTACTGACCACTACCCCATGGTGTGCCTGCTGCCCTCTGCCTACCACATAAATTTAGGGTAATTACTGCTATTAATGAGCTGTTTACTATAATAAAAGCTACTTTTAAATTTGCAAAATTTTCTTACACATTTAAGGCTAGCTTTGAACTTGCTACCCTCTTATCTCTTAGAACTGAGACTACAAACATAAACAAGCACACATGGCTTCTAATTAGTCAGCTTTACCAGTGTCCTGTTATCTACAGAAAAATCACCTCACCTCAAATAACCAATGTAAATTTCAAAAGCAAATAAAAACTATAGTACAGAAACAATTATTTTTATTCTAAAAATTATTTAATTTTATTTTACGTGCATTGGTATTTTGTTTGCATGTATGTGTGTGAATGTCAGGTCTTGGAGTTACAGTCAGTTGTGACCTGCCATGTGAGTGCTGGGAATTGAACATGGGTCCTTTGGAAGAGCAGTTAGTGTTAGTAACTGCTGAGCTATCTCTCTCCAGCCCCAGAAATAATTAAGTCATTTTGCAAAGTTTTAGCTGATGTGTCTCTCACTGAGAGAAACAAATCCTATATTATGTTTAACTTTGACATTTTATATCCAAGTTCTCATTAACTTTAACATAAGTGAAATTCTTGTGATAAAACAGTACAGGCTTTGTATCCCTGCTCTTCTGTAGTTTCACTAGCTAACCGAATCCCATAAGGAATGCCCTACTAGCTGGCCAGCGGTGGCGCACCGCTGCCGAGGCGGCCCTCTCTCCCAAGTTCGAATCCCCACCTGTGCTGTCAATCACCGGAAAAAAAAAAAAGGAATGCCCGACTATATAATGCTTCTACCCACTGATCCCTCCCCAAGACCTTGGGCCAGGTCAGCTCATTAATAAATTCAGGCACAGGTAATGCAGAACCAATCACACAAATTAACTATTTTTACATGTGGACATAGGAGGCTTATTTTGAGCCATCTCCCCGCCACCCCCCCCCACACTGTTTTTTTATTTGTTTTGCTTTTTTGTGACAGGGTCTCATGTAGTCAATATAAAGACAAGTTAAACATAAAAAAATTACTGCCTTTTCATGGGTGCAATACTGAGCAAACAAAAGTTGTTTACTAAGAGTGCATTTTAGAGGTGGAGCCACTTACCTATGTAGACTCTCTTGCTATACCTCTGCATCAGTAGCAGCACAAACACATGGAGAGGGATGAGGTTGATGATAAACACATAACCTCCCCACGCAGAGACCTATGGAAAAGAGAGGCTCAGACACATGGCTCCTATCTCTCATTCCTAAAACAAGTATGTCTCATTAGTCACGACAACCCAAACTCGAGAGAAAAGAAAATGCAAGGAATTTTCTTAGGAGATATATGTGGCAGAAATTTCCCTGTTCAAGCTATTTGCAGTGGGAGGCTTGTGATTGGACAGGGAAAAGGGAGGCGGAGCTAAGAGTGGCAGAGAAGGAGATGCAGGAAGAAATGGGAAGGGGAGAAGGCAAAATGGAGGCAGACGTGTACCCACGTGGCTTTAGTAGTCTCAGGTAGTTATGCATATCTAAAGATTAAGATAATTGGAAAAACTTGTCTAAATTGTGTGGGCATCTTGTGAATTGAGAATTTTTTGATAGATAAATCCATTGGTTAACTATAAGCATTAAGGGTCTTCATTTACTGGGTTACTGGGTATTGTGATATCTAACCATGGGGATAGCGGTTATTGCATGGGGGTTATTACATGGGGCTAAGCCTAGCGCTGTGGAGGCGGCTGGTTTGGCTAGATCCATGGAGGCTGAGGATGGTGGTAGGTGGAGGTAGTGGTCACACGAACATCTGGGGGGCGGGGGTTGGGTCAGTGACCGGTAGTGTGGGAACTTGGCAGCTGGACATATCCTTTCTTTTCCTTTCCTTTCCCCTCCCCTCCCCCCCTTCTTTTTTTTTTTTTTTTTTTTTTTTTTGTTTTTCGAGACAGGGTTTCTCTGTGTAGCCCTGGCTGTCCTGGAACTCACTCTGTAGACCAGGCTAGCCTGGAATTCAGAAATCCGCCTGCCTCTGCCTCCCAAGTGCTGGGATTAAAGGCGTGCGCCACCACTGCCCGGTTGGACATATCCTTTCTAATACCTCCCACTACAGATAAATATATATATAAAGCTAAAACAACAAGCTTTTATTTCACATACTTGTGATGATCTATTTACTGAAAGAAGATTCACTGAGCTTAAGAATGAGAAATTCTGATTCTGGTCAGTGACTCAGCTAAAGGCACTCACATCCCCTGGTCACACTGTGGGCTCTTGACAGTGCTGACTGGCTGAAGTTGTAAGTGAATACACACATACACATACACACACACACACACACCACCACACACACACACACACACTGGCTTGTATTACATGTATTCATATTTTTAAAATCAGAGTGACCATGGCTACTCAATCTAAATAAATATTCTTAAAAGCCAGGGTTCGCTCCCAGCTACTACAATAGACTGACTTTCATGTGCTTAAAACAAACAAGAAGATCTCTCAGGATCAGCATGTTCTAATTTAGTTAGGTTATCAAATCAACATATGAGGACATAGTTAGCATACAAAAATATTTCAAAGTAACTTCTAAGAACCTAACATCAGTTCATTACACACACACCCCTTCAGGGGTACTAACGGAAAATGTAAAGAGCACACAGCAGAGCGCACATGCACCCCAGGACAGAGCACACAGCAGAGTGCACATGCACCCCAGGACAGAGCAAACAGCAGAGTGCACATGCACCCCAGGACAGAGCACACAGCAGAGCGCACATGCACCCCAGGACAGAGCAAACAGCAGAGTGCACATGCACCCCAGGACAGAGCACACAGCAGAGCGCACATGCACCCCAGGACAGAGCAAACAGCAGAGTGCACATGCACCCCAGGAGAGAGCACACAGCAGAGTGCACATGCACCCCAGGACAGAGCACACAGCAGAGTCCACACGCATCCCAGGACAGAGCACACAGCAGACACAGCTCTTACCATGTAGAAATATGACAAGCAGCAGCACATCGTCCAAAACACAGACCCGGTCTTCACAGACTTTACCTGAAAACAACAAAAGCAAATCCCATTGTAAAATGTGAAAGGCTCTGAGTGAGGACTGAGGCTTGGCTATCCCGACTGACTAAAATATACCTTTACAATGCTCAACAAGATGTATTTTAATAACTAATTCTTTTTTGGTTAGTTTTAAGTAAAAAGAACAAATAAGGAAAAATGACCTGTTTTCATTTCCTGCAATGAAATGGTTAACATCAACAAACCAGAGCCTTAAATAAATGTGTTCAGTAAATCTACATTTTCATATAGTTCATCTGCTAGACTTGTACGTTTCTTCATCTGAATTCAGGATCAAATGTATGATTCTAAGCTTCCATTTTGAAAAACTTACTGTTACAATAAGAAAGTTTTAGATACCATAATCAATATTTTAAAATATATATATTGCTGAACTATCTTCCAGAAGGCCCAATACATAAGTAAATTCTCAGTAATCTGTATTAGAAAAGCTAAATACAAACAAATCCAAGTTCAACCAATCTTGTCTTAAAGTAGTAATTTCCAAATGAGCTTATTACCTAAAAAAGCAAATTATTATCATTTTCAAAATAAATAACTGACACAGGCCTGAACACATAGCAAACGGTCACTTTTAAGATGAAGACCTAAGAAAGATAAGAACACACTAAGAAGTCCATATTCAAAAAGTTATTTTCTATCTCTTTGTGCTAAGGGGCATGTTCAACACACCTTAGTTAATTTCCAGAAAGTCTTTACTTTAAAAAAAAAAAAAAAAAGGTGTTTAATAACACAGTATAGTTAACTCCAGCTAATGTCTAGACATTGGTACAAAATATGAAAATGAATATAACAAAAGGAAGCAAGGAGGGGGGAGGGGAGGAAAGAAAGCATTTCTAGTTCATTGCTCTCAGTAAGAATAGGGGGAAAAGTTTATTAAAATGATGGCCATTTAAAAGCAAGAAAATGCCCTTTGGCCAACCTGAGATAATCTATTTGAGGGGTGACTACAAAAACTGCAGAAGGGAGTTGCAATGAAATGTTATTACAACAACAGGTAGAGCTAAAAAGACTAAAGTAACAAATACAAACGTTCTATACCAGAAGAGCAGTAAAAACCAGGGAGATGGTGAGTGAATGCTCAGAGAATCTTTTCTGAGAAACCAGAAAGTGCCTGGAGAACACAGTGGGCAAGAAAGCAGAAGACAACCCAAGATGGCCCTGTAAGACAATGGCAGCAGCATAACACAATGGTACCAGTGCAACAGACAGACACTCTGAACACAGGAGGCCATCTACCACTCTGTCATTCAAAGTTACAAGAATGGTTAAGACAGGCAGACCTGTCAGGGACCAGTGACATGACTCTGAGTGATAAGGCCCTGAGAACAGTCTAAGATAAGGCGCTCTCTCTCTCTCTCTCTCTCTCTCTCTCTCTCTCTCTCTCTCTCTCTCTCTCTCTCTCTCTCACACCCCCCACCACACACACACACACACACACACACCAGCTTTGGAAAACTTATCAGAGGAATCAGTTGAAACTTTGAAGGTACTCATCACACCCCAGATCAATCAACTGTGTGCTAATGTTTGAACATAAGCTCTACCCAAATCCTTGGCTGACATATATTTATGCAGACAGCAGTGATCTTTAGGAAGCTAAATTGAATTAGAAAGATTAGAAATAAAAATAACAGTAGATACATCACTCTAAAACACCACAGAATTGCCAGCTTTAGTTCAGGTTTAACGATCCAGCATAGCTCAGAAAAATGAAAGATAATCCAAGGTTTTAGCATTACCTATAATGCTACTTCACCAAGAGTAAGGAATGTACACAGAAACAGGAAAGGCTGAGCCATGTTTGGGGAGAAAGAGAGCAGTCAGCAGAAACTTGATTAGAATGGACCAAGGTGCTGGATTTAGAGGCCACAGACTTCAGTCAGCTATCATAAATTACCTTTAATCCTAGCACTTGGGAGGCAGAGGATGCAGATCTCTGTGAGTTCAAGGCCAGCCAGGCCTAAAAAGTAAAATCTGGGACAGCCAGAGCAATAGAGAGAAACCCTGTCTCAAAAAAACAAAGAAAGCTTTGGTTTTTGTTTTGTTACAATAGGGAGCTTCAATAATGAAGTGAAATATGCACATTTTTGTACTCATGTAATAAAAAAACTAGAAGCAACTAGAAATTTGAGAGTACAAGCAGAAACGAACAAGAAAACTCACCAATAAAAAAACATCCATTCCAAACAACACACAGAAAACTCCATAAAGAGACTATGAAGAGATGGGGTGGGGCACCCATTTTTAAATCACAACTTTTCAAATTTAATGGTAAACAATCTACAGAGCCATGAACCCCAATAAACCAACAAGTATAATATATAAAATCAAATTAGACAATGGTCAAAGGACTAAAAGATAAAGACAAAAAAAAAAAAAAAAAAAAAAAAAGAAATTCTGAGGAGGAAGAGAAAGGACAAAAACTGTACGAGAATGCTTATTAACTAACCACTGACCAAAAAAAAAAAAAAAAAAAAAAAAAAAAAAAAAAAATCAAAGCATGAGCCCTAAGAAACTATCATTAAAACAGGAAGGCAGGCTGTTTGGTTGGTATATAGGCCTGTAATTCCAACACTTGGGAGGCAGTGTAAGGCCAATCTCAGCCACACAGCAAATTTAAGGCCAGCATGAGCTACCTGAGATCAATCACATCACAACAAAAGCAATCAATTGTTAATGCGTGTGTATGCATATGTGTATATATATGTACAATATAGTTATTATCTGAATTTTTAGACTAGTGACATATACATATAGGATGATAATGGGATAAGAGAAAAACAATGGAGCCACACTGCTAAAATGTACTACAATTATCTTGATAACAACTTGAGGCAGACTGTACTCAAGATGCACAGCAACCTATACACCAGATTTTTACAAAATTGAACAACTAAAATTTAAAAATATACATCAGCAGATAGAAAGATGCTATATTACAAATACAAATCAAATCACAGAAAAAGTGGTGGTAAGTGTGAATTCACCAAACACAGATCAAAAGGCAGACTTGGTTAGGACAGATGAGTAAGGCATAACTTTAGCCTTTAGAGATAAACAGTTTGAATTTAAAGCTTGTCCAGAGTCCAGTCATCTTTTTCTGGATGACAGGAAATCAATATAATTGGGAGAGGGAATTAGCCCAGAAGCTAGATAAACTTTAGCCAGGCTAATCAACTCAAAAGGAAGGATACAAAATACTGAAAGTAGAAATGAGACATCTTTACAGACTACACAGGAATTAACTTGTGCCAACAAATCAGACAATTTGAGGTGAAACAGAAATGATTCAAAGTAGACACACATTACTAATTACTCATGAAAAGAAATATCAGATCAGTACAATGACATTAAAAAATTGATCCAGCTTGAGACTACAGAGATGGCTCAATGGTTAAGAGCACTGACTGCTCTTCCAGAGGTCCTGAGGTCAATTCCCAGCAACCACATGGTGGCTCACAACCATCTGTAATGGGATCCGATGCCCTCTTCTACTGTGTCTGAAGACAATGACAGTGTGTGTACTCATATACGCATAAAAGTAAATAAATCTAAAAAAACAAAAAAAACAAAATATAACAACAACAAAAACTAAACTGATTCAATAATTAAAAATCTTCCAAGGTCCACTGGTGAATTCAATATTACATAAGAGACAATGGCAATTTCATGGAAACTTTTTCAGAACACCAAGGAGAAAATGCTTCCTAGATTATTTGTGAAGCCTTTTGCAAACCTGATATCAAAATCAGACAAAAACAATCCAGGAAAACTACCAGTCAGTTCTCCTTCTCACTATAGATATAAAACTCGTAACAAAATGTACATAATATAAACACAGCAATATACATAAGGTTATATACACTTTTAGCAAATATTTATCTCATGAAACAAAACTATTTTAACATCTAAAAAAAAAGAAAGAAAGAAAAAAGGGGAAAAAAACCTAACTCAATGATCTCTTGCTGGGGTAATTCTGAACGCTGAGGAACATTTGGCAATGTCTGGAGACACGTTTGGTTGTCAGAACAGGAAGACCTACAGAGTGTATAAAGGTAAGATAGCTTATCAAATATAATACATGACACAGCAAAATTCAACCAAAATACTAATGGTGCAGAGGATAAGAAAAAAAACATGACTACAACAAAGGTCAAAAACAATATGATCAACCTTAAAAAGAGACAGAAACAAAGTCTAACCACCATGAACAAACTAGGCTATACAGTACCTCACATACCACATTCACCTGACCTCTTTTCCCTATGAGCAGTTTCTTCAGCATCTCCGCAACTTTCTGCAGGAAGACACTTCTAAACCAGCAATCTGCAGAAAATAACTTCCCAACAGTTTGCTAAATCCCAAAGCATGGACACTATAGGAACTTATAATATATAAACTTATATTTTTATTGGCAAAATGTGCTGACTGTGTGATTTCCTATTTTTGGTTAATAAAGGTATGTTTGAGCCTAATTATAGTAATTTAAAATTCAAGGTTCATGGGAGCTGGAGAGATAGCTCAGAGGTTAAGAGCACTGTCTACTACTCTTTCCAGAGGTCCTGAGTTCAGTTCCCAGCAATCACATGGTGGCTCATAACCATCTATAATGAAATCTGGTGCCCTCTTCTGGCCGCAGGCATACATTACAGGCAGAATGCTGTAGACATAATAAATCTTTAAGAAAAAAAGTCCAAGGTTCATAATCACAATTCCTTTTGCAGCAGCCTAACAAAAAGCGCTGTACAGGACAAGAAATAATTATCAAACAGAAGAGAAATCCCTCAAATTGGGAGAAGAACCTCCGCCAGTAATTCATCTAGCAGGGGTCTGATAATCAGGATATATAAGAGTTCAAAAAAGCCAATGCCAAAAGGAAAAATAACCTGATCAACAAATGAGCAAATGAACAGTTCTCAAAACAAGTACAAATGCCAATGAAAACATGAAAAAATGTTCAGTATGTTTAGCCAACGTGCAAATCACAACTGCAATACAATTCCATGTCACCCAGTCAGAACGGCTACCATTAGGAAAACAGCAGTGCTGGGAGGACACAGGCTAAGGTCACCTGTAATGCCATGGTGGAAAGGCACCACAGCTCTGCAGTGACAATCACAGAAAGATCTCCTGGCTCCTAGATACCCTTACTTTCACTACCAACTGTGGTGCTGGAATAAAGACACAAGAGATGAACAGAAGCACAGCAGGACAGCTGGATTCAGAAGTAAAGCCATAACAGAGAATTTACTTTTGATAAGAATGCTAAGATCATTCAGTTAGAAGTTAAGATAGTTGTTTGTCAAGGGGCCCAAATACCAAAACCAATTACGATTATGAATAAGAACCAAGCTAGAGAACCCATATTTCCCAATTTCAAAATGTACTACAAAGTTCTGGTAGGCCAAACAGTAGGGTGCTGACAGAAAGACACACACACAGCTCTAGGTAACCTTGGCATGTGTGATCAAATAACTCTGATAAAGTAGCAAGATCAAAGGGGGAAAATAGCAATCAGCATGTGCCCAACCAAAGAGTACACATGGAGGGACCCATGGCTCCAGCTGCATATGTAGCAGAGGATGGCTTTACCTGGCATCAATGGGAGGAGAGGCCCTTGGTCCTGTGGAGGATTGGTACCCCAGCATAGGGGGATGGGATGGGGTTTGCAGAGGGGAAACTGGGAAGGGGAACAACATTTGACATGTAAATAAAATAACAATAAAAAAAGAAATCAGCATGTGAATGAATACATTTGGACCTTTGCTTAAGCATCATTTATAAAATAACAAATGGAACAACCTCAATATAAAGCTTAAAACAACTATGAAATTCTTAAAAGAAGACAGGGTCAGAACTCACAGTGATGTTTTACAGTGATTTCCTGGATAATAGGAACAAAAGACAATGTTGACAAGTTGACAAGTTAAGAGCTTCATGGACATTAACTTTTGTATGGCAGTCCATAAAATGAGAGAGCCACACAGAAATAGTTAATTCATAAAGGATTAGTAGCAAGCATACATAGAGAACTAGTAAAACTCAACTCAAATATGAGAAAAGGACTTGAAAAGGCATTTCTACAAAAAATTATCCAATTAGCTACGATACACACAAAGTACTTCCCACTTATCACTGAGGAAATGCAAACCAGAACCAGCTTACACCCATTGGCACCATTACAAGCAGCAGAAAAACTAAGGCAGGCATAAAGGTACACGCATGGAACCCCAGCTATCTGGGAGGCTACAGCTGGATAGTGAGGATTTGAGGAGAGCCTGGGGACAGTAAGAAACAGCCATCAAAGAACAAGTGTGGTGAGCATACGGAATCATTAGACATCTCTGCTCATCACTGATTAAAAATGGAAATGGAAGTTATGGAGAGTGGCATAGTGGTTCATAAAAGACTAAAATTTTAATTGTTATGTTAAGTGTATACCTCAGGTTTATACCTATTTAACTAGCCAAAGTCAATGAGACAAAAAGTAGAATGGCTGCATTTTACAGGACCTGAGTGGATCTCATGGATGGTCACAAACATTACAAGTATATACAACATTTCTAAACCGTGATACTTGGTAAATGTTATATTCTGCGTATTTCACCATAATAACAAAAGCTAGAGAAAAAAAATGAAATAGATATATGTCCAACAATTATGCTAAACACAAAAACCAAGACACTAAGTGTCCTAAGTAGTATGATTTCATTTATGTTAAGTGTCCAGACCAGTTAAGTCAATAAAAGATAAAACTAGTCCAACAGCTCAGTGAGATGTCTCAGTGTTAAAAAATGCTTGCCTTGCAAGCTAGATGATCTGAGTTTGATCTTTAGAACCCCTGTAAAGGTGGGAAGAGAGAACCAATTTCACAAACTTGTCCTTTGGCCTCTCTATGTGTGCCCCAGCATACATGAGCCTCTAGACAACATCATACAAGAGCAACAAGAAATCAAACTTTACAATGCAGGTGCATGGTTTCCACACAGCACAGAAGAGGAGATATTGACAAGAGGGTGAGGTCCAAGAACAACTTTTAGACTGAAGAAATTTCAGTAAGTAATAGCGATGCCAGCTGCACAGCATGAATGCAGTAAGGATTAAGTGTACTCTTTAAAATAACACAAATGAATTTTATTACAACCTTGGAAAAAATTTTAAATATTAAAAGGTAGTTGAGATTTCAGTTAGGACAATACTTCAATAGTTCACACTCACTAGTTAGAAGAAAATGAAGGATAAAAAAGTACAGAGAAGCCAGAAATAGCACATAACCATGATCCTAGCACTTGGGAGGCAGAGGCACAGGCAAGAGTTTAGGGCCAGTCTCATACAGTTTCATATACATATCAAAACCTTGTTGTAAAAAAATACAGCAACAAAGGGGACTAGAAAACTACAGAGAATCAATTTTTTTAAATGCTCACTGTGAGTGAGTTATTTCTAAGTGACTTTATTCCTTCATGTTTTTCTGTTGTACAAATTTCCCACAATAGGTTATTATTTTTTTATTAGCAAACATGAGATGTAACAACAGTATGTAGGTGACTAAAGCAGTTAACCAACCTATCCATTCAAACTTCCAAACTGAAATCAATGCCATTGTTTACTAAACATCATTTATATTTAAAAAAGAACTGAACCTACCTAGGCTGACTCTCCTTTATTGACTGCTGTTTCCTCAGTGTCACCCACACACCCTATGGAGTGGACGTACACTCCTCATTGTTGTAATTCTGCTACAAACAGCAAGTGTGTCTAATTGGCATCATTTAAATTTCATATTTATAATTTATCATGACCACGCACAAATTTTCCCACTGGCATTATATTAACAAGATCTATTCACATTTACATGTATTATTTTTAGTATTAAAACTTACACGATTAAAAGGCTTTAAATAGTGTTCGCAAAATTTTGTGTTCAGGTGAAGTGTTTTGGTTGTTCCCCTAACTGTATGTAGACAGTGAAGAAGTCCTTAAAGACACTTTTAGATGACTATGGCAGCACTCTGAGTGTCCTAATGACGTCGTCAAACTCACTCATGTGGGTGCTTTCTTTCAAACGAGATCAAGAGAGGCCTCCTCTATAGAGCACTTTGCAGCACTCTTCCTGGAATTTCAGGCCAGCTCAAAGCAAAAATACCCACAAGCCAGGTAGCTTTTAAGGGAATTTAAAGTATAGTTAAATTTATAAAAAGTATTCACATAAAAGATGTACATAGTTGACAGGCTGCACCTGTTTTTTTAAGCTATGATTATAAAGTAGATACAATAAGATGGTGAAAATTAAAATTATATAGACATATTAACCCAGTTATTTTACATTGATATATATGGCTGGTATGCTTTTCAATGTTAACTTTTGTAAATTATGAATAGTAACAGATCTGTGTGCAATTTTATTGGTAAAAGACACATGTCCAACCTAAAAACTTAGGGCGGAAGGTCATCAGCATTAACGGCAGCTAACATTAGTGGTACTTACCCATAAGTAGTAAGTGAACTGAAGCGCAAAAATTGCAATGCCTTCATTATCAAAGGATCCTGCCACTGACCGAGATATGTACCCTGGTACAATAGCAATGAAACAGGCAGCTAAAAGTCCTGCTCCTTGGTTCCAAAGTTCTCTAGTTAGCAGGAACGTAGATATAGATGTAAGGCCGCTAAAAGTTGGTGCAAGGAATACACACACATCTCTTATGTGAACTGTTATGTTCAATGTATTTAAAATCCAATGAATAAGGCCGGCTGTTATCATCAACCCTGGGTAAACCTAGAAAGGGGGGAAAAGGGAATTCAGTTACATAGAATACAAAGTATCCAGGAAAAAAAGGTACTTGTTCCATTTGTATCAGTATACATTATTTGTAATTAAGATTGAGAGAAAGACTTTTCCTTTTTACAGGACACAAAATAAAATCTTTTTGGAATAGATACAAAGAACAAACTCATACAGAATATACACTTAAATAAAAGAAAGACTATAAAACAAGAGTAATTAAAAATAAGAATATGCAATAATCTTTATTCTATTAATTATCTTTCTCAGTTCTGAATGCTGTCTTAGTCATTTATTTTTCAGGAGTGGCATTTTTAACAGATCTTACTGTGTATATATAAAAAAAGAAATGATGAATATAAGTTAGTCTCCCCTACTTTTCAATCTGAAATTCAGAAAGTAAACACCTCTAGCTAAGAAGGACTAGTCATCTGGGAACAACGACAACAAAAGACTAAGAGGCTTAAAGTTCTATGTTTCAGGTATTAATGATGGGAGGGAAGATTACTATCCTGGCACACCCACCCTGACTCCAAAAGAAGAGCAGCAAACACAAGAAGATGTGGTACCGGGGATATTCATTCTAAAGTATTCCTCAGCTACCAAAATGTCTGTTTAACGCTGCATTTGCAACCGCATCCCCAAAGGCTCTTGCTCCCAAGACCAGAGGCATGAAGGTAAAGTGACACACCCACTCTCTGGCTGCCCTACTTCAATCTGTGTGCCTCATGCCCTCCCAGCCCACAGCTCTAACTCACTCCCTTGCTTTCTCTTCCTGACATTTTATTACATTTACTAGCATTGAACACATTTTATAAATCTTATTTTAACTGCTCAACTTCACAAGAATATAAGCTCCAGAAGAATAAGAATGTATTTCTCAGCGTCCAGTGAATGCATAGAATAGGATCCAGGTTGAGAGGAGAAGAACAGCATAGTAAGTCATTATAATTCTCAAAAAAATCTGTTCTATTTCATATTCAATACTAGGGCCTACTGTATGAGTCTGTCAGCAGTACAGAAAGAAAATAGACTGAAGCTTGAAATGCTTCTCAGTATAAGTCAACATATCCATTATATGGCAGATGGAATTAATGTTAGAAATCCTTCAAATGCCGGGCGGTGGTGGCGCACGCCTTTAATCCCAGCACTTGGGAGGCAGAGGCAGGCGGATTTCTGAGTTCGAGGCCAGCCTGGTCTACCGAGCGAGTTCCAGGACAGCCAGGGCTACACAGAGAAACCCTGTCTCGGAAAAAAAAAAAAAAAAGAAATCCTTCAAAGGACAAAGTACTACTAGATGAAAGGACTAAAACAAAACCAAAGTTTCCCAACAGCAAAGATATACGCAAACTTGGAGCTGCATAGACGGCTCAGATGAAGACCTGGCTGTGTCCCCAAGCTGCACATAAAACATGGACGATGGGCACATGCTTGGAGTCCCAGTGCTGGGAGATGATGGGGAATGGCATGGTGGGCAGAGGCAGGTAGATACCTGGAGTTTGCTGATCAACCAACCTGGCCCAATTAGAGCGCTCCAGGCCAGTGAGAGACCCTGCTCAAACAACAACAAAACCAAAGAGGACAGCATCCAAGGAAAATCTGTGGTTGACTTCTCATCTCCACATGTATATGTACACCCACATATGAATACATGTGCACACACACATAGGTGCACCACTCTTTCTAAACACAGAAGGAAGGAGCATGGAGCAAATTAGAATGTATTTTAGGTTACAATCAAGTATCAAAAACTAAAAGGTCTGAAGTTACAGATATCTCCTAACTACAATCCATTTGAAAATTTCAAAAAGCACTACAAACCCCTCCTTGTTCACAGACTAAATGCAATTCTAGGCAGGCATAGTGGCTCACACCTAGTATTCCATCACTTGGGAGGCTGTGGCAGAAGGGTTACTGTTGAATGTAAGGCTAGCATGGGTTACAGAATAAACATAAAAGAAAACAAAAGCCTACAGTAGAAGGGAATCCTAACAGATTAACGTAGAAGGATGATGAAAACACCACCCCAGACTCAGGAAGTGACCATGACTGCCACAAACATAGCCTAATGATCAGAGACTCAACGTTAGTAGCAACAGCACAGACAGCTGGGAAGGGAACATAAAAATAAACTCAAGGATTTAGAAAAAAGGAAATGAATCTGAATTAATGATAGATAGAAGAGAGCAAACATTTATGAGGAGTGATACCCTAGTAAACCTCTAGCATCAAAATCCAGAAGAAACGAAAGCATACAAACTTCCCTGAGAGCTACCATGTATTTCCCCTTTCTCTATGAGTTCAGTTATCTACATTAACTCAGACAATTGAGGCTGGAAAAATGTAATTATTTCAATTTTTTAAAAATTTTATTTCCTTCCCCCAAAAGCTTTATTTTAAACTCAATTGCTTGGAAACAAAGCAAAAAAACACACCCTGGACTTGAGGTACTTTGTGACAGCAGATTCTTAATCCAGCCTCTGACTTCACTCAGAAACAGGGTAGTGCGAGATATCCCACAAAAAAACTGCCAATATAGAGCTGAGAAATACTGGTAATTAGCCACAGATGTATTTGTGAACTATTCACAGCTTCCGAAGACCCTCATTCCTTAGCAGTTAATGGTTTACTCAACAGTTACAGTTACCGGAAAGAATAATGAATATACTTACGGTGCCGCCCACTATTCTTCCCAGTGGGTACCATGCTCTTTCATCAAACCAATTTAAAAACTCATAGAACCCATGAGATGCAAGATGATGTGTTGATCTATAGTTAAACCTGGACAAAAGAGAAGAGGAAATGTTATAAAATCAGTTAACACAATGATACTTCTTTATATTCAACATATGGCTACACTTGTCTCACTATGAAGTAAACTGTAAAGCCCCTGTGAAGCTACTACTACTGTGGTAACTGATAATAAAAGAACCCGTTTTCAAGGTTTAAGGAAAACTGTGATTATCCAGTTAAATCATAAGTAGGTTATTTTAACAGACAAAAGTGAAGGGCAAATTACAAGGTAACAAAGTATGAAAAAGTTAAGAAATCAAGAGACACTCTGAGTTCTTACACTCACCATAAAGAATCACTAAGTAATACAAGGGTTTGGAGGGCAGAGCAGGCTTCAGACATAAGTCCAAAATGCTACTGATAAGTATAATTCATTCATTCATTCAATCAATTAAATAAAATAACACTCTATAAACAAAATCAGATACACTACTCAAAGCTGTGAGGGGATGGAGTAACATTATTAAATTTTCTGAGAAGGGGATTTTTAAAATCAAAAGTTAGAGTGTCCTTGGTACAATTCAGGAATCTCCACACCACCTCGTTGTCTTCAAAATCGAGCCCCAGACACCTAAATTACTGGTAAGCAAAGAGAGCACCTAGTGCTGCAGAGCTATGTAAACCAGGCAAGCTCCCTACTTTCCACACTTGTACTTTCCATACTCGATTTCACCCTTGTGACCACCTGGGGCACTGCTGGTCTATACTTTTAGCCTGGCTAACACTCTTTGATCCTTGGCACATTTCTAAGTGTACTCCGGAGTGTTTGCGATGCTCACATGCTGCATCACTGCAGTTCTGCATGGAGATGACAGGAAAGGCATTCTGTCAGCCACATAACCACAACACTAAACAGTCTCTCCAAAGTGACATCATTTTAGCTGTAACTTCTGATGTTCCAACCTGAAGGAATTAAGAGTCTACTGAACACTTGGTTGAGGGCTGAAAACCTGAATAGAAATGGAAGTACAAGTGCTGGGTCTTAGTGCAGTGTCAACATTTAATGGTGGCAGTATCTCATGTGTTCAAGTTCACTCCATCAGTCTGTATTTGAATAAATCTTTTCATGTCTTGAGCACTATTCTTTTGTCCGTTTTATAAATCAACTCTCATACTGTGGCTTCTCTTTACATTCTGCAGTGGTATTTTAAATTACATATTTGTCAGAGGTGGGCTGGTGCTTGCCAAAAGAGAAGAGCCTGAAGGCGTCCATTTCTCTCCCTCCACCATGTGGAGCCCAGAGATTGAAACCAGGTCATCTCTGCAGCAAGAGTTCTTACCCTCTGAGCCATCTTCTTACCAAGCCAATGGTATTTTTTTTTTTTTTGGTTTTCGAGACAGGGTTTCTCTGTGTAGCTCGGGCTGTCCTGGAACTCACTCTGTAGACCAGGCTGGCCTCGAACTCAGAAATCCGCCTGCCTCTGCCTCCCAAGTGCTGGGATTAAAGGCGTGCGCCACCACCGCCCGGCGCCAATGGTATTTTTAAACACTTAGTTTCTTCTTATTTATGTGCATGGGAGTTTATGTGCACCGTGTACACACAGGTGCCATCGAGGCCAGAGTGTGTCAGATCTGCAGGAGCTGGAACTACAAGCAGTTGTGAGCCCCCTGATGCGGTTGCTGAGAAATGATCCCAGATCTCCAACATGAGCAATACCCACTACTCTAACTAGGTGCTCTCTCTCCAGTCTCTTCCTCCATGGTATTCCCCCTGCCCCGCCCCGCCCATGGTATTTTTTAAACACAATTCTTTACATAAACTCACATTTATCTTTTGTTTTGTTTTGCTTTTCTGATTTTTCAAAGAAAGACAAAAAGTACAAGGGCAAGGGAAAGGGGGGAGTGTTAGAAAATAATGCTCTGCTACAGCATGGTCATAAAACTACTGCTTATTTCCTTCTTCATGACTAACAGCTTAAGGCTCTCATCATATCCTCAGTGTATCTAGAACTGATCATCACTATTGCTTTGCATTAAAGCCTAGTACCCAGGAGAATGTTTTACTAGCAGTTCTTGGCCTGCCTCTTGGAATTTTAAATTATCTTTTCTGTTTGATTTTTCTGATTTACTATGTTTGATTTACTATGTACCTCTGACTGACCTGGTATTTCCTATGTAGCAAATTTCTCCTGCCTCAGATTCTTCATATTAATTTTAAAGCAAGTTTGTCAGCTCTACTCAAGAAAACCAGCAAATTCCACTTAATCTCCAATCAATTTGGTAAGAATTAACATCTTTATAACCAGGATATATTCACTTCAAGAATGTGGCTGATCCCATTTACCTAGGTCTTTCTGAATGCTGCTCCACAGATCACACCATTTTACCTTATAAATCTTCAACACCTTTGCTTAGATTTAATCTCATCTCTAATGCTATCCTTGTATCTAAAAAATCTGACATGCTGACAATAATCTGTTGGTATTTTCACAATGACTCTAACGAAAAACCCCAGATATGCTGTTTAACACTTATAACATCATTAGAGCATACATTTTAAATATGGAAAATAATGAATATTCTGGCATTAAAAATAAAGAGGCGCCGGGTGGTGGTGGCGCACGCCTTTAATCCCAGCACTTGGGAGGCAGAGGCAGGCGGATTTCTGAGTTCAAGGCCAGCCTGGTCTACAGAGTGAGTTCCAGGACAGCCTGGGCTACACAGAGAAACCCTGTCTCGAAAAACCAAAAAGAGGTAACTCAAGATTCTGAAAGGCACATGTCAATAAGAGCTCATAATTCCTATCTTGTTCTATCTCTTCAGCATCCCTGTAACTGCGATCTTTTCAATTACAAAAAAACAAAAGAAAAAATACCAGTTTTAGTCACAGTAAAATATTTAACAAAACCATTAAGTTCCAAAATGAAAAAAACTACTGGGTTTCTAATTTTAAAAACAGCATTTTTCAATAAAATCTTCATGAATTAAAAAAAAAAAAAAATCCAAACAATTTCAAGCTTAAATGTATAAAAGCTTGGACTGCCAGAAATCAAAGCAAACAGTAATAGTTTATTTTTGTACAATTTTTTCTTGCTGTTAAACAGTGTTCATTAATTAGGATACTGAAGTCTCTTTAGGGTCTAAGAAAATGTTGGCTCCTGGTCAAGGGACTACATGCTAAATGTCTGCCTCCCTCATGGTTATATTAAACAGGAAGTGCCAAAATCTAAATTTACAACTTACTACAAATGTGTTGCAGATTGGGGTGTTACTGCTAAGTATAGTCTGGTTATTTTCTCTCATGCAAATTCTCAGTTGCAGCACTACAAAGCCAATCCAAAGCAAACATAAGTGGCATTTAGATTAACCATAGGCTATTCTTTTCCTAGTATCATAAATTAAAATGGAATGTATTTATTAATCACCTTCTTTTGAGCAATTTTCAGCATGGCCTTTCTCACCGTGCACCTTGCCACACACACAACTTATTCTCTGTTCTTCAAGCAGTCACTCAGCTGAGATTCCTAACTGTCCTAAGAGCTTCTCTGAAGACTCTGCCTCCCTCCACCCAGTCAGTTTTAATGTGTGCTTTCAAAACATCACCTTGAACTACAGGTGCACCTCATCATGTGCGTGTTCATGTGCTCACTCGAGTGTTCCTGAGAGTGCCTGGGGTACCCTAGAAGGACTTCATGCTCCTGGCACTTCACTCACAAGAGCCAAGTAATGCCAGCACAATTTACTCCTCTAGGCACCCTAGCACTGAACAACAAGTAAGATTTTGTGCCTTACCCTAAACTTAATCTGCTGGAGAAGGAATTCAGTCTCATGCATGCCAAGCAAATGCTCTACCACCGAGCTGTGATCCCACCCATTGTTTTAACATTAGATGGTGTATGTAAAATATGAGTCAGAAAAGCTGGAAAGTAATTTTCACCTATTTTATAGCTAACACAGTAAATCAGAGCAGCTTTTAGTCCACAAGTGTGCTACAAGCAGCACTGAAAGGAAAGCCAGTTTCCCAAGGGCCAGCTCTGTCTTCTGTTCTAAAACATTTCTCCTCCAAAAGGGCATCCAAATGTATGTATGCAATCAATCAAATACTGTCTGCTTGAGGAGAGATGTGAGAATTATTATTTTTCATAACATTTAATTAAAATGATTGTCAAGGGCCTGTAAACAGTTTGTACTCTATTCACTCTTTGTGGGTAGAAACAGTATGTTGCTATGTAGCTCTGGTTAATCTGAAACTTGCTATACAGACCAGGCTGGCCTAAAACTCAAGATATCTGCCTTCCTCTGTTTTCCAAATGCTGGGATTGAAGGTGTAGGCCACCATACTTGGTTCTATTCACTCCTGCATCACATTCTCAGATCCAAGATTAGCACATTTTTAGAGAAACATAGCAGATACTGCATCAATTTAGAAACCAGCCTTCATAAAAATAAATTTTTAAAAAAACCTCTAAAATAAAGTGACACTCAGTAGGAAGCAATCAAAAAATGACTGGGTTGAAGAGAAGGACCTCAACCATTTAGCAATGAAAGAGCACACCAAACAAGGGAGATGAGAAATAAACACTGTCTCACATCTAAAACGTTGAGTTCATAAAGCTTTATACCCAAGACAAGAGTACAAGTCTAATGCAGCCTCTGCAAATCAAACCCAAGGCACATGGCAGAAACGATCAATTAGGAGCAGAGAAGAAAAATAACTGGCCAGGGAAGGCAGCTGGGACTGATGCAGGCAATGAGAAACCAAAAAGGTCAGGAGTGACAGCTTGTGCGTGATCCCAGTACTCAGGAGAGGCGGAAGGTAAAGTTCCAGGCCAGCCTGGGCTACTTAAGACGACCCTGTATCAAAGAAACCCAAAAAGCAAAAGAGAAGATACTGTACCAGAGAACAAATGGAGTAGATGGAGGCCTGCATGGGTCAACACACCACCAGGCAAAGCCTTGAATCCCTCTCTCTGGTTCTAATTTGCTTTAAGTTGAGAAGTTAGGTTAACTATAGTTTGTATTAAAAAAGAAAATCAGAAAACACGGGCTCCTATAGAGACAAGACTCCCAGGAAGTATTGTCTGACAGGATAAGACATTAGAATAAATAGCACACACCTGTACACAATGCTACTCTGATTCACTTCAATAAAGTGATAATCATTTATTTTTAAAATTTCCCAAGTATATTTATATACCAACCTTCTTTGATGTACTAAGAAAATTCAAAAAGAAAATGGTTTTTTTTTGGAGTTTAAATACAATAAACAATAAACACAAAGCAGATCATTACAGATGGGAAAGGTTCCACAAAATATGAGTAAAATTAGAAGATCAGACAGACTCCTGCAAGCAAGGATAAAGTCCTATCTCACGCCATCTGTAAGACACTTAAGAATGAAATAGTCACCTACTCAGAGAGAGAGAATAGAAACTAGTAAGCAAATGCTGCGATAATGTTGTGATACATCATTTGAACCCAAAGCAACCTGGGGAAGGGAGGGTTTATTTCAGACTGTATGTCCCAATCATAGTCCATCCATCATGAAAGGCGATCAAGGCAGGGACCTCAAGGCAGGAAGTGAAGTAGAGGCCACAAAGAAACACTGCTTACTGGCTTGATCCTCATGGCTTGCTCAACTTTTTTATACTACCCAGGCCCACAAGCCCAGGATGGAATCGCCTACAATGAGCTGGTCTATCAATCATTATCAAGGGAATACCCCACAGACTTGCCCACAGGTTAAACTGATGGGGGGATTTTCTCCCCAGGTGGTCAGTCTATGGCCACAGTGCCTGAGAGGGAGAGTGGTTATGAGGTTTAAAGACTTTTTACAATTTTTGTAACTTGTGCTACTAAATACGTTATTTTTCATTCACCCATCTGGCACACATTCACAAACACAAACAAAACCTTGGAATGAGATGACTGGATTAAGGCCCAAATGTCTAACACCTGGTCAGTCATACAGCTCTCCAGTTGGCTGGGATGGCAGCTCTAGCCCCGGCACCTATGTTCTTCAGCTTGATCCCAGGATGACTCTGGGCAGCAGCAGCAGCTGCAGAGGCTCACTCACATCCCCTTTTGGGCACTGTTTACCTTGAGTAGACTTAAAACTGCTTGGGATTTCCAAAAGGTTCTCCCTTGGCTACGTTCCTGACGAACTGGAATACACGTCTGAACAGAACATGGTGTCCTCCATTTAATCTGCACTTCTGTTATATATTGGGTTCTTGTACAAATCTCGTTTAAGGAAAGGGTTCAAAACTAAACAGTATTTGAAAAACACTGGTTATACAAGTCTAGATATGTATAATATAAACATGTAAATATAAACTGATAAAGTTCTCTTAATTGTTTTAAGATGTGGGGCTGCAGAGATGTTTCACAGTTAATAGCACTGGCTGCTCTAGCAGAGGACCTGGTTCAGTTTCTAGCATCCACAAGGCAGGTCACAACCATCTGTGACCTTGGTTCTAGAGGATACAATGACTTCTGAACTCTGTAGCACCAGACATGTATATGGCACACATACACACACATACACACAGGCTAAACACCTATACATATAAAATGACTCAAAAGAAAAAAACAGCGACATGGAACCTTTTGTTAAGTTAACTTGGAAACAATACAGAAGTCCAGCAAATGGCTGGGTTGCTTCAGATGTAAACTCTATTAAAGAGTTTACTGTAACCATGGCCCTTAACAAACCTTGATCAAGCTTGCTTAGTAAGTGACAACCATTACCTCCTAAAGGCCATATGAAGCTTATAAATCCTTTCTCACAAGCAAGTGTTACTCCCATAAAAGAAAACCAGAGCACTGTCTCTTCATCTCTGCCCTACTTGGACCTAAGGTCAACTTCTGTCTGTCAGTCTTGACAGAAGTTGTCCAGGTAAGCTGATGTTCAATCTGCCCCACTGTGCTGAACACTTTTCTTCCTGTCTTATGAAGGGATGTATAAGCTTGAGCATAAGAGCAATCCCCCTCTCTCCCAACAAGGCTCAACCTCTCCTCCCACCAGAGACAAGCGCATACCCAGTATTAAGAAGTACTTTGGGAAAACAGTTAATAATGTCTGCTGTCACTCCAGCACAGCAATGACTTTAGTGCTGAGTGCAGCAAAAGGACAGGACAGAAACCACAGAAAGCTTGCTTTCTGTGCTTACATCTCTACAGAGAAAATGATTAGCAGAAACTCCTATTTGATCAAAACAAAACAACAAAAAGCCAGTTTACCTTTCTAATATACAATACGCACGATTGAAAACTTAGTAGAAATTAGAAAACCAAATCAAAAGGAGGGTGGAAAAAAGGCAAGGGCTTAGGGAAGAAGAAAGGCAGCCAGCAGCCAGAACGACAGAAGGGACGGAAGGCAAGTTAAAAGTTAAGTCTGTTGTTTCTCCTGTAAGTTACAGCAACATCTTCCAAGATACATAAACATGCATTCTGATATGAATAAATTATTCAAGTTTAACAACTCATTCTCAATTTCCTTCTTCGACTTGTCCTTTACTAAATTTAAAAACCACATTTGACTGTGTCAAGCTTCTCAATCTCTATAGCTTATTATTGCTGCTTACAGGAACTTATCCATACACAGAGAAATAACATTCATGTGAAGACTTGCTTTGTCTTTCTAAAAAAAAAAAAAAACAACAACAACAAAAAAAAAACCGTTCATTTGTAGCTCCTGTGGCTTTAACTCTTCCATTACACAAATAGCGCCTTGGACTATGAAGTACAGCCCCACCCTAAGGGGTGGCTCACCTTCTCCATTACAGATTTCATTCCTCAGCTCTTCCCAGGCTAGTATTACTCTAGTGTCCTGGAAGAGAAAAACAACTTCCCACACAGCAGCAAAGGCTGGAACCCTATCCTTAACCAAAACATATTGTCTTTATGGAAGAGATTTATTTTATTTAGAGTTTCAGAGCCCTAAAGAATCCTGCTTAGAGATAACTAGTCCTATTAGAAAATCCATGAGCAATCAGAGGTGTTCTCTCTCTCTCTCAAGAGAGAAAGAGAGAGAGAGAGAGAGCGCTAACATAGAAGGTGAAAGGATATGTCAAAACCAACAGGTTCAGATTCTAGCATTCCTGACCTCGGCTCAGGTTTCCACGGACACAGAATAAGCATGTTCTAACAAACACCAGGCTAGTTAAACAAGCTTGTTCCTCTTCACCCTTCTTATACCATCAAGGATGGTTTGGAATGGAGAAGCAGAGAGGACATTTCGAGCTCTGCAACCAAAAAGGTCAGAAATAGACTAAAACCAGAAAGGAAGCCAAGACACAACAAATACATCAAACACACTGGCAGTGTTCATCACAGGCAAGTGCTCAATATGGAATAATTTCTTGCCAACCTATGGCTAGCTACGCTTCTCAAAAGTTGGCAAAATGGGCAGCTGCCAACATAAGCCTCACTGCAAACAGAGGCAAGGGCAGACACTGATAGAAATATGGACTCCTTCACTAAAAGTTTGTATAAAGGTGTTGTACTATTTTAAAACTGGTTTTGAAATACCCTCAATTAGTCACAAAAGGTAGCACTTGCATTAGATAGAAGTCAGCTGCAGCACTGGTCCACTTCAGTTTCAGAGACTATGTCCCCACAAAAGGGTAGTTTGGGTTGATCCAACTGAATTTATTTTTCAAGTTTCTGGCCTATATGTTGTTATTTAAAATTAGTTATCATTTCCATTAGGGAAAACAGACAAAGACAGCAGCAGTTAGGCAAAGTGTTAGATGACCAAACAGTTGCTTTCTCATATCACTCTTGTTTACTGGCTCTTGATGGTCAAAGCACACTCTCCCACAAGCACATGTGCAAAGATGCGCACGTGCATGTGTACACACACGTACACACACACACACACACACACACACACACACACACACCAATCTAACTTCTTTTCTTTACCTTCTCACAAAACACTGACATAGCAAGAAGAAACTCAGAAGAAAACGTACATAGTTTCACCTGCTTAGAGGAAATAAAGCCCCATCTATTCAGTGAAGTCAGATGTTTAGATGCTTACAAATACAGCATTCATGCCATCTCAAAATCATATCCAGAAGCCGGGCGGTAGTGGCGCATGCCTTTAGCCCCAGCACTTGGGAGGCAGAGGCAGGCGGATTTCTGAGTTCAAGGCCAGCCTGATCTACAGAGTGAGTTCCAGGACAGCCAGGGTTACACAGAGAAACCCTGTCTCAAAAAACAAAAACAAAAACAAAAAAAATCATATCCAGAGTAGGCTAACACTAACAAACACACATGTGAGTTCTGGCACAGAAAAATGCTAGGTGTCACATAAACAGTAAACACAAAATTCTATAATAATGCAAATATATTTTCTTGAAAATGTGACCATAAAACATGGACTAACTTTAAGAAACTATAGTTCTCAAGTAACCCTGTACCTCATAACTACTGAGGCTGGACATTCTGCATGTGCACACAATGGTAACTGAGAACAGAGGCAGACTTGCTTTCTTGGCCCTGCAGAGCTGACAGGACCATTAGTACAGAGAGTAGTCAAAGAAGAACACTTGAATGGTAAAGACACTCAAATCATACATGTTATTTTTTTCATTTTGGAAATCTGAAGTAAGGGCTGAGGAGATTGCTCCGTCAGCGCTGATCACTTCAGAACGGAGTTGGAGAGAGGATCCCAGACCTGTGAGCAGCCAACCGCTGAGCTTCAGTCCAGTGAAATGTAATCTCAAAATAAATGAGTAAATATATAAATAAAGGAATAGAACAATCAAGGAACTATGCCTGAAGGAACATGTATACCCACCTTCACTCACAAGTACATACAACACACTACGAGTTAAAAAAAAACTGGAGTAAAATTTCATGCACTGATACACACATACATATCCTCATGTTTCATGCAATGAGCTGACAGTGTCAGCCCAGACAGTTCCCACACATTCCTTTCCAGTCACCTCTCTTTCTAAACAGTGACTTCTTTCACCACATATACTCCTGTGTTCATTCTGTTTTCTTTTTTGTATAAATAGGATAGTGCTACTCTTACGTAAGAGTAACATAACAATGTTAGCATGTTCCTGAGATTCACCCATGCGGCATTAATGTGTCCCTTTTCACTTCTAAGTGCATTTTGTCTTATGACTACTATCCACAGTTACTACTGCTTGAGGGGCTGTGGGGATGTTCCTGGCTGAGAACAGTGATAGATAGCCCTGATGGATTAAGCATTCTCATACAGGCCTTAAAGATCATGTGTTTCCTGTCTCTGGACAGGAATTAGTAAATGCTTTCTAACTCCACTTTTAGGCTATAAGCATGTATTTAGAAAACAATAAGGGTTTTCCACAGGAGTTACTACTGGTCCTCTCACCAGCAATGTGTATGAGTCCCAGAGCCTCCCTGTCAGGTTCTGTCTGTTCTTAGGAGCTTACCTTGCATAGCGCTCTGGCACTGGCAGTCTGCCTCTCTCACAAACCCAGCTACCAAAAGGGCTTACAGAAGGCCTCTACAATTGGCATTTTCTTAAACCTGGGCGAATTACTAAGCAAGAAAACAGAAATGTTCTAAAAGGAGGAAAACATGTATAAGGGCTAGAAAAAAATGTACATACTATTTCATGATGCTAATAAAAGCAAGGCTAGAACAAGTTTGTGAGACAGGAATGAATTAAATCTTCTACGCTCTCATTACAGCGCATGCCTTTCATGGCATCTGTCACTCTTACTTGTTTTAAGTCTATCTTCCCTACCAGACTAGAATCATGCTGACTTCAAGATTCTATCCAGGGGCTGGTATATAAGAGGGACTCATGAACTATTTCTTGATTAGATGACAGGCAGTATCAAGATGAGAGAAGCAAGGGCTGTGAAGGGCATCTGTATTTGTTCTCTACCTCTGTGTAACAAGTTACATGGGCTTAGAGGCCTTGTTAGCCTATTCTTTCATGGGTCACACACAATCCTAGCTGAGTTCAGTGTAACTAGGTCCTTTGCCTACAGAGCATGTGGGCTAGGCTCTCCTTTGGGAACTCTGGTGGGAAATAACTCTCTTCCAAGCTAAACTTACTTAGGCTAGTAGCAGAACTGAGATTTGCTTCAGGTGATAGGTCGAAGGGTCCTAATGACTTAACTCTTGACTGAAACATCACAAAAGTCACCTGTACTCAATATGGCTGTTTATTATAATACCAGCAAGGACTATCTGGTGAAAGCCTGCTGAAGACCAAGAAGTTTCCGTTTCTATTAAGACAAAATCTCAAATCTCCTAGGTTAGCCTCAAACTATGTCGCTGAAGATGTCCTTGAACTTCTCCTGTCTCCCCTTCACAAGTGCTACATTATAGCATACACCAGCTTCCCCTGAGTTATGTGGTGCTGGGGATTACACCCAGGGTTCATGAGTGTCAGGCACTTTCCTAAGTGACAAAGTCTTCTATAACATCACATAATCATACGCTGCCCTTTAGTTCCTCATTATCCTGTTCTTCAAACAAGCTCTTTATTTTGCAAGATTTATATAGACACTCTCAAGTTCTACATTTTATACACATCGTTCTAGGATTTTTGCATATGTAACCATTTAAAATGTTGATGTTAAAACATGTATTCAACCTAATCAATAGGAAAGCAAATAGGGACACGGAAAGGATGACCAGTTATAGATGTTAATGTAAGCCTAATGCAATCAGAAAAATAGAGAAGTCAAATTCAACAAGGTACATGCAGAAAAAACAGGTCAGAACTCTGATGGTCAACTGAGTGACACTCAGCACCTGGTGTCAATTGTGACAATAAGCCTGGCATCCTGAGTTCCATCCCCAGAATGCTAAATCCACTCACATGTAAATGTGAATAGAGAGAACAGACTCTACGAAGTTGTCCCATAACCTTTACTCATGCACTGTGGCGTGTGAACCCTCACATACACATCATGAAAACAAACAACAACAATAATATATCTGTTTTAAAACACCAAATATTACCTTAAAGATGAAAGGTTTCCATTCTTTCTCTTTTACCTTGTTACTAACTCTACACGTTTTACAGCTAGGTAGGTCCTCTAGTTGAGTGACTTCATATGCACCCCAAATTCAGTATTAACGGAGCTAGAGAACAGCACCAATTAAAACAGGCACTAACACTGGCATTTCATCTTTTATTATCCCTGCCATCTAGTGGCAGGATCAAAAACCCAAGGACACCAGACTTCACAGATAGCTTCCTTAAGTGCACAGAGGGTGGAAAGCCTGCTTTATTTCACTATAGCTATAAAAGCAATTTAAACCCACTTACACCAGCTGACATCTTAAAGGCACTGTCTAAACAATCAAGTTTAGAACTTCAGATATGGAAATTCAAAGAAAGGAATCCACAGTAATGCTTCAGTACAGCAGAGAATTAACCAGCAACGCATGAAAAAGACCTTCAAGTCAACTCTGAAAGAAAAGACCTAAAGAGAGAGGACAGGCCTGTGGCACTACCATGAATGTACTCATCGGAGCACGGGCAGCTGCAGCCTAGCCCTGGGAGGATGCTTCCCTGACCTCCACTCACTGGGAGGTGGGCCACCATGATACAGGACCTCTTCAGCATAAGAGCATGTGTGTACTGAGACACAGCACCCATTTCTCTCATGGTGAGCACAAGAGGAGTAAGTGAAGGGCTGTGTAAAGTCTACAATTGTCTGGTCACTCTAAGTCCCTGTCACCCTTCTCCCTCAGTGAGGTGGACTCAACTCAAAAGATCTGACAACACACAGAAAAGCTTCACAACTACACAAATAAGGGCTCTGTTTTAACTGTTTGCTGCCAATTTCCATCAGTCCCCCCCTGGAAGAGGAGGGTCTCTGGACTATCAAGGACATGTGTTTTGTTCTGTTTGGGGAGAGGCTCTTCCTCTGAGGCCAGCCAGCCTTCGAGTGCTGAGATTACCTGTAGACCTACCACGCCTGGCTATACTTGACATTTTACAAAACTAACTGAAGGGCTGGCAAGATGGCTCAGTAGTCCTCCAACTTCCACATGAACCATGCACTCAAATCAAAGCGGGAAGAAGCTGTGTGTCTACTGCATGTAAAATCCTCCTGAAGTTTAACTTCTACTTCCACCATCCCTGTTTATTGTTTGTTTGTTTAGACAAAGTCTAACTACTTAGCCTTGTTAAAGCCCTTGACTGGCCTGGAACTTACCATGCAATCAAGCTAGTCTGAACTCACAGATTTGCTGGCCTACTGCTAGGATTAAAGATTAAAGGTGTGTGGTACTGCATTTGGGGATTAAATCCAAGAAATGTGAGGTGGCATGTTTGCACTAGGCCTCCTGGGGTGCTGTCAACTTACAGAGTTGAAATAAATGGAAAATACACACAAATTTTCCTAATTTGAGAGTGGAGAGGAAGTATCTACAAGTGTATTTCCATCTTTTCCTATTTGTTCAGGCATAAAAAAAAATGGCTTCACTTCCCTCAAGCTTTGTGGTCTGCACTTCAGTCCTGCTCCGTGGCATCCTCACTTCTGAGGTAACTCAGTTGTGCTTCAACTGACCTGTCTACAGCATTCTAAGAACATGGGACAAACACCTGAACATACACACTCTGAACTTCTCAAATCCATATAATCTGAAAGTATTTTATTAACTTCTCAAATCCATATAATCTGAAAGTATTTTAGCCACAATATTTAAGAACTTTAATTTCTACAATAAAGTATGGAAGTAGAGGTAGGCAAAAAAAACCTCAAGTATCAGCCAAACCCTTCATACCTTTATAATAGAGAGGACACTCAGAAACAGCTGACAGCAACTAACCTGGCTGTGGAAAAGAAGTGTGCAAAGTTTGGGCAGATAGTGACTAAATGATCCAAATGAATAACTCAGAGGGGAAACCAGGAAATAGGAAAGGGAGCAACACTGGAAACCTGTGGAGCCGAGGTACCGGATCGGGAGTCAGCACTCTCAGCGCGTTCTCCCGTATCACCTGTCCTCGGTGTACACTTAACAAATGTCACACAGAGTGATTAACTAGTTAATCACTGTTGAGGGAGGACAGAACAGATAGGTTGATGGACATCTCATTGCACACCTTTGCAACACCATTCTTTAAAACAAAATGTCACCTTTGGAAGTTATCTGACTTCAAGACTACATTCTTTTAACACACACTAACTAAAGCACATCTAAAGTTGGGGAAATAAAATATCAGTATCATAGGATTGTGCTAAGTCACAAGCTGAAATAAAATACCTGCAACAAATTTAACCTCGATTTAGTGTAGACGGTATACATATAATAAATAAATGTGTATATACAAAGCCTCTTATCAAATCATTCAAACAAAGAAACTAATTTTTAAAACTGGTTAGGACCAAGCACAGTGATGTATGACTGTTACTCCAGCACTTGGGAACCTGGGGCAGAAAGAAGCAGCCTGAGTTACATAAGCCAGATGCTGCCTCGAATATAAGCAAATAAACAAACAAAAAACCCAAATGGCCAAAGATATTCACGGGAGATTAAAATAATAAACATACTGTGGTAGAATGTCTAAAGATGCTCCTAAATAATTCTGCACCTCTCTTTTGACACTGAGGTAAGTCTATGTCACCTGAACAATAAACTAGACTGGAAATGATGCTGTCCACTCCATGCCTTTAATCAGCCAGACAGTTTCTTCCATCTTGGGATTCTCTTTTGAAGCCCAGGAACCAAGAAGTGAGGCAGCCTATGTAACAACAGGGAAGAGCCAAGTTCTGATTAATGCATGGTCAAAGTTCCAGAATGTCACCAATGCCCAGGCATCTGAGACATCCCCGCCCCAGCCAGCTGCAGCCTGTGGAGACAACTATAATGTAAGCTGGCACGACTTCCTGGTTGGCCCACACGACAGTGAAAGGTGCTGGCTGCTGTGCCACTAAGTTTTGAGATGGCATCTTTATAAATAGCTGAAATATAATGTCAGTCTAAGTACACAATTATCAAACTTACACATGTATATATCAGAAAAGTTTGATCATTAACACTATTCATGATAGAAAAAACCCTAAAGTTCACAACTACCGTAACTTCAGCTCCAGAGAATCTGAACACCCACTCCCAGACTCTGTACACACCTATACTCAGGCGCACACACGTGGCACACACATATACATATATAATCACAACAAAATATAAAGTCAAAATGTTTTCCTAGTTGCAACAAGAAAAACAAGAGAGACAGGTTAAAGAAGAAACAGGTAAATACGAAGATGGTGCTCAATCCCGAAGCTACTGGGTAGGTTTCCAGTATCAACAGTAAGTTTCCTAACTGTGCAGAGTACACACATTCCACTTACATGCGTGTTCCATTTTAAATATACCTAAGCAATGTCTTAGGTTGAGATCCAGGCCCAATAGGCCTAAATAACATAACTTAAATGATATAAATACTTTTTAAGTATCCCAAATGGTTTTATTTTTAAAAGAAAACCTTTTGTATCAAGGTTGTTGATATTGGACCCTTTAAGGTTCAGTATATTACTCTGACAACCAAAATAACTATCTTAAAGGGGAGGGGTGGATGTCTCCCTTTTAATGAAGTGACTAACTCAATTTAACAACCATAAATAGCTGGATTTTTAAAGTCAGCTGTTCAAGCTCATTTCTTCTACTCTGAGCATCCGACTGGCCTTTAAACCATGTTAAGATTAGATCCATTTCATTATCTTACATGGCTTCATCATCCTGTTCCTCTCCTTCAATGTCAGCTGTGTAGCATGCTAAACATCAGAAACTCTCTTGGCTAAGGTCTAGAATAAACATGTTGTAGGAACCAGATTTGTGCCCATGGACAGGTGTATTACGGTTTTTAAAAGTCAGTGAATATACAATACTGATTAATGTATTGAACAAATTCCACTCAAAACACAATTTTACTGTTGTCGTTGTCCTTTTGGTGTACCAGGGACTAAACTTGGGGCTTTGAACATGTACTAACACACTTTCTTTTTAGAATTCATTGATAGATAAAGGATTTTTTTTTTTTTTTTTTGAGGCAGATAGTTTGGTTTAGTTTCAAAAAAAAAATCCTGTGAGGTCAGTTCCAGGTTTCAGTTTGAGGACTCACAGGAATACTTAACAGACCAATCATTTCTATTAGACTTTAAATATCAATTTAAAAAAGGATAAGGGCCTTCTATTTTGGTTTATTTAACACTAATTCACTAATAGTTATTTTCCAGTGACCCACCTAATAATTAGTTATTTCCACTGCAAAGACTCTTTCACAAGTACAGCAATTGATTTGTTCTAATGAGTATTATTTACTATCCTTTAATTTCTAAGTTTAAAGGTCAAAACTGTGATGCTTTCTAAAGTGCTGCTGGATTTGCGTATCATTTGCCTTCATCATTGAGTTCAATCAAGAAAGAGTAATGAATGTGTATAATCTAAACCTACCTAAACTCACTGTCAACATGAATTTAGTACATACTAACTAGTGTTAAGGCATACAAGAATTTCAGCTCTTATTATTCCTCAAACTTTAGCTTGTAAATTCATTTTTATTGAGATAGCATCTTTTCCATTCATCTCAAAAATTAACAATGCAACTTTTAATAATTCAGGAAGCTTATAGATATTAACTAGTCTTTCTTGTCTGACTCAAATGTTCCTTAACCAATGAGTTAAAACATGAAAAGGAACTCATGAGTTATTTGTGCTTGTAAGAAACATGCATGTAACTAAAGTTACACTTTCTCTTGATGTTCTTCCTAATGCATTCAGTCGGTCATTCACCCACACTGCTAGTGTTCTGCAGTGATGCTCACAACTCTCCCTTCTGCAAGTAGTACCATCTCTTCTCCAGCAGCTCTCCTCGTCCTTAAGACTAAAACAGCTGTGAAAGTGGCTTTACAACGTTCATTGCATATGACTTTGCTGACACTATAGCCAAACCCAAGAGACTTACTACATGACCGTCTCACCAAAACAAGATGCATAGTTTAAGATGAATTTTTAAGATATATAGTTAGAGACAAAAGGTTTTCAATATTCACTGAGTATTCACAATGCCCCTAATACTGTGCAAAATACTGCAGGGAGAATACAAATGATGTTCTTGACTGAAAGGAACTTTTTTCTCCTTTCTATGGTAACATTAAATCATCATTCACTACAGGGGCAAATAAGCATCAAAATCCAAATGACTATGCCTTACAAATTCAGATAATAAAACAAAACAAAAACCCATAACCACAGAAACCTAGTCTCTTTGACTATTTTTACTTTATAGATATAAAACTTCAAAAAATGGTTTCAGTCTGTTCATTCAACTGTGAAGTCCTCAGTAAAGTTTAGCAAAAGACAGTTTTGTAATGTTATTAATAGAGCTTATACTGACTAACCTTCAGGTTATTTTCCTGAGAAGAGTGTACCTGGCATGGGTCACAACAGTTCAGATACTTAGGAGGGTATCTCCACTTTGAAATTCATACAAGAGGAATCTCAGGAGCAACAACAAGGGCTTCTAACCTTACACTGACCATTACCCAAGTGGAGCTGAACCTCAAGGCATTTGGATTATTCCCTGCATGGAGTTGAGGATGATGGAATATGTTAAACATTTTTCTTAGGATAGTTGGCTTAAGTTTTAAAGTTTATAAAATTCAAATGCTGGCTGACTAAACTGAGTTATAAGAAAGGCAGTTCCAGATTTAAATTTTCTTCATCAATAAATTAAATTTGACAACAGCCCATTATTTTTCACAAATAAATAAATAAATAAACAAACAAACTGTTATCCTCTCAAATAGCATGGGGTTTTATACTAACAGCAGAAACCACCAACAAATCTGATCAAAATCATTCTAATCACCAAAGAGAAATGCATGCAAGTTTTTTTATTTGTTTCATTTAAGTGCTAACTAATTATTAAGGAAGCCTTCCCAACTAGAGTCACTTTCCTGATATTATAAAGCATTTGCTAACAGACACCCAATTCTCAGAGCCCACTAAAGTTCAGGTTCTTAACATGAAGGTCAACGACCTCTTATTCTTTGAATTAACTTTAGCCTTGAAAAGGATTTTTGAGAAACTCTTTTGAATATGACTTTCTCAATATTCTAAAGTGTGACACAGCCAGTAAACAATCAAGGAAACAAACTGAAAAGGATACGACTTAGTAACCATCGCAACACTAGAGCAGTGGTTCTCAACCTCCTAACCTGGAGCCGTTTAATCCAGCTCCTCATGTTGTGCTGACCCCCAACCGTAAGATTATTTCTGTTGCTACTTCATAGCTGTCATTTTGTTACTGTTAGGAGTCATAATGTCAATGTGTTTTCGGATGGTCTTAGGTGACTCCTGTGAAAGGTCATCTGTGGCTCCCTTCCCCAAACAGGTCATAACCCAGAGGCTGAGAACCACTGCACTAGAAAAAAGCAACCTGGGAGAACTAAAAAAAGCTATTCAAGATTTCTTAGCTATACAAAACACACATACACCAACCAAAACTAGTAATATACAAAAACACACATGAAAACCCCAACATGTCAAACAGTACATTCCTAGGACTTTCCTAAATTCTTTCAGCTCAGATGTCAACACCCTCTGTGTCAGAATTGTGGGTAAAGTATGAGGACTGGTATTCAGATCCCCAGCATCCTACTTTGTAATCCTACTTTGCTGGGAAATAGAGGCAAGGAGGAATTCCTGAGCTGGCTGGCTAACAAGACTAGCTCAATCAGCAAACTCTGGGTTCAATTGAGAAATTCTGGATTATTGGCAGTGGGTATCCAAGGAAAACAAACCTTTAGCTTCTGCTCACACATGTGAGCATGCATACACATGCATGTACATACACACCATATACCAAACAAAAGAAACAAAGCAAGTAATTACTGCTAGGCATGGTTCCAGCACTTGGTTGGTTTAGGGGTAGGAAGTGGGAGTGCTGAAGCAGGATGGAGAATTCTAGTCCAGTCTGGGCTATCTCACAAGTTCTAGTCCAGCCTAAACTGCATAGTGAAATCCTATCTGAAAACACAAAGAAACACACACACAAGAGACAGACAGACACACACACACCCCTTGTAGTGGGCAAAGAAAACACCTTGGTGGTGCTGTTTTTATATCAGCCAACAACAGAGCAGATGGCAATCCTTTGTGCATCCTGGATTGATGGCCAAAGCTGTCCTATGCCTAAAATTAATAAAAATCAAATCAAATCAAGTCTAGGCAGCACAGCACAAGAAGAGGAAGACAGACAGAGACCTGACCTCTGCCCTCCAGTGTACAGCACAGGTTAGGGTGGGGGGCGGTGCATAGACATATGCTTGCCACCACGCCTGCAACATGGATTGAGGATGTCATCCAGGGGCCCACCAGTCACATGGAGGGAGGCCTGCAGGAGGAGGGAGAGAACAAACAGGACACAGCACCACACGTATGAGTATGTGGTGGTCAAATGGGAGAGAAGGAAGTGGAGAGGCTTTAGCAGTACGAAGAGAGATGGAATTGGAGACTTGTCTGTTGTGGGGTGGCACAGAAGTGATGTCCATCCCCTGCCCCTCATCACCTCCAGCAGTCGAAAAAATTGCCCACAGGGTCATGAGCTCAGGGGAGCTATCCTGCCCTTCACGTGGGAGAATAGGCCTTGCACCTGACCTGGTCAGCTCAGTAACGCTGGCCCAGGTCAAGAGGGAGCAAGGGAGAGTGGAGGAGCCAGCTCTGAGGACAGAACTAGGGAGAACTGGCCCTGCCATTTCTCTACTGTGAATGGTAGTGGGGGATGCCCCTTGACCTCTCACTCCTCGAAGCAGTCAGGAGAGCTGACTCCAAGGTCATGAGAGCGGGTGAGTTGGTCCTGCACATCACCTGGGTAGGACAGTACAGCTGGCCCTGGTGGAAGGGACGTGGATGAGCAAACCCCGAGAGAGAGACAACTGGAGCAGGCATACCAGGAGGCGGTAGGAGTGCAGTGTTTGTAGAGGTCGTCATCACCCCTGCACCTCTCAGTCTCTCAAGATAGCTAGGACTGCAGGCATATATCAGGGTCCAACACCACTGCAGCTTGTTACCCAAAGCCCAGTTCTTGAGCAGTAACTTTTTTTATTCCATTATCATTTCTCTCCCAAATGATGTCCCCATGTCCTGCTTCCTATATCCTGTGTCTTCTGAAAGATTCAATCTTTCAAGGGTTATCTAGAGAAAAGGATGACTCCATCTAAAAGAGTTGCTTTAAGATCATTTGTTATCTAGGGCTGGAGAGATGGCTCGGTGGTTAAGAGCACTGGCTGCTCTTCCAGAGGACCTAGGTTCAATCTCCAATACTTACATGGCAGTGTGAGATTGCAACTTTGGACTTTTTGCACAAATGGTATACGGACATATGTACATGCAGATAAAACACATAAAATAATAAAAAAATTCTTTACAAGATCACTTGACACCTTGTTATCTTTCTCCTTTTTTTTTTTTTTTAAACTGGTACTTCCTGCTATAAAGAGAACAGGCAAAATCTTAGGTGCTAGACTGAACCTTACTTATTGCCCAAATGTTCTGACTCCTCTTCTAACCAAAAAAGATGAGCAAAAAGAGCAGGCTACAAAAGCTACAATTCCACTTGACTAAAACAGGTTAACTAAGCTATGAGTGTAGCAATACAGAAAGCTCACTGCCTACGACACAAGTCAGGACACAGACACTTAGGTTCCATTACAGTGTGGGAGACAGGGACTGGAGAAGCAGTGATAAAATGGTCAGATGGGTCCTCATCTACTGTGTACTATGAGTCTCCTTCATAAGACCTGAAACCCCCTTTTACCTATGATAAAAGCCTTTGCAAATGCACCTTTTGCTCTTCTCAACATAAGCACTTGAGATTTACTTTCAAAGAATATCTCAAAAGTGCCGCTTTCTTTTGGATAACTCTGCATTCACTGTTTTTGCCGTGGATTGCACATGGTGAAATAATTTACAATCATAAATAAACTTGGGGACATGATCCTTTTCTTCCATTTAATTCAATTTGGCCTCATGCTTTTCTTCAGACAAATCTGACCTGCAACAAAATAATGTAAGGCATGCATAATGCACACTTCAGGAATCAGTTACTACACATTTGAATTTTTGTAATGTTGCAGACAATAATTCATCTTCAACATTAGTACACAGGTGTGCATGCATGGATGCGTCTGTGTGTGCGTGCGTGTGCGTGCACACGCGAGCACACACACACCATCAATTGCAACATTAGATACTGAGAAAAGGAGAGAACAAGAACCTGTCAATACTTTAAGTTTAAAATATAATAATTTGAAGTCTTGTTGAGAGGACTGAAAATCACTTTTAAAAGCCCATACTAGGGGAAACTGTTTAATTGGGAAGGGTCGTAAGTTTATAAAGCTTAGAAAAGAGACTCATCAACTTGCTTATCAACTGATACTATAGAATGTTACTAACATGAATAAAATGACTCCTCTATCCAAGAACATTTCTTTTGATAAGCATGAGCACCCAGTAATAAAAGAATAGTTTTAAAACTTAATTTATGGCAGTGACAGGCAATTCACGCCCACAGCTTTTTTACATCACCAACTCCAAATTAAACTTTATACAAAAGTCCTGTTTCCACATCTATGTGAACTATTATTATTTTCAACACCCTCAATTCAAAATGAATAGTAATATACAAAGAATGTCTTCTTATATTCTGAAGTTATAACTTAAAAAAAAACACCTCAATATGAAGAGACCTCAATTCCCTTTAGGTAGTTTACACACACTCCTCAGGCCCTTTGTCTTGGAAATAAGACAAGTGATCACATATACTTTAAGAATCTATTTACCTCTAGAATTCTGAGTCTACTCTAAGAGCATAGCTGTTCACTCAAAATTCTCATGCTGGGATGATGTAATACCTCCAAAATCAACATTATAAACTTTTTACAGACAAATCTTAGTGAAAATACTTAACTAGATTCAATCACCTTTTCTTTTCAATGGCTACTTCTTAAAAGGCCCATTTCTGATAATTCATTCTCATCTTCAACAAAAACCACAACTTAAATCAACTTTTCTTCTTCTCCTACATTAAACCATCAGGATAACTAGCTATCATCTAACTAGCAAGCTTACTTCACTAGAGTGGGCTATGACTAAGCATTTTGATCGGCCAATGAGTAAAGACTTAGAAGACATGACTAAGAAGCAAATTAAGTTAGTGTTGTACACCTTTAACCCCAGCATTCAGGAAGCAGAAGCAGGTGGATCTGGTCTACAGAGTGAGTTCCAGGGCAGCCAAGGCTACACAGAGCAATCCAGTTTAGGAAGGATTAAAAAAAAAAAAAAAAAAAAGGGTAAGAGAGACATTTTCTTTTAAACCTGTAAGGCAGAGTACATAAAAACAGACTTTGGAATCAGGCAGATCTGGAGACCATTGAATATGCTTTGTCTATGAAACAAAAGATTACACCCCATTTCCTCAACTGAAAGGTAAGTATTACAAAGCATTACAAAGTGAGAGACTGTTGAACTTACACATATCACTTGAAAATTCTGTTAATGTTTCCTACGACATATTCCACAAAGGAAGGATTACAGATGATATGGCTAACTTAACTAGTGCAATTCACAGATTTGCTTATCTTAAATCAGACAAACTTGAATGGACAATTGGTACAGATGTGAATAAACAGACATTTACTAATTTATGCTGAAAAGTATATTCCAAAATATTTTGATGTCTCATACTAAGAAAGCATTTTCCCAAACATTCAAACTATAAAAAGTGGTTCGATATTTTGGCCAGCCAACAACACCAGTAAACAAATTTACTCCAAGTTCCAGGAGCTTCTGGAACAAGTGTTCCAACTCTCCCTACACTTACTCCCAATAGACACGGAGCTCTTTTCTTCATCCCATGTATGCCATTTCTATCCATATCTAAGTTTCAGGAAATTACTCATGGCAGAAGGTGGTGAAGTGAGAAGCAGGACACACTGTTAACCCCACCTGCCAGCCTGGACTTCATAGCAAGGTCCTGGGAGAGAGGGAGCAGAGAAGGTTAGTTCACACTGAGAAGTAACATCAGTCAGAATCAGCAGGGCGGGCCCTATCGTGCCCCTTTAATTTGGGTGTATATGTTTCCAGGCCCTGTATTGTTTGGATGAAACATGGTAGTGACAACAGGCTAAATAAGAAGACAAGTCAAGACTTTACAAGTTCTTCATAAGTGAAATAGAATAAAACAAAAAAATCAACTACTTCAGATTTTTCTCTCCAGACAACAGAGCCAAGTCATTTAACAAACTGGCTTACAATATACTCAGGTAAAATTACTGACCAAAACCTGAAAGGGATGGAATCTGATCCTGGCCTGCAATCCAAGTGAAGATACAAAAAGAGTTATTTGTACATGCTGGGCTCCAGTTTTACAGAAAACAAATGCAGTCCAGAAAGAAAGCTGTCCTTTATCATGGAGTGGAGGAAGCAAGGTAGCATCCTGTATCACAGGACAATGCACCAGTAGTCTCTCTAGACTTCAGAGTCTAGAAGAAGGGTGTAAACACAGCCATAGACATTGAAGAATTAGGAAAAATATATCAATCGGAGAACACAAGCAGTAGTGATGTGAATGTTCACTCTAAAACTCAACTTGCCTGTATGTTGAAAACTTATAGCACAATCACTTAGCAGAAAGAAGGCAGATCTACTGAAATGCAGAGGCTTTTAACTCAAAGCAGCTGCAGTACTGTGGTGTCCTATGATTTCACTTTAGAAAACATCAGCTTTGGTATTAGTTACTTCTGAAAACACCAATGTACTGGTAAATATTAAGATAGTACAATGAAGACTATCATATTTTTTCTATACATTCAACACTTTTGATAGCATGAAGACTGGAGGTCAGGGACACACAAGCTGCTAAGACACTTCTACATCCATAGGTTCAGAGGCAGAGAAGGGAAACTTTAGTTTCTAATGCTCAGTAGACAACCAATTGTCTTCATGCAAACCACTTATAACTTTAAGAATGTAGTCCTGCCTAGTCTGGCCCTAAAGCAAAGAAAATCCTCAAGGAAAAGCAAAGATTCCAAGGGCTTTAATGACAGATCCTATCTGCTTCGGGATTTATCTTACACTTCATGAAAGCCATGATGCCTACCAGAAGGGAACAGTGACTACAAGTGGGCACAGATTCAAAGCCATCATCAAATGCAGCCACTCAAGCACTTCCTATTACACGTATTTCTAACTCAAGGATCCCAGAAGCTCTCGGCCAGAAAGTGTAGATTACAATGAAATCAGTGGTGGTGTCATCCCATCAGGAAGTGCTGCCCGACTGCTGCTACTAATGATCCCAGTCACGGAGGCTTTAAAAGATCTGGGAAACTTTCTGTTCTAAAACTGCTTGCTTTTGCTAACCATTCTGTCTTCTTCAGAAATGAGGTCAACAGTTTTTTTTCTGTGTGTGTGTGTGTGTGTGTGTGTGTTCATCTGTAAAGTGAAGAGAAACATGGGAGATCTCAAAAAGCCAGGAAGCAGTCCCCAACTCCTAAACAGCTTACTTTCCAAGGCTTATCACTCCTTTGAAAAATGTTTGCACTAATTAACCTATTTATACCATAGTTTTAGCTAAAGCCTAAAGCTTTAAATTCTAAATTCCCAAATTCTCTCCAGAGAGAAGCCCCTAAAAAGCTGTGCCACAAGAACAATGACATGTCCTCCAAGTAGTGTTAAGGGGTGAGCTACCACAACCTGTCAGAAGCTAACAGGAAAGGGCTGGCTAACGTAACACGCAAGTGTTCATAATCACAGCAGAACTATCTAAAGACTACATACAATGTCAGAGAAAAGGATAAAGTTAGATGCATGCCCATTAGACTAGTTGGTCAACCAAATGTCTGGCACCTACAGAACAGTCTCAACTGCTGCCAGGAATCTCATCAACGCAACTGAGAAGGGAGAAAATCACTGGCACAAAAGGTGAGATTATAACCCCAAAGTGTTGCTAAGTTATCAAAATAAAAGGTACTTAAGTCAATAACTCTTACAGCAGTTGGTAAGATATATAACTTGGGGGAAAAAATTTTAAAAACAGGTGTAACTTGGTGACAACTCATTTTTGGCAGTCATCTGAAGTCTCACAATTCAAGAGGTACTGTAAAATTTATAGAAGCAACTCACCAATCCTTTTTGCGAAAATGATTTAGAAATGGGCAGGGGGGATGGGAGGGCTGAAGGAGGTGTGGGCAGCCCAGAATTGGTTTGTAGAAAGAGACAGACAGAACATTTAAATATTACTAAAGGTTCCAGTCATTGCTGCATGGTAATCTGAGCCACTTCCAAGCTAGTGTGTGAGCTTGCTGTTACTAGCTTTGGAGAAAACTGTTTTAAGAGTCAAAAGTAATGACAGGCAACAGGCAAGCTACACAAATTCCCTTGTAAAAAATTTTCAAGAATGATTATGAGATGGAAGAATGAATGGCATGCCTATTAGTAAGAGCTATGAAAAGAAAAACTAAAGTGAACACAGTATTCTTTTGTTTGAACCTGATTTCTCTCATTAGGTCTCTTGAATTAGGCATTCCACGAGATTCACACACACAAGTCACCATGCACAGTGAGGTGCAGGGACAATCCTTTCACTACACCTACCTGCTAATTAGAATGTTCTAACATTCCAAGCATAAACATTTCATCAAGAATAAACAAATATTTAACATTACCACTGATAGATGGAATAGCTAAGTTAAGTAAGTAGGCCTTAGCTGTGGACACTTGCACATCAGTATATGTGAATTAAAATTTAAGTGGAGCAGACTCAGATCAAAGACAAATATAGCTGCACTGTGTTTCCAGACACAGCAAAATAGATTTCCATGGATTAAAAAAAAAAGTTATGCTGCTCAATTGCTAAAGCCACCTAAGCCTTCTCAGTACTCACTTTACTATGGGGAAAATGACAAAAAGAAACTTAAAATCGCCTCATCATTTATTTGTGCATTTATCTGTAATCATTCATTTCAGCTTGAGTGAACTCTTAGCAGTTAACAAACAGCCTTCCATTTGTTTAAAAAAAATGTTACTTTATGGAAATATCTGTAAAATTACTCTGGAAATATTTCCAGTTTTTGTTACACCCCGTGCTATCTTCATCTGAAAAGACACAACTTTCTCTTTCCATGTTGTTCAGTAAATTCTAGCGGCTTTCATTTCTGGTCAATTTCAGTTTTAGTCTAATTGACTGTTTCAAAAGAACACTATCCAGTTCGTGAGACTTCATAAATATTAGTAGGTTCGTATGTAAACTCCACCAACATGATTTTCTTCTCTGGTTCCAAATAACATAATGGTCATTTATAAAGCAAATCTAATGTTAGAAAAAAAATCGAAACCTCTAAAATGGAACTTTAACACCTCACAGCAGGCCACCGTAGCTCACTGCTTCTCAATGGTCTTCCTTGAGTAGGCCCCTCTGGGGTTCAATAGATATTGCAGCATAAATATTTTTCTTAAAGTACAACTTAAATCCGATACTAAGTCCCCCCGCATTTATAACCTATATATTTACTAACTCTTAAGAAGATTCCCTGTGCATTTCAAATGGTAAGACAAATACCCTACCGTTTAATTAGGTATAATTACAGGTAAGATTAATTCAAGGTTGATAGGGCAGCCAGAGAAATAAACTAGTTTAAAGAGGCGCGCTCGCATTCTCTCTCAATCTCTCTTTCTCTGAAGAAAAACTAAATAAAAAACTCAGGTTGGGCTAGCAGAGAGAAAGTTAAAAGTAATCTTCCCATCTAGGTAACTCTGTGTTCAGAGTTGGGTTAAGTCCCTAAAACCGTCAGGTCAGTGAGTGCCATGCTGCGTGTGCAACTTCGGCACCACAATCTAGACTCCCAGCACTGTGGTACAGTTTGTTCTTTTCTCCACAGACCTTCCTGCAGAGACCAATGAAAGAACTCAGGCAACTCAGGCTGTCGGATATTGTGGTAACAACGAGGGTGAGAGTTCGGCTAGCAGAATAACGATCTTGCTCTAAAAAGCAACGCAACACAACTGTGCAAAGTGTGGCGAGCTGAGAGCACTTAAGGGCCTTGGGGGGGTGAGGGGGGAGGAGAGACACTTCTGAAAAATACCTGGTGCTGGGAAAAACACGAGGCGCTACCACTGCGTTCGCTTTCGGGATAATTTTTTTTTTCTCCTAAATTCTAACACTCCACTCTCCAAGAGAGGCAAAACACAAGGGGAAAGAAAGCATGAAACTGCGAGGCTGAGCGGACCAGAGGTTCCAGTCACCTCCAGCGGCCAGAAGGCAATCCCGGGGCTGCTCCGATGGCAGGAAGAAGAGAAATGAAATAAAATGCAACAAGGCGCAAAGCTGCGGCGGAGAGGGCGTGGGGAAGGGGCCCCCGGAGCAAGCCGGGGCGCGGCGGGGAAGAGGCGCCGCGCGGGGCCGGCCCACCCCGGCGGCCGAGGACCGAGGCTCCGCTCCCGGGCAAACTTCGCCAAGCGGGCAGGGGGCGCGCCCGGCCCGGCCCGCGGGAGACCGAGTGGGATCCGAGGGGCTCCGGACAAACCGGGACCACGGGCTGCCTGCGGGGGAAGGGCGGGCACACTCACCACGGGTCGAACTCGTGGATGATGCTCTCGAAGCGGATGACGGCGAAGAGGCGAGAGCTGAAGCCGGCCAGCCAGGCCAGGAAGAGGATGGTGAAGGAGAGCAACGACTGCCACCCGGCCGGCTGCGACAAGCCCCCGGACAGCCCCGCGGGGGGCCCCGGCTTCGGCGCCGCCGCCGCCCTGGACGCGCTCTGGGCTCCGGGCCCGTGGTGCCCGTGGCGGCTGTTCCCCAGAGCCATGAGGCCGCTCCACGGGGACGAGTTGAGGGACGACTTGTGCTTGCTCTCCGGGCCGAGGGCTCCGCCATGTTGTGCCCCGGCGGCGGGTCTCGCTCGTCCTCCGCGGCCACCGCCGCCGCCTGGAGCGAGGGGTGCTGGGCGGAGACCCAGAGGAGGAGGAGGAGGAGGAGGGCGACGGCGACGACAACGAGGAGGAGGAGGCAGAGGCGGAGGAAGAGCTGGGCGCGCTCCCGCCCTCAGCACCGCGAGGCCGGGACACTGGGAGTGGAGGCGGCGGCGGCAGCGGCAGCGATCCGGAGTCTCCGCCTCAACAGCGGCCGCGACCGCCGCGGTCTCAACCCAAAAGGCCCCTGCGCCCCACTAGCCATCCGTGTCCCCCGTGCGGCTGAGGAGGCGGCGGTGGCGGCGAGAGCCGACGGGACGAGGGCGCCAGAGGAGCGGTGGCTCGGAGCGGCAATGACATTCCCCCGCCCGCCCCGCCGCGAGGAGCACAAAGGGGGAGGAGCCCCCTGGAGTCCAGGCGGAGCTCAGGCAACCTTTGACTCCACCCCCTCGCCCAACAGGAACTGGCCCCTCCGCCTGTCACAGAGCGACAGGTCCGTTAAGGGGCGTGGCCGGAATGGCGGCGTGCGCCAATAGGAGCGCGAGCGGGGCCTTGGGCGGGGCTTCGGCTGAATGGCCCTCCCCCCTCCCCCTCGCCTCGCGGCCTCGCGCCTATTCGCCGCCGGCCGCGGCTACGATTTCATTGTCAGTTGAAAGACGCGGTTTCGCGCGCGGGCCTGTTCGGGGCCCTAGGAAAGGGCACCAGGAGGTTCGGCTCGCTTCCCCGCGTAGATCCCGACTCGAGGAGCAGAAAGTCCTACGTCCCAGTTGGCTGAAGGGACGCAGAGAGCACGGCCCGGCCGGGTGCTCGGCGGCCGTGACTTTTAACCCGCTCAGCGCGGAGCGCCTGCCACGTGACTGGGTGCGCAGGCGCGGTGCGGGGCCCTGGGCGCGTGGGTCCAGCCTCTGGGCTGAATGTGCAGAGTGGCCGGGTCGTCTCTGTCCCTGCTGCCCTGAAAACTTGGGGAGGGCAATGTCGTCCGATCTGCAGCCAGGAGGACACACACACACACAGTCTCACACAAAGAATGTCACCTTTTTCCTGTGTTTTCCAATTGCCAGGACATTTTTTTTTTGCAGCTCAATCTTTGCAAGAATTCATTATTTACACCTGCCTACGGTCACCAAATTAACTTTTCCTAGACTGTATTAGCTATTGCCCAATTCTCACTTCAGTAAACTAGCCGACTGAAAACCCCTGTGTAGGAACTTTTCCTTGTCGGGGGCAGTGCTTATACCTTCTTCGCTACAACTAGCTCCGCCCATCCCCAAAAGGACAAAAGTCAGAGCTAAAAGATCAGAAGGATCATTGAGAGACTGGAATTACGGCGATAGAAGCCCCCTGGCAGGTACAGAGGTTATTATAGAGACAGGGGCCAGTTATATATTATTGGGTTCTTGTGTACATTCACAACTGTCCATCTTGTTAGGTAACACCGGAATTTTAAAAACGTGTGTAAAGATTAAGTCCTGTAAATTTGCAAAATAAAATTGTGTTTCGTTGCTCATTGTCAAAGGTTAGGTAAATGAACAAATGTACCTAACAGGTTCAGCCACTCCAACCTTGTGATTAACTTTGCTGGGTTCCTTATAAAAATAAATAGACTCTCATCAAGAAAATGAAAAGCTTTCCAGAAATAGACCTCCTCACTACTAATTTAATAGCCAACATTTAGTAAATGTAAATTTTAATGAGACTCATGGTAGAATATTAACTAATCCCTTTGAACAAAGAGAGGTGATATGCCCTTTCTCAGAAAAGTACACATTAAAATGGCATTTATTTTTACCCATGTTTCATGAACCAATATTCTATCAATCTGAAATAACTGAATTTATCTGGTGACTCCTGGCTGTTCAATGGCTGGAGGCCATGTCTGAAAGAGAGTAGAAACAATTAAAAATAAATTATAAAACACAGTCACCTATGTGGGAACCATCCTTTCATCTTTGTGCGTGAGAGTGAGCATACACATACTAAGGCATGCATATGGAGGTCAAATTACATGCTCAGATGTTGCTCCTTTTGGTACACCAGATTAGCCCTCCTATCTTACCATAGAGCAATGTTTCTCAACCCGTAGGTCTCAATCCCTCTGCCAAACCTCTGTCTCCAAAACTATTTCCATGGTGACTCACGACAGTAGGAAAATGACAGTTATGATGTAGCAACAGAAATAATTTTATGACTGGGGGGGGGTCACCACAACATAAGGAATTGTATTAAAGGGACGCAGCATTAGGAAAGTTGCGAACCACTGTCACAGAGCATTGGGAATTATAGGCACCTGCTATCATATCCAGCCTTTTATGGGTTCTGGGAAATCAAACTGAAGTCCTCATACTTATGTGGCTCATTAATATAAAATGAGCTTATCTCAGAACACTATGGAACATTGTTTAGAAACATAAGGAGGAAATGCAGGATTGTGATGTGGACAGGAATCAATGAGATCCTGGAAAATCATGAGGACCCACTCTAACAAGAAACCCGAGAGATGTGGCTCCTGTCCTCACAAACACACATCAGTCAGCCCCCGGTAAGCCTGTCCTGTAAACCGCGGCAAACACTAGAGGAGCAGTTCAGGGGAGGTTGATGGACAACAGGATGGGAGCGCTACCCCTTACCTGTGGACACAGAACTGCAGATAAGGATGGATCAGAGGAAGAAAGGAAAGAGAAGCAAAGGCCCTGTGGTGCTGGAGAGGGGATGTGAGGAACTCAAGAGAAGGCTGGTATAGCTGCCACACAGATCGTAGAGAGGAATGGGAGAGGTCATGCTGTAGGACACTCTACATTGTTTTAACTTGAGAGCGTTGGGAGGGTTTGAAGTTGGATGTAGAGTGTGTTTAAGATGAGTCAGGTGATCCATTGTGTACTTTAAGAAGACTCCAGGGGCTGTAATATAAAAAGTGCTTTCAGAGGGGATCAGTAAAAGCACATTTGTAGATGATCTGAGAGTCCACAAGTTTATTATTCCCAGACCTTAGAAATGGTCAGATATTGCATGCTCTGGATTTACAGCCATTCCATGTAGAAAAAAATGTTTTCCAGTCTGTTCAAGATATTTCTGTGTGTGAGCCACTGTATACATGAACTCAGGTTCTTAGGTGCCTGTTATATGGCCTTGTTGAAGCTGAAAAGTGAACCTTTGTCTTAGCGACCAGAATGTCACCAGTTTCCTTTAGCAAGTTTAGTGGTTGGATTAGATATCATCACTCACACAGCCAGGAGAGACCATAGACTACTTTCCAGAAATCTGGCACCAAAAGTATAGAGGACCAAGTCAGATCAGGAAAAAAAAAAGTGTCAAGGGTGGAGAGGGTGAGGCAGAGTGGGAAAAACCAAATCACGAGTTTGCATCAGCTTAAATCTCTTGATTTAAGAGACCATGGTATAAAATGTATCTGAAGACACCACCAGGCACCCTCCTAAATCTGTTCTCCTCAGGTCCATTTGGCTAGTCACTTCACCTCCATGCCTTGGTGTTTATGGACTGTCCCTTCCTAGAAGGGCTCTATTCAGAAGGAAAGAATGAGCACGCAAAAAGAACTTGACCCAGTGCTTGGTGCAAAGAGGAGCAATCGCTCTGTGTTTGGTATTAGTAGTGTCAGTAGGACTACTGCCTTATGCAGGCAGATGGTAAGGCGCTCAACTTCCTGATGATCCAGAAAAGAATCTCACATGCCCAAGCCTGTCTGAATGTTTCTGTTTCCTCTTCCAGGGAGCGCTTGCATCAAATAAAACCTGCATTTCCCCCCAAACACCTGTACATACACACATGCACAAGAAGCACCATGTGAAAAGAAACTATTGTCTCTGGCCAGCAACTCATGGGATCGAAGGCCAGCCAACAGCCACAGTAGTGAGTCAGAAAGCAGGTACTTCCATTTGCAATCATGAAATGAGTACAGTCCTGAGAGACCCAAAATCACAGGCCTTCCATAGTTGCACAAGGATTTCTAATTGTAAGAACTACAAAATAATAGTTATATTCTTAAGCTTCTAAGACTGAAGGATATTTGTTACACAGCTGTGGCTAACAGATACAGTGAGGTTAAAGAATGACAAGCTTTCCAGCTACCTTTCTCTCATATTCCTCAAAACAGTCTGAAGAACCAGAAGTATTAAACACCCCAACCATTTCTACTGTGTCAGTTAAAGAATAGCCTGTGGGGCACTGTAGTTGGAGGAGTGGAGCTCTTGGGCAATCAAATCTATATGCTTATTGCCCCCTTTTGTGGTCAAACAATGTGGTTCTAAAAGTAGACCATAGCCTTAAATGGATGATCTTAACAAGAAAGCATGCACTCGGTTTACAGGTGTGTGAGAATATTCAGGTCACTAACCACCAAGGAAATGCAAATCAAAGCCCTATACCACTTCACCTCAGTAAGAATGTCTGTCAGGAACAAGAAAGGAAAGGATGGTGAGGGTTGTAGAGCAGAGGAGGGACTCCCAGGGCAGTATTGATGGGAATCCTGTATGAGATGGAAGTGGACACCTTAGCTTCAGTCTTCAGATGTGAAAGGGCTGTGAGAGCCAGGACTCAAGAGCTGAAGTCCAAGGTAGGCTTTACCAACAAGTCAAGTGACTTGGGGGAAATCATTGAAGCCTCCTGTGTACACAGGAAAACTAAACAGAGCTATGTTAGCCTAAGTTCCCCAGGCCTCTGCAAATCTGTGAGAGTGTTCCATGCAGCTTTATAACGGGAATTTAGAATGTAGGACGGGGACCTTCACTGTCTGACCAGACACAGTATTGGTCAGTTTCCATCTTTGTGCCAAGATACCCAAGGAAATTGACTTAGAGGAGGAAGGGTATCTCTTGGATCATGGCTTCAGAGGTGTTTATCTATGATCAACTGGCTCTGTTGCCTTTAGGCTATAGCAAAGCATCAAAGTAGATGGACATGGCAAAAGGAAACAACTTCCTTCATAGCAGCCAGGAAGCAGAGGTGAGTGCAGGAGAGGAAGTAGAGATAGGAGGTGCCTGAGACAAGATACGCCCTTCAGAGATACAACCAATGAGCTACTTCTACCAACTAGGCCCCACCTTCCAATCATCCATTTAATAAACTCATTGAAGTTGGCACTTCTGTGGTTCAGTCACTTGTCAATAGTGCCACCAGCTGGAGGCCAAGCCTTGAATGCATGCTTTTGTTGGGGCTACTTCATGTCCAAAGGCCCTAGCCCTGGGCTTAGTACATAACAATTGATATTTACTGAATGAGTATGTTTCTACTTTGGGTGACAATACACAACGAATAAAGTGACTAGGTAAAGTCAGTCCTTGTCCTGAATCTCTTGGTTCCCATGAGGGGACATTTCTAAAACTTTAATGGAAAGTTACAGCCGGGAAAGAGTGGAAGGTGGTGACTCACACCACAAAGGCAATATCTAAGCACTGTAGGGAATATTAAAATGAATAATACTAATTTACAATCTGATAGAATTGGGGTGGGAAGCTGTCTTAGTTTGGGTTTTACTGCTATGAACAGACACCGTAACCAAGGCAAGTCTTATAAAGGACAACATTTAACTGGGGCTGGCTTACAGGTTCAGAGGTTCAGTCCAGTATCAAGGCAGGAACATGGCAGCATCCAGGCAGGCATAGTACAGGAGGAACTGAAAGTTCTACATCTTCATCTAAAGACTGCTAGCAGAATCCTGGCTTCCAGGCAGCTAGGATGAGGGTCTTAAAGTCCACACCCACAGTGCCACACTTACTCTAAAAGGCCACATCCATTCCAACAGGGCCACACCTTCTAATAGTGCCACTCCCTGGGCCGACCATATCCAAACCATCACAGAGGCTTTTTCTGAAGGCCCACAGAGTAAATGCTGTCAGCTATGTGGGTATTGTTACTGTGTGCTTCAGATCAACTCTGCCACCCTAGCAAGAAGACATCCACAGACAGCAAGCAAAGGGATGGGCCTGTCTCCTTCCCAATCATCACAGCCACTCACGCAGGCCTTGTGGCGGAAGAATGAAGAAATTACTGGGATCCAGTCTTGCTCAAAATTCAGTATGAAGGTAAAGATGTCTCCAGGGGGAGTGAGTGCTTATGTTAAAGAGCTCACCAAAGACACTTTCATGAAGCAACTGGTTTAGCCTTGAAGAATAAAGACAAGTGATATCTGCAAAATCGAGGGGTGCATGTAGAAGCCCCAAGGGAAGTATTCATGAATGAGACAGTAATCTAGAGTTCACCATTATCCCTGCCCTAGTTTCATTGCTCTCCCTGTGGTAAAATATCCTGACAACAAGCAACTGAGGGGAGAAAAAGGGTTGGTTTAGCTCTGGTTGTTGCTGTAAACAAGTCAGAGTGGCAGGAGCTTGGAGCAGCCTGTCACATCATATCCTCAGTCAGGAACAGAGAAAGAGAGATGCATGCATGCTCAGTGCTTGGCTAGTACTGTCTAGGGTTTCAATAATATCCATAGTCAAGGACAGAAAGAGAAACCATGTACGCTCTGTGCTCAGCTAGAACTCTCTATGGCCCCAAATAAGAGAATGGTACTGCATAGTCCGGTTTGTTCTTCCTGTATCAATTCTGACAATCAAGACAATCTCTCACAGGCATGCCCATAGGCCAACCATCCTTTATGGAGATTCGAGATTCTCTTCCCAGTGATCCTAGGTGATGCCAAATTGACAAGCAAGTCACCACAAGCATATTGTATCATTCTTTGCTACCACTGAATCAAGGGCACTGTTCAGTTTTAGACTTCAGGCCCTAAGGCCAAGCAGTTTTGTATTTTCTTCTGGAAGTTCGCACTTCTGGATCCATAACCTTGTGGCTTCCAAAGAAGAAAGGCGTATCAATTAGGCAAGCATTTGGCTAAATGTAACAGCCGGGAGGTAGTGGCTCAAACCACAGCCTCTTAAATGGTGGATTGTGACACGGGTTTGTAACTGACTATGGGGCCTCTGAAAAATTTGGCAACCATAAGAGCTTCCTGAGCATGTAACAACATATAATTAATTCAAAATGAAGCCCATAATGAATCTGAGACATTTCTGGCTGCAGTTGCAAAAGTTAAGTCACGTGAATCTGCTACAGGCTTGGTTCTGAACACACAAGCAGGTACCCTGCACTGTGAAGGTTGTTGTGACACACAAGGCCAGTGACCACCACCTGAAGCATCTTGCCTCAGATTCAGGATGGTTCCATGACAGGGTTTACCATGTGCTTCTGTATATACTTTTTTTTTTTTAATTTCTGTTCTTATAAGAAACATGATAGTTTATTCTAGAAAACAAAGCCCTTTTCTCAGTATGCTCATTCTTTGTCGTGTGGAATCAAGTTAGGAGGTCTTTGGATTGGGTTGTATTAGAATGTTTGATTTAATTTTTTTTTTTTTTTAATGTATTTGAGTACACTGTCACTGTCTTTAGACACACCAGAAGAGGGCATTGGATCCCATTACAGATGGTCATGAGCCACCATGTGGTTGCTAAAAATTGAACTCAGGACCTCTGGAAGAGCAGTCAAGTGCTCTTAAGTGCTGAGTCGTCTCTCCAGCCCCCTAGAATGTCTGATTTTACAGGTTGCTGTTTGGGTTGCTGACCTGAGTTTCACTTACAAAAATCATTAAATAAATTCTGGCTTGAGATTGCGAGAGAATTTCCTGTAATATAAGAAATGGCCCTAAACATGGTTTGTCATAGATTTATGTCAAGTGGCATTCTCAGCATTGTTGATACTAAAATCAAAATTTTAATCAACACTCAAAAATATTAAAGATGGTCTACATTTCGCCATATCACATACTCAGCTGGGAGTCATTCCTTATGTGACTATAATAGAGTACTTCCATCTTGTTAGTATGTAAACTTGCTTTCATTTTTAAAGCTTCACAGTTTACTTTATATTCATGAGTATGTTGCTTGCCTGTTAAACCTACTATGTGGGGACACAGCACCTGTGGAAGGCAGAGGAAGTTATCAAATTCTCTGGAACTGAAGTTACAGGAGAGTGTGAACCTCTGAGGAGGAGCTGGGAATAGAACCTGGGCCCTCTGCAAGAACAGCAAAAGAACTTTTAATAATGGAACCATCCCTCTACCCCTATGTTTTTTAATATTTAAAAAATATATATTTGTATGGGTGTGTGCCTGTGTATAGTATGTGCACATGAATACAGGCACACAGGAGGCCAGAAGAGTGTGATGCATCCCCAGGGGTTACAGTTACCTGCTGCTGTGAGCCACCCAAAGTGGGTACTGGGAACAGAACTTGAATCTTATTTACCACAGACCAAATCTCCAGTTCCTGCTTTACTCTTTAACACGCAGTAAGAGTGTATAGATATAGAAATAGAGATTATATATTTATACACACACACACACACACACACACATATATATATATATCAATAATTGTTTTTAGAGTACATTTTTATAATTTATTGTCAGTAATCATTTGACTTGTATACCTACTTTATAAACATATTGAATTGGTTACTTTTTCACTACTGTGACAAAATACCAGAGCAACTTAAGAAAAGTAGGGACGATTTGAGTTCACAGCTCAAGGTCCAGTCCATTGTGGCAGGGAAAGTATGAAGACAGAAGCATCAGGCAGCTGCCACACAGCATTCACAGTCAGGGAACAGAGACTGACAGATGCTCACTTGCTCTCCCTTTCCATTCACTCTGGGTCTCGGCCTACAGAGTGGTGCCACCACCCACATTTAAGGCGTGTCTTCCTGCCTCCCTCCTAGACATCCCAGATGTGTGTTTCTTACCTAATCCTAGTTCTAGATCCTGGTGTGTGTGTGTGTGTGTGTGTGTGTGTGTGTGTGTGTACATTCGTCACTTAAAACTTTTTAGGACAAAAGAGGTGTGAGTAGGAAAAGTGTAAGAAGTCTTTACTTAAACAAACTGGAACCTCCTCTTCCATAATGTGAACCCGTGCGGCTGGTGTTTGCTGGTACTGTTGTGTTGCTCAGTGATGCCCTGATACCTTTGCCACGTGTGCTGGATTGCACATCTTTAACTCATCCCCAGACCTCCCACAGTCTCCTCTTCCCTGTGCAGGAGAAGCTGAGGCCTTCTCCTCCTGGGTCCTAGAAAACACAGAAGAAAAAGGGGAGGTGTCAGAGACACGGGAAGAGCAGGCCAGTTAAGATACACAGGGTATTTGGAGCTGGCTGGAGAACTAGTACTGTAGACTAGAAGTCTATTGGAGCTTCTGGAGATGATTGGCAATTGAGCAGTTTCCAGAGAACACTTAAGAACCACCCTCTTCAGGCCTTCAGGCTACAGTGTTCAGTCTCTTTTCCCTGACCCTGAACTCCAGGCAGCAATTTCCCTGATCTTTGTTCCCTGGGGTCTTCTGACATTCATGTAAGTAATCATTCCTGCATTAAAGCCTTTATTTCTGAAACACCCAGAATAGCTCTGTTTTCCCAAGCGAACACAGTAATACATACTTAACTCCCTAATGCATTGGTATTGTAAGAGAGCTACTGCAGGCTGGGACGTGAAATTACCATTTGAGGCAAAAGATTAGCAGTGGGGTGGGGCAGGACTATCACATATGTCCTTTTGTGTGGTGTGTGTGTGTGTGGTGTGTGGTTTAGAGGAAAACACATTTTCCAAAATTGTTTTAGCAGACTTTCTCTTAGGTCTCACAGGCACTACCATTTCCCAGAGTGTGCTGAGTCTGTATCGCTCCAGGCTAGAGCTCTGTCTCTTCAGGCATGCCTGGCCTTGCTGACAAAGCAGCTGTTTCTGTAACTCTGATTGACCCAACTCAGATCACATAGCAACTCCTGACCAAGGACCAAGATGAGAAACAGTCATTGGCTTAAACCACTCTGGATCCTGATTTGATTCTAGTTGTGAGAAACCTGAAGATCTCTGTTGGATATAAAATTTCAGGAATGTGTATTTCAAGATGTGCATGTGTATAACTTTCCTTATTCGCTTATGCCTTTTTTCAGACTTGATATGAACCCAGGCAGAGGTTGGCAAAGTACTTTTGTAAAAGGTAGGTGGTAACTGTTAGATTTTTCTCTAAGCTCTGCCCCACAGTTACCTGGCAACAGCCAGGTGTGCCTAACTCACTATAAAAGGGACTGCTTGCCTCTTTCTCTCTCTCTTGTTCTTGCCTTCCTGTTCCTACTCTGTCCTCTTGTCCCTTCACCCCTCTCTCCCCCCCCCACGTACTCATGGCTGGCCTCTACTTCTCTCCTCTCCTCTCCTCCCCCTCTCCTCTCCTCTCTTCCTCTCCTCTCCTCTCCTTCCTCTCCTCCCTCCTCTCCTCTCCTCTCTCTCTCCTCTTTCTTTGCTCTATTCTCTTTCTCTGTCTCTACTACCCTCTTAACTCCCCTCCCCATGCCCTGAATAAATTCTATTCTGGTCCCTGGGTGGTGGGCGGGAGGGATGCCTCATCATGGGCCCATAGAGGCACCCCCTTCCCCCATACCTGACCAAAACATGTTCCTTCTCTCTTTTATCTTTTTATGAAACACAACAGTGACTATTTAGACCTTGTCAGCTCTATGGTTCAACTGCTCAAGGTCGATACCCTGATACTACACCAGCCATAGATGATTCATAGGGAATGATTGGCTGTGTTCCATTAAACCTGATTTGTTGTTAGTGGTTGGATAGGAACTGTCCCCTGTAGGCTCACGGGTTGAAATCTTGGTCCCCAGTTGTAGGACTTGTTTCTGAAGGTTAGGGGAACCTGAATTGATGAGGCCTGGTTGGCAAGTCACAGGGTATCTTTGTGGGCTCCATTAAGAAAGACAGATTAGTTCAAGGAGATCATATTTCTTCAAGGAGGAGAGCATGGGAGAGAAGTGGGGACCTGACTTCAGGAAGCAGAGAGTAAACAGGAAGCAGAACCTGGCTATAAAACCTTAAAGCTCACCTTTCAATGACCTCCAGCAAGGCTCCTAAAGAGTTCACAACCTCCCCAAAACAGCGCCACCATGCGGCAAGGAGGTATGCAACCACAGCTTATGAGTAACATTTCACATTCAGACCACAACTGGCCTCCTTGATCACAAAGCTACTGCCACCTAGATATTCAGCCTGGTGGGGAGTCCAAAGCTGGGGAGCCAGTCAATTAGAGACTGACACCTCTGCAACTGTGAGCCAAAAGAAGCAACTCCTCTGCTTTTGATTTGGTCGTAGCTATAGGAAGCCAACGACATATTGCTAAAGCAGGCAACAAGCCAAAGCTGGCATGAAGGTGTTCACCAACCCTTGAGCTATAGCATGTATTACTCTGAAGTGATGTCAACTTGGGAAATGAGCCTTTTCAACCCTTTCTTGGTATTGCCTTTCTTGTCAGTTATTATATATATTTTACTTATTTCTAAGAGGAAATATGTCCATTGTAAAGGCTCTCCTCCCATATTGAAGGCTGACTCCCAAGCCTCTTCATCCTGATAGACAATCGTATTTTCATATTTTCCTTTTACATTTTTTTATATTTATATACGACTGAAGATATTCTATTTTTTCAATTCTTTCTTCACACTCTAAACCTTTTCACCCACCTTAATTTCTCAACATTTCTTCTCAAGAACTTCCCACAGCATTCTCCCCCCCCCCCATTTCATTTTTATGTTCACATATAACCACAGTGTTGTGCTGGTTAGCTTTATAACAGCTTGACATGGGCAAGAGTCATTTGAGAGATGGAACCTCAAGCCGAGAAAATGCCTCCGTAAGATCAGACAGTGGACAAGTCTGTAGGGAATTTTCTTAACTAGTGATTGATGGTGGACAGCCCAGCCATTGTGCATGGTGCTATCCCTGGGCTGCTGGTCCTGGGTTCTATAAGAAAGCAGGCTGAGAACGCCATGAGGAGCAAGCCAGTAAGCTGCATCCCTCCACAGCCTCTGCATCAGCTCCTGCCTCCAGGTTCCTGCAGTGTGTGAGTTCCTGTCCTGACTTCCTTCAGGGATGGACTATGATGAGGAAGTGTAACCAAAGAAACCCTTTCCTCCCTGATTTGCTTTTCGTCATGGTGACTCATCACAACAGTAGTAACCATGACTATGTACTAACCATGACAGTGTTCCAGAAGACACACTATAGTTAATCAAATAACTCACTCTTTGGTGGATGTTGCCTATCTCCAGTTTTGTGTGATTACAAACAAGGGTGTATTTATTAAACACTGGCAGAAATAATTTTGACCATGAGTGAAATTTGGTACAAGTACATCCATCTGTAATTTCTGCAGATAGAATCTCCTCCATATGAGCTTGTAATTACTGAATTTCCAAAATGTGTGAGAAGCCCACTTCCCAGGGTTCACTCGGAGTGTGCTAACAAACTGTTGGCTCTCTGCCAACAGATGACATGGAAACTAGTAGTTTTCATTTGCATTTCCTCTCAGAGTGAGGCCGAGGGTACTTATTTAACATTTAAGGCAGTCTTTACACTCTCAATGAGGCAGAATTGCCATCACTGATTGTATATTCTTTAGCATAATTATTGGAATAGTATGCGCCAATGTTATGGAAACTGTTAACATGTATGGTTTTATTTGCTAGTTGCTCAGCAAATGAGGTCATCTATGTTAAGTTCATTCAAATCTGTTCCTTTTAGAAAACTTAAGTCTTCTGTTCACTTTAGCATATCCCTTAGATTATCTCCTCTAGATCATGCATTTCATAAAATTACCTTTGAAGCCATGAGGGGATTTTCTCTATGGCGCATTAGAGAGTCAGATGGGTGTCTTCTGAGGATAACGTAACTGTTGGCCAGCATCCCTTCTGGTAAGCCCAAGCACTGTCTTAATAGGATGAACATTTGTGCCTTCCTGATGTCCGGCTGAACTCTGCTCCTTTTGCTGAGAGTTTTATCAGAAAGTACATGCCAACTGGAGTGGGGGCTATCCCGAAAGCTGTTGCCTGTACATGGGATATGTTCTTCTAGCTGCACTGCCTTGACTGGCCTCAGTGGGAGAGGATATGCCTAGCCTCACAGAGATTTGATGTGCCGTGGTGGGGGGATACCCAGGGGGAACCCCGAATGCTCAGAAAAGAAGAGGAGGGGAGGGGGAAGAAGGATTGACTGGGATGGGGACAGTGAGTGGGATGTAAACTGAATGAGTAAAAATTTAATAATAATAAATAAATAATAAATAATAAAAAAAACCTCAACAACAACACAAGAACTGAAATTTCACGGGTGAAAAGATATAAATGTTAAATAAACACATTTTACCAAAAAGAAAGAAAGAAAATACCTTCCAAAATTCTCCTTCCTATTTTAATTTCCCTTCTCTCCTTGCATTCATGATGTACATGTGATATCCTATGTGTAAAGGCCAGGACCTCATGTGGTCATGTGCATGTGACATCATGTATAAGAAGACCAGGGCTTTCTCCCTGTGTTCTTGTGGTCATGTACATGTGATACCATGTGTGTGAAGGCCAGTGCCTTCTCTCCCTGTGTTCACATGGTCATGTGCTTATAATATCATGTATGTGAAGGCCTCAGACTGAGTCCTCTTTCATCTTCATGCACACAGATGTCTTCCTGTTTGCCGTGGGGTATGCCTGCCAGACTAGCTGGCTCCCAAACTTCCAGGGACTCTTCTGTCTCTCCATCCCATCTCCCTTTAAGAGTGCAACATTACAGACACACACTACTGAACTTGGCTTGGCGTGCATGAGTCCTGAGACTCCAAACTCAGGTCCTCATCTTTATGAGTAGCACTTTACCAGCTGGCCTTCTCGCATGCCGTACTTTCTTCTGCAAGTCTTTCTGCTGTAGTTGAAGTGCTCTCACGATGCGGTCGGACCCTGGAGCCTCTTCTACCTTTGTTTTTGCTTTTCGTACCAGTCCAAGCAATCCTGGAAGGAGTAAGTGCTTCAGTTTATAACAAAATTGATTGACTTACATTCTTCCGTGGTGGACCATGTCACAAACCAGAGTGATCTTCTGAGCAGAATTTTATAAAATGTGAAATACAGATTATGACGATGGCACCCCACAGGTCTCGGAAACAAGAAGTCTCTCTGGCTTAATGAGACCATTTAATAGATTCAAAGCCACAACATCACACATAAAAAAAAAATCTTCCTGCCTTTCCTACTTCCAATTATAAGTTGTTATCACAAATGTTTAATTTTAAATTTAGGCACAATAAATATTATACTGAAGAAATGTATTCCATTTAATAATTACACAGAACAAATTCATTTACTAAGGAATTAGAAGGGATTTTGTTGGTTATTAAATTAGTGACACGATGAAGAATGGGAGGCCACATTAACTAGAAGTTATAAAATAGAAAACCACATTACAATTTTGATAATAAAAACAAAATTAAAAGGAGCTGAAAGGACTTATTAATTATAAAAAGTCGGAACTATCCCAAGCAACATAAATGCTCTTTCAATTGGGGTGTTACTGGGACTCTTGGGGGGTTATGTGGGACTCTCGAGCTTCTTAGCTTTCCAAATAACAGAGTTCTGTTTGAGTTGCTGGGGAGTGGAATTATGGGAATGATGCACAGAGGAGTTAGAGGTACACAGAGCTATCTCTGCAGCTGCGCGGCCAGACCGAGTGGGAGACAGGAAGTTATCCCAGGACACAGCAGCTCGGGAGGCTCCACAGAACTCTGTAGCAGGATCAGTCTGCGCCTGGGTGCAGCTTCCTGCACTGTGGTCCCTAGGTTGGTGGCTCTGCTTTTTGCTTCGGTTCCTGCTGTGGTCACTCCTCCTGCCTTCTCCCTACCTGCTTCTAAGGTCTCTAAAAATTAATATCACTATTATTGTTTATTATTATTATTATTATTATTATTATTAGGGGAGAGCACTGTGTACCTTAGCACATGTGGAGGTCAGAAGACAGCTTCCAGGAGTGGGTTCTTTTAAACCGTGAGGTTTGGGATAGAAGTCAGATTGCCAGGCTCACAAGGCAAGCACTGTTACCCACTTAGCTGTCTCTGTGGCTTTCTCCCGGTTTCTTTGCTGATGTGCCTTCAGTTTCTGTCACTGTGTGGCTTCTGTTTACTGAAAGCTTCTCTTGAACATCTGTTTGCTTCTCATGAAAATTTTGAGCATCTGTCTTACATCAGTTTCCTTAGATGTAACCCTTGAGTTTGAAGGGACTTTATTTAGGAGATTTATGAAGAAAACGTTCTCAGTCTCGGAAAGACAATGCCAAGATCAAAGTCATGATGTAGTCTCATCACAGACATGCAGAACCCTTTAGCTCAATCTCTCAGATGCAGAAAGTGGACCAAGGAGCGCTGGGGCATTCCTCCGCATACAACAGTCAGTCATTGGTTAAGTGACTGGGCATGCAGTAGCTTCTGGGTCCTTCCAGAACTCTGGTTGCCGGCAGGAAAAGGTCTAGGGAAGGAAATGCACAAACGGCAGAGAGACACCAGAGGATTCTGGATACAGGTGATGTAGTGGGTCAGCACACCCTTCCGAGTCAAGTATCATGTAGACTGCAGCTTTCTATGACAGGTCTGAGGTGGTCACAAAGTTTTGTATAAGATGCTTCCAAATGACTGGCCAGAACAAACAACGCAAAAACCCTCAAAATCCCTTGGAATATGTAAGTAGATATTCAAGTGCTGCATTTGGTAGATTGTGTGCCGCTTGAGCAGCAGCAGGAGGAGGAAGAGGACTAGGAGGGGCAGGAAGAGGAGGAGCAGGAAGAGAAAGAGGAGGCAGTTGCTGCAGCAGGTGGTACCCTTCAGTATTCCAGTTCCCAGGAAGGCCTTGGGTATTGAAACTCCCAGCTTGAGGGAGTTACAGAGAGGTCAGGGGGTCCTTGACTCGTAACTGGAGCTGGTATTTGGGATCCTGGCAGGCTTGGATATCCGGATTCTTCATTCCAGGTTTACAGCTTGTGCGTTTGGAGTGTCTGAGACTCTCTCCAAAAAGGATCGACAGCAATCTGGACTTTGTCTTGGTTCCTTACAGCCTGCAATTTTTCTTCAGCCTTCACGGTGTCTTTTCACTCTCACCAGCGCCCTCATCTTTACCCTGGCTGTTTCCTCTGACTGTTCGGTTGACTTTTCTTTAACTTCCAGGCAGCCTCACCACATCTGTAGCTTGGTTACCTGACCCACTTAGCCCCGCCCGCCCGCCCGCCTGGCATTTTCCAGGCGGTTGTCTGTTTTGTTGTGTTTGCAGCTCAGCCTGAGGACTGTACAACTCTTACTGGACAGCTGATCCTGTTACCAGCTCGTCTCACGCTACTGAAAGTGGCCATGAAAAGACCACTTGAGACCCAGTTTTCCTGGGCCGAAAGCATAAGTATTTCCCAGAGAGCCTGAGCAGCCTGGATCTGTATCCAGGAGGAGGAGGAGCATTTGGGCCAATCACAACACACCTCATATGCAAATGAGGATGTGTTTGGATCGGTCACAGCCTTGACTCTTTAGCATCAGTCGCTCTGGTAGGCCAGGAGGGAAAGTGTTCCTCCTATGGCCTAGATGGACATGGCTGCTGAGAACTCAGGTCCTCATGTTTGGATAACAAGCACTTTTAGCCACCGAGCCTTTTCTGCAGAGCCTCTGTTGGTTTCTTGATCTTGAGTCCCTAACTGTTAGCAAGCACATTTCTGCACTTAATTTGTTAGATCCTGCTGTGGCCTACTGCATGTGCTGAGCACACCCCATGCGGCGAATGCATTTTTAAAATGTGACTTTCTCTAATGTATTCACATTTTTTAAATGTGAGGATTTTTTATAAGGTTCAATGAAACTAAATCTAAGACATTTACTGGCACATATATCTCATTTAGTTAAGAAACCTAGGAGTGTGGAAGGGTTGCTGAGATTCTTAGAACTTTAGGCTCTTACGTGTATAGACTATTAACAGTATATTTTACATTTTATTCTTATGTGTATACTGTCCGTGAGTTTGAAGATTGCAAGGATAGCATTTTTAGCTAGAGAGATCTAGTTCAACCCTTTAAAATAAAGATGTTATTTTATTTTTAATTTTGTGGATTTGTGTGGATGGGGTATGTGCATACATGTGTAGGTACACACAGAGGCCAAAAGAGGGCATCAGATTCCCTGGGAGCCAAACTGATCCTCTGGAAGTTCATCAAGTGCTCCTAACCACTGAGCCATCTCTTTAGCTCTCATCCCTATTTAAAGAATAACTGGGTGGTCTGTTTTAGTCATGGTTTCCTAGAGTAACAGAACTTATAAAATGACTCTCTCTCTCTCTCTCTCCTCTCTCTCTCTCTCTCTCTCTGTGTGTGTGTGTGTGTTGTGTGTGTGTGTGTGTTTGTATGTGTGTGATATTTGTTAGAATGACTTACAGGCTGTGGTGCAGCTAATCCAATAATGGCTAGCTGTGAATGGAAAGTACAGGAATCCAGTAATTGCTTAGTCCATGAGGCTGGATGTCTCAGCCGGTTTTCAGTACATACTGGAATCCTGAAGAAGTAGGCTCTAATGCCAGTGAAGACATAGCTGAGCTAGCAAGGCAAAAGCAAGCAGGCAAAGAGCAAAAACTTCCTTCTTCCATGACTTTAGATTAAACTTCCAGCAGAAGGTGTGGCCCAGATTAGATCTGGATTAAAATTGTGTCTTTTACCTCAAAGATCTGGATTTAAAGTAGATTGTCCTAGTTCGAGTTAGGCAGAAATCCCTCACAGGTCTGCCCTCTATTTTTTTTTTTTTAAGTTAATTCTAGATGTAGTCAAGTTGACAAGAATAGCTATCACGTGGTTCAAAAAAGCCAAGTGACTCCCAAAAGATAACATTAAGTAGCAGCAAAACTACTAATATACATATATATATATGTATATATATATATATATGTGTGTGTGTGTGTGTATATATACACATATAACATATATATAGTATATAAAATAATTCACTATTATAGGCACTACATTAGAGTATTTGGTATGTTCCCATTGCTATGACCATGAGCATGACCATGATCAAGGCAGCCCATAGAGAGAAAGGTTTACTTGCCAGCATGTGAGCAGCCAAGGGCTCACATCTTGAACTGCAAACAGGAACACTGAACTTGAAAAGATGCAAGACTTTAAACTCTCAAACCCCACTCCCAACTTGCTCTAACAAGGCCACCCCTACAAATCTCCCACATAGTACTGTCAGTTGGGAACCAAGTGTTTGGATACCCAGACTCTGGTGTGTATGTGGTGTGTGTGGTGTGTGTGTGTTTGTGTGCCAGTGATGATTATAAAATAGCCTTTAGATCCTCGTGGTCATACAGACCACCAAAGCCTTCCAGACATCAAATAGATAACACTTATTTTTGCATTTCCTTCTAACAACAATGCATTAATCTGTTACTGATACAACAGCGCTGCCTAAGAAACAACTCCAAAACTTAGTGACTTATCACAGCGAGCATTTCTTGTTTTCTCTCATGGTCTGGTGTGATGAGTAGTTTGTGCTTCTGTAGAGCTCTGCTGAGATCACCTGGACTCAGCTTTAAGAAGGGAAAAGACTCAGATCTTTTTCAAATGTCTCCTCTGTTTCCTTGAACCCTTTTGCTACTTAGACATGTGTTTTTCAGAATAGATGATAGCCTAAGATCCAAACTGAATCCTACAGACAGGTCCATTTTATTTGTGTGTGTATGCTTGTGTGAACCTGTATACAGCATGTTTGTACAGTACCTGCAGAGGCCAGATGTGGGCATCAATTCCCCTGGAGCTGGAGTTACAGATGGTTGTGAGTGGCCAGTATGTGCTGGGAACCCAACCTAGACCCTCTGCAAGAATAGCAGTGTTCTTAACCACTAAACCATTGCCTCAGCCCCTACAAAAAGATCAAAATCCATTGTTTGTGCAATGTAGTAAGAATTGTGGAGTTTTAGCCGGGCGGTGGTGGCGCACGCCTTTAATCCCAGCACTTGGGAGCAGAGGCAGGTGGATTTCTGAGTTCGAGGCCAGCCTGGTCTACGTAGTGAGTTCCAGGACAGCCAGAGCTACACAGAGAAACCCTGTCTAGAAAAACCAAAAAAAAAAAAAAAAAAAACAGAATTGTGGAGTTTTGGTTTCTTAAAAAAAAAACAAATGTTGTAAGAATATGTTTTTTTTTTAATCCCAGGTGTGGGGATAATCGGATGTTTTGGACTGGCTGCAGCAGGTGACTACGTTTTGCCTCGTGCTCTAGCAGAGGTGTGTTTTTGCCAGCTGCAGATAGTTTCTATGATTCTATGACGTTTGGAATTCTGAGAACTTTTCAGAGAGTATATAAATGCTAGGACCCCAAGAGGTAGGGTGAGGGGTGGTGGTTGGTGGCCTGGGTTGGTTTTAGCAGCTGTGCTCAAGAAGAAACAAAAGGAAAGAAATTCGATTCAGGGATCTCTCTGTTTCTCTCTCCCCCTCTATCCTTCTTTCTCTCCTATCTAGTCACTGGGGAAGAAAGTGGGGATATAAAGGATAGGAAAAAGAAGAACCCACAAAGTAGCAAAAACTAGCTACTGTGCAATGTCTACCAATATTTTGCTAAGCTAAACAAACCCATAACTAGGTCTAACACCAGTAAGGTGGAGCTTTTATTGAGGATTGTTCTAAAGACTCATGGCAAAGAACTGGAGTGATAATCCCATTTCAGGAGAACAGTAAATTTAAGATAATTCAAACTGTGAGAAATATCACGCACACTCCTTGGTTATCACAATACAGTTAATAATGTGTAGTTTCTAAAATCCCATGCAACAAATTTATGAGCCAAAAGCAAGAATGAATTCTAATATGTTTTATACGTTCTTTTTCTTTAAGATAAGGAAACACTATTAATTAAGTTATATATTTATGGGCACAGTATGCCTCCCCTTTACTTATATGCAAGATTTTGCTTAAATGAGAGAAAAGGAAATATATTCTGGTTGTAAACTTGTCGTGTTGGAAAGATGTTAATTATATTAGGCCTTCGGTGATTGGGTGCCTAAATCCACCTTTATCTACCTCTCTAGGAATTCAGTTGCTAGGCAGAGAAGAGTTCTAAATTCAAGAATGTGGGCTTCAGAGTTAGCAAAGACCTCAGCACAGATTTCAGGCAGAAGGACTATAGAAGAGCTTCTGGGAGCTCTAGGAAAGGGAAGGAATCCCATCTAAATTTAGGTGAAACCTATTTTAACTCAGTCTAGTAAAACTTGGGCATTTTGCTTTTGACCAAATTTAATTCGAACCAAAATCTTATTTAACAAAGGTTTGAGCAAGACGAGAATCTGTTAGTTCACTGTAACAAAAATATCACTGTTTGAGTTTTAGAAGCAGCTTGATCAGGGGATCAAAACACATCAGCAGACTGTGTCTCCATCAAAACCTCCCGCTTGGTAACATTTACTTCCTTGCTGGCTCTGTTCCCAGACAATGGCTGCCGTATCTGCAGCTGTTTCAACATCGCCGTTCAGAGGAGGAAAGAGGGAAGTCACCTGGTTTTTCTTCTTCTTTTTTTTTTTAAGGATTCTCATCATTGTCCTTGCATTTGATTGGCTCTGAGCAGACAGTGCATCTATCCTTGAACCAATCCCTGTGGTCAAGGACACACAGCGTAATCACTGGCTTAGCTTCCACTCAGATTCTCGGTTTAGGACTTCATTGGCACCCTACTGGGAGCCTGTTGAGAATGGGGAGGGGATTTGAACTGGTTAACATACAGCAAACAGTATGAGTACTAGATTCCATAAGAAAAAGTATTTATAAAATGCATGCCAGTGTATATATAACCTCAAGTGTTATATTCAAGATACCTTTAGCTATCTTTATAAAGTCTCTGTAAGGCTCTAGCAATAAACCGTTCTAAGAAAATGCCCTGCGCTGAGACTGCAGCCCAGTGGGTGGAGTGCTTTCTTTGCTAACAAGCACAAAACCCTGGGTTCAGTCCCCAGCATAACCAGGCATGGTGAGGCACACCTATAATGCCAACACTGGGGAGGTCAAGGCAGGCAGATCAGAAGTTCAAAGTCATCATTGATTACATAACAAGCTTGAGGCTGGCCTGGGATACACGAGACTCTGTCTAGAACATTCTTTATATACTGTGATAGTTCAGCCGTCCACTCAAGTCTTTCTACTTTGGTGTAACGGCATGCTAATTATAAGAGATATCGTGCATTGAGCATCCTCTGTTTTCAACTGTCCACTATGCCAGGAAAATATTTACATCCCTACCTTAAAAATGAAGAAACAAACCCAATGAGAAGGTTCAGCAGGTAACAACGCTTGCTGGCAACCCCAATGACTCAAGTTTGATTTCTGGGACCCACAGGATGGAAGAGAGGGCCATCTCCCACAAGCGGTCTGCTGACCTCAACACAGGTGCCATAGTACTCCCATGCACAAGTATATGAGTAAATAAATGTAACAAAATGTTTAATAAATGCAATGACGTTCTCAGAGGTCGAGTAGCCTTTTTATGAACACACAGAGAACACGCTGGTAATGCTCCTAGTCTGTATTAAACAATAAAAACAAATTGGCCTTTTTACTAAGGCCTTAATACAGGTGTTTTGGTTTTTTTGTTTGTTTTCTCACTGCTGACTCCCATCTAAGTGAGTTTATGAGCATCTCTGTCCCACGGGAGCATATGAGGCTGAGGCTCTGCACCCTTAAGGATACTCCTCCTGGATCAGTGACCTCAGTTATTCTGCCAGATGAAGACAGCAGCAAAGCCACATGCTCGCTGACAGGCCGGTGCCCACACTGTTCCCTAGACTCTTGAGCACACCGATTGGCTTGCCTTCCTTCCATGCCCAGCCATGGCAAGATCAATCCTGTGACTTCTACGATCATCCAGTAGCACCAGCACCTCTGCAACAAAGGGCGTCTCATAGTCATCAAATACGAGTTCTGTGCATTAGACTAGATTTCTGCTTTCCCCTCTTTTTGTGGAGAAGGGGAGGGGGCTCCAGCTACATTTTACTTCTCTTTTTTATAAGCAAAGTTTTGTTTTGTTTTGTTTTCAAAAATTTTAACACATTTATATTTAGTGTGTATGTGGTGTGTGTGTTAGTGAGTGGTATGGCATACTTAGCCTCCACTCCTGTTCACATGTGTATGGTCATCAGAAGACATTTGTAGTTGATTCTCTCTATCGAGTGGGTTTGAAGGATCAGGCACCTTTGCCTGCCAAGCTGTCACACCATCTCCCAAAGCAACACTCCTTAAACTGTAGGTCACAGTCTCATGCTGGGCCACATGACTGGATATGAAGTCACAAAAAAAGAGGAATACACACCAGCCACCTAGTAGTTCAAAATCGAATGCACAATGACTGTGAGCTGTCTCTGTTAACAGGCAGCCATGTTGTGTCATATGACTCCTGGTGATAACATGTGACAGGTGCACTCAACTCTACTCACGCTGTCATGACACTCAATATGAAGCAAGTCTGCACTGAATGTTTTAGAATATCCTGCACTAGGGGTTCAGCTCACCTCAGCGCAGATATGAGACAGCCATATGCTATGAATCACAGTGTTCCCTGTAATTTTACAAAGCTCTCAGCTTTTATAGAAATAGAATTATTTGATTATGGGAAACGAAGACTTTCAATGTTTTCTAACCATTGTTCCTCAGCATTTGAGCACAATATTAGTGTATCTTTGGACTGTGTTGTATTAGAATGTTGCATTAAAAAACATTTCTGGAGCTGTTCACTTCAGTTCTTTTTTTTTTTTTTTTTTTTTTTTTTAAAGTGTTAAATGAATTTTGGCTTAGGCTTTTAGGGCAGGAATTCCAATAATTTTTGAAAAAAGCATCTGCTGTTTTGTAAGCCTGCGTGTGCAGACTGGCACTCTCAGCATTGATAGTTATGAAATCAAAATATCGATCAAGTTTGAAAGACTTTCTTTGGTCCAGCCACACCAAGTATTCAGCCAAGATTTAATTCTCGTGGAAAAATAAGCAAGGACATCTTCCTCATTACTATGCAGAGTTGCTTTGTTCTTTAATAAGTGATAACATTATCTATATAGGGGAACTGTTTTAGAAAGTATCTCTTTATGATTTGTTATCAGTAAATGCTCAATTATCCATGTTAGAGCTGGGTTGGTAAAATTTTCTTGACCAAGAGGGGTCAAAAGTGAGTCAAGTTTAAGAAGACTTAGAATTACTTTAAAAACAACAACAACAACAACAACTACTACTACTACTCCTCATCCTTTTGACTGATCAAGGGTCAGTGAAGATCAAGTAAAGAAGCTCTGTTTTATTAAGTAACTTATTTTAATTTTATGTATGTGCGTGATTTACCTGCATGTAAGTCTATGCACCTAGTGCATACATGTTGCCTTCAGAATCCAGAAGAGGGTTTTTGATCTCTCAAAAAGAAGCCACTGTTCTTAACCAATGAACTGTCCCTCCAGCTCTGTTTTAAAGCACCAGTCGTTGGGGCCTGAGAAATGGCTCTGTGGTTAGGAACACTTACTGTTCCTCCAAGTTCAGTTCTCAGTGCCCAGATTGGGTGGCTTACAATCACCTGTAAGTCCTGCTCCGAGGGCTCCAGTCTCTCTGCTTCAACAAGTACTGCATGCATGTGTATAGACACAGACACCTACATGTAATTAAAAATAATGAAACATAAATTCTTTGAGGCACCTATAGCTAAGGATTTCGCTGATCTCTAGAAGCTAGGCAGTGCCTAGGGCATGCTGTGAAAACCAAACTGTGTGCATTTGTGTCTTCAGCCTTTCTGCCTCTCTCTTGCCTGGGAGCAGCTACTTAAAATCCCCATGCCTCTGTGTTATCTGCTTAAAGCTGACTTCGTCATCGTCATTGTCATCATCATGTCTGTATCGTGAATGCATTTTCTAGAATAGAGTCCAATACTCTGCTTAACACAATGAGTCCATGCACATTTTTAAAAGTTTCATCTTTGTTGTTTTTTATTATGTGTATGTGTGTGTGCCTATGAGTAGGTATGTGCATGTGAGTGTAGGTACTTGTAGTGGCCAGTAGAAGGCATTCCAACCTCCTGGAGCTGGAGTTGGAGGTGGTTATGAGCCACTAGCCATGAGAGCTGAGATCAAACCTCTGGGTCCTCTGTAAAAGCAGCTAGTGATCTTAACCACAGTGCCATGATTCCAGCACCCTCAGAAAATCTCTTTATGATCATTATAGAACCACTTAGCTATTGCCTGAGAAAAAACTGTTTTCCAAATACAAAAATGTCATTTCAGTTGTAAAATTTGGACAGAGGAACCCTGGGTCACAAAAGCAGGAGGGAGTGGCAGCAAAAATCTCAAACCACTATATAAGTGGTAAGTCCTTGAACGTGGCTTAGCTTGGGTGGGGCGTCTTTACTGGCCAACGGAATGTGTGTTCGCATATATGTGCATGTTTGTATGAGAGAGAGAGAGAGAGAGAGAGAGAGAGAGAGAGAGACAGGTTATAAAATGAAAAGCAGCAATACATTTAGAAAGTTAAATGCAAATTTAATATCTATAATGTCTCTTCAAGAACATGCACATAATACAATGTTCTAAGACACAGACTTGTGTTTTCACCAATCAAGAGAGAAAAGCAAAGGGCTGGTGAGTGTCTCAGTGGGTAGAAGACCCTACCACCAAGCTGGAAGACCTGAATTTGATTCCCAGGAACCATTTGGTAGAAGGATAGAACCCACTCTTCAAAGTTGTCCTCTGACCTATGCATTTGTCCTGTGGTGCACTTGTGCGCATAAAACAAAATAAAGAATAGAATTTTTTTTCTTTTTTGTAGTTTTGTTTTGTCTTTCAAGATAGGGTTTCTCTGTGTAACAACCCTGTGTCCTGAAACTCCCTTTGTAGACCAGGCTGGCCTCAAACTCACAGAGATCCACCTGCGTCTGCCTCCCGATTGCTAGCAAGAGAGACATGTGCCACTACTGCCAGGGGCATTAAAAAATTTTAAGGAGGTAAAATTAAGACTAAGAATATGGATTTCATCTAATATGCTACCGTTTGTTATTTCCCAATACGGAGGAACTACATTTGATCTCTCCCTGAACTCTCCACCCTCTCTGGGATAGGGAGTGTTCACTTGTGGAGGCTCCTTGAAACAGAAGAAGCGCACTACCCCTTCATCTCCTTCAGCTGGATAGGCCTGGAAATAAGCAGCCAGCATCTGGACCAACTTGAACAGTATCTGGCATTCTGCTGGGAAATAGTCCTACAGGTGGACTCTATTTCATTTCAACACACAGCCCATCTCGGCAAGGATCACACGGTGGCTGGAATTCGAGGTGGCTGGTCACATTGCAGGCACTATAGTCAGGAAGACCCAGAGTCTAGGCAGAGCTGCAGACAGGTTCAATGGAGTGCCTCCTGGGACTTCTGAGAAAGGCAGACAGGAGACAGAAGGATTTTACCCCACAGGGAGCAAGCCTGGCACTGCAGTAAGCGTGTTCATTAAGATGAGGTTTTGATTTATTAGAATAGTCCAAATACAGTAATTAAGACAGAATGTGTGTGTGTGCACGTGTGTGTGTGCATGCACACACGTGTGGTATATACACATGCCCATATTTGTGTGTATCACACATGCCTGGGTGGAAGGCAGAGGTTGAGATCAGGTGTTTTCCTTTACTGATCTTCACATTACTGTTGAGACAGGGTCTCTCTCTGAGCCAGGAACACAACAGTTTGGCAGACTAATGGGCTGGCAAGCTGCAGGGATCCTCCAATCCCTACCTTTCCAGTACTAGGATTGTAGGCAGCTGCCACTATGCCTGGCTCTGGGATCTGAACTCAGGTCCTCACGTTTGTGTGACAAATGCTTACTTTGCCTGCTGAGTCATTTCTCCAGTCTCTTGAAATGGCTTGTGTCTTATATAAGTGAGAGAGGACTGGCTGGTGCTCTGTACTCTAGAGAGAGAGCATCTTCCCTCTAATGTCCTTGATACCTGGCTCCACCAGGGGCTTCCAGGATAGCCACTTGAGCTTCGAAGCAGCAAGAGAGGAAGGAATGGTCCAGACTTCAAAGATATCCTTTATGGCTGGGAGTATGGCTTGGTTGGTAGAACGCTTGCTTAGCATACAATGCACAAAGCCCCAGAGTTCGTCCCCAGTGCTGCATGATCCAGGAGTGGTTGGACACACCTACAATCTTAGCACGTTAGAGGCAGAAGGATGAGCAGCTCAGGGTCATTCTTAGCTAAACTGGGGGGTCTCAAGCCAGCCCGGGCTACATGAGATCCTGTTTTAAAAACCATAACAGACAGTGTTTTGGAAATTGTTTAGGACATTTCCGTTTGGGGGAATGGGTACATTATTATACATAGTGACGAGAGGGAATCAGCTGTTTGAAGATAATGGGATGTCTCTGATGTGCTCCCACAGAAGGAGACTCCACTTGAGAAGAGAGAGGGAGCAGAATTTAATGACAAGAGACAAATCTCTCTTTGTGTGTGTGTGTGTGTATGCATGCCTCTGGATCAAGCTGTACCTGAAGGCAACATAACCTTGCTAGCCAAGCTCATGTCTTTATCTTCCCTCCCTCCTTCCTCCCTTCTTCATCTTTCCACTCTCTTATCCCAATTAAAAAACAAGCCATAAACTCTACAGGAAGGAGGATTCTCCTGACACAGAGCATAAGCTCACCATTATTTCTCTTTCCTCCCAAGGTTGCTGGCTATGTCAATTTGACACAAGCTAGAATCATTGTAGAGGAGGGAGCCTCAATTGAGAACAAGCCTCCATAAGATTGGGCTGTAGGCAAGCTTGTAGGGCATCTTCTTAATTGGTGATTGATGGCAGAGGCCCAGTCCATTGTGGGTGCGGCCATGCCTGGGCTGGTGGTTCAGGGTTCTATAAGAAAGCAGGCTCAGCAAGCCATGGGGAAAAAGCCAGGAAGCAGTATCTATCCAAGGCCTCTGCATCAGCTCCTGCCTCCAGGTCTCTGCTCTGTGTGAGTTTCTGTCCGGACTTCCTTTGGTGATGGACTGCGATGTAAAAGTGTAAGCCAAGCAAACCCTTTCCTCCTCAACGATTTTTGGTTGTGGTACTTCATCAAGGCAATAGAAACCCTTTCCAGGACAGAAGCTGGTCCCAGGATAGTGAGGTTCTGCTGTGACAGACCTGACCATGTTTTGGGGAGGATCGTGGAAGGACTTTGGAACCTTGGGCTGGAAAAGCCAGTGAGTGTTGAGAGCTCGGTGGGATGTTCTGTAGGAGCTTGGAAGATCAGAGAGCTGAGAGCAGTGCACAGTGGAGGCCTGGCTTGAGAAGTTTCAGAGGGCAGCCAAGGCTCTGCCAGACCTTTGTGTGAAGATTCTGTGGTGTCTGGGCAGTTGGAGCTGAAGAATGGGCTGTGATGGACAAGACACCGGAACCACTACAGTGAAACTAAGACATCAAGTTCCATTCTTTCCACTGTGGCTGAGGATACAGCCAGTCTTCCCTGAGCTCTCCTACAGGGCTATATTAGGCGGCTTTGTGCCCCATTTCTTTTCACTCTAAAGGACAGGAAACTGCTGGTACTCTATAGAACTCTCCTTTTTGGATTAATAGAATTCTTTTAAAGTCTATTTTATGAGATCTCTACTGAAATCCAGAAGCTGGCATTCTCAGTCCTGCTCAATCTAAGTCTGTTGACTGATCTTTCTTGAAGGCTTCTTGAAATTTTCCTACTTCTCCTGTACGGAGATAGCTTGGCCGCCACCCTCCTCCTCACCTTCCTCCTCATACTCCTCCTCTTTCGCACCCCCTTCCTTTCTCGACGATGACTTTTATGACATTAACCGTGTCTGTGGCAACTGGGGCCTAATGGATTTCTTTGTGTTGATCTGAGAACCTCACCATAATAGGTTTCATTTTAAAGTGTTCCAAATAATTGGTCAGCAGGACAGCATTTAAGACTTCTTTAAAGTAATCTTGCTGATAGTATCCATTTACCTAGTCCGTTCCATTTTCTAGATCTTTCCTTTGAAACACAAGACATGAATATTAGGACTTCCTATCAGCCTCTGCTTCTTAGGCTGCCTTGCCTTGCCTTTCTGTGTCTGTTTACCTCAGTAAAGGGAAGAGATAGGAATGGAGTGTGTGAATTGAAATCCTGGGACAGTAACACATGGCCAGTGTATTGACAAATACTCAGGACATCCCTTCCAGCTCCTCTCAAGCCTGGGAACTGGCTGTCAAGGTCAAAGTTCAGGTTAGGGTCCTTAAGCTTAGCATTACCTACTACCTCAAGAGCATTATAGCCACAGCCAAGGAATACCCAAATTAAATACTGACCAGCAGCACCCCAAGGCTAGCTGCTACACAGGCCAGGAGGACAAAGTCCAGAGGGGCGGAGAAATTTGTCTCATTTACACTTCTTAGTTAAGATTCCTTAGCCCAGTTATAGAATGCCACTCAAGTCCCCCAAAGGCATTATAAACCGTTGTTACCATCTTAAGGCAATTATTCCAAGGGGTACCACAGAGACTCTTTAATACAAGGTCAGATTCAGCACATGTCCAGACATTCAGCAAGTCTTTGAATTTATGATGATAGTGGCTTGTCTCCCTGAGACTGTCACAAAGTCAAGCTTCACATCTGTGTGTTTGAATGGACCCATCAGAGGACAGCTTTGTGGGTTGATCCTCAGACACCATCCACCTTGTGCTTAGAGACACAATCTCTCACTGGCCTGGAGCTTGATGAATGAACTAGGCTGGTTGGCCAGAAAATCCCAGGAATCTGCCTTGCTTTATTCCCCTGGTGCTGGGATTGTAAGCACCTAACACCATGCCCAGATTTTGATGTGGGTCCTGGGGCTCAAACTCAGGTCCTCATGCCTGAGAGGCAAGCACCTCATAGCCTGAAGCATCTCCCCAGCCTCTCTCTTTTTAGAATTTAAACAAGGTTCTGACACTTCCAGTTGTCACTGTAGAGTCTGGGTGTTCTAGCTCTCATGGTTGACATCAGGGACAGAGTGAGATGGCCCATTTCTATGTACCTTCCCTCACAGGAGACTTTGAATTAGTTGGGAAGGAAATATGAGTGCTGAAGGTAAGGTGTGGGACCAGTCTCTGGTGGGCTCTGGGGATTCGAACTTGGAGAAGAGTAAAGCAAGCTCCTCTATTAGAATGCCATCTGTGGTCTAGAGAAGTGACATACATGTCTCAAGTCCTCTGTTCCCAGAGGTGGTAGATCAACAGTCAAACTGAGAAACACTAAACATAGTTGCTACAGAATACAGTCTAGCTAAATCGAATTGAACTCAACTTGCTTGGTACGAATGGGACCTCAGAAACAGACTCTATGGGGGCTTGGTGACATTAATGTATGTAATATTTTGGTTAGCATAGATTTCACTTTGAATCTTGGAGGCAATTTTCTTATATAAGATGGATAATTTCTTTTCTTAGGTACTCATTGCCCTATAAGGAAAAAGAAAACTGATGACAAGGGGAAAAAATTAAAAAAACAAAAAAAACCCCAGGGTATCACATTTGTGATCCAGACATGGGTGCTAATTTCTAGGCTGTTTAAAATCAGGATGGGTTATTCAAGACTAAATTAGGCAGTACATAATTTTTTAGTACAGGGAAGTATATAGTTGTTTTAAAACAGTGGTAAAAAATGGTTTGAATCCTAAGTATTCCAAGGATGGCTTTAGGCCAGGGCTCCCTTTCATCCAAGTGGAGTAGCAGATGCTATGAAAACCCCTCCCCCTCCCCCACACCGTTCATCCCAGGTGGCCCCTGGCACCTCAGGCAGAATCTGTTATTTTCTTCCTCCACTGTGAAGACTTCCTGGGTGTGTGCTTATGCCAGGCCTACGTGACAAAGCTGCCCCCATTCCAGGGATTTAACACCCCAGGCAGGAAGTGAAGAATAAACACCCACACTTTCTGGCACCGGAGGAGGAGATGTGCTCCACCCGCGGGTCTCCAGCAGGTCCACAGAGGGAGCCTTGCTAATTAACACCTTCTTTCTCCTTCTCTCATCCTTCCCTCCTCCTCCTCTTCTTCCTCTTCCTCTCTCTCTCTCTCTCTCTCTCTCTCTCTCTCTCTCTCTCTCTCTCTCTCATTACTACTGCCTGGATTATCTTCCAAATAAAATACTTGCACCCAAATTCTCATAGGGGACATGTTTTGGCAAGATCTCCTGTAGGACAGTGGGAGGTGATCAGTGCAGAACCAAGAAGCTCATGCCAGTCAGTTCAGAGCTTTGGAACTATCTCTCTTCAGATAAGCTGTGGTGAGCATTGACCATTTCTAAACAGTTCTGCACGCACAATAATCTACACATGCCTGAAAAAAAAAAAGACTCAGAATATTTGATAATAATGGCAATTGTAGGTTCATGCTACTTACGGTATATTGCCCCAACAGAGATAAATACTAATTGCTGAGGAGCAAAGAACATTTACCTTCTGTGTATGCAAGTGCATGTGCCACATACATGCAGTATACACACCAGTGTGTGTGCACATGGAACCCAGAGGTTGATATGCGGTGTCTTGCTCTACAGTTGTCTACTTCATTTTTGTCAGATGAAATCTCCCATGGATCCTGATGCTCACAGCTTGGCTAGAATGACTGGCCAGCAAACTCCTGGGATCCCTCTATCCCTGCTTTCCCGAACTGGGATTATGGGTCCATTGCCTCATCTGTTTTTTTTGTTTGTTTGTTTATGTTGGTTCTGGGGATTTGAACTTGGATCCTTATGCCTGGGCAGCAAGCACTTATTTCACAGAGCCATCTCCTCAGATTCCTTTCTGTTTTATAAATGTTGTGTTTGCCCCTTTTAAATAACTTCTAGAGGGAAGGAAGGAAGAGAAAGGGGAAGGAGGGGAAGAAGGAAGGGAAGAGACGAGAAAGGAAGGAAAGGGAAGGCAGGGGGAGAAAGGAAGAAAGAGTGTGTGTCTTCTTACTCAGGACTCTGTTAAATGCAAACTGAATTTCTCAAGTCTCTTGTGAATGAATCTCTCGTGTTCTTCTTCTCAAGTCAAGTACCTAAATGAGGGGTAAGTGACCGGGAAGGTGGCTTGTTGGGTAAAGTACTTGCTCTGGAAGCCTGAGGTCCGAAGTTGTATAACCTGCATAAAAAGCCAGAGGCAGTAATGCGAGTCTTTAATTCCAGGGCTCTTACAGAGAGATGGGGGAAGAGGAGTCGTTGAACTTAGTAAGCTAGCAAGCCTGGTGTATGTCAGCTATCCTGGCGTATGCAGTGGCAAACAACACAAGGCTGTCTCTCAATGTAGAGGGCGAAGACAGACCCTTGAGGTTATTGCCCTGTCCACACCCATGGCACAGATGCACCTGGCACACCCTGTGTATCATGCTTCGTAATGCTCCTGTGTGTTCTCCCTCTCCCCCTCCCCATTCTCCCCTCCACACACACACACACACACACACACACACACACACACACACACACATCATAAGCCCATTGTACAATAACACAGTTTGGCCACGGGCCCATTGGGAGTATATAATACATTCATACACACAGCTCAGTGTTACCATTTGCAAATGGCTAAAGACCTTTGCCGGCCTCTTTGGGAAGAGTCCAATGTAAACAGCAGCTTCATGCTGTACAGTGGAGGAAACGGTAACGAAACACCACCGATCTCTAGCCCGAATACTTGCCCTTTATCCCTTGACTCCTCATCCAGCCAGCGTTTGAGCAGATGAATAGCACTTTCTGTATACATTGTTGCAAACCTTTTTTGTTCTCTCTAACTCACTGCCATGGGGTGGGATACAGTGAAGAGTCACAGCCGGCTAGCACCAGGCAGTTTCTTCATCAAGCTGATGTTAGGGAAACGGAACAGCTTGCTCCAAAACTCACTGGGAATTATCCCTCACTGTCCTGGAATCCAGTTAATCACATGAAGCTGCCCAAAGATTGTGTCATATATCTCCCAGGAAGAAGAAAAGTTGCGGTCTCAAAAGTTAAATTTTTCTAGGCTGTACACAGGAGGCGGAAATGCATGCTTACTCTCAGAGATCAAAGCAAGCTGGCTTCATTTACAAATATCCAGCTTCGTTCCGAAGACCTGGTGTGCAAAGGTAGCATATCTCCACAAAACAAGGGAAAGCAGTTTTTCAAATTATCACATTTTATCCTTCAAGACATATTCTTTATTCATTTTTGAAATTGTCATCCCAGCCACATTTACACACCACTTGCAAATAAGCCAATGGTATAGGAGGTGGTGACAATGCAGAGGCAGTACAATTATCTCTTAATTACACACAGCAGGCTTCCAGTGTGTGTCTCCCTTCTGAGGACACTTAACAAGAAACAAAAGAAGTCAGGCCACGCAGTCAGACATCCCACACAGGCTTTCTGGGTGACAGGTTCACTCTGAGATGCCCTATGGTAAAGATGGAGAAGAAGTTATCTTGGGGAAGAATCTTACCTACCCATCACCCATCTTCAGAGCATCTTCTATTAAATCTGATTATTCTGTGTAGAGAGAAGGAGTTGAGCAACCAAGGAAACAAAACTTCAAGGATAAACTGATCCACAAATCAAGTCGTTTTCATGAAGCCCCCAGTCTTCAGTGCATGAAATAAGGACATGTCTCACCTCACATTGGGCTGCTTAGAACTGTTTTATATCTTCTGTGAGAAAGAATCGATATTGGAAGATCATATATTTTTTGTAGGAGAAATGGTCAAAGACCAGAAATATGCCAAACAACTTCATCTTCTGAAAGATTAATTTAATTGGGAAAAAAAAATCTATCAATTAATTAGCCCATAAAAGTTTATGGCTTGCTGATTAGCTGATGGTGCCATCCACAGGGAGGTTAATAAAATTTTGCCTGTATTACATACCTTTTCACACGTTCTGGGGAGCTGCTGGAGGAAGTCCCATCCACACACGCATGGATGGCGTGGACGTGTAAATGGGTGCCGTGCCTTGGGGTGATAATGATTACCATGTGTGGATAAACTGCTTGTCAGACAACAAAGGATGTTCACAAGCTTTCAGCTTTCTTTCTTTTTGATTCCTCCTAGAACCCTGTGAAACGGATAGAGAAGACTATTAACTCCTTTCTACAAGTGAGAATATCTCTTGATTTGGGTTTAGAGACTTCCAATGGCTTTGGCAAACTATATAGCCAGTGCGTACCCACCACTACACTTCTGCTGGCAGGAGGAGGGCGTGAAAGGGGTCAGACGGAAGCAGAAGGGTGAGGAACCATCGCCAAGAAGAGCCACCACATCCCTGCAGCTAGCTTTCCTTCAGACAACACATCTGAAACTTCCAAGCATTGTGATATTTTTATTACTTAGCACATGTATGTGGTGCATGAGTGTGTGTGCAATGTATGAGTATGGGTGTGCACAGGCATGCAAGGATACACGTGCAAGGAGACAGAAGGTGGGGGTTTGGTGTCTCATCTACCATTCTTTGATTTATGTTTTGAGTCAGGGTCTCCCTGGAACCCAGAGCTTACTGTTTCAGCAAGATTAGCTAGCCAGCCATCTCCTGGGCTTACAGAGCACACTGCTGCACTTGGCTTTTATGTCGATGCTGGGGATCTGAACTCAGGTCCATGATGGCACATTACCCATGCCATCTCCCCAGCCTCTCCTTTCTATACACAGTCAGCCTGTCTAATTGTTCTCCTCTTTGCTAGATCAGCAGACTCAAGTCAGCCACTTGCTGAGTTCATTGGCAGTTCAGTTCTCCAAGTTCCACGAAGTCAGATTCCATCAGGGTTCTCAAGGAAGTCTGTCACTAGGTCTGTCCTTGGTCCTGGATGACACCTTGACTTCCACCAGGACATTTGCTTTGTCTTTTTCACTTTTGTAATCCCAGCCCCATGAAGTGAAATATTTCACTCAATAAAATTGTTTGGCAAATTTCAGAGGATATAGTTGTTGATGATTATTCTCAAGACGTTTCAGAATTTTCCACTTTTCAATGAGCATCAAGGTGGAAGGACTGGGGAGATGGTCCAGCTGTGCTCTCTGCATAAGCATGAGGACTCCAGAAAGCCACTTTAAAAAGCCAGGCACAGTCGTGCCTCCACCCATAATCCCATTCCAGGGAGGTGGAGACAGGAGGAGCCCTGAGCTTTCTGACTAGCCCCAACAATGTTCTTAAGTCCAAAGTCTCTTCTGACTGACGGTCAAGAAAAATGTCTATGAGTCCCTATAAAATAAAAAGCCAAATTATGTATTTCCAATATATAATTGTCTTAGGGTTTTATCACTGTGAACAGACACTGTGACCAAGGAAACTCTCATAAGGATAACATTTAATTGGGGCTGGCTTACAGGTGCAGAGGTTCAGTCCATTATCATCAACTCAGGAACATGACAGCATTCAGGCAGCCAGGGTGCAGGTGGAGCTGAGAGTTCTACAACTTCATCTGAAAGCTGCTAGCAGAATACTGACTTCCAGGCAGCTAGGTTGAGGGTCTTAAAGCCCACACCCACAGAAACACACCTACTCCAACAAGGCCACACCTACTCCAACAGGGCCACACCTTCTAATAGTGCCACTCCCTGGACAGAGCATATACAAACCTTAACAATTACAGACACAGTAAATGTGACCATTCTAAAAGGAGTGGGAAGATGATAAGGAAAGATGAGTCCCAATCAAGACCAAAAGTCAGTAGGGCAAACATCAAATCCTACAGCTCCAAGTGCAGCGCTCAGGACACATGTTGTGAGCTTCAAGGTGCTTGAGTAGCTACTCCAACGTTCCTGTCACTACAGCATATGCTGCCCGCCTCTGGAGCCAGCTCTTGGGGATCTGCAGCTTTCTTTGGCTGATGTCTCCTGCTCCTGACATCTCCAGCATCCTGGGATTTCCACTGTAACTTGGGTTTCAGCTTCACACACAGCATTTGACTTTGTTGGCCTCAAAGGCTTTTCTCTGAACCCTTGGAGCAGACCGCCATGATTCTGTAACTTCTTAATCCAGAGTGTCTATAAAACCAGACTCACATGGGTGACACCAAGTTTTTCTGCCAGCCCAAGAGGCAACCAATACCCCAGGACTGTGACTACAGCAGCATTGAAGTGTTGGCCGTGCTGAGCCACAGGAAGCTTGTTCCTAGGCAGTCCTGTTGAGTAGGATACCACAAGGGTGTTCTCCTTCCAGATATTTTCTTAAAAATTAATACATCTATACACTGACTTGTGTGCATGCCATGGTACACATGAGGAGACCAAAGGACTGTTTGTAGAATTGGTTCTCTCCATCCACCATAGAGGTCTCGGAGTTTGAACTCAGGTCGTTAGGCTTGGAGGCAAGTGCCTTACCTGCTGAGCCTTCTCACTGGCCCAGTGAGTACACTCTTTTGTCTTCCCAGCATTTTCCTGTTGTATGAAGTCTTTTCACAGGGGTTTATGCCTTTGGCCCTGGCTCTTGCCTTACTGCAAACTTTTGGGGAGCTAGCCAATAAGCCACATTCTTCCATAGTTTCTGGTTCACTCCCTGCCTCCAGGTTCTAGCATTGAGCTCCTGCCCTGGCTTCCATTAATGATGGGCTGTAATTTGTAAGATGAAGTAAAACCCCTTTCCTCCCCAAGTTGCTTTTGGTCATGGTGTTTATCAGCAGAAGCAAACTAGATCTCAGAGGCTAAATGAGCATTCCTAGTCACAGTCTAGAGAGCTATTTTTTCCAAACTCTCCTTGTCCATATTACCTTACAAATGGAAACTGACTTCTGCTTTCACACCCAGTTAGTGCGAATGGACACAGTACAGTACGGAGGAGCAACGAAAACAACCACTGTCAACAAGACAGTTGGTGACTGGTGGGTACTGTGAGTTCCTGAAAAGCAAGTCTCAGTGGGTGACTGAGCCCACAGGTCCTCTCAGCAAGGTCCTCTGCACACTCATGACATGTTTGTATCACCCTTTCCCTACTATCCTGGTCACGTCTGCTTGGGAGACAATGATGGGCTCCAGGTAAAAGATATAGCCCAAGTTAACAGAGTCCAGAGGGCCTTGGCTCTATAATTTTCTTGTGTCTCCCAGGATGCTGGAGTAGGAGACACTAAAGGCTATTCTTTAAGAAAGTAGGTGTCAAGGGTCAAGGGTCAAGGGGAAGTGTGTAGACAAAATGGCAAAGGTGGAGATGAACACAGTTGGGAAGGTTAGGCATGCGTTAGGCACAGGAGAGCAACCATTCTGGAAATTTCTGGTCTTCATTTCGTACCTTGTTCCTCTGTTGTTTTTTTTTTTTTTTTTTTTTTCTCTCTTTTTGTCAATATTCACTGTCCACAAAGAAGGAGGGAGCATGGCCCACAACAGCCCCAGCACTAAAATAATCTATGGAAAAGACTCTGATTGGTTCTTTTCAGGACATAGAAGCATCCCTGGACTAACTGTAGTGGCCATGGGGGCTGTGACTATGGTTTGCATTAATACATTGCTTACAGGGGGGAAATAGAGACCAGATCTCTAAGAGCATGAGGGTTCATTTCTCCTAAGAAGGCAGAAAAACTGGGTAGAGGTACTGCCATCAGAAGGGCAGAAAAGGAATCAAGATATAACTACTTTTTAGCTTGTAAATTATTTTAGATTTTTCATTGTGTGTGTGTGTGTGTGTGTGTGTGTATACATTGTATGTGTGTAAAGATCAGAGAACAATTCATGGGAGCTGGTTCTCTTTTTCTACCATTTGGGTTCCAGGGATCGAACTCAGCTTGTCAGGTTCCCCAGCAAGTGTATTTACCAGTTGGGACCCTTTGCCCTCCATAGTTGCTTTTGTGCACATACCCAGGTAAGATTTTGTAACATCATCAAAATACTTGCTAACTTCCCAGAGCTACAGGTTTTCGTGTGTCATGGTCCATTATTAATAACCTGTGAAACATATAATCCAAAGGCTCTGTGTCTTACAACAAATGTTTCTTTCTCACTCACTGTTTGGGGGTTACCAGAGACGGCACTGCCTTGCGCTGGGGGCTGGATGCCTCTGCTTTCTGCCTCTCTTGCTGAGAGGAACGCTGTATGGTTAATAGCTCAGAGAATCAAGTCGAACTGCAGCAATATTTTCAAATATTCTTCCTTTCACTCATGTTGTATCTGGAGTGGCTCACTGTCTGTGCCCAGTTTCTGTGAGACACAGAGTGACTTCAGCAAGTGGAGAAGATGGAGTGACCGCGAGGAACATCTACCAACGTCCCGGCAATAGCAAATGAGTTTGCAGCAGGTCTGCTGACTTCATCCCTCTGTTTTCCTGTTCCCCTGCATTTTTATTTAATTGATGCATATATCTCTGTCCAGAACTTCAAGTGAGCATGACACACAACGTTATTTTCCTATAATGCAACTTAATTCTATTTGGAGCCCCCAGTCGGCTGAGGGGCAGAAACTTAACCTCATTTAATGCAGAATGATCTGTCTTCATCTCTTTTAAGATTGTTTCTAAATCCTGGGGATTGTGTGTCATCAGAGCACATCTTGGGGCATCTGACCTGTCTGCTAGGCATCTCCTGGAACTGTCTCCTTGGTCTCCAGAGCCATCCATGCAAATGACCTCTGCTCTCCTCAGTGACCTGCCCCATGGCTTCTTAATCACCAGCTTTCTCCATTGTGTTTCTGTCTATACTGAAGGTTGTTTCTATCTCTTTTGCCAACACAGCCTGGACTGAGGCAAACCCAAGCTAGAAAATGCACTGTTTTGTTTTTTGCTGCAGGGCCTGGCCCCTCCCAGAGGTGACTGGGGAGGAAAGGTGACAGAAAGCAATCTGCTGAAGGAGTAGAAGAAAAGTCTGTGAAGTCTGAATGCTCTCTATATGACTTGACATACTGAAGTGTGCTGACCAGGCTGTTGGCGCTATCAGACTTTTCGGGGAGAAGAAAACATAACACCACACTTTTATAAAATAATATTTATCAGGTTTTAAATGGATTTGGAAGCTTCTATTAAAATGTAGATTTGCTTGACACTGTGGAAAATCATGGTATTTTGAACCAAATAGCAAACATTATAAAAATAAGGTTTAAGAGAGCCACCTCCAAGTCCTCATTATTTTCCCGGTGGTGAGCTGCACACAGCGGCCACTTCCTTCCAGAGCAGTGGGGACGATTTTCTTACAGCGATATTCTCATTTTTCACCCTAATTACCAGACTTGCTCCTTTCCATTTTCCTATGGGATTGTCAAGTAATTAAATACTTTTCTATTTATTTTCTCCCTCTATACTCCCTTCTTTCTTCTTCTTCCTTCTCATCTCCTCCTCCTCCTTTTCTTCCTCCTCTTCTTCCTCCTCCTCCTTCTCCTCCTCCTCCTCTTCCTCCTTCCTTATTACCTTGAAATCGGGCTTACTTTATAGTCTAGGCTGTCCTAGAGCTCTTATGTAGCCTAGGCTAGCTTTGAATTTGTGACCCTCTTGCCTCAGCCTTCCAAGAGCTAAGATGATGGGCATGTACTACCATATCTGAGTATCTGAGTGTTCTTTCTCTCTCTCTCTCTCTCTCTCTCTCTCTCTCTCTCTCTCTCTCTCTCTCTCTCTCTCTCTGTTTCTGTATGTGTGTGATGCACCTGTGAGTGGGGTGCATGTGTGCACATGTGTGTGGAGGCCAAAGATCAACCTTGATGATAATATCCTCCAGTCTCAGAAGCTGTCCATCTGTGTCCTGTCACCAGGTCCTGAGCCTCTCTGATTAGGCTACAGCAACTGCTCCTCAAGCTCCAGGGATCCTCCTAGCTCTGCTCCCCAGCACTGGAAATACAAGTGCAGGCCACCATACCTGGCATTTTATGAAGGTACTGGGGTTGGGATTTAGGTCTTCATGGCAATCACTTTAGACACTGAGCCATTTTTCAGCTCCACGGTGTTTGCATTCTTAAGTCAGTCCTTTCTTTCTTTCCAAATTTGTTCATTCGTCCACCCATCCATCCATCATCCATCCTACCTGCCTGCCTGCTCTCCCATCTATCTGTGTCCATATTCATGCCACAATGCATGTATGGAGATGACAGAGATTCTCTTTCCACCACATGGGTCCTGGGGAGTGAACTCAGATCTTCAGGCTTGACAGTGACTGCCATTGAGGCACCAGTGGGGTCATTGGCCTTGCTGTATTTTAAGATAACATTCTTTGGTAGGTTGCATGAGTGTCTCATCAACCATTGTCTTTTATTGCCCAAGGATGGATTTCCATCTTATAGCCTGGTCCCCTAGCCATTGTGATTATTTTTCATGACACCGTCTCTGGTCTGGGCCATTTGCTCCCAGAGCTCATGTCAGATCCAAACCAGACATTCAGGATAGAGACTGAAAGGAAATTTGCTCTGCAGTGGATGCTGTCGGTCTGAGAAACAGACAAGTCAGTTTCTGCAGAGAGAAGGTGTGAGTAGGGCACCTCTGATGAATGCTTCCCCTGTCAGGAACTGAGATACACTAGAGACCTTTGTGCCCTTCCCTTTGCCTACCAGACTATTGAAACACTGGACCTCAAGTGAATTTGACAGGAGTCTCAGCCGGGAGAAGGAAAAGGCTGAAACCAGAAGGGGAGTTTGTTTCTCTCAGGATACCTCACACAGTTCTGATGACATGTCAGACCACCTTGTGGGAGAGATTAGTGGCCAGATGATGTTGGGCCAGTGATGGGTGGTGCTTAGCTAGGCATACCTCTCACCTACTATCAAAACCGAACTTCTGTCGGTACCCCAACCCGGACTGAGATAGGATGGCACTAGGTCTCTTTACTTGTCTTCCTGATGTGATCACATTGAATAAGATTAAATAAATCTTCTTTGCCTGCTTTTCACCCTTACCTGTCAGTTAATTGGTCTATTCAGGATGGGGGCCATGTGCCTGGCTGGTTAGGGCTTGCTTGGCCTGGGCTCCAACCCAAACAACTCAGGTCCATTTGCAGACTCCACTTCCCACACCCCTGCAGCTTTCTGCCTGGAGGGCCCCAGGCCTGGGAGAGTCTGCACTGTGCCACGCTACAACTCTGGTGAGTTTCAGCTTGTCTAATTGTATTTCTCTTGTTTGCAACTAGAGGACTGTAATAAACACACTTTTCTTTTGCTGAGTTCAGTGAAACCCAAACCTTATTTAGATCAACAAAGGACTTAATTAAGTGGAGGTGGGAGGTGAGGGGGCGGGGTGGTGAGAGGAGCTTGCTGGCTATAAGGACTCTGGAGGAGTAGAGAGAAGAGGGGGGTCTGCTTGGGGCTCCCAAAGTCCCAATCTGTAACCTGTGTAAGTCAGTCTGCCAGTGTGGAGTGCTGGCTTTGTTTGTCACTGTGGAATCACATGCAGTGATGTCAAGAGTTAACATACGCACCGAACAAGGGAAAATGAGTGTCAAGGTGAGTGGGCCATTTAGCATGGAGGGACTTCACAAGAGAAAAGTTTTCCCTTCAAAGACAGGCAGGTTTGCGGGGCTTATAATTTTAGGCTCCCAGCCTGTCTGCTGCTTTTATGTATTGATATATTGACTTTAAAAAAATCATTTAAAAAAAAAACTTTGATCACATGTTTGTAGCCATCTGCTTCTGGTGACTAAGTTGAGGGTGGAAAGTGCCAGGAGAGGATGTAGGAGCTTTGATCAACCAAGGGGGTGGGGGTGGGAATCACAAATCAAAACTCAGAGCTTGGGGGAAGAAGTATCCGGATTTCACAAATAAGTAAAAAAAAAAAATATGCAAACTATAGATCTCTTTTAGGCTTGGGAAGAAATCTAAGTTTGAAAGGTATCTTTTTAAACTTAAAAAAAAAAAATGTGTCAGGGTCTCACTCTGTAGCCCAGGTTGACCTGGATCTTATTGTATAGCCCAGGCTGGCCTCCAACTCCTGGTGATCTTCCTATCTCAGTCTTTTGAGTGCTGGGACTGCACATCCTACTTGAAGGTATTTTCTGCTTGGTAGATTGTATATTTAGACTTATGCATGTGTGGGCCATAGGAAGTGACTGCTACGTAAGACCTTGATCATATATATATATATCTCCCTACCCCTTGGAGGGAGTTTCTGCTTCCCATGACTAAAATAAAACTTAGGAGCTGATGAATTGACAAGAACAGAAGATGGAAACTGGCCAGGCGGTTTTAAGGTGGGGACCCTAAAACCAAGCAGTGTTGACTCTTGTTCTTGGCTAGAAGCAGGAGCTAGTCTTGGTTCCGAGAGCACTTGGGTCCTGGCTGGAGGCCAGGAACTCCAGATGAGAGGTCTGCTTTGTGATTTCTTGTCCCTTAAATGAGCACATTTGTCTGGAAACTGTCTGTAAAGACCTGATCATCAAGACTGAGGGCCACTCGGGGACTTGTGCAGACTGAGTATGGTCCAGCCAGCCCAGCCCCTTCTGCTAGGATTTAGCAGCAGAGTACTTTGGCAGATCAGAGCCAAGGAATGCCACAGCGAGATCATACCACACAACAGATCTTATGCAAGAGATTTACTGTGGGGTGGGAGGAGGTAGAGGTGGAAAGGTCTTCTTGAAGTGAGGACATGAAAGATAGAGACAGACAGACAGACAGACAGAAGACCAAGAGGCAGGGAGGCACAGAGAGTGAGAGGGACCATGATGGAGGCAGGGCTTTTAAAGGGTACACATGTCACATAGGGAAAATATGCAACCCATAAGGAAGTGTCCCCATTTGGAGGCAACAGGTGATGATATTTTCTATCCCTGAGGGCAGGCTGGCAGAGCACCTGATTTCTAACACCCTCCTCATGGCTAACCCCAGTTTCTGCCTTAAGCCTTATAAAAAACTTCTGAGTCAATAACTCAGTAGTGTTTTATTTGTATAGACCATTCCTGCTACACGGGGCTCAGTCTTCTTTCCCTTAAGTGCATACCTGTAGGCTGGGCAGTGGTGGTGCATGCCTTTTATCCCAGCACTTGGGAGGCAGAGGCAGGCAGATTTCTGAGTTCGAGGCCAGCCTGGTCTACAGTGTGAGTTCCAGGACAGCCAGGGCTACACAGAGAAACTCTGTCTTGAAAAACTAAGACAAACAAACAAACAAAAAACAAAAAAACAACAAAAAAGTGCACACCTATAAGTTATAATATATATAAAATATATAAATTTTAATAAACGTCCTTCTGAAGTCCACCTCCATGGTCCATGAACGTCACTCTTCAAATTGTCCTGGGTGACTTTGTGTTTATTGACTTTCTAGGATCCGAGTCTTGCAAGTTACAGCCCACACAAGGCTAGACAGTCTTTGTGCTAAAAGACATACCACTTCCCCAATCCTAAACATTAAGAGCACACTTGCTCTGAAAAGAGCTGTACTCCAGGACCCAGTCAAGTATAGTAAGCCTAAGAGTGTCTAGCAACTAGGGTTTTGTTTGTATTTCTTTTTGTTTGATTTGGTTATTTCTCCCTCTCTCTCTGTCTCTCTCTGTCTCTGTCTCTTCTCTCTCTCTCTCTCTGTCTCTGTCTCTCTCTCTCTCTCTCTCGTCTCTCTCTGTCTCTCTCTGTCTCTTCTCTCTCTCCTCTCTCTCTCTCTCTCTCTCTCTCCTCTCTCTCTCTTATGTCTTAGTTACCACAAACATTGCTGTGACTAAATACCTGGCCAAAGCAACTGAAGGGAGAAAGGGCTTATTCTAGATCACAGTTCCACTGTCACCATGCCAGGGACAGCATGGCAGCAAGAACATACAGCTGGCTGAGTATATCACCTCCACAGTTGGGAAGCCAAGACTGGGAAATGGAGCAGGGCTATAAAACCTTAAGGCATGCCCCGACTGAAAAGTATGTCCTCCTGCAAGGCTCTGTCCCTAAAGGTTCCATAACTTCCTGAATGGCACCACCAGTGTGGGACTAAGTGTTCAAATGCAAAAGCCTACAGGAGACATTTCACATTCAAATAACAGCATCCTAGCTGGCCTAGAACTTGGAATGGCCCTCCTCCCTGCCTGCCCCTGCCCCTCCCCTGCCCCTGCCCCTGCCCCTGCCCCTGCCCCTGCCCCTGCCTCCTGAGTGCTGGAGTAAAAGGCATGCCATGCACCACTGTAAACAGCTCTTCTGAGTCCTGTTGGTTTCTGGTTTTTAATTTTGAAAATTTTAATTTTTCCTCCTTTAATTGAAAGTAGATATTTTTCTCACATAATACATCCTAATTATGGTTTCTCCTCCTACTCCTTCCTCCTAGTTCCTTCTCACCTCTTCTCCCTCTCTGTCTCTCATTAGAAAACAAATAGGCTTCTAGGGGATAAGACTAAAATAAAATATAAATAAAACAAAAACTAACACCTGGAATTGAAGGAAACAGACAGAAGGAAAAAGAGTACAAGAGAAGGCACAAGAATCAGAGACCTTCTAGTTCACACAAACTGGAAGCCACAACACACATACGAAGGAGCTGGTGCAGACCGTGCAGGCCCTGTGCATGCTGCCTCAGTTTCTGAGTTCCTATGTGCTTGCTTTGATATTGTTGATTTAGAGGGTTTTTGTCTTGTTGGCTTCCATCTCCTCTGGCTCTTCTACTCTTTCATTTCCTCTTCTGCGGGTTCCCTGAACTCTTGGGGAGCTCTTTGGCAGGACATCTCATTAAGGGCTGAGTGTTCCAACGTTTCTCATTCTATGTATAATGTCAGCTGTGGGTCTCTGTATTTGTCCCCATCAGCTGCAGAAGGACGCTTCTCTGATGATGGCTGAGCAAGGCACTGATCTATGAGTATAGAGAATGTCATTAGGAGCCATTTTATTGCTATTATGGTTTTGTTTTTGTTTTTGAGAACAGTAATACTTGATTGTATCCTAGAACCCTGGGCTATCTAGTCGCAGGTTCTTAGTCACCCAAGCAGAGTTCAGGTATGGAGTCTACCTCATGGAGTGGGCCTAAGTCAATTCAGATACTTGTTGGCTATGCCACAAGCTTTGGGCCACTGTTGTACTAGTCTGTCTTAGAGGCAGAACTCTGTTTTGTTGTTGCTATTGTTTAAATGAATGCATTTTTCTTGGAATGGTTCTTAGAGTGTAGATAATACATACATTATAATAAGCTTCCTTCTGAAGCCACCTCCACAGTCCATGACCTTCCTTCTTCCAATTGGTGACTTTGTTCTTTAATTTTGGAACATATTTTACTTCTGCTTCAACCAAAGCTGCCCTGGCCTTGACCTCATTATGGCTATGCAATTCATGATGTATGGCTATGATTGCCATAGACAAGATAAGTTTTTGACCAAATTGGAAGAAAGTTCCTTACATGTGCTGTTGGCTTTGTTCCCCCAGTAGCATATTCTTTCCCCCACTCTCCTCTCTCAGCCACTCATGCGGCCCGGGAGATGAGGTGCATCCTACACAGAGCCAACTTTCCCTCTGGTACCTAGAGTTTCCGTCTCTGCATTTACTTATGAGTAAAACCATATTGACTTATTTTTGCTAACACATACAACTGTTGACTATGTATCGGGTTCCAGCCTTATGGGTGAGGCATACAGCTATAAAGCCGAAGTAATAGGAACATGTTTTCAAAGGGTTTGAAATCTGAGCAAAGAAAAAAGATGCACACAGTTCCTAAGCTGAGCGACCAGTCTGATAACTACCAGTAATCATCAACATAAGGAAACGCAGTGGAAGGGAGAAGCTGGAACTGGCAGCAGCAGAAGAGAATCAAATAAACTGGAGAACACGTGTGAAGTTTCAGATAGGGAAGTCAATATTTTACTATTCCAAGTGGGATTAATGAGAATGTCGTTGTGGAAGTGTGCTGGCGGACCGGAGTAAGTGTTGCTACTATGTTACTACTATATAAGTCTGGGGACTTGAGTTCAGATCTCCTGCAAGAATGTAGCAGCAAAAAAGACCAGGTTCTATGAATCTGTAGCCTGCTGGGAAATGGGGAGAGACAAGAGCATGTCTGGGATTTCCTGTTTTGCAAGCCTGTTGGGCCAGCTCTGTGTTCGATGAGAAACCCTGTGTTACAGGAAGAAGACAGGGAACAGTGCAGGAAGACTGGACAGCCTCCTCTAGCCTATTTCTGTATGCACAACGTGAACTTACACATTCATCTATACATAGAGCACACACACATGCAACACATGCATACACACATACATACACACACATACACGCACACACTCACACACATACACACTTATACATGTGTGTATACACAGAGAAACAGAGACAGAGCCACACAGAGAGACACAGACAGACAGAGTTAGACAGAGACAGAGGCAGTCTGGGACACAGGATTGAATTATAACCAGGAATTAGGATTGACAACTGATAAACATGTGACATTGTGTTGGCCTTGGTTGGTAGTGCTGGGCTGTCCCTGTGTCCTTTCTTCTTAAAATATCTGAAGATTCCTCTCACAACCTAAAATGCAAACTGTTGACTGGTTCTTCTTACAAAAACAATGTTCAGTCAGATAGGTATCTGCTTTGAAGTTGGAGCCAGAGAATACTGGCATTAAACCAGCCACACGGATGTACTTACTGAACTGTCTGGGGTTATTGGTTCATCCTTTGTAATATGTTTTTATAAAGAAGGCCAGTGATATGATAGGTTTCTTCACACATCTATTATGAAAATTGAAAATGACATTTTCTTCCTGGGTAAATTTATCCTGATCCCCGCCAAATCTGTCAGGATATTTCTTCGAAGGCTGTACTTAGAGAAGGGCTTGAGAGATGTCATTACTGGTGTTAGCTGGTGACAGGGAACAGAGGAGAGTTCGGAGGCACTGTAAAGGTCGAAGCGGTGGGCACTCAGTCTTCATGAGCTAAAAACACCATCCACAAAAAGCACTCAGGTGAAAGGGACATGAAACCTTCCAAATTATGCCATTTAAGTACTGTACTTACCCTAGTAATTTTGGATATAGCATCCAATTACATTAGGCAGGTTATAGGCTTCAACGACTACCATAGGGATACTCCAAACCCCAGTGGCTTAGATGCTCACAGGAGCTCACATGCATTGTCTTACCCAGACGCTGATGAGAATAAGATCTACCACATTTGGGTCTGTTCGCCACGTGTCTCTCACGTAGGAAGGCACTCGGTGTATATTCATCAATTTTCTGTCTGGAGTTAGTAAACAAATACAGTTTTGCTCACAGGCAAGTGAAGAAAGGGAGTTTCCAGGCTTTCGAGAGAAAGTTGCCTGTGTAAGAGAGCATCCCCAGGAGATGCTGTAAGTGACTCAGAGGGGATGGGTAGCTCAGAGCCCTCAGCTACAATGCTAGGAGCCCACAGCTGTCTTGCAGCTAGAGTCTTCATCCACATAGTAGGAATGATGGTGCCTTCTTGTCCTCGGGAAGGCGAGAGGAGGTGATGTGGGAGGGGCCCTTCCATGGAGCAGGGCTCCTGCTGTGTTCTCCAAACCAGTCTAGGTCATGCAGGACTGAGGGGCCCTTTTAGATAAGTGTGCCATAAAGCTGCTGGGCTCTTTCCCACCCTCACACACCCACACACCCACACACACACAACACACACACACGCATACCTCCCTCAGGTGTGCTCTCTCCCTCTTTCTGTCTCTCCCTCATACATACTCTCCTTCTCTCCCTCACACAGACACTCCCTCCCCTCTCTTCCCCCTCACACAGTCGGACAGCACACAAACCTTCTCTTCCTGTGTTTCTTCTAGAACCATTTTGTCTTTCACTTCCTTTTTCCTGCTTCTTCTGAGGAGAAAGGGAGATTTCTGGGGGATTGGCTGCGAAGAAGGACTTCTGGTGAGCCCCACAGAAGGTGACCTTTAGATTTCAGCTCACGAAGGCTCTCCTCAAACTTTCTTTCTTGTCATAAATACTCAAAGGCCAGGTGGTTTCGTACAAAGCTGTAATCTCAGCACAGGGGATGCTGAGGTAGGAGGCTTTTGAGTTTGGGACCAGCCTGGGTTACTTAGTTAACTCTAGGTCAGCTTGAGCAACCGAACAGAGACAAAACAAGCAAACCTCCCAAATACACACAAAAATAACCTTGAAAATATGTTTTAATCTGAGCGCTGAAATAGCCCAAGTGTTTGCTGCTGTGGCCACACAGAACACCCTGGTCGGCTCAGCTTCTATCTTAGAAGGCTGAGAATGTGACTTATACAAAGCCCAGCCAGGGCCTCCCTGTTCTGCATTACTTATCGTATTCATTGGCCATTGCAGTGTTCATTTAAAAGATTCACCTAGCACCAACGTGCAACCATCCTATCTTGTCTGCTAGAGACCCAGCAGGTATGGAAGGTGAGCTGGTGGGGGCTGGGCCTATTTGGGTGTGTCTGGGGGGCCTTCGCAAGGACAGGTATTTGCAAGAGGTGATTTGCCTTGAGGTGGAAGATTGTGATCTGGCAGAGGACAAACCAGTGTTTCTGGTTTTATGGCTTTAGGGACAGGGGCCCAGCCTCAGGGGACTGATTCTCAGCCTTTTAAGATATGTAAAAACTGAAGCCCAACCTGGATGCTCAGTGAGGACTCTGAACCCTTTGAGGAAAGCTGTTGGAAATGCAGGTGCCTGGCTCTCAGGATCTTTTGGTCAGCGGCTCTGGTGGAAGAGTAGTAGGCAGCATTACTCTAGTTGATTCTGATGTGCACTGTGGGGCCATTGGTCCCTGGGAGCCGGGGAGCGATACAGAACCTCAGGCCCCACCTCCAAGCTGCTGACTCAGAAGCAGCCTGTTCATAAGCCCCAGAGGCACACTAGGGCACATTTCCTTTGAGACTCTGGCCTAATGGTTGGTGGATCATTCTGCCTAAGGGAGGTGGGGAGTGGCGGGAGGTGGGGTGGGACTGGCAGAATACAAACAGGCTATGGGACTTAGAAGAGCCTAGAATAATTGGTACAGTGAGGATGGTGATGTAGACAGAATCAGTCTGAGACTGGCATCTTAAATGCTTCAGAGACAAATGGACACCCGGTAGGCCTGGACAACACTGTTTTGAGAGATCCTGTTGGCTACTTGGGTGGCAACATTGAGGTTGGAGATGGAGGGAGGCTGGGATGGGTGCAGATGGCCGGGATGATATGTATTCAATAGACACATAGACTGTTGGGCTTCTTCAAGCCCCAGGCTGCTCCTGTTCCCTCTGGAAGGGCAGAAATGAGCACATTCTCCTAAACACGATGTATGGTCTATCGACACATGTACTCATAGGATGGTATAGCTAATAGAAAGCCATTCTCATTAAAGTTTGGGAGTCTAAATAAATGTAGTTACCAGAAGTATTTATGTGCCTTATGGTTCTTAACCAGAGAACCATGGTTTTAACCTTTAAAGGTCACTTGGTTATGTCTGGAGACATGAGTGTAGGACAGAGTTCATAGTCACCCTGTGTCCAAGGACTGGACAGTTTTGGAAAACAAAACAAAATAAAACCAAACCCTTAACTCTACTGAACTTGCTCAGACTATACTTTTCCTATGTTTTCCAAGTACTTGTACTATGTTATGTAGGTACCATAACATACCATCCATCTACACTGTGTTAGAGTTACCCAAGTACTGTGTACCGTTTTGTGGTGGTTTGAACGAAGATGGCCTTCACTGGCTCATAGGGAGTGGCGTTAAGATGTGTGGCCTTATTGGATAGATGTGGCTTTGTTGGAGGAAGTGTGTCACTGACGGTGGGCTTTGAGGTATCAGATGATCAAGGCAGGCCCAGTGTCTGCCTCCCTTCACTCTTCCTGCTATTCCAGATGCAGAACTCCTTTTTCTTCCCCTTCCCTTCTCCCTCTTGCTCTGTCCTACTCACTCGGTCTGTTAATTACACACACACACACACACACACACACACACACACAACACACATAAATTTTAAATGTTACAAAAGAGAAAAGAAAGTTATTTTTAAAGAGATGTGTTTTATGATTTTTAATTATATGTGTATGTGTGCATGTGCATTTGCATGTGTGTGTGTGTGTGTGTGTGTGTGTGGTGTTAGGGGATATGTGCACATGAGTGCAGAAGGCAGCAGAGGCCAGAGACACTGGGTCCCCCTGGAGCTAGAGTTACAGGCATCTGGGAGTGGCCCAATATGGCTACAGAGAACTAAACTTATGTGCCCTGCAATAGCAGTATCCACTCTTAACTGCTGAGCTGTCTCTCCAACATCCCCCTAAAGAAAGCTATGTTTTAGCCGGGGGTGGTGGCGCACGCCTTTAATCCAGCACTTGGGAGGCAGAGGCAGGCAGATTTCTGAGTTCGAGGCCAGCCTGGTCTACAGAATGAGTTCCAGGACAGCCAGGGCTATACAGAGAAACCTGTCTCGAAAAACCAAAAAAAAAAAAAAAAAAGAAAGTTATGTTTTTTTAAAAAAAAAACCTTGAATTCTATGTTATGATGAGTTCTGTAAGAGAAGGAATAATAAGAGGAAGAAGAGACTCTGAGGAAAATAAGGAGACAAGAGAGCAAGAGAGAAGAAAGCATATGTCCTCAACTTTTGAAGGTCCAGTGAGGCCTGTGGGCACACTTGCAATCTCAACACTTGGGAAGGAGAGGCCAGGGGATTGCAGCTTTAAGGCCAGATTGGGTTATATAGCATGATCTTGTTTCCTAACTAAAACAAGACAATTTTTTGAAAGGACAAAAGAAGAGGATAAACACACTGTAACTGAGCCAAAACCAAAAACAACAACAAAACCAAAGCAAAACCAACCAACAACCAACTAAACACAAACAAACAAAACCAAGAAACAAACTAAACAACAGCAAACCCTCATAAATATCCCCCTGAAACCACAAAACTCTGCAATAAAAAGGAAGAGCGAAACATGACTTAACAATAAATCATAAATAAATAAAGAAGTGTCAGGGTTATCAGAGGAGCCTTGTCAAAGTACACACACCTTTCCACTCTCCCAAATTCCACGGTACAGTGAAACTTCTCATTCCTTGGGAGTTGGCAGTGGAAGAGACGACAGTGTCAGTCATTTTGTCACCTCCGGTCAGTGGTTTACAGAACACTAAGTAGTGATTCCAACATTGCTTGCAAGGACTCAGGACACATTTTATCCTAGGTCTTTCCGCGGTTCTAATCTAAACGAGCCTGTGAGGATGCAGGATCAAAACCGAAAATCAAGGGAGTGTGGGATGGGAATTGGAACACAATATACAATTGAGGTTGCTATAGAGACAATGCCTGTCTCCCTAAAGACATCTCAGGTAAGGATGTTAAAAACATTAAACCATGCTGAGTTTAAGTGTGTTAAAGCTCCTTTCTCATCCCTAAACTCAAACAATACACTTCAGAAAACCATCTTACAATTACATTTACCAAAGGAAATTCTTAAAGGTAAGAGTGGCTGGAGAGATGGCTCCAAGGTTAAGAGCATTTGCTGTTCCTTCCAGAGGACAGAAGTTTCATCACTAACACCCACCAGGTGCATGTATAAGCTCTAGCCCTAAGAAGGGTGGGCACCTCTGGCCTCAGACACTAAGACATAATGTAAGTATGTACATTACTTGCTCTAATGTATGTATACCCCCCCATAATAGGAAACAATAAAAGTAAATCTTAAAAGAAAAATAAGTAAATCAGTACATGCATTTGTACTTAATTGTAAAAGTGTGGTGGATCTTCAAATCTTGTGATTTTAAGCCTTGGGAGGTGAACTTGGAAAGAAAGGTGTAGGACTGAAGAGAATAAACTTTTTTTGAGACCCCCTAGGATGTAGAGGCTGGAGCCAGGCCATCTGCGTTCCAGGAACTCCACAAAAGGGCGGAACCTAGAATGCAGGTAATCTGGTTCTTAGGCCTGGGTTCCTTGGACAAGGCTAGCCACATGATAGATGATTAGATTAAGAATTAAATTCTTGAAAAATAAGTACACAGGATGTTTCCCACATGATCCTTTCACTGTACTTTTATGATAATGTCTGTTGATGTTTCATGACTTGTTTTATGATTCCCCCTCACCCCCCCCCCCCTGGTTTTGTGGTTTTTCCCTTTATATCAATCAGGCCTCGGGTCGACACTCCTTATGAGTCTCGCCTCAGCCAGCTGATTTCCCGAAAATAAAGCCTTATGTAGTTTGCAGCAAGTTCAGTCTCTCGAGTTTCTTGGTGGCCGTGAATTTCCACGATTTGAGGGTCTCCCTGGAGGGGGTCTTTCAGGACCACACACAGCCATTGTAAAAAAACGCCTGAGGGTGACTCTCTTGAGAAACTCAGGCCCATGTTTGGGAGTGGGAATTGTCCTTTTCCTCCATGTCTCTTCTACTTACCTTGATCTAGCTTTTGTTCATTGGGACATTCTTTCCTGGGGCATAGTCAAGTATATTAGTTACCTTTCAAATAACTGGACAAAAAGTAACTTGGGGGTGGGGTTGTTGCAGTTTATGGTTCCAGAGAAGAAGACGTGGCCACTGAACTGAGTCCAGCCTGGCACTCAGGAAGCTGGCTGTACACATCTCAACTGCAACCGGAAAGTCCAGGGAACTGCAAATGGAGCCAGACTGTAAAGCCTCAAAGCCCACCTCCAGGGACATACCTTCTGCAGCAAGGCTCCGCCTCCTAAAGGTTCTGGGTACCAAATGTTCTAACACATGGGCCAACAGGGACATTTCTCATGCAAAACACAATGTCAAGGATCCTGCTTCACCTAAGCAGAGGTCCCTAAAGGGGAAAGGAACACTTAGGCTGCTGGGGGCTGTGCTGGGTGATATCTCCCTGTTGCTGCTGCTAAGATGAAAGATCCTTTTGTGGAGGGTGTGGTGTGAGGGATAGAGAATGAACAGGGATGAGAGGAACTGGAGTTCAGTTTTCTCCATGCGATGACTTGGGCCACACAGAGGGAGATATTCGTAGCATAGCCCATCTGATCATGTAATGGGTCACATGACCAGTCTTATCATTATTATACAGTGAGAAGAAACTATACAGAAATGACTTAGATGGCAATTTAGCCATCCACTTAATAATACTGTGTCCACAAATATAGCCTAGGAAAAGAGGAATGCTATTGGTCAATAGCTGGCCTGGTAAACAGTGAATGGAAGGACCCTCTGGTGGTTTGTATGAGAATGGCTTCCAGAAGTTCATATTTTTAAATGTTTGGGTCCCAGTTGGTGGACTGTTTAGGAAGGATTAGGAGGTGTGGCCTTATTGGAGTAAGTGTGTCAGTGGGGTTGGGTCTTGAGGTTTTAAAAGCCTATACTAGGCTCAGTCTGCCTCCTGGTTGTGGATCAGATGTGAGCTTTCAGCTCTGCTCCAATACCATGCCTGCTTGCCTGCCTGTTGCCATGTTCCCACCATGACAGTCATGAACTCACTTGAGTAAGCAAGCCCTCAATTAAATATTTTCTATATATGCTGCCATGGTCATGGTGTCTCTTCAGAGCCGTAGACCAGTGACCAAGGTAGACCCTCTGTTATGGTTTGTATATGCTCAGCCCAAGGAGTGGCATTATTAGAAGGTGTGCCCCTGTTGGAGTAGGTATGACACTGTGGGTATGGGCTTTAAGACCCTAATCCTAGCTGCTTGGAAGTCAGTATTCTGTTAGCAGCCTTCAGATGAAGATGCAGAACTCTCAGCACCTCCAGTGCCATGCCTGCCTGGATGCTGCCATGTTCCCACCTTGATGATAATGGACTGAACCTCTGGACCTGTAAACCAGCCCCAGTTAAATGTTGCCTTGGTCATGGTGTCTGTTCACAGCAGTAAAACCCTAAGACACCCTCATTAAGAGCATCTGTTTTAATTTTGACACACTCTCTTTGTGAGAAGCCAAGGTAAGTTGTCCTTGTGGTGCCACAGGCTCAAAGAGCTAAAACTGAAATTCCAGCATCTTCAGTTTTCATTTGGAACTTCTGTTTGCTTTTCCTTCATGCTCATCTTATGTTGTGGTCACGCTATCAACAGCCAAGCATCAGCTGTCCACAGACCAGGCAAGGTGAAGGAAAGGCCACTTAAAAACTCTTAGACATCTCCAAGCAGATTTCTACACTGGCTGTTTAATTTACACCCTCCACCAGCAGTGAATAAGGTTCTTTTCTCTCCACACCCTCTGCAAGGTTTGTCAGATTTGGTGATAGCCTTTCTGACAGGAGTGAGAAGGTGTCTCCAAGTAGTTCTAATTTGCATTTGCCTGGTGGCTAGGGATATTGAATATTCTTAAAAAAAATAGTTATTGGCCATTTGTATTCTCTTTTCTTCCCCAAAAAAGAAAATTTTGGGAAGAAAATTCTTTCTAATTTTGATGTGTGATGTTTATTTTATTTGTAAGTATTTTTAATGATAAAGTTCATTTAAGAATTTAATTCAAAATCGAGGAAACAGAGATCAAAGATAGATTTCATCTCACCATACTCAGAATGATCATCACGAAGAAAACAGCTACCAACAGACACTGATGGGGTAGACGTGTGTGTGTGTGTGTGTGTGTGTGTGTGTGTGTGGCGCGGTGTGCAGCACACGCTGCAAATGAATCTATGTGATTCTTCATGATGCTATTGGGAATGCAAATTAGTGCAGCCATTATGGACATCATCATGGAAGTTTCTGAAAGCCTAGCCCTGGGGAGATGACCCAGTAAGTAAAGTGCTTGCTGCATAAGCATAAAGACCTCACTTCAGATCACCAGCATCCCCATGAAACCAAACCTGTAACTCCCAGGCTAGGGACAGAGATAGGAGGATCTTGAGGGCTTGCTGCCAGCCAGTCTAGCCAAAACAATGAGCTTCAGATTCAGTGAGAGACCCTGTCTCAAAAAAAAAGATGGAGGAAAGTTACCTTGATATCAATCTCTGGCCTTCACAATGTGCACAGCCCACATGGGCCAGTGCACCTACACACATATGTGTAGCATGCATAGCACTCCCCTTACACATACTCTGAAGACGGAGATACCAATGCCGCATGATCAGACAAACCACTGAGGTCAGAGGGATGTCAACACATCATAGAGATAACTCCATATCCATGTTAACTCATGAGCTGTTTCTCATAGTCAGGGCTTAGTCACTGTTCTATTGGTGTGAAGAGACACTGTGACCAAGACAACTTACAGAAGGAAACATTTAACTGGGGTGTTGGCTCTTTACCAGCAGTAGCTGCAAGGAGAGAAGGCCAGACCTGCTGGGTCTCTCCGGGGCTGAGCAGGAGGTGAGTGTTGTCGGCCAGAGAAGAACCACACTGACAGGGAGTCTTGTCAAAGCAGGAACTCAGTTTATTGCATCAGTCTCTCGCTTTTAAAGAGCAGATGACAAGGGATACGGGTGATCTGGTGGGCCTCTATGTCAGCGGTTGCTGGGCAGGCAAGGGTTCAGCCAGGTCATGTGGGTCATGCTAAGTCACTCCGCAGCTGAAGTGACCAAGACAGGTCACACTGAGTCACTCCACAGCGGAAGTGACCAGGACAGGTTGCAAAAATTGAGCCAAGCTCAAGCTGTTCCTCTCGCCCAGGATAAGGCCTAACACTGGGGGATTGCTTACAGCTTTATAGAGTTAGCTGATTACATCATGTCAGGGAGCATGATGGTGGACAGGCATGGTGCTGAAGAAGTAGCTGAGAGATGCATCCTGATCTGCGGGCAGGAGCGAGGGAGAGAGAGAGACAGAGATGGGGGGGGGAGAGGAGAGAGGAGGGAGAGCTGAGGTAGGCTTTTGAAACCTCAATGCGACACACCCCCTTCAACAGAGCCACATCTCCTGATCCTTCCGAACAGCTCTACTCCCTGGTGACCAAGCATTCAAATATAGGAGCCTACGGGGGACCATTCTCATTCAAACCACCATGGCCATGATACAGAAACAACTCACATACACACCAGCAGATGAATGGATTTTTAAATTGTGGTAAAAATACACAATAGGGTATTGTTCAACCATAAAGAATATCATTTTGCCATTTCAGGAAAAAAAAACGGAAGAAAGCCAGAAAGGACAAATATTTAGTATTATGTTTGATATAAAGAATAATGTTTTTTTTTTCTATAAGACAGGAAAGTGAAAATTCAGCTAACTGGCCCTTCCTGGTGGTTTAGACATTCCCATGTTTTCCTTCATTTGTTTAACAAGCATGTGCAATCCATCACCAACATGTAGAGAAAGCCCCAGAATCCAGACCATGGATATGATCACAGAGTCAGCGATTACAGGAGGTTCAGAACTGCAATGGACAAGTGGGCAAGCATTGTGTTTGCAACTGGGCCAGAGAGAACACAGGTGGACTTCCGACATTGCTTTGGACTATGGGGGTGTGGGGGGGAACAGGACTCAGCACATTTACATGTATGGGTTTAAGTTTGAACATATGAATTTGGGAAGTACAATCTGTAAGAAGGCCTCCCTGGGAAGCCTGTATATTATTTGTATATAAATTACAGCGGTTACTGCATTTAGTTTCAGACTTCAGATTTGGAGGTAGGCACAAGAAATCCCATCCCAAGCTAAGGAGCTATTGATAATTGCCAGCTGCTGGAGGAAGGAGAGTTGGCTTTCTTTAAGGGTGTGGCTCTTGGTAGGTTGACTTCACTATCAGCAAATGGTCTCACACCCAGGAATATAGAGATAGCACTTGATTTGGGGGTAAAGGGGAGATGAGGACATAAAGTTGAAAGGAGGTGCATTGAATATGGTAAAAATACATTGCAAAATTTTCAATTAATGGAAAACATTGTACGAATACTTTGATGTTTTTCTTTTGGGATTTCATGGATTTTTAAAATAAATTATGATTAAGAAGTCTATTTATGTGTGAGTGTGGCTGCCATCAGAGGAACAATGTTCAGGAGTGGTTCTCACCTTTCACCTTGCTGAGACCAGTGTGCTGCGGGCTAGCTGACCTAGAGCTTCAGCCTGAGTCTTCTATCTTCATCTCCCATCTCAGCTCAGGAAAGCTGGGATTCCAGATGGCCTGGTCATATCCGGCTTCTTATGTGGGTTCTAGGGGAGGGAAGTCAGATCGTCGGACCCCTGAGGCTACTACTCTCACCCCCTGAACCATCTCCCTGCTTAGGATATTTAAGAGATATTGTACTTAGACATTATTTTCCCTAACTACTAAGTTTTTCAGTATCTCCTTAGCATCTGTGCCCAGGGCATTTTTTCACCTGTCTCATTCTAGCCAGCCTGGAATTCCTTCTTCCATAGCCTGTTCCCTCTGCTGCAGGACAACTATTTCATACTAGGCACTTACCATTGAGTGTGACGTGCTTTAATGCAAAGTGACTCTGTGGAATTAACACAAAGAAAGAAATGTTGGACGACGAACTTATCTGATCTACAAATGGGTCCGGCATGTCCAAGGATAGCTGTGTGTAGACGGACATGAGCCCAGAGTTGGGGGGAGCCAGGCTGGTGTGCTGGGTGTGGGCCAGCAGAGGCAGAGGATTGGGTAAGATCAGGTAATCAGGGCCCTGTTCTTTATTTTCCAAGCTTGGTCTCCCCCCACACCCTCCCCAGTGTCCTGGCTAGGTTGTATCCACAGGACACAAGACAGGGTTTTCTGGGAAGATGAACCTCATTATTATTATTATTATTATTTGAATACCTGTATCAGATTGGCCTCTAGGCAAGTCTGTGGGCTCATTTTCTTGATCAATGCTTGATGTGGGTGGGCCTAGCCCACTGTGGGCGGTGTCAACCCATAGGCTGGGTGTTTCTGGGGTGTATAAGAAAGGAGGGTGAGCAAGCCATGGGGAACAAGCAATTATGCTCCATTGCCTCTGCTTCAGTTCCTGACGGCGGGTTCCTGCCTTGAGTCCCTGCCCTGGCTTCCTTCCCTTCAAGATGAGTTGACATACAGGTGACAATAGGTCCCACGAAGAAGTGCTGTTTTCTACAGTTGGGAAATGTGTTCCTTACTTATCCTGTTGCTGTAACTTGACAAGAGGCAACTTAGGAGGGCTTCTGGTGTTTGTAGCTTAGGAAGGGCTACAGTCCACCATGGTGGGGAAGGTGGTGGGGGGTAGAAGGAGTCTGGGGCAGCTGGTCCCATTGCTTCTGCATACAGGAAGCAGAAGGAAAAGGAAGTGAGGCAAATTAAGGCCCCGCCCCCAGAAGCCCAGGGACCCCACACTTTTCTTTAGTGAGGGTCTACCTCCTAAAGGTCCCCAACCTTCCTAAGGGCACCACTAACTGGGAGTCAAGTATGCAAGTACCTTGAGCCTTGAGGGGACATTTCACATTCAGAACACAACAGGAAGAGAGGAAGACGCCCTGTGGTCACTTAAAGAGAGTGTTCCGAGTGGAAAGAACAGTGTGAAGATGGACTTTCTGGGTAAAAGCATCATGGTAGGATGGTCCTCAGAGGGGATCTGGCTACTAAGATGGGTACCGCTGGCCTGTGGGATGCCTAGACCAGATGTGATTGGCTTGGTGGCGCTGTGGGCTGCGCAGGGTGGTGAGGACCTGTCGGTAATAGGAGTGAGAGTGGAAGGTGCTGGAATAGGTGATATGAGGAAGTCTGTCCAGCGCTTTAAGGGTGTAAGGAACGTGACAAACACTTATTTTCTATTTCGATCCTCTGACTATGAGAGAGTCGCGCCCCCAACCGCGTTAGTGCAGTGCGGCCAGGCTCTTGCTTGTCTGTTGTTGATTCTGTTTGTTACCTCCGTTTATAATTCTCTTAGAGACTTATGCAAACAGTTCGTGGTGACATTAATGGAATTCAAAATCCAGGAAAAACTGGGTGTGGTGCTTCAAACCTATAATCTCAGTAGTTGGGAGGTTCCAGCAGGAGGACTGCCAAGAGTTCAAAGTCTGTAGTTCCACGGTAACTTGAGCTATAAAGATCCTGTCTTAAGAAACCAACACGGGGTTAGAGAAATGGCTCAACAATTAGGAGCCTGTACTGTGCTTGCAGAAGACCCATTCAAATCCTAGCTAGGTGGCTCGGAACGGCCTTAACTCCAGATCCAGGGGAAATCTGAAGCCCCCTTCTGGCTTCCACAGGTACTGCATGCACACACGTAACCCCCAACTCAGGCACACACATATACACATAATTAAAAAATTTTAAAGGCCAGCCAACTAATAATCAAAAAACAAAACCAACAAAGCCTGGCACTGGTGGCACACACCTTTAATCCCAGCACTTGGGAGGTAGAGGCAGGCAGATTTCTGAGTTCGAGGTCAGCCTGGTCTACAGAATGAGTTCCAGGACAGCCAGGGCTACTCAGAGGAACCCTGTCTCGAAAAACCAAACAGCCGGGCGGTGGTGGCGCACGCTTTAATCCAGCACCTGGGAGGCAGAGGCAGCGGATTTCTGAGTTCGAGGCCAGCCTGGTCTACAGAGTGAGTTCCAGGACAACCCGAGCGCTACACAGAGAAACCTGTCTCGAAAACCAAAAAAAAAAAAAAAAAAAAGCCAAACCAAACCAAAAAAACCCCAAAACCAAAAAAACCCAACAACAAAAACAAAAAAGCAAAACAACACAACAAAACCCCCAAAAAGCACAGAGTAAAATCCTACCTGTATTTTGACTACCTCAGTGGACACATACTTTGATTTTTATGTCTTTATAGGACTTGCAGGAAAGCCAATTAAAATGGTTCTTAGTTTCTTTTCCCTGATGCTGTGATACAATCTCCTGACAAAATCAACTTATGGGAGAAAGGGTTTATTCTGACTCAGTTCAAGGATCTAGTCTACAGCGGCAGAAAAGTCACTGAGGCGGGAGCCTGAAGCAGCTGATCTCATTGCCTCCGGACTCAGCAGCAGAGAGTGCTGGCTCTCCTAGGTGCTTCTCCATTGCTGTGATAAAACCATAACCAAGAGCAGCTTATGGAGGGAAAGGCTTATTTTGCTGATCTTTTTACTGCTCATCACTGAAAGAGGCCGGGGCTGGAACTCAAGGCAGGAATGGAAGCAGAGGCCACAGGAGTGCTGCTCTCTGGCTTGCTCTCGGGGTTCACGCAGCCTCCTTCTAACACAACCCAGGACCACTTCCATCGGGATCGCTTTGCCCACAGTGGGCGGGGCCCTCTCAAATCATAATAAAAAACCCCAAAAAACAAAAAAATGCCTCCGACATGGGTACAGGCCAGTCTGATGGAGAGATTTCTCGGTGGATATTCCCTCTTTCTAGATGATTCTTGTTTGGGTCAAGTTGACAAAAATTAGCCAGCACTTTCTCCACTTTACACAGTGCAGGACCCCTACTTAGGGAGCCATCTGGGCCACAGCTAAGATGGATCTTCTCATATCTATTAACATAAGGAAGATAATCTTACACTGCTGAATGTATTCCCAAGACAGTAGCTGGGAAGACATGTTACACTGTCCTCTTACATGGCTTCCTTCAGATGGACTCAGTAGATGGAGGGCCGTCTCCGTTAGGATGAGTGGCATGGACAGTAGGCTCTGACGCCATAGTGGACTCCGGTGTTTCTTGGATGTTGTTGCTGCTGTGGAGCTGACATACAAGGTTGTGGTGGACGGCTCGAAGGGTTTTGATATGAGAGTAGACCTATGGGAACGGCACAGTAACTGACAGTGTGGACTTTTCTATCACTCCCCAAATCTCCTCATGCCTACCTCTTTCTTCCCCTCTTCTCTGCTCCTTCCCTGAAGAAACCACTCCTCGCCTCTGGCCACCATAGATCAGCTTTCCATAGACTTCCATCATCGATTGGCACCTTTCAATATATTGTCTTTCGGTTTGGGCATCGGCATCATTGTTTTGAGGTCACACATGTTATTCTTGTCGCTATTTTACACATTTTCCATTCGTTTATAGTGTATTTCACTGTAAATTTGTAACATTTAATTTTTTAATCACAGAAATGTTTAACAACTGAGCCTTGCTCAATCTCCTGGTTTTTCCATGTTTACTCAAATATTTCAATATAACTAGACAGAGCAGAGAAAACATCCTGAAAGGCCAAGTGTAGCTCTGAGCTCTGAGTCAACCTCTCAGGACCTTATATTCTTACAAACAAAGATTTATTTCCTTTATGTGCATGAATGTTTTGCCTGTATGCATGTCTGTCTACTACATGTATGGCTGCTGTCCATGGAGGCCAGAAGAGGGCATCAGATCCCCTGGAAATGGAGTTACAGATGGTTGTGAGCCTCCATGTAAGTGCTGGGAACTTGTCTCAGGTTCTGTAAGGACAGCCAGTGCTTTTTGTTTGGTTTCAGACCTGGAACAAGGGACTCAGGTGCATATTTTACATATTAAAACAAACCTGGCCTCCAGGTTCTCCCAGCATCCCTCAGTCCCTATCTGGCATAACCTGTCCGCAACCCTGAACTTTCCAGTCCAGGGGCTGGGCTGCCTTTCCCCCAGAGGCTCCTCTCTGTATAATCTAGTCCCCATTCCATCTGTGTGTGTCTGTCTCTCCCTCCTCCTCCTCCTCCTCCTCTTCCTCTTCCTCCTCTCTTCCTCTTCTTCCTCCTCCTCCTCTTCTTTCTTCTTCTTCTTCTTCTTCTTCTTCTTCTTCTTCTCTCTCTCTCTCTCTCTCTCTCTCTCTCTCTCTCTCTCTTCTCTCTGCACCTCCTTTCTCTCTTTCTCCCCCATTCCCTGACCTCAATCTTTTGGGTCAGTGAACTCATCCAAGAGGAGCTTCCCAATAAATCTGCCTTTAATACATTCTAATCTGGCTTGGATTGGCTCATTTCACGAGCAGAGAAATAACCTGTCACATAACTACTGAGCCATGTCTCTAGCCTAGGACCTTCTGTTTTATTTGAGAAATGGGATCATCACTTTTCTCAGAAGCACAAGTGGGGTGAAGGAGACAGCATATGTCCGCTAGATAATTATTGTGAGCACCTTCTTCATGATACACTTTGCCATTGGTTTGAGAAGTTCTCAGGTTCTTATCTTTGGGAGTGAGACGGTCAGCTTGGATACTGTGGAGAAGACTCAGAGAGTAGAGACCACATACATGTCTGGGGGAACCAGCTTCCTCTCTTAGCTTCTCAGAATTTTCCTGATTTCCCTCCCCCACCCCTTTCATTTGGTCACGGAGCTTAGAGGGGAGGAAGAGTTCCTCTGTTCTCACTACTTACTAGACATTTCCCCCAAGTCAAGAACCTCTCCTAAGACCTTGTGAATCTTTGTCACCTTTTTCTTCTGTTTTTGAGACAATGTCTTATATAGCCCAGGCTGGTCTCAAACTCACTATGTAGCAAAGGTTTGCTTTGAATGTCTCAATTTTTCTGTCTCCAATTCTCAAGTGCCTCTACACCTGACTGTTGTCTTCTTCTTATTATTATTATTTTAAACAAGAATAACTGGGGGCTGGTGAGATGGCCCAGTGGTTAATAACACTTGTTGCTCTCAGAGAGGCCTCGAGTTTGACTCCCATCACCCACGTCTGGTAGATCAAGAGTACTCCAGATCCAACTCCTGATGTCCTCTTCTGCCTCCTCAGGCCTACATGTAAACACACACATAGACACATAAATAAAAATAATCTTACAATGAGACTAGTAATAATTTGCCTCAGAAGATAAATTTCAGGACTCAATTAAATGATACATTAAAAACCTTTAGTATGTTTTCCCCAGTATATAGTAAAAAATTCAATAAACATCCACTGTAATAAACCCTCATATTATACCCAAATGGAAGATATATAAAATATGGTTTACCATCTTGATCTTGGATAACGCCTTTTTCCCCAGGCTAACTCCCTCATGACCTCATGAACCAGCTTGAGTTGTTTCTCCTGTGGAGGAAGCATGGTTGTGTGATGGGTAAACGGTAGGTAGGAAGTGTTTCTTAGACGACCTTTGTACCATGTCCTGCAGGAAGAGGGGCCATGTCAGGTACGAGATGTTCCAAAACAACAAAGTGACCTTTAAGGAAAAGCAATTTGTTCACCAAGCAAATCTTCCAAGAAAAGAGGAGACAGGCCTTTAGTATTGGGTCTTTGTTCCTCATTGCTTATTGTTACTTGCAATGTACTAAAGGTTTTTAACTTCAGATCTGAGGAATCTTAGAGAAGGTAATCTTGAAATTTGTAATAGATAGGCAATGTGGCAGGCACAAAGAATGACAGCCAAAAATATGGGCATAAAATGCAAATTATTGACTACATCCTTCCTCTAGTGGCTACCTTACAATTAAATCTTTTCAACAATAGAGAAATATCCAGTTATTAATACCTATTGACTTCATGTCCTGTGTTTTAATAATAATAAATAATAATAATAATTATTATTAACAACAGTAATTGCAAATGTGTATTAAGTTCTTTCTCTGGCTGATTGTTTGATAACTGCTCTCTAGTCTTTATTCTGATTTCCCTGAATAACCAATGAGTTGGATCAGTGGCCTGTCCCATCTGCAGCTTGTAGAAGTTGCTGCTTGGTCTTCCTCTGCCTCCAGGGCTAGAGTCTACTCTGTGGTTATGCCTCTTCCCATTCACGGAAACACACAGACAGCTTCCTCTAACTTGCCATCTTTCCCATAAAGCCATGCTTAAGGATGTTAGCCTGCCATATCGATTATCCTATAAGGTACCTGGCTCTGCTTCTAACTCAGCTCTGCTAAGGCATCGAGATTCTATGAAACAATGGAAACATCACTGAAGTTGAAAGAGAGAAAGAAACACTTTGGCTTGCAGACATTCTTCAGAGGCTGTGAACTGTGTGCCTCACTGAGGGTCAGAGGATGTGGGCTTTTAGGGATGCGGGGTGAGGTGCTGGGGAGAAGGAAGCAGCATGGAAAGAGGAGAGGAGTGGAAGATTGTAGGTTTACCAGGTGTTGACATTTCCTGTCCACCCTTGGGCCTCCCACCTTCTAACTGAGAAGGCTCTGATTGTCCATCACGGCCACTGTCCTTCAGGAGACTCCTAGGAAGTCCCATTTTCAAGGTCTTTGTGGGTACATCCATACTTCAGGCTGACAATCATGACTTTGCATCTACTGAGTGGTGGGGTGGAACAAACATGTATTAGAAGCTTCTTGAATCCCCAGTCTCAGCTCATTGTCTCCAGCTGGTGAGGTGAATATCTTTTCAAGTGTTGCCAGCCTCTGTCAAAATAAGAATGTTCTGGGGACAGCCCTGGCAGCCTCCTTCTCCCTGTGGAAAGGCGATGCTGGATTCTGCTGGGTATCCATTCCCAGCATCACCGAAAGCATTGGTTCTATGACTCTGTCTAAGTTCCTTTTATGATGTGAATTTAACGTATAGCCTCACTTGGTAACTTCTAAACACAACTGGTGTTTCAGATGAACTTACCTGTAATAGATTATTGACCTTGACCATGTTAAGAGAATTTTGACAATGAAATTATTCTGAGTACGACACTGTTGACCTAGAAACAGGTTAAGAGATAAGCTAGATCCATACCCATAGAAGTAAGAAACAGAAACACTTTATGTAGAATAGCCTGGAAGAAAAAAAACACCACAAAGACTCTACAGTGAAAAAAACTACAATTTCACGACACCTCTTGTTAGGCAGTGCTATGGAGAGTGAGTGCTGAAATGTTTTGGATCTTGTTTTTAATCACATAAAAATACAAAACAAACATTTAATGATGGGAAACGATAAATAAATTAATTTTCAAAAAAATTGTGTTAGTATGCTTACAATAGTATTTATTTATTAAAGAGGAAAGCAGATTTGCATACTAATGGGCCAGATGTGCTTAGTTAGTTTTACATAAAGCATTACACCCTGACTGACTATCTGATACTTCAGGACCTAGAATGGCTCCAATACTATCTAGAGTTGACCGGTATCCTGATTTTATCACTGTCAATGCCCAGAATTCTGCTGCATGTGACTATGTAGTTCAAAATGGCTGACATTTGTTTAGGGTCATTCCAGAAACCACTGGAAATCCTCTCCTAATCCCAAGCCAAACGCCATCTAATCTTGAGTTGTTAGCAATCGGAATGATAATTTTTAGAATCAAACATTCTACCACAGAACCATACAAAGACATACTAAGAGGTGCATGCTGGAGAGTGACATAAGGAAAATATAAAAAAGTCTTCGTTTTTTTATCACTAAACTGCTGGTTTTAGAGGAACAGAAAATTTTATAAAACCATCGTTGTAGCCTAGAGTCTGTGGTGTGCCAAGGCGGCGTTCCTGCCCCTCCCGAGGTACCATGTCATACGAAGTACTTTGTATGGTTTCGTGGTAGGACGTTTAACTCTAAAATTGTTATCTCAGTGCTAACTTGAGTTTCAGAAGTAAGACAGCATCCAGGTCACATGCCGTAACGTAATGTGTGTTACTGGAGACACTCTGGATCCTTTGCAGGTTTATTGTGAAAGTTTTTACCATTGCACATTCAAAAGTCTAATTTACTGCTGTCAGGTTTTGTTTTGTTTGTGATCCTCATATTTATTTAAGCTACCCTATCTGGGGTTCTGACCTAAAGATTAACCAGTTGTGTGCCAGTCAAAAACCCAGCATGAATGGGAGAAAGGCTCCCAAAGCCCCACCCCAGGTGAGAAACTGTTGGCATCTTTTGGCTGCTGAAGCAAAGAGAGTCATTTCTTCCTCCTGTGGGAATACAGCTAATGCTAGGATGTCCTTGTCCCAGTGGGTGGCCCCATACCTGTGTCTACATGGGCAGTATTAATTGGACTCAGTGGTCATTATTTTAAAAGGAAAACAGGATGTGAAGTTGAGCAGGAGGTGTATTAAGGTGTTAGGAACATTGGAGGAAGAAAGTGGGGTGAATGTGCTCAAAATAAATGAATGAAATTCTCAAAGAATTAACAAATTATTTAAATGATAAAGAAAGCTATTCCTGGTCTAGAAATTTTTGGGTTGTGAGTCACAGGGAAGACAAAAACCATTTAGGCAGAAGGGGAGTTTGTTGCTCAGGCAGTCAGATGTTCCAGAGGTTTGCCTTTAGTTACTTCGGCTCATAAATGATGTCACGGCTCATAAATGATGTCACGGGGATTTAACTATTTCCCTTCACTTAGCTCACCTCCCACCTCTGCCGGCTTCATCCTCAGATTCCACTTGGCTGGCTTAGTGCAAGATGGGCTCCTCAACTCCCAGAATGAAAGCTGCAACTGTGTTAAGGAAAGGAGAAAGGGGAAGTTAACAGAGCCTCTGTGGCTCCCCCTACGGGGTGTGGTGATTGAATGAGAATGTCTCCTGTGGGCTCAAATACATGAATGCTTGGTCCCCCATTAGTGGAACTGTTTTGGAAGGGCTGGGAGGCGGGGCTTTGTAGGAACATGTGCGTCTCTGGAGGTGGGCTTAGAGGCTTCAAAAGACCATGCCCATCCAGTCTCTCTCTCTCTCTCTCTCTCTCTCTCTCTCTCTCTCTCTCTCTGCAACTTGTGGATCAGATAGGAGCTCTCTGCTACCACTCCAGTGCCATGCCAGTCTAGCTGCCACTGTGCTCCCCATCATGATGATAATGGACTCACCCTCTAAAATATAAACAACCCCCAATTAAATGCTTTCTTTTAGAAGTAGCTTTGGTCACGGTATCTCCTTCCAGTAATTGAACAGTAATTAAGACACTGAGTGGTCTGGAAGCATGAAGAGTAGAGTTTACTTTAAAAACACATGTCAAAGGTGGCCCTGGATGAACAAGCCTGTAATCTCAGCTACTTGGGAGGCTGTCAGGAGACTTGCAAGTTGAAGACTTGTCTGGCTTATGGAAAAAGTTTGACTCAACCTGGGCAACTTAGTGAAGTCTTGTCTTTAAAAAAAAATATTCATACACAAGACCTGCATAAGATCAATCCAGACAAAGTCCAAGCATAGACAGGGGAGAGAGTCACGAAGTCCCACCCCTGGCTGAGGAGCTATTGGCAATCGGTGGCTACTGGGCATAGAGACACAGCCTTCTTCAGGGATATGACCCCTGAAAGGTTATCCGTGCTCTGGTAAATGGTTACACATCCATGCACATACTAAGTGGACACAGTGTGTGTGTGTGTGGGGGGGGGCAGAGAGCCAGGTGTATGTGCCTTTATCTCAGCACTCTGCAGGCAGAGGCAGGCAGATTTCTGTGAGTTGCAGGCCAGCCAGGAACATATAGTGAGTCTTTGCCTTGAAAGAAAGAAAGAAAAGAAGGAAGGAAGAAAGGAAAGGAGGAAGGAAGAAAGGAAAGGAGGAAGGAAGGGAGGAGGGAGGGTGGGAGAAGGGAAGAAGGGAGAGAGGAAGGAAAGGAAAGAAAGGAAATTCCTTTTAGGTGTTTCTCTAGCTCTCTGCCTAGCTGTGGAACTGGTGAGTTATATGTAAAGTTCTGGTGCCTTCAATGACATGATACCAAATTGTCTTCTCTCATTATCCATGGCATTCTTCATGGCCTCAAAAACCAGTGTCAGATTTTTCATTTATTTTCCAATGGTAAAGTTATTTTCCAATACAGGTGAAGTAGTCTTGAATTCTCATAATTTGTGTTTTCCTGATAACTAACGAGGATTGTTGAATGGCCTACTTATCCTGCACTGTGTTTAGTGACTATATCCTGAGGTGTTTGCATCTGTAGTCTCCCTCCCATGTGCTGCTGGCTGGTGTTGGCAGCCATGCTGAGGGCCTCTGCATGTTCAGATTCCACACTTTACTGGTTCCTTTGTTTGTGGGTGACGGGAACTGAACTCTGGTCCTCTGGAGAGTAGTATGCACTTTTAACTAGTCTGCACCCCAGAGTCTTCTTTAAAGCCTTTTGACAACTGAAAAGCAGACATTCCAGGAAAACCAGCAATATTGCTATAACAACGACCTTGGGCCTCACTCCTTACCCCCTGCATTGCCTGAGAATCTCAAACAGAAGGTTAACTTTGTTGGCAGTGAGCCTATCTTAGCTTCCTGCCTCCTAGGGGAATCTTATCAACTGAAATCCTGGCAGGTACTCCTCAGAACCACTCGGTGATCTCATCAGGTTTCTTAGCAACCCTTTGAAGGTAGCAACTTCAAAACTCACTAAAATGGTGCGTGTGACCATAGCCAAGAGGATGGAGCAGACTCTTTACAGAAAAGCCCACATCTATCGTTTTGATGATGTCTGTCTTCTCAAGCATCCCTCTTTGTCTGTATCAAAACGTCTTTATCAATCTCCAGCTCGGTGCATAAACCAGGTTGTCCAGAAATTCTTTTTGGGGGGTCAAAAATCACAAATCCCAGTTTTGCTTGAGTTGAGGTCTCCAAAACCTTCTAGGGGAAACCTTTCAGTCTGCTGAGGGTAACAGTGGGATCTGTCCTTCCTGCCTCTGGGCCCCCACACCCCCAAAACAACAATGAAACCAGACTCCTTTTTGGAATGGAGCTTCTGCAAGAATAATGATTTCAGGTAGAAGGTCAAAGGTTGGGAAAGGAGAAATGGGAAAGGGGTTTCTATGAGGTGGGGTTTTAGGGCATCAGTAGACGCTCCAAATAAGGAAATCCGGAAGAAAAAGGAGTCTTGTGCCTATTTTAGTAGATAGTATACTACTAATATGAGATAAAATATAGCAAGAATAAAATAAAGACAAAGATCGCCAGATAGGAGGTGTGTGTGTGTATGTGTAATTTTGAGAATAAGGCATTTAGGCTACACATTTCTTTTCTCCCTCTGAATAGGTTTAAGCACCATTGTATGCACAATCTCAATGTGATTTTATGTGAGCAATGCACAATTGAATCCTTATCTCTGTATTTTAATTTTCTGGCCATGCTCCAGCAGGAATGGCCACTTTCTGTTGTTCTTCAAAGACGTTTCTCTGCCTGCAGCACTCCCGGAGAACAAGCTTCAGAAAGATTTGGTAGGAAGCAAATCTGAATGGCTCCCTGCTTTAAATAAGCCAATCCTATTTAAAGAAAGATGGCAGAGTCGGGTCCGGGTCCGAGGGTTGTGGGATTAAAATAGCGAGAAACCAGAGCGCTTGCTTAGCGCTGAGGTCATGGCGAGGCTGAACTGCCTGCCTAGCTGCCTCGTGCCTCACTGCCACGTAGGCTGCGGATGTTGATAATAATTATAAGAATTGAGGAACATGGATGGAAGCAGCTGCCCTGTGATGAGCTGGAGCGGAGCCACTGTGAACAGTGTCTGATTAATTAAAAACTCTGGTCCTTGTTCAAGCCACCATTCTGCTCTAAGCAAGCCAGCCAAGGAGATACACAGGGACAGTATAGAGGACACGTGCAGCTCGGATGCAGATTGTGTTCTCGGCCCTTGGCTTCTGCCTCCCTCCTAGCATGTTGACTCTGCCAGCTTGCTAAGCGTTAACAAGCAACAAAGAATTAGTGTGAGCAGTTTGTGGAAACGGAAGTTTGTATGTATCTTACATTCCTTACAGAAAGCTAGCCCAATCGTTCTCAACAGCTCTAGTTCCCTCCAGTCTTTTGGACCCACCTCCAGGGAAGAGCTTTCCTCCGTCACCAGGTTCTCTACACTCGACCTTTATTCCCCCGTTCGCCCTTTCCAAAACACCTCAAGCTTCCCTCGACACACACGTTAGCTAGTACCTCTTTCCACCTGCTCACATCCCAAAGCATATCATCCTTACTCCAGAGGGCTTTATTAAATTATTTGACAAATACTTCTTAGGTGTGTGTCACACTGAATGGTCCAACAAATGGGCATTTTTTTCCCAACCCATAACTTATATTCTAGTGGGTCTAGTGGTGTGTGTGTGTGTAGATAGACTAAATGAGTGAACAATAGAGGGGCAAAGAGGACTTGTGGGGTGTGCTGTGTACACCTTTGATCCTCAGTGATTTAGAATCTGAGGCAGGAGGATCATGATGAGTTCAAGGGCAGCACCTGGGTCATTCAAGATCCAGCCTTGGAAGCCAAATCCCTTATTTTCTGCTCAATTTTATTACGTCAAAGTCATTCCTGGTTTATAAGGGAGGAGACTGCCCAAAGGTACAAATGCCAAATAGTAAAGGCTACTCTGGACATTTGTAAAAGCTCTATCTACATCGATCTATCCTGCATGTTACAGATTGAATGCGCATGTCCCTCTAAACATTCCTTTGCTAAAGTCCTAGTACCCCTGTGACTGTGTTTTAGACTACTGACACATACAATTAAGGCTAAGTGAGGGCCCTAATCCAGCAAGATTAGTGTCCTCATAAGAAGAGACTACAGAGAACTAGTTCATATTCTCTCCCTAGATCTTTGCTCTCTCCCAACACATAGGACCAAGTCCAGGGCAAGATGTGGTGAGAACTCAGCCACAGTAAACCCTGGGGAGAGCCTCCATTGGAAGGTGTATGAACTACATCCTCGACTTGGCACAATAGACTCCAGCACCATAATACAACAAGTCGTTGAAGCCTCAGGGCTAAGCATGTGTTGCTGCAGCTTGAGTTGACTGGTACATCTTATTAAAAAAAAAAAAAAAATCTTTCCTTAGCACTTTCCTTTGTCTGAACTTTTCATTTTTGTTTTCTTCCTCATGTATATGGTGTGTGTGGTGTATAGAATTATATGTATGTTTGCATGTATGTGGACATATGGATGTGCACATGTGCACCTAGAATTGATGTTGGATGTCTCCCTTGATCTCTCTCAACACTATTTATTGCCGCAGGGTCTCTTGCTGAATCCAGGGCTTGCTGATTCTAGCTTCTCTTGCTAGTCAGTCTACCCTGGGGATCCTTTGGTCTCTGCCTCCCGAGTGCTGGGATTACAGGCAGCCACCATGTGTTTTCCAGCATTTGCTTCAGTTCTGGGAATTCCAACTTCAGTCTTCATGCTTACATAACAAGAGCTTGACCCACTGATGGGCCGTTGAGCCATCTCCCCGTTCCTTAGCTCTCTTTCCTCTATAGGACTTATGACACCCTGATGTCATTCCCCCTCCTCTCTAGCCTCGTTTTCACAAATTCGTGTCTAGCCCATAGGAAGTGCTTGGTTTATTCCTTGAATGAGCAGTGAATAGGTGCACGTTAGGATTCTGTTATTTCTCTCAATCGGCCTTAGTAGCCAGGGTTGCTGTCACTTTTGGTAAACCTGGTGTTCATTGGATTCCAGAACTATTTCTGAAGTCAAACGCAGAACAGAGATGCTTTATAAATCCACCCAGGGCTTGTATTAAATGATAACAGGTTATCTGCAAGTTGACACGGTGTAATTTGAGCCCACTTGAGGTAATTCCAAGGTAGCTTTCACCTAGGTAATGAGCTGTTGGCAACCTGAAATTCTTCCTGCTATTTTCTCTGCCTGACGCAAAGCGCTCTGTACTTTCGTAAGGAGTGCAGAGAACATGTTTTGACCAATCCTGACAAAACCACCACATGCGTGTGTTTTCATGTGCACTTGGATAATAAATGCAAGTGGGGATGGAAATAAAAACGCTTGTCAGGAATTTTAAGTTTATCATCATAATTATGCATTTGCTTCTACGGTTAAAGAGTGAGCTGAGTGTGGTGGCTCACCTGTGCAATCCCAGAACTAGGAGACTGAGAGAGAGGACTGTTGTGAGTTCAAGGCCAGCCTGGGTTATATAATGGATTCCAGGCCTGTTGGAGCTTAATAAATCAACCAACCAACCAACCAAGATAAACCAAAACACAGGAACTGAACAAATAATAAAAGATTAAAAGAATAAATACAAAAAAGGTTGCAGAGATGGCTCGGTGGTGAAGTACTTGCTGCACAAACATGAGGACCCGAGTTAGCATCCTAGAGTCCATGTAAAAAAAGGCCAGGCATGGTGGCACATGCCTGCAGTTCAAACACTGGAGAGGCAGAGACAGGAGAATCCCAAGGGCTTGCTGGCCAACCTGACTAGCTACACCTATGAGCTTCAGGTTCAGTGAGAGACCCTGTCTTAAAACGAAAAATGAAGGGTCTGGTACTGTGGTTCATACCTCTAATCTCCACACTTGAGGAACAGAGACAGGTGGATCCCTGTGAGTTTGAGGCCAGCCTGGTCTACAGAGTGAGTTCTAGGATAGCCAGGGCTATAAAGAAAGACCCTGTCTCAAAATAAAACAAAACAACCAAAGTAGAAAGGGACTGAGGAAAACACTTGATAGTCATATCTGGCCTCCATATGTTCCTGCACCCACCCCTCTATGTGGGCGAACACACACACACATACACACACACACACACACACACGAGAGAGAGAGAGAGAGAGAGAGAGAGAGAGAGAGAGAGAGAGAGAGAGAGAGAGAGAGAATAACTTTGGAATAGACTAGACTCATTCTTCCCTGTGGTCTGTTTTATTAGGATTAGGCAGGATTAGTTAGTTAACCTCCTGGAACCTTGGCTTCCTGCTCTGTAGATAAGAGGTTATAATACATGGCGATTTCATCCTTAACTCGGGTTGAAAACATCACAGTATTGGAGTGTTCTGGCCTATTCTCAGAGCCAAGAATACAAGGAAGTTCTGAATGAAAGAGACAAAGTTTGGTCCAAGTTGGCTCTTTTAAGAGGAGTGACCTTGCTATGTAAAGCCCTTTGTCTTCGCAGAAGCGAGGACAGCTGGATTGCCTGACGGAGGACATCATTCCACCCGCACAGATGGGTCTCCTGCCAGCTTCTTCTGGCTGGGCGCAGCATGGACAGTTGTTCTGGGCTCTTCTCCCTCTTTGCTTTCATTCAAAGAACACCATTGTAACGATCTTCTCTTTCTACTATTATTCTGTTGCGTGTGGTGCATTTGAAATTTGATTTGTGTGTTAGTGCGTGTGCTTGCCTGTGGGAGTCAGAGGACAATCTCAGCTTTGGTTCCTCAGGAGCCTTCTACTATTTCTTTGCTATAGGGTCCCTCCGTGGCTTGGATATTTGTCAAGTAGGTTAGGTTAGCTGGCTAGTGATCTCCAGGGATCTATCTGTCTCTGCCTCCCATCTCGCTATTGCCCGGGTTACAAAGCATGCTTTGCCTTGCCAGGTTTTTATGTGTGTTCTGGGGATTGAACTCAGGTCCTCTTGGGATGTGTTCTAGTTTGTTTTCTGTGACTGTGATAAACATCATGACCAAAAGTAATTTGGGGAAGGAAGAGTTTATTTTAGCTTACAGCTTATAGTCCATCACTGAGACAAACAGAAAATGCTGAAGCATGAAGCAGAAGCCATGGAGGAACACTGGTTACTGGGTTGCTCTCCTAGGCTCTTGTAGCTTCTTTCCATAGGTTCAGGCTCACATGCCTAGGGATGGTGCCACCCACAGTGGGCTCGGCCCTCCCACCTCAATTAGCAGTCCAGAAAATGTCTTCAGGCTAATCTGATAGAAACAATTCTTAGATTGAGGTTCTCTTTTCCCAGGGGTTTAAAACTAATAACTGAGATCAGCTATCACACCGGCAAGGGCTTTGCTGACTACTGAGCCATCTCCCTAGACCTGGAATTATCCTGATGTATCATTTAGTCCGATGTCTCTGGACCCTGAGAAGTGTACTTTACTCCACTGGAGGAAGATGCACTGTGTAACTTTGGTTATCTGTTTCCTAAAGGACCTTGGCCCTAGAGGTGCTCAGAGGGCCGGGTGGGTTAGCTGCTTCTATTACCATGGTTATTCTTGGTGCTACCGATTTCTCTTCTCTGTGGTGATGTGGACACAGTCCTTCATCTCACTTCTACTCGGGCTTGCTCAGTGGTTGTGGGCATGCTTCTGGAGAAGCTTCAGGATGAGATCCTTTAGGGTTCTAGAAATCAATACACTCTCAGCCAACAGGCTGCTGGGAGCCCCCGAGGGCGAATTAATCACAATGTGTGTAGTGTGTGTGTGTGTGTGTGTGTGTGTGTGATAACATATGTACAATGTGTGTATGTATATTTTAGTTACTTTTCTGTTGCTGTGATAAAATGACCTCACCAAGGCGAGTTACAGAGGGAAGCACATTTTGGCTTCTGGTTCCAGATGGAGCAGAGTCCATGATGGTGAAGGGGAGGCAGGGCATAAGTAACAGGCACGGGAGCAGGAATAAGAAGCCGAGAGCTTACATCTTAAGCCACAGGTAAGAAGTCTAAAGAGTACATTAGGAGTAGGGCAAGTTAAGATCACAAGGCCCACCCCCAATGACACACTTCCTCCTAACCTCCCCCAAATAGTGCTACCAACTGGGAAGCAAAAATTCAAATGCCCAATACTATGGTGGCACTCCTCAAACCACCACTGCGTGTGCGTGTACGTGAACATGCTTTACTCTCTGTCCATGTCTGTCCCATGCACCCCACCCCCGTTCCTTCTTCACTATTATATGGGCTTGACAGACTTTTCATAGCTCTTAAAATCCGTTAGCACATAGCACCAAGAGGAAAAGGTTTCGGACTTAATTGACCTTGGAAATGCCATCATTACAGTTAATTGTCTTGGACTTTGGGGGAACTGACAGAGTTCCTGTCCTTAGCATGCAGGTCCAGATGCTTGCTCCTCATCTAAGCTCAGCCTAAAACGAGCCTCACATCTTCGGGATGGAGATGCAAAGTCATAGTGTTTCCTTTGCCCACATTATGTGGTTGGTATCTGTCGAAGGTAGTGGCTTTGCAAAGGAGAAGGATTTCACATACTGTTTTGGACTGTGTGTGTATTGAGATCAGACATTGAGAATCTTCTCGTCACTCTCCATTTTAGTTTTTGAGACAGTGTCTCTCACTGGACCTAGAGCTCAGCGATTCAGCAAGACTGTCTAGCTATTGGCTCCTAGGAATCCTCCTGTCTCCACTTCCTGGCACTGGGATAACAGGTTTCCATTACCTGGCTTTTCACATGGGTTCTGGGAAGCCAAACTCCGCCCTCATGCCTCCATGACAAGCACTACCAACGCAGCTGCCTCCCCAGCTGCCTACAGTAGATATGTGACTTCTTTGGAAATGTGACTAAAGCTAGCAACCCAGGCTTGCAGAGTCCTGGCTTCACCCTACGCATGATAAAACCTTTGATTCAGCGTTGCCGCTCCCTGGCAGCTTCCCACACTCATGGTGCCTGCCTGGCGGCCACAGGCATTTCAGTGTGTGGCCTTATTATGGTAGCAAACACTCTGTGGTTTCTCTTTGAACCCCATCACCCTGGCTCCCTGAAACAGACCTCAGCTCTCAGGGCTTGTGTACAGAGGTTGCAGGAAGTGTGCAAACTGTGACGAAAGAGCTTGGGTCATCTCATTCACGGGGTCTCCTTCTTTGCTGGTTGATCCCATCCTTCATTTCTCTTGCTCTACTTCTGCTATCGGCCTTTTCTTTCTTTAAATAGACACTATGAAAAATCCAGACAGTGTACTGACAGATGAGTGAGTCCGTGGAGTTTTCTTTTGGTTGTACACAGCAGTTGGTACAGAGATTCATGACCGGTCACCGTGCTGAGTATAAATAACTGTTGAGCGCTCAGCTTCAGTCCGGACATCTTTACCACACCCTTCAAGACTCAGGGAATGTTGTGGAAGATGGGGCAGAAAGAATGTAAGAGCTGGAGGATGGGATTGCTTCCAAACGGTGTCTTCTGGACGTGACGCAACTGCTGTGCGTGTGAACTTGCTGCGCATGCGCAAGACCTGCGTGAGCTCGTCAACGTTTTGTCACGATGGGGGAAGGGCTCATGACCTCTTCTCTAGCTGAGGAAGTACCTGATGGTTGATGTTTACTGGGTTTGGGGGGTCATTTTTCTTCAGTGATGTATCCACTGGTATGTCATCTGCTCTTCGGCAAATACCCCTAACTCATAGAAACAGCTCTAATTAAACTCAGGGCATCATCTAATCTTATTCTTCCCCGAAGCCACCTTGTCCCCCCCCACCCCTTTTTTTATTACTTCTCAAGATAGCCTACATGTATGTAGGCAGGCTAATAGCCATCCCATGCTATGCTGTCCCAGATGGTGCAGCATGCACACTGTTCTGCACCAGTCACTTAGGATCTAGCTTGCAAATGATGCCCCGGCAGGGCACATCTGCCTCATTCTGAAGCCTGCGGAGCACTTTGCCTCCCTGGTGCACTCTGACTTGTTTGAACTCAACTGATGTGCTCAGAGGTTACTTCTAAACGTTTGGGAGAACAAACAGTGCCACGCGGAATATCCTTGTATACGTCTAGGAAAGGGAGGACGTGCCAGCGTATCTGCTGGGAATATCCTTGTATACGTCTAGGAAGGGGAGGACGTGCCAGCATATCTGCTGCGGAATATCCTTGTATACGTCTAGGAAGGGGAGGACGTGCCAGCGTATCTGCTGCGGAATATCCTTGTATACGTCTAGGAAAGGGAGGACGTGCCAGCGTATCGCTGCGGAATATCCTTGTATCGTCTAGGAAGGGGAGGACGTGCCAGCGTATCTGCTGCGGAATATCCTTGTATACGTCTAGAAGGGGAGGATGTGCCAGCGTATCTGCTGCGGAATATCCTTGTATACGTCTAGGAAGGGAGGATGTGCCAGCGTATCTGCTGCGGAATATCCTTGTATACGTCTAGGAAGGGACGATGTGCCAGCGTATCTGCTGCGCGGAGTTGGAGACCTTGGGTTGTCTGTTCAGAGGAAAAGGCCATAGAACTGGAGCCAGCTTGTACAAATGCAAAGGACTTGATCTGTGTCTCCTCTCCACTTGATCTGTGTCTCCTCCAGGCTCAAGAGCAGCACTGGCTTGGCCACAGTGGGAGTTTTTACCTCATGGAGATCTGTCAACAGCAAGGACTGGGTTTTACACTCTGCATTAGGAAACTTTCTGTTTCCACGATTAAAAAAAAAGAAAAGAAAGAAAGGAAAGAAAAAGAAAGAAAAGAAGACTGTGACCAAAGCAACCTCCAGAAAGGAGGATGTATTTGAGTCCATAGTTTCAGAAGGATGGAAAGGAGTCCACCGTGGTGGGGAGACAGTGGACATGGCAGCAAGGACAGGACGCTGGAAACTCACTCCTTTATTGAAATCATTAAGCAGATAAAGAACTGGAAATGCCATGAGACCTTAGGCTCTCATAGCTCATCCCCAGTGGCACACTTCCTCCATCAATGCTGCACTGCCATAGAGCATTGCCAACTGAGGACCAAGTGTCCAAGACTCTGGTGGGCATTTCTCATTGAAATCATCATACCCTCCTCCCTAGAGAGCTGGATATTCAAACACCCGGTGCTGGGAGACAGTTCTACCACTACCCAGACTCAGACAGGCTCTGTGCGTAGAAGGTAGTCCTGACAAAACTGTTTTCTCTTCGTTGCATTTGTGTGCATGTGACTTTTCTATTGCTATGACAAAGCATCATGGCCAACTCATAAGTGAAAACATTTGAGGGCTCATGGTTCCAGAAAGGTAGAGCTCATCATGTCAGGGGGGAGGGGGCATGGCAGCAGGCAGGCATGGTGTTGGGGCAGTAGCCTAAAGCTTATATCACACCGACAAGCACAAGGCAGAGAGAGAGAGAGAGAGAGAGACAGAGAGAGAGAAGGAAGAGAGAGAAGAGAGAGACGAGAAGGAGAGAGAGAACAGAGGAGAGAGAGACAGAGAGAAAGAGAGACAGAGACACAGAGACAGAGACACAGAGAGAAAGAGAGACAGAGACAGAAAGAGGGGGATGGGGGATGTGGGGGGGGAGGGAGAGCTCTAACTGGGAATGATAACCAGTATCATGCCTCTTCCTCCAAGACTGTACCTCCCAATCCTTTCCAAACAGTTCCTACAACTATGGACCAAGTGTTCAAGTATATGAACCTACGGGGCCATTCTCATTGAAACCACTATAGTCTGCATGTATATCTAGTTGTATGTATGTGCACAGGGCTAAGTGCACATGAGTGAAAATGGGTTTGGAGGCCAGAGGTCATTGTCAGTTGTCTTAATTGCTCCTCATTTTATTTTATTTTTTTTGTTAGTCAATTGTTCTTTGTTCTTCCCCTCCTCCTCCTCCCTCTCTTCCTCCTTTTCCTTCCTTCCTTCCTTCCTTCCTTCCTTCCTTCCTTCCTTCCTTCCTTCCTTCCTTCCTTCTCTCTCTCTCTCTCTCTCTTTTCTCTCTCTCTCTCTCTCTGGCAAGTCCCATTATCCCAGGTTGACCTTGACTTACTATGTAGCCATGGATGGCCTTGAATACCGATCCTTCTGCCCTCACTGTCTGGGAGCTAGGATTACAGGTGTGTACACCCACACTGGGTTCCTGAGGTGCTGGTGGTTACAGCAAGGGCTTTGTGCATGCTAGGCAAGCCCTCTACCCCTTGAGCTACGTTGGCAAGCTTACTCAACAGCTTCCTTAGAAGAGTTCACTCATGTGGTGCAGATCCGACTTTGCCGGATTCCATTGTCTGGAGTGTAGCTGTAGAAAGTAACTCAAGAACAGGAGCCTCTAAGAAAGAACGGGCTCCTAACCCGATTTGTCACGAGTCTGCCAGACTCCAGACACCCTCTTATCAGGGCAGGACCCAGCTTTGAGTTTATTTTTGAACTTAGTGAAAACTTCATTGCTAAGATCCCAAAGCTGAAGCAGGACAAGAATCTCACTTGCCCTTTGTCCCTGACTAACGCAAGAGAAAGATGTACTCTCTACAGCCCGCGTTTAGTGGGAAAACAAGCTGCTCCAGCTTGCAGAGGGGAAGCTGCGTCTGGTGTTGGTGGAACTGAAGGAGAGGAAACTAAGATCAGATCTCATAGCATTCGTAACCACAGAAGCTGCCACCACCTTTGTGTGGGAGAGAACACAGAGGCAGAGACACTCTTCAAAGTTCATGGTGTATATAGCCTGAGCCCAAGCCAGGCTGGCAGATTGGCAGAGGGCCAGCGGCAGCCTCCACTTGGCCCAGCTCTCACTGCCTCTGCCTCTGCCATCACAGACTGAGGTTATTCAGCTCTCAAGACTGAATCTACAGAGAAAGTCCGTTTCCCTCCTCCCACCTTCACAAGCCTTGTGAGAGAGGGCAGGTCAGCAAGGCCAGGCAGAAGGCAAGTCAGAATCGTAGTTTTCAGGCTGGTGGTAGAGGACAAGGACACTAGCTGAGAGGAAACAGTGCTTGTCACTTCATGCCCAGCCTTCCATTCACTTCTGATGGTAAAAATCAAAGGGCTCCCAAGACTTCAGAGTCAGTGGAAGATAAGATGGATGTGGTGGGGTGGATGCACAGGGGAGGGCTGAGAGCCAGAGGGACAATGGAGGGGGCTTGGAAAGGGACTTTCTCTGGACTAGAGAGAATCCTTTTAAGGGCATCTGGGAAATCCCCTTCCAGGGCTTGGTGTTATTTATTGCACTTCACAGCAAGGAAGAAATTAACGGGCCTCTCCTTCCTTTCTCTTCTTGAGAACGCTGATAGATCTCCCCTGTTCTAAGGCTCTGGAAATGTACTACACTCCAGGTGCAGGAATGACAATTTCCAAGCCAAGCAGGTTGGAGCTGGCAAGGTGCAGACCTTGTGGGTTTATTCCTGCTTGGTTGCAGAATGCTGCGATCTCCTGGGACAGCCCCAGAGACCTTGGTATTTGTTGCTTAAGAGGCAAAGTCACAGTTGGTTAACCCCATCTGCTTCAAAGAAATAGGGAAAGTTGGTCTCGGGCTCTGTGTGAGCTGTGCTCATCCTTGGACCTCTGCCCTAGGCCGATGTTTGTTCAGGAGATTTTAAGCTCTGTTGTAAGCAAGATGATTAAAAACCTTACTTTATTATTTTTCTTTCTCTTTCTTCCTTCCTTCCTTCCTTCCTTCCTTCCTTCCTTCCTTCCTTCCTTCCTTTCTTTCTTTCTTTCTTTCTTTCTTTCTTCCCACGTGTGTCTAGGTGCCTATGTGTGCACATGTAGAGGCAAGAGGGTGATATTGGAAAGTCTTTCTCTACATAGAAAGTATCTCTGAGATAATCGCTACTACGACTGACTAGTGACCCACTGGCATCCTCCTGTCTCCCAACAGCTCCCTGATGCAGAAATTGCAGCCATGCTCCCATCCTCAGCTTTTCTGTGGGGGCTGGGGATCTGAACTCTGGTGGTCATGCTGCTGCAGCAAGCACTTACCCACTGAGCTGTCTCCCAGCACCCAAACCTTACTGTATTTCTTTGCTATTGCTGTTGTAATATTGTGGTAAATGTGGAGGCTCAAAACGACATTAATTCATCATCTTACTGTTCTGGGAAGGTAGCCCCAACACACTCTAGAACTACCAATGCCAACACCCCATATGGGATATATATATATATATATATATATATATATATATATATATATATATCTGCTATCCAGGAGAAGGGAGCCTCAATGAAGAAAATACCCTCATTGTATTGACCTGTAGACAAATCTATAGTGCATTTCTTAGTTAGTGAGTATTGTGGATAGCCTCAGCCTTGTAGTTTGATCCTAGTTCCCAGTGGATAGTCTTAGCCTTGTATTTTGATCCTTCACTTTCCTGGGAGGGGCTGCAGAGGACGATTGAATCTGTACACCAGTGACATCTTGTGAACCTTCTGTCCAATTAAAACTTGTAAAATAAAGGCTAGAGCCAGTGATTGGGCAGTAGAAGGGGAGGTGGAGAAAAGGGCTTAGGGGAGGAGAGTGAGAGGAATTGGATATAAAAGGTAGAGCAGAAGCAGAAGGAAGTTGATGGCAGAAAGAAGTCAACAGCAGAAGGAAGTTGTTGGAGGAAGGAGTAGGAAGTTGATGAGGAGGAGCCGGAGCTCGGAGGACAAGCACGTGGCCTGGATAAACCGCAAGTTATAAGGGATCTCATAGCCAGGGATTAGAGTAGTGTAATGGTAAATCTGCCCAATCCAGGTGTGCAATTTATACCCATAATTATTGAGTTGTGTTTTCCTTTACTGGTATCCTTCGGGTAGGAGATCTTACAGCCACAAATTTGGCTTTTTAAATAATTACCGCTACAAGTGAGCCCAGTGTACAGGGCATAGCCATCTCTGGGTTTTATTAAACAGCAGACTGAGGAAACTAAAAGAATGCAGCATTCCTCCATGGCTTCTGCATCAGTTCCTGCCTTCAGGTTCTTGCCTGACTTCTCTCAGTGATAAACTGGGACCTGAAAGCATAAAGCAAAACAATCCTTCTCACATTCAAGTGAGCTTTGGTCAGCATTTTATCACAGCAACAGAAGCAAACTAAGACCACATCCCAGTCACTCCCAGAGCTTGTCAGTGTCCCTCCACCCTCTGAAGGTCTGTGGCAAGACTCTGAGATAGAGAAGTTTGATAAATGCAAAGGTTATTCTCATTGAAGCTAAGACTTACTGAGTTCCCCTGTCCTGGAGTCCTCTTTGACATTAAAATGCTACTCCCAGGTCTATTTTTGTGTTTGTGGGAGCAAGCAGGGCTCAGGTCATAGGAACAGAATCAAACCCCAGCAGGGCAATTGTAATTCTGAGCTCAAGCTTGTATTTTCAATGTAGTCTGTTTCAGGCCATACCCTAAATGTAGCTAATATGCTTGACAATGCACTAGGTAGACACTGACATATATTTTACATATCACATATACTATATATGTGCTAAACTGTATCCAGTATCTCCTAAACTTTATTCTGAGTACTAATCACATTATACACATGCATAAGTTTATATAGCTGTTTGCTCATGTTGGGATCCAAAACCAGTGCAGGGCTCTGTCGATGGCTCAGTGCTTACCATGCAAGCATAGGAACCTGAGTTTGAGCCCCCAAACCTGTGGAAACAAGCCAAACGTGGTGATGCATGCTTGTTATCCCAGCTCTGGGAGATAAAGTCAGGCAGGTCTCTGGGGATGCAGCTTGCAGGATAGGCAGCCTGGTGTAAATGGAGAGCCCCAGGCAGAAGGAAATTCTTGTTTCCAAAATCATGGCGGTTGGTATGTGGAGACTGACTCCTGAGTTTGCCCTCTGATCTACACAGACAGCTCTACATGTGCCTCTCCACACATCACCCATACCTGTACACATACTTGTACACACATATGAATACACACACACACCACATCTGTCTCTCTCTCTCTCTCTCTCTCTCTCTCTCTCTCTCTCTCTCTCTCTCTCTCACACACACACACACACACACATACACACACAGAGTTAAAAAGATATAAAACAGAGAGGAAATTCAGTGTTTTCCTCTGTTGTTCACACGGCTGGTTTAATCTGACATTTATGCCATTCTCTTTTTGGTTGGATTGGCAAGGAGTCAATGTCTCATGTAAGCTAAGAGTGCTGATTTTGAGGTACATCATGATTTTAATCTACGGACTAAGCCATGCCCATTTTCATCATATCTCATTCAGAGCTCTTGCCATCATGGAGGTCCTGTTTCAAGATGGCTGCTTCTCGGAAGAGGCTGTTATTTCTGGGTTAAGATTAGATTTCCCTGGAACTACGTCTCTGCAGGTTATCTCTGCGTCGGCGTCATCTGTGCTTGGGTGGGCAGAAGCTGCCACTGGCTTAGCACGTATTTCAAATCATGGAGATCTCTATCTTGTTAATTACAAAGCCCGGTTTTCTAGAATAAAAGCCAGTGATTATAGGAGCCAAGTGGAGAATTAGGACTCGGGATAAAATTTAATAGTCTATAATAACAGGAAGTTAGAACATTGTCTCCTCTGTATCTTTTGGAGATGAGAGAATGGGCCTAGCAAGAAGAAAAAGGAAAGCTACTGTTCTTCCAGTGTGGAGTTAGTTGGAAAGGACTTGCTGATTTTTTTTTTTAAAACATGTGCCTGTGTGTATCTCTGTATGACGGCACATGCATGCCATGTCATGTGTGTGCATGTGTGGAGGTCAAAAGACAGTGTTAAAGATTGGTTCTCGCCTTTCATGTTGTTTGACACGGGTGCAATTATTCCTCTGCATGTGCCAAGCTAGGGACCCCTGAGCTTCAGGGACTTGTCTATTCACCCTTGACCCGTCTGGTCACAGGAACAGTGCGATTACAGACCCGCACCCCTCCTTTGGCTTTTCATGGGTTCTGGGGATCTTAACTCTGGTCTTGTCACCCACACAGCAAGTGCTTTAACCACAGAGTCATCTGCTAGCCCTCTTCCCTGACTCTTAACTCTCTTGCGATATCCTCCTGGAAGGTGGGTGTTCACAAGTCCATCCCTCCTTAAGCTCAGCACATAGCACTGAAGGTGTGTGTTTGTTCTCCAGCTTAGGTGTTGATACAGCCAAGATTGTTTTTTGTCCCCGGTGAGGAGAAAGCTCGCTGTTACATGTCAGGGGAACACCCGTGGGATTCAGGACTCACACTCGATATGCGATGTGACATGATGCAGAGGGTTTGTGCTGGTTGGAGTTTGTTTTTCTAAATCACAACCAAAAAAAAAAAAAAAAAGGTATCACCTTTATGACTTTTATGTGGCTGGGACTCGCAGGAGCAGCCGCATCCCTGCCCCCACCTCTCATCCTGTAAATGGAGCAACTAGATTTAGAAAAACCGGATCAGCAGCCTACAGCATTTGATGGCAGAGGTGATTTTGTCAAAGGTGACTTGTTTCTCCTCTCTCGGATGCTTTGTGGCATTTTCATCCTCCACTTCCTGCACCCACATGGGCTGTTTGTCAGAATGATTGGAGAACATGCACGGATCTTATTATAGCCCATTTAACATAGGGTCGGTAGGATAGCAGAGCTGAACTCAACACGGAGAGTTTCTTCAGGCTCTCCCAGGGCTGGCAGTGAAGAGTCCAGATGGAGGCCCCTGGCCTAGCACTGTCATGCTTGCTCTTGGATTTTGGTGGTGACAGCAAGAGGGCATTGATTTGGCTTTGTGATAATCTCATAGAAGAAGAGGCCAGATCCCATGGAAGTCGTCTCATAGAGTGAGGCTCCTTGAAGGTTGGCCCTGGGATGAAGTCTCATGTGTACATGGTTCATAAGAAGTGGTTCTGAGGGGACACACTGTTTAGTAGAGTTGTGATGGTCAGAGCCTGAACTCTGGGAGCTCTAACAAGCTAGGCTGGACATCCACTTAAACACACAAGTCATAGTGAAAACGCAAAAGAGTTCACCATGGCCTTATTGGAAGAGGAACAAAGAGATGACCTTTCTATTTCTAGCCTCTTGACATGAGGTTTAGGTTGAAATAAAGGAAGACAGGTATTACTAAATAGTCCTTCTCAAGGTGTGGTTCTGCCCATCACTAACCTACCATTGTCTGGACTTCAGTCTCTCAAGCAAGGTGGTCTGAAAATGTTAGAAATATGTATGGTCTCTTCCTGAGAGACAAGCACCCCTGAACCATGTTAGCACCAGCTTTCAACCCTTTCTTCCTCAGCATGGGACTCCTGGGGAAATTTTAATTTCTCAGCATTTGTGAGGACATTCTTGGTTGTAAACTTGACTACATCTGGAATTAGCTAAAACCTAAACATCTGGGTACACCTGTGAAGGATTTTTTCTTGATTGAATCATTTGAGGTGGGAAGACACACCCTAAATTCAGATTTTTTGAGGTGGGAAGATCCATCTTAGATCTGGGCCTACTTTCTGGTGGCAGCCTGAAGAAAGGACATGGAAGAAGGAAGCTTTTGCTCTTTGCTTGCCCTCACTCTTCCTGGCAAATTCATTCCTTCACTGGCATTAGAGCATACTTGTTAACGATTCTGTCATACACTGAAGACCAGCTGAGATATCCAGCCTCATGGACTGAACAACTACTGAATTCTTGGCCTCTCCATTAGTAGACAGCCATTGTTGGACTAGCCTGAACACAGCCTATAAGCCACTCTAATAAATCACACACACACACACACACACACACACACACACACACACACACACACACATTCTATCAGTTATGTTCCTCTAGAGCAGTGGCTCTCAACCTTTGGGGGTTGAATGACCCTTTCATAGGGGTTGCCTAAGACCATTGGAAAACACAGATGTTTATACTATGATTCATAATAGTCGCAAAATTACACTTATGAAGTAGCAGCAAAAATCATTTTATGGTGGTGATGGGGTGTCACCACAACATGAAGAACTATATTAAAGGGTCATAGCATTAGGACGATTGAGAACCATTGGTCTAGAGGACTCTGACTAATACAGAGTCCATCATCTCAAGAGTCTGATGATCAAGATGGGACACGTGTGGGACTGGAAAGCCACGTGACTGGAGGAGTCAGTCTGGATCTTGAGGTCAAGACATTTCCAAACCCTGAAAATCTCATCCTGAGACCGGCAGGAGTAGGACAGTTCCTTCTTGCTCTTCTGAGCCTGCATGTTCCAGCCTAACTCCCACCTCTGCACCCTTGAGGTAGTCATGTAGCCTAGTGGTCAGGTTACAGGTTAAACTTCTTTTCTCCTTCTATATAGCCTGTGTTCCCTCCAGTTAACCGAACTGCTCAATGAAGCTTGTTTCTCTACTGAGGGCTTATCATCCTCTGCCCTTCCCACCTCCTTTTCCCTCCACTGGTCTGATGGCAGCGATCATGTCTCTGAGGAACAGTGTGGGAAAGGCAGGCACACATGTCTCTTTAGAATATCCTCATTCCTGCCAGGATGGTTACACTGTAGCAGGAAGGGAAGGGAAAGGGAAGGTACTTCCCCTAAAGTACCTGCTCCCATCCTCTATTTGCACTGTCATGCTAGTCACTCCCCAGGGTGGAACCCAGTCTCTCCTATTACAGCTGTCCTTACTGCATGCCTTCACCTGCAGATAAGAACAGAGACGAGAGGTCTATCTTTGAGGAGGTGTCTCCTGAAACTACCATATGCCAAGTGTCATGTGAAAATCTCCCAACATCCTTAAGCCAGTGAATCATAGAAAGGCCACAGGGTGGCAGAACATCCAGGTGACGGTGACAGCTAGAGCCCTGTTGTCATTTCTGATCAGAAGAGCAGTGCAGATTATAGGGAAGAAACTTTGTAATAGAGTTCTATGTGAAAGCCCAGGGCAGGACTTGGGGGCTAAAAGATCACCCCTGTGTGATCAACACATTCTTTTCTGTTGCTGTGGATAAATTCCATGACCAAAGCAAACTGGAGAAGGAAGGACTTTTTGGCTTGTACTTCTAGGCCACAGTCTGTCACTGAGAGATGTCAGGGCAGGAACTAAAGCAGAAATGCTGCTCTCTGGCTCACTCCCAGGCATGTGATCAGTTAGCTTTCTTATACAGTCCAAGACCACCTACTCAGGGAATGGTACCATTCACAGTAGACTGGACACCCCTACACCAATTAAGTCAATCAAAACAATCCCCACAGACATGTCCACAGGCCAATCTGATCTGGCAGTCCCTCTGTTGAGACTCCTTTTAAAGTAACTCTAGGCTGTGTCCAGTTGGCAGTTAATGCTAACTAGGACACTATTTTAAATGTCACTTTTATTTCCTCAGATGAAGGGATGAGCTGTACCCAAGCTGTGTTAATACATGGCTTGGGCTGAGTCCAGAGTAGTTCCTTCTCTGTTCTAACTATCCCAGGGCCTAGGCCTGGAAGCTTCTAGCCTCTATACAATCTAATCTTCGAGCTGACTGATTCAATCTGACTTCTCTTGGCTTCTGGCTGAATTGCTCTACTTGGCCTCATGCTAACTTTGGCAATTTGTTCTAATCTTCTATATCTTTTTTCATTTTTCTGGCTTGTTTTCTCTTCAGTCTGTCTCTGTAAAACTGTCTCCAGTAAAGCTGTCATACACATGCCACATAACCTAGCCCCCCCCATGCTTTCTGCTCTCAAGTAGCCTCCTTTCCTGTGCCGTTCTCTTGTGAGTTGGGCATAACCTATCTCTGACTCATTCTGTAAAATTTTCTCTGATTCATCATTTTATCTACCCCTCAATTAGATGTCACTTTTAAACATGGCTGCTTCTTTCTACAAACTAACCTTATCTTCATTGTTAGGGATTAAAGATTTATTCCAGCCAGATCATACTGTAATCTAGGGCATGTCTGCATTAAGGCCGGATTATATAAACCTAGAAGGTCTTTGGATGTGATCCTTTGCCAGAGCAGCCATGTTGCTGGATTAAAATTCCTCTACACATATATATGCTATTTTCCTTTCGCCAAGGTAAGAGAGAGCTGCGGCTCCAGCAGGCCCCAGAGCCAGGGCCCTGGGCTAGGTCAACATTTAGTTACGGCTAGACAGAAGTTTTAGCAATAGTAGGTGAGAAATAACTACTTCTAAGTTCTAAATGCACATGGCACACTCTGAAGGCTATCATTGGATAGATGGCTCATGGCTCTTTGAGGGTTTCAGCTCCAGATTACCTTTTGGCAACCATGAGGCTCTATTTAACATATGATAAGAAAGAAGTCTCAAGTCCACATCAGTACACTGTAAGTAGAAGCTGGCAGGGAAAGAAGAGAGAGACACCTGACAATTCCCCTTTTTGTATATGCTTATGGCCTCCTGTTGCCCAGATGTGAAGTTAACTGTATTTTCATTATACACATATTATATGTTCATAGATGAAAATGATAAATTATACAGATGAACAAAGAGAAGAAATTAATACACTATTTTATCTTCAAAGAGATTCAGGCAATTATTGGTGTATATGCTTCAGGGGTGTGTGAATGGAGGGTGCAGAGAATAAATTGATTTCTCTTTCAAACAATGGAATTATGCCAAACACAGCTCTGTAGCCTTTTATTTGCATTGGTTTATTAACTTTTTTAAATTAGAAAACTTCTGCAAGCTAAATCCTCTTCCCTTTCCTTCCTTGTCCCCTCATATAGAGTCTCACTTGTAGCCTTGGCTGGCCTAGAACTCACTGGGTAGACCAGGCTAGCCTCACTCATAGATATCTGTACACCACCATGCCTGGATTAAGCTAAATACTTTAAAATTCAAAAATGGGTTTCTGAAAACACTTTTAAAGGAGTAATGCAGTCATTGAAGAAAAACATTGAAAACCCAGATGAGTAAATTAGACTGTGCTTCCGTGATGCAGGTCTTTCCATTCCAGTCCTCTGGGGTTGAGCACTAAAGACCAAGCTTCTGCTAGCTCGGCTCATTAGATAGGAAGCTGCAAACATGAGAGGAGCTAACACTATCTTCACACCTTTGATTATTTCTGAAGGTCAAAGACTTAGGAGTACTGGGTCAAAGAACATGTCCATTTGTAAGGCCATACTCACTGGTCAATACTGCTAAATGGGTTTTTTGGTGATAGGTCACTAGGCTTCAGAAGCCTCTTTTTATTTGGTATAATTGAAAAAGAAATTCCCCGAGCTTTTCTTGAAAACATTTGTAATGTTAGCATGGTGCAAGCCTGTTTTGTGTTCATGCTTTGAAATCTTTTCTGGGGGCTGGTAAAATGGCCCAGCAGGCAAAGATGTCTGCGCCAGGCCTGGAGACCTTGGTTCAGTCTCCTGCAGGAGACAGTTGACTCCTCTGTTGTCTCTGATTTCCACGGCACACGTACCCCACCTCCCCCACACTAACAAATGTAATAATTAAAACAAAAACTTTTTCTAGGGTAGCAGATTTAATCAGATCCCAACCACTGTAAGTGATACATCATGCAGAGAAGCCTCGTGAAAGACAAGGAGACTGAAATTACCAACGAAGGGATTTCAGATGAAGAAAGGAACAGCCTGGCCTTTGAAACTGTCTCGAGAGGGAGAAGCCCGCTTGCTTTGATTCTATTTCTTTGAGTGCCAAATCCAGAGGAGCAACCCAGCCTCTCCTCTTCCTCCCCTTGTCAGGAGATGAAGCACCTGTTCTGGAAGTTTCCCTTTAAGAAGCTTTTCCATGTATCCTGCCTGCATCTGGTTTCAGTCACAGAGCACGTAAGCCACCATATGGAGCTCTGTCCAGCCAACATCTGGCCTCTTTCCAGCAATTAGCTGAGAAATTCTATTTCAGCCACAAAATGTCCAGCTGTAATCAACTTGCTAATTTTGGTCACACACATCCCCCCATCAGTGAGTGGGCAATCATGGCTGGGTCTGAGGGGGCAGGGATCACTTCTGTGACCCCGCAAAGCCTTTCTCCATCAGCTGTTACCTGGGAGTCCCTGGGACACAATTGTCTCCCGTTAACATTTCATCATTTCTAGATTAGGTATCTGGATGGAGGATTTAAGGCTTGGTACCAGCAGGATGCTAACTAGGGGGTCAGGTGATCCCTCCTGCTGATGTCCTATAGGCAGGTTAATGTACTTGCACATGCCTTGCTTGACCAAGGTGTTTCTCCCAGCAGCTAGCTCTGACAGGGATGGCAGTGATAGCTAGCTTAGCAGAAACAGTCAACTATAGCAGGGATAGGTGAGGGGCAGCCAGCTACAGAGGGTAGCAGATTCCTTGACTCATCTGGTTTTTGAAGCATCTCTTACCCAGAGCTCCCAACTTATTAATTTCCCCAGTTAAGATTTCCCCCACCCCACCCCACCCTCTGTGCATGTGCAGTGCATGTGCGAGTGTGTGTGAGTGTGTGACTCTGTGTGTATGTGAGTGTGTGTGTGTGCATATGTGCTCAGGCATATTCCTCAATTGTGCTTGTCCTTATTATTCTTAAAAATTTATTTTACTACATGTAGACCAGAAGAGAGTGTCAGATTCCTTGGAACAGGAGTTTTAGACAATCGGAAACCACCATGTGGGTACTGGGAACCGAACCTGGGTCTTCTTGCAAGAGCTGCCAGTATTCATAACTTAGGAGCCATCTTTCCAGGTTTCCTTATTTTTTGAGACAAGCTCTTTCACTGAGCCTGGGCTTGACCCATTTGACTAGATGGTCTGGCCAGCAAATCCCAGGAGTCAGTCTTCCATTCTCTGCTCCTCCTGAGCTGAAGTTACACTGTGCTTTAACAGCGTTTTTACATTGTCTTTACTGTGACTCTACAGTGTTGATGGGGGTCAGATTCAGGGCTCAGGATGGAGTGCACTTTTCATACGAGCCTCCCGCTAGCCACTGTCACAGTCATCTCCTCCCCTTTTTAATTCTCCCCAATCCCCGGCATTGCCAAAAGCTGTCACCCCATTTGGAAAAAGCCACAGAAGAGAGTTTCCATGGCCCAGCAAAAGCATGGAGCCTGCACAGCCAAGCAACTGGGCAGATCAGATCAGAAGAGAATGCTGGAAGCCCATCCTCTCCCAAATATTTCAAAGCAGAAACTCGTTTCCCGATGAAATCAACCTAGGAGGCCATGAGAAAGCTCACTGCTTTGTGTCATGGGTAAAAGCCTGCTTCGGTTTCTTATGTCTTAAAGTGTGGAGATAGAAGGGAAAGACAATGGAATCCAAAATTTGCATGTAGAAAATGAGATCTTCCTCCCCAAACTGTCAGTGCAGATTTTTACACATGCTGTGGAGATTTAATTTTCTCCACTGAAATAATAATGGAATTCTAGGCAACTTCTTGTTTAAAAAAAAAAAAAATCACACCTGGGTGTAACTCACCAACAGATCAGAGCCATTTCTTTGGGAGGGGTCAGAAATTAGGGAGGAGGGTGTGGCCTGATAGAAAGGTCAAAGACACCAGTCACTAAGGAAGCCTGAGCTTGCCTCACCAAGCCAGGAGCTCCAGCCCTGCCCCGCAAGGCAAGCCCCCTCACCTGCATTATTTTTCAGGGCTTACTTTTTCTATTTTGTAAGAGCAAAACAAACAAAAAAACCAAACCAAAATTACTACCTCTCTTCTTGCCATTTGTTACTATTAAATAAACCCCAGGTTCCCTTTCATCGATTAAACTTGAACTGTATACCTACGATACTTTTTCTTGGCTTGGGTTCTAATTTTCATTAATTATTGATCAGGTATCTGGCAAGAGTTACTAGTGAGTGCTCTGACGTGATGATGCAGTCCCAGCCAGGCAGACTCTGAGGGTGGCTGACCTTGCCCTGAGCTTTTGAAAGCCAGTTTGAGTCCTGGAGTTCACGACATCATTTTGTTGTTGTTTTGTTTTGTTTGTTTGTTTGTTTTTTTTTTACCCTAGTTGGGCTTTTATCCAATAACTAGGAAAACAGAAACTTCACCCAAGTTAGGACAGGGCTCTTATTTTCCCTACAGGAGCAGCTTTGAGTCAGCCTCTGCAGGGTTTGCTTAAACACTTGCCCTCTGGACCTCTTTCTGTCTACTATCTATCACTGTGCAGCAAACAGCTCAAATGTCAGCCATCTGTCACTGCATAGTAAGCTACCCCAAAGCTCCTTCAGTCTCCTGAGAGTGATGGTCTAGGACAAGGAGAGACTAGTGTAGATGTTGCCATAGGTGGGGTCTGGCCAGGCGACACCATGGAGTGGTTAAAAGCAGGTCTTAGGAGCTAGAGAGCTGGTTCAATTGGAAGTAGATGGTCCTGAGTTTGGATCCCAGAAACTGTAACAAGTTGGGTGTGACCAAACATATGCCTGTAACCCATCTAGTAAACAGAGTAGCTGAAAATATCCATATAAGTGGGAGATCACATGCTAACCCCGGAACCCCCTCCACACACTACTCATCAATAAGTAGATGGATAAAAGAAAGCTGCTCTGGTAATGTCAGACACTTGTGAGTTGGACAAACACTCACCCCTTTAGGCCTCAACCTCCTCATCTCTAAAACCTAGACCATATTGCTGTGCTGAAGAAATTGAATAAGTCATATCCAGAACTTAATACTTGCTTACATGCTTGGTAAATAACCTATAATGTCATGTTACCTTTCACGGAGTAAGGTAACTTCTCATCTCATTTGCTCACCTCAGATAAGAAACTTGATGGACAAAATAAATGATTCCAGTCAAGTCCAGCTTGGTAAACCAACGAGTGGGTTGGAGTTACTTACAGAAGCATGTCTTTCTAATGGCTGCAGTTCCAAAATCTCCACCCTAGCTTGGGTGTTGAGTCACAAAGGTGCATCAGTAGAGACCCAACTGCACTCAACCTTCTGCTTCCTGTCGACTCTAGGACCTCCCAGGGTCATGCACAGCTGAGGTAAGAAGGAGTGGTGGGTGGGATCTCAGATGAAGATCTGATGCTCCTACTCGTGACACTTTGATGCAAAAGAGGCTTCTTGTGAGCATGGCTGTCATATCATGCATGGAGGTCAGAGTTCTACCACATATGAATGCAGCGTCTATAAATTTCTATAAACTTTGTATGAGTTAAGTTTCTGTGGCTGAAACAAATAGCTGAAATAAACAATTTATAAAGGGGAGACTGGGAGCTGGGGATGTGTCTCAGTTGATTGAGTGCAGGATATACTGGGGTTCACCTCTCAGCATGTGTAAATAGGTGTGAAACACACATATACTATCCTGGCAGTTGGGAGATAAAGGCAAGAGATCAGATGTTCAAAGTCGTCCTCAACTATGTAATGAGTTTGAGATCAGCCTGGGAAATGTGAGACCCTCTTTCAAAAGACAAACAAACAGGGTTGGTGAGTTAGCTCAGCAGATAAAAGCACTTGCTAGGTCAAGCCCAAAGACCTTAGTTTGACCTCTGGAATTCACTTGATGGAAAGAGAGAATTGACTCCTGAAAGTTGTCCTCTGACTTCCACACAGGCACTGTGGAACGTGTGTGCCTGAACTCACACACATACACCACACCCTAATTTTTATTCTATTAAAAAAGGGCAAACATACAAACATATGGAGCTCACCTCAGACTGCCTGGGTAGGCCCATTGTCATCAAAATTGCTCTTTGAAAATCAGATTGGAATTTAAGAAATATGGTAGAGGAGAAAGGAAGAGGTTTCATGGTGACTGGATGTTGCTAACTCTCCAGGAAGGCAGAGGATGCTGCCTAGAGGACTAGCCTCTACTAACCAGCAAAGAGATAGACCCACAACTTCATGGACTTGTGTTCAGGCAACAGACCGAGGGAGCTTAGAGGCAGATTTTTCCCTGATCCCATGAGGAGCACAGCCCTGCCCCACCTTGCTTTCAGCCCCAAAACAAAGACCATCAAGTGAAAACAAAAAGAACCCCTAAAACACAGCATGGTTGGCTAGATGGCTCAGTGGGTAGAGTATCACTGCCAAGCGATGGCTGAGAGGGTAGGAGAGAGTCAACTCATGGGGTTGTCCTCTGACCTCCAAAGACACCTGGTGATGTATTTGTGCCTCACCCCCATGTTCATACCCACACAAAATTAATAACTGTAAGAGAAAGACATAAAGAAGGAAAGAAAGAAAAAGAAAAGAAACCCAGAGCAACCATGAAACCAACCAAGGTCTGACTGTGAGATTATCATCTTGTGTTACTTGATGCTATCTATGAAGGGTTTTGCAATGGAAAAGAATACCAAGAAGTAAAAAATCTTTCACTTCCTTCTGGGGCCCCACCACCCTACCTTCTTTCCTGGAGCCAGCCTCCCTTTGTCTATAAGGGAAGATCAGAGGAAAGGTTTAGGAAGCTTCATGACTGATGGGAGCAGGGAGGATGCTAGCGAGTTCTTGGGTCTTAGAGAGTCTTCCCTGCTGCATTTGGGCCAAACGAGGATCTGTCCAGCGAGAAGTGGTTAACAGAGAGTGAGGAGATTACAGGTATTTCAGAGCAGAAAACAAACCACATCTTCTCGGAAGCATGGGTAATTACAAGAATCAGGTCGTAATTTATAAGTCCCGAATCTATCCTTAGGAAAACTCCAGGAGAAAATGCAGGCTTTTTCATTATAGCCATGAAGATGCTTCTCAACAATTGACTAGTCTCTCCTAGAAACCAAAGCTTCTGGGGTCGGGTGTGTGTTTGGAGAGAGTATGGGTCAATTTGAGGAAAGAGGGGCAGAAAGGACTTGTAAATCCTCCAGAGAGACTCTAAACTTGGATCTTGTCAGACAAGTCTGGGATGAGGGAGACAAAGGACAGTCCTTCAGATAAATTAGGGTCATTTTCTATGTCCCTGCTTCTACTGACTGATAAGCTGCTATGACCTGCAAGTGAAACGGCCCCTACAAGCACCTGTGTTCAATGAAGGGCTGGAGAGATGGCCCAGTGTTTAAAGCCTGAGCTTGAGGACAGAAGTTCGGGTCCCCAGAAACCACACAGATGCTCGATGGGCATGGCAGTTGGAAGACAGAGATATGGGATCTCAGAGCAAGCTATCTGACAAGTTTAGTCAAATTGGTGAGCTCTGAGTTTGATTAAGAGACCCTGACTCAGCGAAGGTGGAAGACTGATGGAAGATCAGTCTGGATATCAACCTCAGGTCTCCACATGCACTCACATATGTGAACACATACCCACGCACATAAACATGCACAGCACACACACACACGCACACACACACACCACAAATAGAAAAAGAAAGACAGAAAGTTAGACCTGGTCCCTGGCTGGTGGTACTGTTTTGAAAGGTCGTGAAAACTTTAAATGGTAAGGCTGCTGGAGGAAGTTTGTCAGTCGTCACTTTCTGTCCTCCTCCCTTCCTGTCTGCACCTTCTGCTTCCCAGCTGTGGATTCAGTGTGACCATTGCCTTGTGTTCCTAGGCCCACACTTTTCCTGCCATGATGGACTTAGTTTCTTCCCTATAAGCCAGGAAAACAGTTCCTCTCTTAAGTTGCTTTTTGTCAGGCATTCGGACATGCAACAGTATGTTGTTTTAAACACAAACCAATAATCAATCTGGGGTCTTTACCTCTCTTACTGACATTGGGAAAATTTACAATCAGCTAATGTTTATATCTAAGCCTGTGTTTGTGTGTGTGTGTTATTCATTGTGGTGTATTTCTATGGTATGTGTACTTGGCATGGGCCAGTGGAGGCCAGAAGTTGACAGAGTGCCTTTTGTAGATGGCTGTCCATCTTTATGGTTTTGTGACAGAGTATCTCTCTAAATGTGAAATGTATTGATTTGGCTGGATTGGCTTCTAAGCTTCGTGTGTCTGCCTGACCACTTCCCCATCAACACTGAGGTTACAGGCAGGCTTGCCACACCTTACTTTTTATGTGGGTTCTGGGCATCTGAACTCAGGTCTTCAAGGTTTCATGGGAGACACTTAGGTGGCTGACTGTCTCTTGAGTCCTTAAGCCTGAGTTTTTAGAGAATCATTTTTTTTTTTTTTCTTGGTGTTAGAGGAGGAAAGATGTAGAAAGTCAGAATCAAGAAGTCCATTAATGGCTCAGTTGTTGTATTCTCCGGCAGGAGAATTAAGTCTACTCCAGCCCCGGTGATGTGAGCACCTGGCTTCTATGGGGATTGAGGGGCGGGGAGTTCTCTGTGTCTTACTCCAGCAGACTGATTCCTAATTGAGAGATTGACTTTTAAGATGCATTGGCAATGCTTGCAGGAAATAAAACCTATTTTACTAGTTAATGAACGCTAGCCCCACTGGGAACATGACAATCATTCCTATCACACACGGATGACAGAAATAATAATCGTTCAAGCAACATCATTCAGAAGGCAAAATACAACTTTCTCTTGACAAGAACATCACCATAGAAAAATGGTCTTTCGCTTTTAAAGAGAAAACAAGATTTTTTTTTTAAACCCTCCAATTGCTTTGCTATCGTCTCCTCTCAAGAGATTTCTTCCTGAGCTGATTAAGATGTAACTTTCAGGCCTTTATTCCCACCCAACAAATGTATCACGACAAATGACATTCCCCGGGAGCATTTTTTAGAGATTTGTATGTCCCCAAATGCAAAGTTAAAGATACATGTACTTCAGAGGACGGCCAGAGAAGACTTCCTCTGAAGTCTTTTCTGCCTGTCACCTACACCAGCAAGCACCGGGACAGATGTGTCCCACTTGGGCTCCGTGTCCTCAGTAAAGGTATCCCTGGGAGCTGAGCACGTGCTCTTCAGAGCTGGGACTCTTTCAGCTCGTTGTCTCCTGGCTCAGTAGGTTTTGATCTACAGAATGCCCTCAAGGTTTGCCAGGGGGACTTGGTTAAATTTGTTTGGTAGTGAAATGAGAACAGCTGAAACCTATTATAGGGAAAGGAAGAGGCAGGTGGAGGATGTCCTTGAGATGCGATGCTCAGGGTGACAGGCTGAGTGCGCAGAGCTCCAGGAGCCTTCCTTTCTGTCTCGTGTTCTTTTTGTATAGCTAAAGAAGAAGACACCAAGACAACCGTATGTGACTAAGACAATCCCCAGAAGAAAGTAGCATCTTCATTGTTAAAATTTTATTAGGGAACATTTTAAGTAATGGCTACATACCCAGCTTTTGTATGCGTGTAGCCTATGTGTGCGCATGCGCATGCTCCTGCAGCAGCCAGAGGCTGACTCTGGGTTTTATTCTCAATTGCTCTCCACCTAATTTTTTTGAGACAAGATCTCTAATTGAACCTGAGGCTTGCCAATTTGGCTAGGCTGTTTGGCCAGTGATCTCCAGGGCCTCTCTGGCTCTCCAGCTCTAGGATTACAGATATAAACTTATGCCTAGGTTTTTACATGGGTGCTGGGGACCCAAACTCAGGTCCTCATAGTTGTGTGGTAAATACTTGACTGAGTCACTTCTCTAGTCCGATCACATGTGATAAAAGACAAGCCACTAGTTCTTACGTGATTTTCCTGTTTGCAAAAATCAGTTTATTACAGGGGTTCTGTATGCAGCCTTGACATTCAGATCAAATGCCCACAAGTACCGGGTTGGCAGCTAGAGCATGGCTGGTTAAGCCGGGCTCTGTTCATCGTGTTCTTCGTGAGACAAGTGAGATCAACAACTCCTTGTCTGACTGAAGCGTAGCGTTCTAGGAAAGCAGTGAACATTTATCTTTAAACATAAGAGCTGATATTGACTGCGATAACACCTGCTGTTATTTCTCTTGCTGTCTCTCTCCTTTGCAACAACTAGGAAGAAAGTTTTCAAATACATTCATCAAAAGATTGACAAGCAACGCTTCCTTCCTGTTTCATTTATAACAGCACCTTTCTCATCTTATTATCTTCTAAGGATGGCCTCAAAAGAGTCGAGCGTTCCTGACTGTGAGAAGTTTGAAGTTACTGTGATTTGGGCGGGAGTTTGTAACCCATTCATCTTAAGAGAGAATCCAAATCTGCTCATTTCTGCACCCCTGCCACTCCCACACCCCTCAACCCCCCATCCCGCCCAGTAAACAGAAAATTTCCATTTAACCTTCATTGAACTGAAAGTAGTCTGCTTATTTATGTATCTTATTGTTTTCTTGTCTGGGTGAGGCAGGTGGTTGGCTGGTGGTGGGTGAGTGTGCCCTGCCTGTTGGTAGCTTGTGGGGAGTGTGAAGGATGTCCAGTGGGAACAGCCTGTGGTGAGAAACTCCATGGGCACCTCCAGCCATGGAGGAAGCTGGATTTTACAACTGAAGGGAGAGGGGTTCTGCACTATCGAGCATTTCCCCAATTTCATCAGCTACGAGTGCCAGATATTGTAGGAATGATGGTTTTGTACATTGTGTGAGCATGTGTTTCTGTCCTCCCTTGACTGCCTAAGACACCTTCTGATTGGTTAAAATAAAAAGCCTATGGCCTATAGCAGAAGGCAGAATAGTAAGGCGGGACTTCCGAATAGAGGAAGGAACTCTGGGAAAGAGAAAGGCACAGGGGATTCACCATCCAGACCTAGAGGAATCCGGTTGTTTGAAACTGAGGAGAGGCAACCAGCCACGTGGCGGAACTTAGATTCACATAAGTGGATAATTGAGTTACAAGATAGTTGGGAATAAGCCTGAGCTAAGGCCAAGCCTTCATAATTAATAAAAGGTCTCCGTGTCCTTCCCAGGGAGCTGGTGCCTCAGAGACTCACATTATAAGATGTTCTGATGAGATCTCCGCTTCCTGGTCACCCCTACAGGGGGCCTCTCCTGGCTTAGCAAATGAAGTGTCTCTGTTCTGTAACTCACAGCCTCCCATGCCATTCCTTTCACAGTGTCTGTTTCTAATTCCCAGAGACCACAAACTCTGTGAGGATCAGGGATTCTCTGCCTTGTTCATGTTTGTCTCTCTGGCACTTAACCCACATCTGACGGCTTAATCCTATGTGCGCAAGCGTATATTCTTCCTCCATCCCTTCCTTCCCTTCTAGTCCCCCTTGTTCCGGTCCTCCCTCCTCCCTTTCCCTTCCCCACCCTTTTCTTTCCCCTCTCCCTCCTCTCCCTGCTCCATCCCCTTCCTCTCCCCTTCCCTCCTCTTCTGTTTCCTTCCTTCTCCTCTCCCTTTTAACAGAGTCTTGCTATGTAAACTCACAATCTTGCCCCAGTGGGACCACAGGATTCTGCCAGCACACCCATCTTTCTCGCTTCCTCTCTGACCACCGCACTTGGATCTTAGAAGGTGCTAATATTCTCACTGCACCTGGCTGCTCCCAGATTCCCCATCCAGGTCCCTCCTGGTTTCTTTGTTTACAAACACAAGCTAAAAAAAAAAAAAAAAAAAAAAAAAAAATACCCGTCACAGTTTGGGATGCTGTGATTTCCCCCAAGACTCTGCGGGAGTTTGGCACTTGGCCAATCTCTCTGGGATGCTCACCCCCTGAAGGGGAACAGAAGGCACGCTCTTCATGCCTGGGAGGGAGGTGAGTTTTGTTGGTAGTGCCACTCAGTACCTGCCAGGGTTAGAAGTCAGTAGCAAGTGGTAATTCGAGTTCAGAGGCTTCCATCTGATACGACACCTTTGAGCTGCCACATTTGGACCTTTAAGAGAAGAGCCTGTCTGCATTAATACTGGACTTACTTTTTAATCATGTTTGCTTATGGAATTCATGGTTAGTGGTCTGGAGTGAAAGATGCAAACTCGGGCTTAAATGCAAACTAATAGGAAAAACTGCCACTTAGGATCAGCAGACACAGCTAACTGCTAAAAAAGCCTTGGCCTCCTGCCTGGGCATCGCCCTTATTGAGGCTAAGTGCCTCCCTCCTGAGGAAGGAGGATCCCTCTTCTGATGGAGGCCCTGCTCTACTTTTGTCTCCTCCACTCTGCCCTAGATCTTTAGGGACCACACGGCTGTCTTTTGACATCTGTAGGTTCTATGTCTCCCAGTAAGGCTGGGAAGTGACAGGCAGTGGTTAGCTTGGATGGGAACTCACTGCAGTTATTAAGACCTAATGTTTATCTCCAAGAGCTGCGTGGGAGAGGACACCAAGCCTGTTCAGATGTAAGGTTGTGACCTTGGGGACTGGGCTGATGGCTCAGCTGTTAAGAGCACTTGCTGTTCTCTTAGAAGACTGAGAATTTTGTTCCTAGGACAAATGTGGGGCAATTCACAGTTGCCTGTAACTCCAACTCCAGAGATCAATGCTCTCTTCTGGCTTCCATGACACTTACACACATAGACATATGTGCTCGAACACAACACACACACACACACACACACACACACACACACACACACTAGTGTACTTGTGAGTGCTCCTGGAAAGAATCTGTGTGGATAGAAACAAGCTGTTCTCGCATGACATATAGCCAAGGAGGAAGCTGCATTTACAGGTGATGGGAGAGGGGTTCAGCACTATGGAGTGTGTCCCCGGTTTCATCCTGCGTGATGCAAAGAGATGTAGCAGAGCTGACTTCAGGTGTTACTATTCACCGATTAAGCCAGGCAGTTACTTAATCTCCCCTAGTTGTGTGTGTGTGTGTGTGTTGTGTGTGTGTGTGTGTGTGTATGAATTTCCTCTTGCAATTGCAGAGACACACAGTGCAAGCATCCATCTATTTTGTGAGGAGGGAGTGGCAGGGACAGCCTTCAGGAGGCAGGAGGTCACACAAGCCTCCTGGATGGCCATGCTTTTCTGCTTCTATGGCGTATGGATTCCTTACTGGAGAGCATCAGTTTCTTGCAGGTATGAATTTTATGGTGAAAATAATTTCATTTCACAGCTCAGTCCTGGGTCTTTGGCTCTCTAGAGGACTCTTTGAGTGACTCGCACCCATTTGAAACCCTCTCTTTGCTCCTTCAGTCTTCTGCTTAGAAGAAAAACTTAAGCTAAACCCAGTGGGAAAGGATTCAGATCATTAAAAAGCATAAGATTATTTCTGTTGTTTTAAGTCATGTTTGTCAGAATGTAGTTTTATGGAGTGAGCCTAGTTCTTCTTCTTCTTTTTTTTTCTTGCAATAAACAATAAACATGCTGTCATTCAGCTGCACTCGGAGTTTCTCCTTTGGGGCCTAATGTACTTTTTTAGATTGGCACAAATAATAAACAGCTCAAGTATGGTATCGGTCTCTCATTTAATTTCACTTCCGAATGACTGTGTGATCTCCATTCAGCACAAAGAAAGGGTGAGTGTGTGTGTGTGTCCCACATAACAGAAGGATAGAATCGATACTTGATTTTTTTTTTTTAAATAGTAGTTTTAGGTTTTTAGAACATGAAACAGGTAGCAGAGAGAACTTATACCTGACACCACTCCCTCGAGCCCTGCTGTCAAAATTCTCAAACCAAAGAAGCACATTTGTTATAGTCAATAAGGCAATATTGAAATATCATATAGGTACAGATTTATAATCTGACTTCTGAGTCAGACTCGGGAGGATCACAAGTTGAAGGATAGCCTGGTAATGTAATGAGCTCAAGGCCAGCCTGGGCAACTTAACGAGACCCTATCTCAAAGTGAAAACACACACACACACACACACACACACACACACACACACAAAGGGCTGGGGATACAGTGCTGTGATAGAGAAGTTGCTTAGCAGATTTGAGGGTTGGGGTTCAAACCATGGTACTGTAAATAAATTCTAAGACAGACACTGTAGCCCTAGGTTCACAGTTCATAGCCAGGTCTTGGGTGGTACCTTCATTCTATGGGGTGTGTATTATCTGAGTCCCATATTTTTGTGTCCTAAAAAGTTTCATAGCCTTAAATGTCTGTATTCTCCTCTTTCATTTGTCTCCTCCTCCTCGGACCCCTGGTGGTGCTAAACATTTTCCTGCCTTTTGGGTTTGCTTTGGTCTTCAGGAACACCCCCCCTTTACAATCACATAGTACAGAGCCCTTTGCATGTCCGATGAAGAGCAACTTAGGGAAGGAAGGGGTTTATTTGGCTTGTGCTTCCAGCATGCAAGTCATCATTAAAGGTAGTCAGGGCTGGAATTCAAGGCCAGAGCTTGAAGAAGAAACCATGGAGGTCAGCTGTTTAGTGGCTTGCTCACTGGTTCATGCTTAGCTAGCTTTCCTTTGTAACCCAGAACAACCTGCCTAGGGATGGTACTGCCCACAGTGGTTTGGATCCTCCTATATCAATTCATAGTCAAGTAAATCCTCACAGACATTGTGGTAGCCATATTTGCTATAGATGACTCTCTCTCCTCTCTGTCTCTGTAACCTAAGCCATCAATCTGGGGTGCTGTTCTTTGTGGTTTATGTGTGTTTGTTTTTGTTATTCTCCGCCCCCTCTCCTCTCATTGTCCTAAGACTCACCAAGTAGCCTAGTCAGAATGACCAGAAAGCACGGGGATCTGCCTGTCTCCACTTCCCCAATTCTGGGATCATAGCTGTGTTCCATTATACCCAGCTTTTAAAATATAGATTCTGGAGATTAAACTCAGTTCTACATTCCATATTTGCGTGGCACATACTTTACCAGTCATATGACCTATCCCTTTGACCTCCTTTTCATTTTTATATATACTCTCCAGAGTACAGAGTTAAGTTTTAGAGGACATAGCTCCTGGCCTGGTGTGGCAATAGCATGCTGCACACCTGTCTCCTGGCAGTAATGGGGGGGGGCATTTCCTTGTCAGGCTACATGACACGGGGTCCATGCTTAATTCTAATAATTGTGCGTTTTGCATTAAGGCTAAATGGTGCAGCTGAAGACAGGATAAGGGGCCAAGCATTTTATTAACCATTTCCTCTTTCATTCACTGTGCGGTGATAAACTCAGTTCCTCTGCTGTCCTGTAAGTCACATGCTTCAGAAGACATTCCACTCCAACTGCAATCATGAGAAATCTTACAACTCTCTGGGTGTGACACACCCAGAGACTATATAGGAGTGGCCCCCTTTCATCTCTTTTTCCAGACATAACATAATAGAAAAATAGAAATCTGGAAAGATATTCCAAGAGGTCTGATATAGAGGGTTGGCTGTGAAGGCCTTGGGGTGGCTGGGAAATTTACCTGATGAAGATAATGTCTTCGAAGTCAGGAGTCTGATCTCGCAATGCAGCACAGTCTAAGGAGAAAAAGGCAAACCTCAGGTCCAGATTCAGACTGGAGATTCACACACATGAATCACACTGGGAATCTAAATGATTCCCATTAATGCTAAGGGTGTAGATAGGAAGAGCTGATAACGTGCAAGGACAGAGGGATAATATCAGCAGAGAACTGAAGACCTTCAGAGAGATTGAAATAAAATTCCAGAAAGTAGAGAAAATCTGTGGGAATAGAAGAAGGAAATCCTTCTGTGGGTTCACAGGCAAATGGGACAAGGCTGGTAAAAGACTTGGTGGTTGTGTTGGACTCTAAGATCCAAACCAGGGGATGCACTCCTGCAGACAGGGGATTCGCTGCAAAACCATGAGGTTTAAGGATAATAATAACCAGTGCACTGAGGTTCCCTCGTATGCAGGCAAGAGGAACCCTGAGCTAAAGCTGAGAGTTTTTATACAGTTTAAGGGATGGACTAGAGAAACAGTGATTAGGCACAATATGATTGGTGGAACAGTGTGACTTTTAAACTGATTGATCTTTGGGGAATGGGGTGACAAAGACCTCCCTTGTCTGTAAGTGGCAAGGGTTGGTCCGTCCTGCGGAATGTGTCTATGTGCTCTGGGTCTTCCCCACCTGCAGGTGGGTTCCCTTCCCGGTGATCTGAGGTATGTTAACAAGCCTCTCCCTTCTTTCTCTGAATGTTAATCCAACAGGTGTCCTCTAACTAAGGAATGTGCTTCTCCTGGGATGTGTCCTGGGGCAGTTAATTTTTAAATTTAACCGAATTCCTACAATTGAAGTTAGATTGATAGAAACTTCTGGAACTGAAAAGCAAAGGTATATAAATGTTTAAGAAGAACTAGGATGGAATATCTAAAAAATTTTGGAGAGTCACACGAAGCCTGAGATATATAGGATAAGACACCAGCAGCAACAGAGAAGAAAAACCAGATTGATGCCACAATGACTGACCTTGAGCAAGAGATCCAGAGTGACTAGAGACCACCAGGTAGGATAAATATAACTGATATGGTGAAATGGTTCAGTGGGTAAAGGCACTTGCTGCCTGCCAAGGGCCAGCCTTGGCTTGGAGAGGAGTTCTGAGGAAAGGGTCCTTGAGAGGGTCAAAACAAATGAGTCAAAGTCAACTCATGTTAGGAGATCTTCAGACAGCTCAGCTCTTGCTAGAAAACAAAACAAAACAACAACAACAACAACAACAACAACAACAACAACAAAAACCCTAAAAAAAGAACTGCTATTTCTCTCTGCTAGCTCATCTCAGGCAGACCAAAAGCCCAGTGTTTTATTTACATATCAATTCAGTCATTTATTCCGGGTTCATTTAACATTTTAGTAAAATCTCTACTATAATGAGGACAAGGAGAGAAGCCTTCCAAACTCACATGTTATGAGTATTAGTGCTTTTATTAAACAATCTGTAGTGTAAGAAGAAAGACCTATGGCATAAATTATGAAAGTCTTCAAAAGACTGATGAGATGGCTCAGTAGATAAAGGCACTTGTCAGGCCTCCTGGCCTGAGTTCAAGTCCCAGGACCAACATGATGGAAGGAGAGAACAGATTCCTACAAGTTGTCATCTGAGCTCTATGTATGTGCACCCTGTGCACCCCAGCATGTGCACACACACACACACACACACACACACACACACACACACACACAATTTAAAAACTTTAAAAACTCTTCAACAAAAGTCATCAAATTGAATCCAACATTTATAAACAGGAGAAATGTAACAAAGTTGTGCTTATAATAGAATCACAAGGGTGTCTGTGTAGAAAATGAAGCCATATAATCTGCCACATGAACGCACCAGAGAAGCAAAAGCCTTGGAAAGTTCTGGCCTGGGCTGGGCTCTCCTACGGGTCTGTGGTCAGCTGTGTGCCAGGTAGGCTGCCCTCCTGACTTGAAGAGTTTTCCTAACGTGGGGAAATTTGCTGCTGTTCAGCTAGGATAATTACAATGCTTGTTTCTTTCCACATTGGTTTTCTTCTTTGTTGGCTGGCTGGCTGGCTATCTATCTATCTATCTATCTATCTATCTATCTATCTATCTATCATTTATTTTTTTATGTGCCAGTAAATATTAAAAATCTAGTATGGAACTGTGTATCTTTTGAGGTTCTGTCTTGAACGTGGCCCACTATCACTTCTGTGACATCTTTAAAATATTTTTTTTTTTATTGTTTGAGAATTTCATATATGCATCTAATGTGCTTTGAACAAACCCACTCCCAATCCCTCCCTTCACATCCTCCTCTATATCCCTCACTTTCCCTTCAAACTTTATGTGCTCTCTCTCCACTCCCTACCATTTCTCTCTGTTAAAACTTCCAGAGTCCACTTAGTCATGCCTGTATGTGCATAGGCATGAGACCAACTGGACATTGAGAAGTAATGCTTCAATCCCGATGGCTAGCTTTTATAGTGCTAGAAGGTTCATGTTACAGGGGAAGAAAAATATTCTTACTCAGTTGCGAGCCATTGTGCTACAATGATAACCTGGCAAAAATAACTTTATTACCTCTTCCTGTCAATCAAAGGCCAGCCAAGGGGCTAGGGGGATTGGTCAGTAAGAGTTCTTGCTGCAGAAGCATGAGAGCCCGAGTTTGGATCTCCAGCATCCATATAATAAGCTGGGCATGGCCATGGCACTACACCAGTAACCACACTGCTTTGGATTGGGGAAGGGAGAGGAGAGAGACGGAAAGGATTGATGGGGTTTGGTAGTCACCAACCTAGCTGAAAATCTGCAGTCTGTGGGTTCACACAGAGGCCTTGTCTCAAGAGAATAAACTGCATAGTGAAAAAAGGTAGCTCTATATGTGCATGTATGAGTGTATACATACATGTGTAACACACACACACACACCCACACACACACACACACACCAGCTAGGGTCAGAAGGCATGGTGATGAGCATCTGATTGCAAGGTCTACAGTATTCCAGGGCAAATGGGCATACATTGAGAAGGAGAGATGAAGAATTTGGCTCATTTGTGTTTATGGCCAATATACACAGTGATTTTTCAAAAATGGGGTTTGATATAAAATCTGTATGGCTCCATAGTGCAGCTTGCATCTAGATCCAGACCTGGACTTTCTCTCTCTGTCCTGCTAATCACCATGTCTTCTGTTTCCTGTCACCTCTGTCCTGATGATAGCAATCCCTGTATTCCAAAGTGAGACACCAATGGGTTGGTCCCATCACCAATGACCTGTGAGACTGTGTGTGGACTACCAAGTCCCACACACTCTGGGGGCTCAGAATTCTAGTGGTTTCTGGAATAGTGCAGGCTTCCGTTTGCCTGCAGGTTTCTCTTGGCTCGTGGACCAGCCTGAGGCAGTGTTGGGGAGCTACCCTGATTTAAGAGCAGGTAAGGCTGCTGGGTTAGGCAGATGGCCTGTGTTGATAGTGTCCAGCCTTTGACCCAACTCCGTGGGCCCCTTGCCTTATGACTCTGCAGTTTCTCATGCTTAGGAAAGGGCATCTGTCTCTGTCATTTAAATCTATTCTGTAAGTGATTTTGCTTGATTGTGGGTCCTGAGATGTTCTGGGAGCCCTAGAAGATTTCAGCTTTCTCCCCTACTCCCTTCTGACTACTCCAGAACATAGCTAAGCTATAGGCTAGAGAATGAGACATGGAGACACGGGGGCCTTTGGGGGACAGTTGGCATGATCCTGGGCATGGAGGGAAGGTGGAGCTAAAATCAGCAGAGCCCAGGAGCCAGCCCACAGCTGGGTTGCAGATACACAAGTGAGCTAAGCTGAGATCAAAGGAGCTTTCGGGTTGACCTGCAGACTCAGGGATGGGATAGGTGCTGGTTACTTTAAGCTACAGTGTTCTTCTTGAACTGCCAGTCTGAAGGTTTACTGATTCAGAGAGGTCAGGTCTTTGCCATCTTGAGCCAAGGGACAGGTCCAAGAACCAGAAATGATCGAGGAGATTTTTCTAAACTCCTTCAGCTCACTGTGGTTTTCCTTCTTAAGAAAAAAAAAAAAAATTAATCTCAGCACTGGGAAGACTGAGGCAGGAGGATTGCCATGAGTTTGAGGCCAGTCTGAATTACCTACATAGAGAATTCTAGACCAGCCTTGGTACAGAGTGAGAGGGGTGGGGGGTGGGGCGGGAAGTATTCTAGGGCTCACAGTGAACCCTGAAGATGAAGTTAGAAGCAGAGAAGCTGAAGGAGAATGCCAATCCTTTTTGTGACACGTTTGAAGGATGTGTTTAAAACACAGCGAACAACCAGACAAGGAACACATAACTGGTTTAGTCCCATTATCAACATGGCAGGAAGCATGGCAGTACGCAGGCAGACGTGGTGCTGCAGAAGTAAAGGAGTTCTACATCTGGATCCACAGGGCAGTAGGATGAGTAGCATTGGGACTGGCCCCTCCTGGTGACACACTTCCTCCAACAAGGCCACACCTCCTAATCCTTTTCAAGTGGTGTCACTCCCTGGACAACTAAGCATTCAAATATCTGAGCCTATGGAGGCCATTCTTATTCAAGCCACCATATTCCACTCCCTGGCCCCCACAGGCTTCAGCTATATCATAAGACAAAATGCATTAAGACCAACTTCAAAAGTCCTCATAGTCTCTAATGGTCTCAACGTTATTTAAAATCTCAAAGTTCAAAGTCTCTTCTGAGACTCAAGGTGATCTCTTAACTGTAATGCCTGTAAAATCAAAATTAAAAAAAAAATTAGACCACATACTTCCCAGATACAATGGCACAAAATATACATAACTACTTCAAAAGGGAAGATAGGGAGCACAGTGAGGAAATATTGGACCAAAGCAAGACCAAAAACCATCTGGGTAAACTCCAAATTCTGCATCTCCATGTCTGATGTCAAAGCGCTCTTCAGATCTCCAATTCCTTTCAGTTTTGATGATGACTACTGTCTGTTAGCAGCTCTCCCTGGCAGGTATCCCACAACTCTGGCATCTCCAACATTTTGGAGTCTCCAACAAAATCCAGGCTTTTTCAGTTTCACACAATGACCTTTCTGGGCCTCCATGCAGGGACACTCCAGACATAGGCCTGGCCTCAGTGGCTTTTTAAAAAAGCCATGTAGTGAGATTCCACAAGTCCTTTCTTGTATCCTTCACTCTAAAGCCAGAACCACATGGCTGCTGTTAATTCTGCTGCTTGCTGGGGCTGGAATGTGGCCTCCTCCTTCAGTTTTATCTGCACCAGATTTCCATTTCCAGTGGTTTCACTGCTTTAGCTTTTCTTTAAATCTTTTCTACGAGCTGAGCTGGGTGGGATTTTACCCTGAGGCCACCACTCCCTTTTTTCCCTTTAGCATCAGACTTTTCTTTAAACTTTTTATCTGCCACTTGACTTAGCTACACCACACTTCCTGGTATTCCTTTTCTCCTCAAACTGGACATTTTGTATTTTTCCTTGCTCAGCTTGCTCCTTTTCAATATAGAGCTGCCTAAGAGTGACCACCAGCAATCATGTGACACAGTCAGTACTAGGCTGTCTTGAAATCTCCTCTGACAATGCCATTAATCCAAAACTCTTCAATTTAGCCTCAGGCAGATTTTTTTTTTTTTGACAAGGGCAGAAAGCAGCCACATTGTTTGCCAAAATATCACAATACTCTCTAGGCCACTTATTAACGTTCTTCACATCTGAAACCTCTTGAGAGGGGTACTCATAATATACATTGCTCTTAGCACCACTGTCTTCCATGCTTCTTCAAGTGTGGCCTATTTAAGTCTTGTTTAAAACATTCAATTGCTTTCCAAATGCAGAATCCCAATGTCCAAATTCTGCCAACAACCAGCATGGTCAGGCCTGTCACAGCAATACTCTGCTTCCTGTTACCAACTTCTGTCTTAGTCACCATTCTATCACTGTAAGGGACACTGTGACTAAGACAACTCTTATAAAAGAAAGCATTTAACTGGGGCTTGTTTACAGTTTCAGAGGCTTAGTCCATTATCAACATGGCCAGGGAGTGCAGCAGTATGCAGACAGACATGGTGCCTGAGAAACAACTGAGAGTTCTGCAAAATAGATCCACAGGCAGCAGGAAGGGAGACACTGGGACTGGCTTGAGCTTCTGAAACCTCAAAGCCCACCTTCAGTGATAATTCCTCCAACAAGGCCACACCTCCTAATTCTTCTCAAGCAGTGCCATTCTCTGATGACTAAGCATTCATGTATATGAGCCTATGGGGGCCATTCTTACTCAATCCACCATAGCCCCCTACGTGCTGGTGTGACAAGCATGTGCTACCACGCCTGGAGTATCTGAGGAGCTTTATTTAAAAAGTCTGATATCCAGCTCTAACAAGAGCAATAAAATCAAAACACATGTGATCTGGGGCCTCTTTAAAGTGAAGCAGATCTTAAGGACTTCAGGTTATTCAGAAGGGTGTTGGCATGGACATCTTAGACACACAGTGGTACTGGGGTGGGACAGGAGACCTAAACACCACAACCTGCATCTGATCTGGAGATGAATAAAGACTTGGGTAGGGTCCTTGTTGCTGTGATACAATACTCTGACAATGCTCTTAAGGGGAGGGGCTTATTTTGTTTATGGTTCCAGAGGGACAGCCCATCACAACAGGGAAGACATAGTAATAGAGAGAAGGTGTGGTGGAAAGAGTAAGAAGCTGGCTGGTCACACTGTAGCCACACTCAGGAAGCAAAGAGTGGACAGGAAGCAGAGGCTGGGTACAAAGCCTCTCAAGGCCTGCCCTATGGCTTCCTTCCTTCAGGGAGGCGATTCCTCCTAAAATCACAAGCTTTCCAAACGGTGTCACCTGCTGGGAAGCAAGTGTTCAACAGGTGAGCATGTGGAGTATGGCTCATGTTGTTATTAAATTCGCAGCAGCTTGGAACATAAGACGCCAGGGCAGAGGGTTCCACGAAGAGGAGTTTACTTAGGGCAGAGTGGGGAGAGAGAGAGAGAGAGAGAGGCCGGCCATGACCACTTGGAGAGGGGGAAGGGAAGGGAGCAGAGGGGCTGAGAGAACCTGCAGGCGAGTGGGTCAAGGAGCAAGAGAGAGAGGAGGGGCCAGACAGTCCCTTTTATAATAGTGGGCAGGGCTACCTGGCTTTTGCCAGGTAGCTGTGGGGAGGAGCATACCTGGCTGTTGCCAGGCAACTGTGGAGGTGGAGTTTGACAGAATGCTAACATTCCCCAGTTTTGGTTTAATTACAAAAAGAAAAAATTAGAAAGAGGTGACGTCACAGCAGGAATAGGGTCGTCGTGATATCTGGCTACTTCCTGCTGGCATTGGGGGCGACATGTCTTTAGGGGGAACCTGGGTATGGGGGATGTTTGTCTGGTCTTGCTGTCCAGGGTCTGTGGAGCCATCGGATAGGCCAGAAGGAACAGGTCCAGTAGAAGCAGCTGTGTGTGTGACAGGAGATAGAGTATCTGAAGGTTGCTTCTCTGGAGATGTCTTGGATGTACCTGGACTTGACAAGATGTAGGGAATAAGATTAAGCACACTTGGGAGAAAGAAAATTTTTTTTTAGATGCATATTTGAAACCCAGAGGGATTCCACCCTTTGTGATAGTAAGTGGGACCTTTAGGCAGATGTACTTACTTATCTGGATGGCATCTATTTGGTTCATGAGAGGTAGATTTCAGTGGGTTTCCTGTAGCTTATAAGTTTACAAAAGAGATAACAGCATGAGTTAACAACACGAGCAGTCTCTAAGATGAACCTTTGTTGGATTGTATAGTGGAATGTTTAATAAAGTAGGCAAGTTCATAGGCACTCAGATAATTTAGGACAGTAGGATAGCAAGAAGAGGAAATATAAAGCGTTTAATTGATGGCAACTGAGTTTAGGTAATGAGGTAACAGAGTATATCTGTGAGAGCTTAGCTCTCAATGTAGTCAGAAGTCTGAAAAAGAGTAAATAACAATCTACCAGTTATATTATTTTAAAAAAATGACAGAGTCCACTAGCCAACAGTTCCCATGGTTTCCATACTCTCTTGGGTGAAGTCAGTTTGGCTTTCAAGCACAGAAGACCAGGGCTTTTTCTCTGTGGAATGGATATGCATGACATGAGAAATGACTTACCTCGGGTTGACTTAGCTAAGTCATTTGACTCAGGGTATCCAGTTTAGTTCACTGCGTTTGTTCAAGTACAATCTAGGCTGTGTCTTCTAGGAGTCCGATTTCAAGTCTTCTGAAACCATCTAGGGTCAACTACTAGAGGCTTTGGGAATTCTGTCAGCTATAAAGTATTTGTTAGTATTAGCAGACTTCTGACGAGATTGAGAGCCATAAGGATTGGTTGTAACTGAATAGAATTCAATAGCAGTAGTAAAACATATTGAGACAGGGTCAGAAAGAGCCTTAGCAAAGAAACATTTGGCTAGGACCAGAATAAGAAAATTGATAACAGTGGCAAACGATTGAACTGCTGCAGGCGCTGCAAATTCAGGTCTGCTGGCGGCAGGGCAGCAGGCGGGACTTCCTGCTAGCTGTCGGAAGTCGCTGCCCAGTGCCTCTGGCAGGAACTCCAGTGAGCAAGGAAAAAGGCAAGCATGTCCCATAATCACAGTAACGTTTAAGTTGTGTAGGTGGTTGTGCACGTAGAGGATAACCTTTGGTAGTTGGTTTGATGGAAACCTGCAGACGTCCACCAGAGTCTCAGCAATTTACTCATTTTGGTTTAATTAAAAAGAAAGATTAGAAAGAGGTTGGGATTGAGCAGGTTTAATGCTAAGAGAACCTGGGGTGGTGAACAGGCAGAACACATGAAATACAATGAAGGCAGGTAAATAGTTGAACATAGAGGGTTTTCATTTACCAGACTGCAGGCAGTATGTGTTAAGACCCTTTAAGTGGCTGATTATCTAAGGATACCAATTTTGACCTTATGCAAAGGTGTATCTATTTGAAGGCCTCAACTCAGGTTTAATCTTAGAGATTACAGACAAAGACATGTATTGCCCATTGGGTGATGCGGCTGTTACCAAGTTATCAGTCGGCGTCCCGAAAGGAAAAAATGGTAACAGAAATCGTAGGCTCAGGCCAGATAATCAGGTCGTCATGAGACTATCTGGGGGCCTCGAGGAGCTCCTGGACTCCGCCAGAAATAGCTCACCTGGTACCAGGATTAGAAGCTGAGCCATTGTGTGACAGTCAGTCATTATTAATTTTCAATCAGTGTTCTGATAGAAATATCAATAACAAAAAATAACGGGCAACAAATCGGGATTTTAGGTCATCATGAAAAAACCCGAGTGCCCCCAGCTGTTTCAGCCCACCAGAAGCTGATCAACCCAGCAGCTGTGAGAGCTGGGGGAAATCACGCAATGTGCCAAAGCCTAGAGGCCAGTCATATAACAGCTGTGAGAGCTCAGGGGAAGCTATTTCCCAGAAGAAATCACGCAATGGGCCAAAGCCATAGGTCAGCTAGAGGCCAGTCATATGGACTGGGGCAATGGAGAGCCAATCCCTTAGTCTAGGGAGCGTTGGCCAGGTGCTACCTAGACGTCTGGGGTCCCTTCCGCCAAGCAGAGGCTCCTTACCAATTAACAAGCCAGTGTGTGTTTGCGAGTGTATGCAGTCTGGTAACAGGAAATGCAGGAAAGGAGTCTGTCTGGCTACCCAGCCCACATGACAGAGAACCGTGTGGGGGCCACAAGGGCACAGCTCACATGGTGGAAGTTTTGCAGAAGCGGTGGAAATTCATGCGATCAGCAGCAGCAGGAATGGCAGCAGAGTGACGGTGGTGCAGGTGGTGTCTGGCAGCGGCAGGAACGGAGCTGCTACAGTTATGACGGAGGAGCCACTGCGGTCGGGTGCGTGGCAGCGGATGTTAATTTACATGCCCGTTGACAGCCGATAGTGGCAGACTAAGTCCATGTGGAGTTGCAGTTGCAGCAGGCCACATGGCTTCGGTCTCACATGGTCACAGCAGCCCGAGCTGGCGGCTGCACGGGTCTTGAGGTCCCCAATGTCTTCATATTCCGGGTTTCGGCACCATTGTTGTTATTAAACTCGCAGCAGGTTGGAACAGAAGACGCCAGGGCAGAGGGTTCCACGAAGAGTTTATTTAGGGCAGAGGGGGGAGAGAGAGAGAGAGAGGCCGGCCATGACCACATGGAGGGGGTAAGGAAGGGAGCAGAGGGGCTGAGAGAACCTACAGGCGAGTGGGTCAAGGGGCAAGAGAGAGAGGAGGGGCCAGACAGCCTCTTTTATAATTGTGGCAGGGCTACCTGGCTTTTGCCAGGTAGCTGTGGGGAGGAGCATACCTAGCTGTTACCAGGCAACTGTGGAGCGGAGTTTGACAGAATGCTAACAGCTCACACTCAAAACACCCAGAGAGCAGTGAGTGAGGAAAAGACACGTGGTCTTCTGGTGCTGAGATTGGGATACATTGTCACACAGCATTATTGGGACAATAGCTGAAAAGAGTGGGAACAAGTTAAGGAAGTCTTCAAAGGTCACTCCTGTCCTAGCAAGGAGACGATTTGCATTTCATCGTGGACTTAGGGCTGATTCTAGAGCTGGCAGAGTGTGTGTGTGTGTGTGTGTGTGTGTGTGTGTGTGTGTGTGGTTGGGGGCACACATGCATGCTGTTAGTATGTATGTAAAGAGGCTAGAAGTGAACCTTGGATATCACCCCTCAAGAATGGTCCACCTTTTTTTTTTCTGAGGTGAGTGAGGCCTGAAGCTCACTCACCTGACTGATTTGATTGGCCCGAAAGCTTCAGAAACTTACCTGTTTCTACCTACCCACTACACCTAGGTTTTAAAAACATGGATTCTAGAGATCCAACTAAGGTCCTCATGCTTACAGGGAAGGCATTTTACCAACACTGCCTGCCCAGCCCTATGCTTTTGTTTGCTTGTTTGGGACAGGAATTTCACTAGCTCAAGCTGGCCTTGAATTAACTATGTGGCCAAGCCTGCTCTACGTCCTTAGACTGGGGTTATAGGCAAACACAACCATTCCTAGTTCATGCAATGCTAGGATCAAGCCCAGGCCTTCATGCATGGTAGGCAAGCTCTCCACCAACGGAGCTGCATCCCTGGTTTCAGGTGTGCTTAGAATGGAAATGAATTGGATAAGCCCATCAGTATCCCTGTGTTAAAAATTAGGTTGGTCAGGGTTCACAGTGCAGTCAAATGTCCTGTTCCTGAAGGTCCCCTAAGAGTCATTGTTCATCACGATCTGCCAGTTCATAGTCAAACTAAGAGTTCTTTGCCCGTGAAGCAGTCACTGTCAGTGCAAACATATGGACTTTTGAGATGTCATTCTAAATTATATGAAACTCCTATCTCTCAACTTTCTCCTAGAGAATGTTATAGACACTCTACAGAACCAGTAGTTGGTAGCTGGTACTGCAGTATTGCTGTGGTTGGCATGACCATGCTTCTGTTTGGAAAAAATGTGGATTTTGGCACTTTTGACTTGAAAAGCAGTGGAATGCTTTAAGTGAGCCTTAAATTCCAGGACAACCATGCTTAGGCAGTAAGGAGAAACCTAGTAATAGAATAAGGGGGAGGGGGAAGTTCCAGCCAGAGCAAGCAGGAGATCTCGGCAGCTTCAGCCACGAGGCTCTTGCTTTAGAGTTCAGAATAGAAGGTACTTCTGGGACAATTGATACTGGTTAGCTAGAGCTAAGAAATTAGGAGTGATTAAGGAGAGACCAGCATCTCTTGGGTGATATATTCTAGGTAGCATTTTCAGAGATCACAAAGAAGCTATGCTCCAGAGATAGCCAAGGTTGTATCTCATGCTGCAGCTGAACTTGGTAATGTGTAAGAATCACCCAGGTGGTCCTGGTTTTGAAGCCATGAGGTCATGGGGCTCTGCTGAGGCTTGGCACTGGAAGTATCCAGGAAGGTCATGGGTGAAGGTACAGCTTCTGCTGCAGTTGATGGCCCAAGTCTAAAGTTGAGGTTAGGCACCATGAAGAGAGCCAATAGAAGCTATTGGTGAGGCCTCGTTGCAGCAGAAGACTCCAGAGTATTGGAGATGCCAGTATCATGGGATGACCACCAAGGACTGCAAGAGTGGAATGTAGTCAGCAAGGGCCTAGAGTGCTCCAGATGACAGAGATGGAGAGGTGAAGCAAGGCCTTTGGTGGAGCCCTGAAGATCATGTGTGGACTCCTGACAATTGAACAAGAAGCTGTGATGTTGCAGTTGACTTGGAGACCCCAAGATGTTAAAAATGCCAGAGCCATGAGACACCTTCTGAGGAAAGCTGCTAATAGCAGTGGAATAGCCCAAGAGAAATAAGTTTGTTCCAATAAACAAAGATAAAAAAGAGTAGAAGATCTGAAAACCCCATCAAACATGGAGATGCAAAGTGTGGAGTTTGCCCAGCTGGTTTCCTGTCTTGCTTTGGGGATTACAATTAAGTGATTGGATGGATCTCAGAAGAGACTTTGAATTTGGACTCTTAATATTGTTTAGGCTGGTATATATTATAAGTAATTTGGAAGTTGAATTAAATGTATTTTTTAATATGCTATGGTTAGATATGGCCACCATAGACACATATGTTTGAATATAGGTACCAGGGAGTAGAATGGAGTGGTTTGAATACACTTGGCCCAGGGAGTGGACCTAATAGGAGCTATGGCCTTGTTGGAGTAGATGTGGCCTTGTTGGAGGTAGTGTGTCACTGTGGGGTGGGCAATGATATCCTCCTCCTAATCACACAGAAGCTAGTCTTCTCCTAATGGCCTTCTGAATAAGATGTACAACTCCCATTACCTGTACAATGCCCTCTTTGATGCTGCCATGCTCCCAGTTTGAGGATAATGGGTTGAACCTCTGAACCTGTAAGGGAGCCACAATTAAATTTTGTCATTTTAAGAGTTAAAAAAGAAATAGGTCACCCTACATCACAGCAGAAAGGCAAACTGAACCCCAAGAAAACTATCAAAAGGAGATGATTTTTAGAAAACTCACAACTCCCTGCTCCTGTGAAAGTCCCCGTGTCATCATTATTGTGCTAATGTCACAGAATAACCTAACTATACAAGTGCTTATCTCTACAGAAAAGCAATCCTGACCTTGGGCTTCTTCCAGAAGAACAACGGAAAGAAGATTTAAATCAAACAAAGCCTCTTAGGCACTCCAGTACCACCCTCCTCCCTTTTCAAAATTCTTTCAGGAAACTGCCTTCTGTCCACACAGGAAAAGGAATGTTCTCCTGTGTAATTCAACACTACAATAAACAATGAAGATTTTTTTTTTTTGCTCATTAAATTTGTTAAACAGTGCGATGAAGGATGCTTACTACACAGATAAGGCATCAGTGAGGGAAAGAATTATATCTTTTGAAATGTATTTATTTCTATTTTACCTGTATGGGTATTTTGCCTGCATATATGTGTATACACCACATGCATGCAGTACTCTCTGAGGCCAGAAAGGGGCGTCAGATCCCCTGGAACTGGAATGCCAGATGGTAGTGTTGGTGCTGAGGACCAAACCCAGGTCCTCTGCAAGAACAAGCATAGCTGTTAACAGCCATCTCTCCAGTCCCGAGATAAAGGATGGGAAAATGTGGGTCAAGCAACAGTTAGCCTTCTCTAACAGCAGGACCTTACCCAAGTTTCATCTTGAGACGCTAAGAATAATACATTTCTCAAGTTTGGTTGAAACTGAAAGTTGGTTGGTTATTTTCTTTTTCCCTTCCTAGGATTATTTCTGGGGAGCAATGAGATGATTACTGAGGGGTGTTACCTACGAACACAAGTGGACTTGCTCTAAGCCTTCCTTTGGATGGCTGTCAAAGGCCATCTTGTATGTGGTAACCTGGAACAGAGGACTTGGCTGAGCTCTGCTCAGTGTTCTGAGTCTATAGCCAGCTCTCTGTCTCTTTAAAAAACTTTATTTTATTTATGTTATGTGTGTGTGTGTTTGTATGAGTGTATTTGTGCATATGTGTGTGCAGCTGCCCATGGAGATGAGAAGGGAGTCCTGGATCCCTTAGAGATGGAGTCACAGGTCCCTGTGAGCCACATGGTACTGGGATCCACGCTCCTGTTCTCTGCAAGACCAACAAGCACTCTTAACTGCTGAGTCTTGTCTCCAGCCTCTGTGGCCATCTGGAGGGCTGTATCCCTGCTCTCTCTTACCTGGGACTCCCCTTTTGAGTGCATGGGGTAGATGGGTGTGGAGATCCCCTTACCATCTAGATATTTATAAATATGTAATAGCTCATTGCTGCTGTCTTGCCTGTACAATGGGGCTTCCCTTGCCAAGGTGTCTGCACTGACAGAGTTCAAATCCACTGGCACCCCACATCTGTGCACATCCTGGAATTTAATTGACAAGAATCACTCAGAGGACCTTATTTGTTAGTACTGTGGGATGGACACTTTCCCTCAGGTTTCACGTTCCCAGGGTCTGACTGAAGCTCATCACACAGCGCTTCTGGCTCGTTTTAGATATAACACATCAGAGGCCAGGTGCTTCTAATTTAGGTTCTCCATACTGGCTCTCCTTTCTCCATTATTGTTTTCCTCCCCAACCCCCTTTTCTGGGGACAGGAAGGAGCTGGGGTTGTATCTCAGTTGGTAGAGGGCTTTTCCCCGGCATTAACGAAGCCCTGGGTTTAGTCCTTAGTACCACGTGAACCAGGCATGATAGTCCTTGTCTAAAGATTCCGATTTGTGTTGAGGAGACAGGAGCATCAGGACTTCAAGGTCACCTTTAGCTACAGGACAAGTGTGAGGCCAGCCTCAGCTATACCTTGTCTCAGAAACAAACAGAATAAACCACTGGGCCAGAGAGATGACTCAGTGGTTAAGAGAACAGACTGGTCTTACAGAGGGCCAGGGTTTGAATCCTAGCACTCCCCACATTTCACAACTTCATGCTGCTTCAGCTCCAGGGGATTCAGACTCTTCTGTGGCCTCTGCAAGCACCTGAGTGCGCATGCACATATATCCACACAGATATGCCCATACATAAAGATAGATAAAAGAGATCTTTACAAGATCAAAAATAAACAAAAAAAACTGGGACAGGCACAAATGACTCAGGAGGAAAAGGCATTTGACACCAAGTCTGATGACCTGAGTTTGACCTCATGGCCCACATGGGGATAGAAGGAGATAACTAACATCCATTAGTTGTCCCCTGACCTCTACATGTGCACTATGGCACACACGCATGCCTGCTTTGCTCTCTCTCAATAATTAATCAGCTAATACAAATAAACAATAAAAGCAAAATCAAAATAACAACAACAAAAGTCAAAACCAAACTCAAGTAAACTAAAGACCAGAAACCTGAGACAGAGGGTTTATTGGTATGGGAAAGAGAGAGAAAAAGAAACCCATCAAACTTGGTTATTTCCCAAGGTCAAAGACGCATCTGCTTTGTCTGGTCTCTGCATCTCCCAGGCTCAGGTAGAGTCTGATTTGATGATTCCACTTACTTAGCACTTTTTCATGCATGTCAACACCAAGAAATGAGAATACTGGTCGTTCTGCAAAGAAATATGATGAGGGAAAATCACCTGACAGAAAGAGAACAGGCTGTTGGGAAAGGACAGCATGATGCTGAAACTGGAGGTAGGTTTGCGTTTGTGTGAGCAGGACTTCCAGACACATGAGCTAGGTATGTATGTATGTATGTATGTATGTATGTATGTATGTATGTATTTATGGTGCTTAAAACTGACTCTAGGGCTGAGAGATAGCTCAGGAAGTGCTTGCCTTGCAGACCAGAGGACCTGAGCTCAGTTCCCAGAACCTGCGTAAGGTGGCTGACTGCAGTGATGTGTGCTTGTAATCCCAGCACTGGGGAGGCAAGGGGAGGCATCAGCATGGGAGATAGCTCAATCTCCCACGCTGTCTGTGCAAGGCTGGGCATTGCCCAGGCCATCCCGCCATCCATGTGGGCTCAGTAGAAAGATGAGACTCTAATGCTTAAAGATTAATCAAAGGCTTATATATTTGATAATGATCAGTAACAAGATACCCATACAATAAGTGTAACCCAATACCCAACCTAGATATACCAACTACCTTTGGCTGCTACAGAATGTGAACATCCACCTCCATCTCCTCTCTCTCTCCTAGCTCCTCCTCTTCTTTTTCCTCTTCCTCTCCTAACTCCTCCCACCTTAGTTCCTCCTACACTTAGCTCCAGGCTAGTGAAAGACCCCAACTCAAAAAAAAAAAAAAGGGTGGATGGTTCCTGAGGAGTGACACCCAGGGTTGACCCCTGGCCTTCACTCGCAGATACATGTGTTTGTTTTATTTCCACTGCTGTGATAAAAAACCACTCTGACTAAAAGCAACTTAGGGGATTAAGGGTTGGCTTCTATTAGCTGGAAATTCCAGGTTGCAGTCCATTACTGTGAGGAAATGAAGGCGGCAGGAACTTGAGACAGCTGGTCACATCCACAGCCAAGAGCAGAGGGAATGGGTGCTTGCTTGCTTGTGCTCAGCTTGATTCCCTGTTCTTATAGTTCAGGATCCCTGCCTAGGGAATGGTGGTACCCACAGTGGTCTGGGTCTTCCCATATTTACTAACACATAAGATGACTCCCACTCCCACCCCAGATATGCCCACAGGGCAACCCAGTGTAGACAATCCCTTATTGAGACTATCTTCCAGACGATTCTATATTGGGTCAAGTTGATAAAGCTAAAGACGATACATGTGGACAGGCACTGCGCACACACTCTCACCCACACACCCACACACCCACACACATACACACACATACACACACACACACACACACACACACACACACCACACACACACATGCAACTTTGTATTTTGAGATTGGGTTTTAAAAAAAATGCTCCATTCAATCCCTGAGAGTGCAGATTATCAGGAAGGGAATCCCACATCACTTCCTTCTATGTTTGCTGTAACTGACCCGACTATGCCACCTTCTCTTAATACATGTCTCCTTTCTCCAGCCTTCGGCTTCTGTCTCTGCCTACTTTCCACTTGGTGCCATGTGTTGCTGTAGCTGGTAACATCCCTACCACCGCTCTGAATAACCATTGAACTTAACTTTGATTTGTATTGTTCTCGTTTCCCCATTTATTAGCAAGCATATTGGCACTGCCAGGATCGTATAATTATCTTCGTGTCTGCCAGATTAGGGCGTATGGTGTATTATTTCAGGAAGGCAGATAATGCTCCCGTTTGGGGCCGTATCTGGGCAGTCTGAACATGCTTTAGAAAGGGTTTCTGTATAAATTAATTTCCTCTCTCAACTGTGTAATGACAGTATATTAATTTTTTGCTCTTTGAGGCATGCAGACTTAACTTGGAGTGGATTTTATAATAGTCTCCCATGATACCACTGGCTTGGCAATTTGAATACCTTAGCCTGTAGTTTTTTTTTTTTTTTTTTTCTCCCAGAAAGAAAACTGACAATCTGGTGTGCCTCTCAGCTAAGGCAATGGTTAATCGAGAGTACTGTGCCTAAAGAGAAGGAAGTGGGTGGCAGATGCTTCCTGCTGCCAAGTCTAGAACCCAAGGCTTTTGAGGAGGGATACCCTCCTTCTCCCTAGGAGTGTTCCTATCCTCCTACCTCCATTTCTAGGGCTCTTCTTACCGAATCTAACTGGGAACCTGTAGTGGCATTCCTACCCCAATGAAGGAAACCCAGGGACACTTCCTGAAGATGCCTCTGTCTGAACAGAGTGCCCGTGGGCAATACATGCAGTGAGTGGCAATGGAATTTTCTTCTTTCCTTTGCTGAGTGCTGTTGCAAAAAGAAAAAGAAGTCATTTCCAAAGGTAACTGGCCCTACAGCAGTGACCTACTTTTTGCAGGATTTTTTTTTTTTTTTTAAGCTTTGCCCTTCAGTGAGGGAGAGGCAGGCCTCAGTTCATCTGGAATGGAGGCTGGTGGAGGGAACCTGTCGTGCCTTCTGCTTCCTGGCTGAACTGTTATTTCTACAGGATGCCCAGAGCAGGGTCCATAGAGGCAGGAGATTCCCAGACTCTGCTCTCATCAGTCACTCAGAGGACTTTGTCCTAACAGAGCTGGGCTGTGGCTCCAGATGTCCTGGTTCCATGGGTCTACACTTGGGTAGGACAAATGGTAATTTTATTAAGTTGTGCTAATTATTTATCTTGTTAACTATGATAAAATACTGGGGAAAAAGCCAACTTAAAGAAGGATGGGTTATTTTGACTTATAGTTTGAGGATATAAGCCATTGTGGTGGGGAAGGGATTGTGTCAGGAACTAGAGGCAGCTAGTTGCAGGGAATCCACAGTCAGGAAGCAGAAGGCTCAGGCCAAGGAATGGGGCCACCCACATTTAGAGTGCATCTTTCCACCTCATCAACATGCCCAGAGACTAGCATCTATGGAGTTGAACCATCACACAGGCTCCCAAGTTGGGAAGCAGCACATAATGGGTCAAGTCAGGTTGGTTGTCAATGTGGGTGGATTTAGAATCAACCACAAGGTGCATGCTAGAGCATACTTGTGGGGAGCTATCATGATCAGATTAAGCGACATGGGATGATCCACCTTGGATATGGGTAGAACTGTCTATCAGGCAGCCCAGATTAAAGGAGACAAAAGCTTCTTGCTTTTCCCTCTTCCATTTTACTCCTACCTTGTTGCTGCTATCACTGCTGAAGCCACTATTGTTGCTACACACCCTTTCACTGGCATCAGAACTCAGTTTCTTTGACCTTCTAACATAAACTGTAGGACAATCCTTCAGTCCTTCAGGAATCTGCCATGCCTTCAGCACCACATTGGGACTGCTGGGGAATCCAGCTCCATGGACTAAGTGTCTATGGGACCTCAGACTCTTCCAGTGTGAAGGCAGCCATTACTGGATTACCAGGCTGAAAGGTGTAAACCAATGTGTTAAATCCCCTTTAAAATTTATAGCCACTCCATCGTTCCGTTCCTCTAGAGAACCCCAACCAATACACAGCTCTTGTGAACCATTGCTATGGGTAGAAGTGAACTGACCCGACTCTGGATTTGAATCTCTCTGGTTCAGGTCCTGAGACTGAACTTTTAGATACTATGGCAACAAACACATGCACACAGATCCCTAAAGCCCTGCTTCATGTGGTTTCATTTGCATACACTTCAGTTAAATGCTCTCATGTTCACTGAGATTGCTTGTGACCTCTGACTCTGTGGGCTGAAGTTTCTTCATCAGAGAATTGGGAATAATAAAGCCTACCTGTTAGAACAGTTTCGAGGATTAAGGGAGACAATATTTGGAAAGTGCGTGGTGCAGTGCCTGGCCTGTAGTAAGCATAATATATGAATACAATTGTTATAACTATATTGTTTTTATTATTGAAGTAATACTTCTAGAACTATAAGAGTTTAGGCCCTGAAGGCACTTGAGAGATAATGCAGTTTGAGTTTGCCTGTGTGCTTTGTTCTCTCTCTTTGGGAAAGGGCACAGAGTCACATAGAAGTGGACTGGCAAAGTCTTGAGACAAGTTAACAAAAGATGTGGGACTCCTCTTGGCTTATCTTGCAGTTTAGCACTTTCCTTAAGCCCTCTGTTGATTACCTTGCTTTGAAAGATTTGCTTACCAATCAACTCTTACTTTTTTTTATCAAGGATGTTTTGATCTTGTGCATCTGATTTTAAGACCAGAGAGATGTGAAAAATATTACCACACAGCTCAGTTTGGTGTCTGGCTCTTGTCTCTCACCAGCCCCAAACTACTGGAACTGCTCTCAACCCTCACTTGGATGTTTCCATTCTGCAGGCTGCTCCTTCCCTCTTCAGCAAAGAAGTAGCCATTTTGTGTCTGTTTTCAACTTGGTGGCTGAGCTTGTATGGAGCCAACCCAGGGTGGTGAAGGGATGTGAAAAAGGAGACAGATTCCTCCCAAGAAACACAGGAGGTGAACCACTCCTCTTTTGGAGACTGGAAAAAGTTGAGTGCTCTCCAGCTGGAGTTAGAGGCAGCTGTGAGCCACTCGATGTGGATGCTGGGAACTGAAGTCAGGCTCGCTGCTTGAGTGGTACAGATTCTTAACCACAGAGGCATCTCTGTGACCCTTCACTCTTCCCCACCTTCAAGAAGGCTTACATAACTTACCGTTAGCCCCACCTTTCCGCTCCAGCTGCTTGGATATGTGTCCACGAACAGCTTTGCTGTATCCATTTGTCAAGCCTCTCCGGAATGCCACTTACTATTGGGTACTTACTATTGAAGAACCACGTGGACTTTTGCATAAATTAAGTGCTGTGTTGGCTTTATGCCATCCTTGGTTCTATTTGTTTTTCCTCTTTTCTGGCTACGTCTTGACCCTCTTGCAGGCTTCCCGGGTTGCTTATAAGTGACTACATTAGTTACTTTTTTCATCACTGCGGCTTAATACCCGACAAAAGCAACTTAGGGGAGGGAGGATTCATTTTCTCTCACAGTCCACCATGGTGGGGAAGCCGTAGCAGCAGGAGGGTGAGGCCCCGTCATACCGCATCTGATAAGTGTGAAGCCAAGTCACAGTGCATCCAGTCAGGAAGCCGAGAGAGATGAACGCTGGTACCCAGCTCTCCCCCATTTCCCCTTTCTACTCAGTTAGGGATCCCAGCCCACAGGATCCCACCCACTCTCAGGGGAGTCTTCTATCTTCAGTTAAACTTCTCTGAAAATTCTTTCATAGACACACTCGAGGTGTGTTTCCATGGTGACTCTAATCCAGTTGGGTTCATGGTGAAGGTTAGCCATTACAGTGCCTAATAAGTACCGAAGCTAAAGTGTTTAAAAACATTTTAATCATAAAGCCAATTTGGACTTCCAGAACATGTGACTGGATTTTTAAAGCCAAATATAGAGATTTTGTATTTTCTTTTCAAACCTTCCTACCATGGGACGTTTCATACCATGGGATATGGCTTTTTCCCATGGGAAATGACTCCATTGACAAAAGAATTTAGAACCAGTATAAGCTAGTTGTTGGACAGGCTTCAACAAGATGACATTTAGTGGGACAAGACAGGGACAAAGGCCGCACATTTTATGATTCTAATTATACAAAATGCTTGGAGTAGGCAAATCTATAGACATAAACAAAGCAAAACAACACCAAATAAACCATTAGCAGTAGCTGAAGGCTGCTCATAGGGATAGACATCAACTATACAAAGGGAGCACAAGAGGATGATGGGAATATCCCTAAACTGGAATGTGGTAATTGTTATACAACTCAGTAGATTTACTTAAAAAAAAAAAAAAACATTGAGCTGTAAATTGCAATCTTATTACATGAAAATCCATCTCAGAAAAACAAATAAATAAGATTATTAAAAACAAGAAGACAGTGTGAGTGAGCAAAAGAGAAAGAATGTGAATTATGGCTCTGTGACAGGATGCCTGACAGAGCACATAGAGGAAATGCTCATTTTGACTCATAGTTTCAGAGAGATTTCATTCCACTGTGATTGGGAAGGCAGGACAGCAGGAGATGTGTGATAGAGTGTTGGCACACAGTAGCAGAAGGACCCAGGGGCAGCTGTATCCTACCAAGGCCAGATGGTAGTGACCTCCATCTGACAGCCAGGCTGTGTCTCTGAAAGTCTTTACAACCTTGTAAACAGAACCACAGGCTAGAGGCTGAGGACAGAGCATGAGCTCGTGGAGGCTAAGTCAGGTTCAGACTGTAATATTCTACCTCTGGCTGCCAGAGACTCATGGCTAGCTCATAACTCAAAGTGCATTCAATTCAATTTCAAGAGTAGCCATAGGGTGACTGTGATCAAAACACCTCGAATGAAACTCCCAAAGAGCCAACAAAGAAAATAAGAGTCCCCTTAGCCTTAGCAGACCCAATACTGTTTGAAGGCCTGAAGCATCTTCTGAGACTCACAACAAACTCATAACTGGGAGCCTCTGTGAAAGCACAAAGGAAAGTTCTGTTTTCCAGTATATGGTAGCACCAAGTAAACTGCCCTTCCCAAATTGGGGGAGTGGAGAATGCCAAGAAAACACTGGAAAGCAAGTTTCCCAAACCCTATAGTTCCAGGTCCAGCTTATCAGTCAGATGGTCTCTTCCGGGTCCTACCAAACTTGGAAAGCCTTGACCCTCTGTTGCTGACATTTGCCATACATACATCCTCCTTTGAGGCCAGTTCTTCTGAGTATCCTTAGCTTTTCTTGGTATATATCCCATGATCCTGCACTCTCCTTTACAGCTTAAGCCTTATTTATACAGCTTCATACATAGTCCAATCTGATCTTCCTTCCATATAGGAGATATTGGAAATCGAACCCTGCCTGGCCTGCTGTATCTTGCCTGGCTTCATAGGTTTTTCTTTAGATCCTTGGTGCAAGTCCCCATAACCCCCCAAGTCCTGCATACCCATATAATAAGCACCACATAGATGATGCTGATGTCTGCTGCCAGCCCAGTGTTACACTGGGGCCTGCTGGACTTGAACCTCCAAACACCTGTGTGACTAAACCTAGAGAAATGCTTCTGAAAGTTGGCCATGTTCAGACAGGGCACACCGCAGCTCTAGCCTTTTTCTCTTTTTAAATGAGATATTTTCCGATGGGATAGCAGTTTTGCACCTTTGATCTTTTAGCGGATGCAGTCGTGTAACATGCCTCCCCTGTTAGTCTGGTGCGGAGCATACCATCTCGTTAATGGTGATACTCTTTGACAATTACAGCCACACTAGTTTTGTTCACAGCTTTAAAGGCCCGAATGCTCCCAAACTGTTCCAACACCATTGGGTTTCATGTTTTTCCTCTGCGACATTCTCACTGTCAACATGTCTGAAAGCAGCAAGTGACAACTGCACTGTCTCCTGAACACTCTGCTATCTTGAAGACAGCCCATTGCTTTTCAATTCATCCTCATTCAAACTTCCAGCACATCTGCTCAGGACTCAGAACATAGCCAGATTCTTTGCCAGGATGTAACATGGATGGCCTCAGATCCAATTCCCAGTAGAGTCATTGCTCCCATCTGAAAGCTCATGAGGACGACTTTTACTGCCTGTATGCCTTCTGGTCTCCTGAATCCCCACCAGAATGGTCTATCAGACTCTGATCACATTGTTTTGCAGATCAGAGCTTCATACTCTTCCAACACACCCTACAAATCAGTTTGAAAGGCCCAAGAACCCCAGAGTTGAATTTCTTGAAGGAACAACCATACAATCTTCTGTGTTAATTACCTTTCTTCCATGTTGCTGTGACAGAATACATGGTAGACTACCTCAAGGGATCAAAGGTTTATTTTGGCTCAAGGTCCCAGAGAGATTGCACTCCTTCTAATAGGGAAGGCATGGTGTGACAGTGTGTGGTGAGACTTGTTCAGATCACAGTGGAACAAGAGGCAGAGACAGCAGGCCAGAACCAGAGTGCAAGTGAGTCTTTGAGGCCTCCTCTTACCGACCAATGTCCATCAGCCAGGTGTCACCTCTTCAGGGCTGTACAGCCTTCTGAAGAGTGCCTGAAGCTTGGCCCTGTGTGATCACAGCATGCGTCTGGGGCAGAGGTACAGTTCAGATCTAAACCACAAGAGTCTGAGAGAGAGCGTGAGGCAGGCAGAGAACTGTGTGGCTCTTAAGCTGTCAGGAGGTTGTTGAAAAAATGTTGAAGCACAATGTCAAGCCACTTGGGGTGCTTAGTGCCTGAAGCCTAAAAGATCCTGACTAAGGAACATATGCTTAAAAACACACACTATTTAAAATACTTATGGGTTCTATATGATTGAGACTGACATCAGTCTCCAGGCTGTTCTCTGAAGGAACTGGTGGTGGCACGCTAGCAAGTTTTATGTAGCTCTAGCCCAGTGCCTGGCTGAAGTAACATTAGAGAGGGAAGAATTACTCTGTGTTTCAGGGTTTCAGTTTGTTGGTTCCTTGACCGCATGCATTTCCGCAGAGCATCATGGGAGCAGGAATATATGTGGACCTCCAAAAACCTGTCCCTTGTCATGTATTTCTTCCAACTTCTAAAGTTTCTGAAACTCCCAAAATAGCAGTGTCAGCTGGGACCAAGTGTTCAACATGTAAATCACATGCAAGTATGCACATGTGGGTGCATGTGTGTGTGTGCGCGCGCGCGCGCGCATGCGCGCATGCATGCGCGCACATATACATGCACATGGGCCTGTGAATGTATACATGTGTATATGTGTATAAGTATGTATATGCATGTGTATGTGTGAGTGTATATGTGTGTGTGAGTGTGGGGCTGTGAGAGGCAGTTGGGTACCTGGTCGAGCAGGCTTTGATCCTGGAGACCCTCAGGGACAGTAGGAGTTTGGCCTTGCTCCTGGGCCCTGGCTCCTTTCACATAGCTACAGCCCTCCACAGAGAGGTCTGTGGTCATGGGTCACGTAGCACAGATAGAGGGCGTGACTATAGGCTGCAGAACCTCAAGACAGATCTCCATGCTAATGAGATACCTAAAGGCCGAGGACATAGCCAATTAAGCATTCCTTCCAGATCCTCCTCCTTGCAAAAGGTATTTAACCTCAGGCCCTTCCTAAGAATACGGGGTATAGTTTCATCCATTTTCTGCCATGACAATAAATATCCTAAGACCATATCTTAAGACCATGGACTATCTCTCTTCTTTGGGGTCCGCTATGGGGAACTGTGGAGAAGGTCTTCAACTACAAAGCTGCAGTCTAATCTCCTGACAACAACCTCTCTACGCTTTCAGCCATGGAGGCCACTAATTCAAGCCAGCCAAGGCCCAGCCAAGTGAGTGCTGTGACCAAGAGTCTCATCCCCACTGGACTCAGCCAGAGCTCATCTTTTCCCCTCCCACCTTTGGCTGCAGGTTGATCCAGCCCATATGCCCCTGTCTCGGCCCTTCTGTGGCCTCTCAGTGGAGCCTGAGAGCCCAAGGGCCACTTTGGCCTGGGGACCCCAACTCAAGAGCTCTGGCCCCTGCAGGACCCCAGACTGTGTTCCTCCCACCCCTGGAGCGAAGTCCTGTGTTCTTACAGCCCCATGTCCACCCGGTGCTGGCGTGGAGTGAACAGTCAAATTCTCGCACCTCTGCCTCTCTGAGCCGTGGTCCTAACCCCTTGGAGGTGGCAGACATAGGACCCACAACAACTCACAGGACCCACACCTGAACGAATGCCACAGCCCAACATGTAAGTATGTATATGTGTATGTATGTATGTATGTATACACATGTGTGGATGTATACGTGTGTATATGAGTATGTATGTATGTGTATATATGTGTATTATGAGTGTGCATGTTTGAGTGTATATTGTGTAGATGTATCTGTGTGTATTTATGTGTGAGTGTGTATATGTGTATGTAATTATATATATGTGTGTGAATGTGTAAATGTATGTGTATGTATGAGTGTTGTATGTGTTTTGGAAAACATTTATGTATTTATTTATTTACTCTCTTGGACTTTGCATTGCATCCTTCCTTGTCACCTAATGCTACCCTCTCTTGGTCCCTCCTCTTTAAATTTTAGACATCTGATATTCAAACATCTTAATCAGATGAAATTAAGGGATACACCTGCTTTTCAGAAGGGGTTGGGGAGGTAATTTATTGAAATTCACTGTACAAAGGGTCAATTTGGAGGCTCTTGATCAACTCAACAGGTCTTCAATGGGGATAACGGATGCATGGAGTTCGAGTTTCAGTCTGATGGAGATGCCATCAGATATGGATGGTGCTGTTCACTGGCTGCCTAAAATTAGGAAATCTTGAGTCTTGGAGTGTGACAGGCTTGGGGTGTGTGTGCTTATCATATTCTCAGCTCTGAGGCTTGCATAAGTAAGGTTAAACCTACAGAGATCTTAGGAGGGTTCAGGACACCCAGTGAGTTCTCACAATAGCCATTATTATTCTATACTGATCACCATCCCTTCTGCACGGTGTGGCTTTTGATGTTCCTCTGCCTGATGGAGCCCCTTTGCTGTGTCTTAGTTTGGTGTTAGATTACCGTATTTTCTCTTTCTTTTCTTGCTTCGGTATCAAAGCACATATTTATCAAAGCCTACAGGAAGCTGCCAGAGTTTGCGTGCGTGCTCTCAAAAGGCTTCTTTTGAGTATCCACTCTGCTGAAGAGGCTTGCTTCCCTCTCGTGCTATCTGCAGAATGTCTGGCTCCAAGTCAGTTCCTTACCCAGAAATGGCTCTTCTAAGGTGGAACTCAGTCCCTTCCTGTCCCCCAGTCTGAGTTGAGCCCTTTGTCCTGTTTGTGTTTTCTGTAGTAGAGAAGCATTTTTGAGCGGTCTCCCTGTTGCTGCCTTTTCTTTTAGAATTGTTTCCTGATTGGTTTGAATGGAAGGTGTAATTTTCTCTTAGTTGGATCTAAACAATATTAACTATTTCATCAACTCTACCTCCACAGTTTGGGGGACTTTCATCTCCAAATTCCAGTTTCAAAATTGCCTCATATTCAAGTGCATTTACCTAGAGAGGCCAGGGATTGGGTTTTGATAGAATTGCTCTACCAAGCTATACATTCTCCATCTCTTGGGCATATAAGAGTTTTATCATTAAAATGATGTATTTGTCTATATTCTCATGCTGTGAACAAAATGCCTGACAAAGTTATCTATGAGACAGAGAGTTTACATTTGGTTCACACTTTAGAGCTAAGGCATGGTGGAAGAGATATGAGGTAATGAGTCTTATGGAGTCCTCATCAGAGAGGAGAGGGATGAAGTTGGGACTCATTAGACTTTTCTCTCCCCCTTTTATTCATCCCAGACTCTCCAGCCCATGGGATATTGCCCCCAATATTTAGAATGGCTCTTCTTTTTCTAGCCAGACTTCTCCAGAAATACCCTGACAGTCACACCCAGTGTGAATCCTAGATAATTCTGAATTGAGTCAAGTTGACAATGAAGATTAGCCATAAGACAGTTTTGCTTTCTCTAAGGTTCCTAAAGGAATTTTATTGCACTGTTTGTGAGTGTGTATGTGTGTACATGTGTGTGCATCTCTCTGTCTCTCTCTCTGTGTGTGTGTGTGTGTATGTATTCATGTCTCTGTATGTATATTATTCTAAAGTATCCACAGGAGATGGTGAGGCCACCATAGCAGAAGTAAATAGTGTATTCCTATTGCACACTGGTGATCAGAGCACACCAGACTTTGGAACGCAAACTGCTGGTCCTGCTGTTCAGCTCCCTGTGATGTTATTTGAAATTTTTAGAAAATGATTAACTCATTTTTAAATTAAAGAGAGAGCTACTAGGGTTTTTTTTTTTCACCCCCCAAAACATTTATTTCATTGAGGTATCATTAAGATAGGATTAAAAAAAATCATTCTTTTCACAGAACTTGTAAATATTGACAAATATGTGTACTTGTGCAATGCCACCACAGCCAAGACAAAGCATCCCCATGGCTGGGGCTTTGAATCCTGACTGCGTCCTCTGGTAGGGAAGGGTGGATCCAGCTCATCTTGGTTAGGGTTTCTATTGTGATAAAACACCATGACCAAAAGTAATCCTGAGAGAAAAGGGTTTATTTCAGCTGATAGCTTTGTATCATAGTCTAGCACTAAGGGAAGTCAGGGCAGGAAGTCAACCTGGAGGAAGGAAGAGATGCAGAAGCCATGGAAGAGTGCTGAATACTGGCTTATTTCCCAAGGCTAGCTTGGCCTTCTTCCTTACAGTCTATGACCATGAATCCAGGGATAGTGCCAGCCACTGTGGGATGGGCCCACCCATACCCATCAATCAAGAAAACACACCACAGGCTTTCTACAAGCCCATCTTCTGGAGGCATTTTCTCAGTTGAGAGTGCTGCTTTCTAAATACTTCTCTCTAGCTTGTGTCAAGTTGACATAAAACTAGCCGGAGAAATTGACCTTTTGTCAGCTTGATACAATAAACATTTTGCTTATTAATTCATAACCTTTCCTTTCTTGGTCATTCCAAAGAATTAATATTTATATTACCACAAGTAGAAAACATTCCAATTTTTAAAAGTCCAACTTTCTATAAAAATTCAAACACTCTGAAAGTTCAGTCTCTTTATAACATCTAAAAGTTTCTTTTAAAGTCTAAGCCTCCCTAAAATATCCAAAGTCTCTAAAATATTCAGTCTCTTTAAAACAGCCATAATCTTTCTAAAACTCTAAAGCTTCTGTAAAACTCCAAAATCTTTTTAAAAGTTCAGAGTCCCCAACCATGAGCTTCTGCAAAATAAAAAATAAGTTAAATATGTTCTAAGAACCAGGGCAAAGTCACAATCTTAACAGGACAAATCCAAATTCTATGAGTATAAATCACTCAGTGTCCAGTGTCTGAGATTCACTCACGTCTCCTAGGCTCCTCCAGAGGCCTTGGGCAACATCTCCAGCTCTGCCCTCTGTAACACACACAGTTTTTCTCCGAGGCTCAGGCCAGCTCCAGTCTACAGCTGCTGCCGTTCTTAATATTTGTTCTATGGCACTGGCATCTCCAAAACACTGGAGTCTCTGCAATCAAAAGTAAAATAAAAGATAAGAACAAACACCTTTGGGGTGGGGGGGTGAAAAGAGACTGTGTGTGCATGCCTGTGTGTGTGTGTCTGCATGCCTGTGTGTACATGCCTCTATGTGTGTGTGTGTCTGCATGCCTGTGTGTGCATGCCTCTATGGTATGTGTGTGTGTGTATGTGCTCATGCATTCATTACCCTGTGTGTGTGCATTCATTATTGTGTGTGTGCACCCTAAAGTGACTAAAAAGTATAGAAACTGAAAGGCTGAAATATGCTGTTTTTTTTTTAACTTGAGCCTAAAGTAAATTTGATGTTTTATTTATTTAATTTGAATCTTTTGTTTTATAGAAAACCAATTTTTTCAGTTTCAAACTGAGGCTATGGTTTCCAGAGAGGACCCTACAGAAGCAGTTTTGTGTCTGAGAGCGTTTGCTGGTAGAAGGGAACAGTTTTTCTTGTTAACACCATACAAAACTGGAGTCACCTGGGAGGGGGAAGCTCAGTGAGGAACGGCCTCCATCAGATTGGCCTGTGGGTGTGTCATAATGGCTAACGGATGTGGAAGGACCAAGTCCAATATGATAGGCACCAACACTAGGCAAGCTACATAAGAAAGCAAGCGAATGTGAGCCTGGAAGCAAGCCAGCAAAGAGTATTCCTCCACGGTCTTTGCTTCAGGTCCTGCTTCCAAGCTCCTGTTTGAGGACGTGCCTCAACTTTCCTCAGGGATGGAAGTGGCCTGAAAGTGCAGGCCAAGCAAACCCTTCCCTCCCCTAACTAACTTGCGTTTGGCCAGTGTTTTATCTCAGTGGCAGAAACTAAACAAGAATACATGATTCAAAGTGGTTTAATGGTTAAGTATAGTTAATTAACAGAGGCATGGCCTTAAATTGTTGGGGTTTTGTGTGTGTGTGTGTGTGTTAAGAACACACACTATCTTCCTTCTTTACATTAAAAAATGTGTCTATCTATGTGTCTGTGTTTGGATTTGTGCATGTGTGAACATAAGTGCCCACAGAAACCAGAAGATGGACTTGAATCCCATGAAGCTGGAGTTAGAGGCAGTGCTTGGAACTGAACTTGGGTCCTCTGCAAGAGCAGTACGCTCTCTTAACCCTTGAGCTATTTCTCCAGTTCCACTCTTTTCATTTTTGAAGACTATAAGGAGCAATTGTGGTCACCTTGAAATCTGTTTCTCTGTGTAAGTGTGGCTGTGATCTGCCTCTTCACCCAATCATCCCAGGTTCTGGTAATGACCATTCTACATTCTACTCCACATTGCCAACAAATAATGCTCTCATGCTGTTTCTTAACATTATTTTTTCATCTTCTGCTATACAGTTGGGGTTTCACCCCTTACTGTGCCTCTCTATAATTCTTTTTATATATCTCTATCACCTCTGTCTCCCCGGTCATAATTTTTATTTTGAGTAAGCTACTATCTGCATTGTTCCAGTTTAGAAATACCTTTCACCAATTAAATAAGTAATATTTTAAAATTGTGTTTTAATGGAACTTAGTTTTTCCTGTAGTTTGTAGTCACCTTTGTTTTCCTTTTGATCAGCCCTCTTTAAACTTTCCCCAATTCATCCACCCCAAATGCTCTTATTGATCCCTCAAGAATAATTACCTTTGACTTTTTTTTATTATTTGTTTTAATTATTTTTGAGACAGGGTCTCACTCTATATCCCTGCATGTCTTTGGTTAGGTGGGTATTGTCCTGCCTCGGCTTCCTGAGTGATTGGATGATATGTGTGAGAGGCCATGCCCTGTGAAGGATTGCTTTTTTAAGTGACCAAACACATTGCACATGTCTGCTCTGTTTTTCCTCTCTGGAATCTTCATCACAGTCTTTGTATCTCCCCTTCTAGTCTGAAGTGGTTGATCTCTAGGCTTCCATACAGTCATCACCCGAATCTTTGATTTATCTCCCTCCCATGGGTTCTGTCTAGTCTCTCTTCTGTTGCATCTTCCTGATCCCACGCCCTCCTCTTTCTTCTGTGGGAACATATTATTTAGTAGCTTCCTGAAAGAAGGGCGCAGAGACAGGTCATTTATTTGAAAATTTCATGTCTGTAAGTGTCTTTGTTTTCTTTTTGTATTTGATGGATGGTTAGACTTTGTGTAGAATTCAAGATTAGGATGAATCAGAAATCCAAAACCATCGCTGCAATCTCTTTCCATCTCGACTCGCTGTTCCTGCTCCCCACGTTGACATATTTCCTTTCTCTGAAAGCTTTCAGAGTCTTTATTTATTCCACATATGCTGATTTCTCATGATGACATGCCCACGGTCAGGTCTCTTACTTGTCAGATGGCTAGACAACTCATGTCTCCAGTCCCGTGTTGCTTTCTCTTACTGCGACTTCAGGGATTTTCTCATTCATTTTTCTCTGTTTTCTCCTGCATTTCTTATTAACTGGATATTTAATTTAATCAGCTGATCACCTAACTTTATTCTATTTCCCTTTTTCTATATGGTGCTTTTTAAAAGTATTCTATTTTCTGGATAAGTTTGATTGTAGTTTCTGGGTAAGTTCTTAGCATTTCTTCTGTGATATTTCCATCAAACCCTTTTTTAAAGACTGGTGAGATGTATCAGTGGGTAAAAATCCTTGCAGCACAAGCGTGGTGTCCCAAGTTTGAGTCCTGTTGAGGTTATGGAAAGCAGACTGGAAGATTCCTCCCACCCCCTGTGTGTGTGTGTGTGTGTGGTGTGTGTGTGTGTATATTTCTTGTCCCTGGTACACTTCATGTGGAGATGGTGAGGAATTTTTCTTAGGGGATATCATGTATAAATGTTTATTCTGTCTGTGCTGTTTAGCTTGCTCAGAGAATAGAACCTTCACAACATTCCTACAGCTCAGTAGGTGGCTTTTTACCTGAATGAGTTGGGGTTTTCTACAGGAGCAGAATCCAATAGAATGAACATATACATAAAGAGATGGAGTGGTTTATGTGTTAGGAACTGTGTAGCCCAGTAACAGCTGTCTTCATGTTTGAGAGGATGAGGACCTAGTAGATGATCAGTCACAAGGTGTCAGCAGTCCTGATCGGGTGCTGAAGGCCTGGGTTCTGATGACAGTCAAGGACGGATCGCAGGAACAGTAAGCTAGATGCTCAACAGCAAGGATCAAAGGCAGCAAGATACACTGACTGAGGCTTTATATCTGGGCCACTGGAAGGGGTGTGCACTCTGTGGAAGAAGAGATTTCTTCTCCGAGTCGATCCTTTCTGGGAGTGCCTTCACAAACCCACCTAAAGCCTGGCTCTTGCTTGATTCCTGATGCAGTCAAACTGACAATTAACATCCTGTTCCATGGCACAGTTCTATTCCAACTCCATCCTTTTGGTATAACCTCTTCTGCTCTGTTGTCTGGGAGTTAACTTAAGCTATTTTTTTCTTTACTCACTGGGATTTCAGGGAAGCTATACAAGAAAGGAGAGAGGGCCACAGAAGGCAGAACTTACCCCTTTCCCCAGACTCTGAACTGCCAGGATTCTGTAGCGTTCCCAACCTTGCACTGATGGAGTTCAGTTCCTAATGTCCTCACCTCAGGCCATCCTGAGCCTGTTGTGCATGTTTTAATGGGGAAAAGTGAAGGAGTCCATGTGGAAAGAGCTGAGGGGGGTGATGGGAAGTGTGAGCTGAGGAGGGTGATGGGAGGTGTGAGCTGAGGGATGATGGGAGGTGTGAGCTCAGGGGGTGATGGGAGGTGTGAGCTCAGGGGATGATGGGAGGTGTGAGCTGGGGGGGATGGGAGGTGTGAGCTGAGGGGATGATGGGAGGTGTGAGCTCAGGGGATGATGGGAGGTGTGAGCTGGGGGGGATGGGAGGTGTGAGCTGAGGGGATGATGGGAGGTGTGAGCTCAGGGGATGATGTGAGGTGTGAGCTGGAGGGGATGGGAGATGTGAGCTCAGGGAAGTGTTCAGACCTCTCAAGAACTGAGTGCCAGTTCTTAGCATTGGAACTTTCATATTTAATCAGGATTCAAAGACTGTGGAAGTGTACACGGAGCAGTGCCACAAGGAAGCAGAGCAGCGCTGCATGCTCTGCGGTTGTAGAAGCCGTGAGACCTGTCCAAGAGTCCACCAGGCAGATGTATGTCTATTCTCACCCTTTGTGGACTCAATGGACAGATCTCATTGAAGTTTTCTTGACCTTTGTGCTTTCTAAATCTACTTACGATAGGATAGTGACTGTTAGGATAGTGTTCTTATGAAGGACATTCTTACGCTTACCTGAGGGAGGCACGATCCTGGCAGATGTTTTGATGTGTAATGAGGAGGGAATGGTGTTTACTTCTCTGGGAAGTTTTGAGTATAATTCTCCATCTTGCCAACTGCCCTTGCTATAGAGCCCGGATGCTGGAGAAACCAGAGGAGCCTGTATGATCATGTGATCATGGTCGGAGCAGTGAAGGGAGTTCCTCCATTGGATGAGTATGGAGATTCCAAAATGCCCTGTTACAGAGAATAGCCACTATATTTGTGGCATGCCTACTGCATGCCTGGTACAGAGCTAAGGATTTTAAATCCATTAGGAATTATGTTTATTTTGAAGGCAGAACCATGTCATGAAGGCAGGTAGTTCTCTCAAGATGTGCTGTGGATCACATTAGGGCTATCTCTTATGCCAGGGTCTGCTTTACTCTGTATGTGTGTCTGTATGGTATATATTGTATGTATGTGTTAAATATATATGGTATGTAATAGATACATGATATGTATGGTGTGTGTTTGTGTGTGTATGGAGTGAGTATATAATGTATGTTATATGTAAATATTCTGTCTGTATATATGGTATACAGGTGTGTGTATATATGTATATGTGTAGTATGTGTGTTATGTGTGTATGGTGTGTGTGGTATGTATGTATATGATATATGGCTGTGTATATTATGTGTATTATTTGTGGGTATGCTATGTAGGTGTGTTTGTGTGTATGTGTGTGTCTCAGTGTGTTTCATAACATTTCATGTGTTTCTCTTTTCTAGAAGGCTACATTCAGATGGCTGGGCCTCATTTAGCCAAGGATGGTCTTGAATCAGACAAGAGCACACGAAGGGTTTACTTTCGCTTCATCCTGGGACAACCAAAGGCTAAAGTCATAACCCTCCTGACTTCCCGCTTCTCTCTCAAGGTGGAAGGAGGTCTGCAGCTTCTGTGGCTGTCCCTGTCTGTGTCTGTCCTTGCCCTGGCCACATCTCAGCTTCCCTGGCTCCTGCAGCTGGGGTGAAGAGCACAGGAGAAACAAATTCAGTGCCCACTGTTCTAACTCTGACTTGTGGCTACACATACCATGCATGTATAAATACACTTGTAACACATACCTGTAAATACATATGCACACATGTCACACACAATTATAAGTACACATATTACATACACCTGTAATCAAATACACAAACCACATATACATCGGTATACATGTACACACACATACACACAACACACACACACACACACACACACACACACACACACACACACTCATACATACACTACATCAAACTCAGCAGTACTCATGGTCTTTGTACCCTGGTCCATTTTCTTCTCACTGAGATCTTGGTTCAAATGATACCATCTTAGAAAACTCTCAGCTGCTCACTCTATACTGCGCAACACCCCCTGTCTTATGATTTAAATATAGAATATATCACTGTGTAGTGCTGTCCACCTGGCACTTATTAGCACATGGAATCACCACATCCGTCACCAAAACCTGATGATTGTCCCTCCTTCATGTCAAGATCACTGAACACTGCTGTGGCAAACCGTGCATTGCCTGTTATAGAACAGTTACTAGTTGATTGGTTGGTTCTTGCTAATAGTGTGCCGTTCTATGTGATTGGGTCCAGGGGTGCTTGGCCATACTCATCTGTGTGGAGATGAGAAGCACAGACTGATAAACCTCTGCTTTGTTAGTTAAGTTCCTTGTGAGAGACAGCAGACAGTTCTTGGCAGAGCCCATGAGGAAGTGCATGTTACAGCATGCACACTTGTCGTCTCCTAGGTTACTTGTGTTTACCAACATCATTGTTCCATTCACCAAGTATTTACGTGATAGCTCCCTCCCTCAGGGAATTTTGGGGAGAGTTATCAGGAGGCCTGGATAGTCTTAGGATTCACTGAGGCTGGGGCAGTGGGATGACTACCTGTAAGTGCCGAGGAAGGAAGGGGGAAGCAGAGTAATAAACACAGGTAATTGAAATCACATTGTCAAGCCAGCCACAGCCCATGAAGGAACAGCCTGTTGCTTTTGTTTAGAAAGCCTGGGCCATGAACCCATGATCGCTGACCTGGTGTGCTGGTGCCTTGCATGGCAACAATCTCTGCACCAGGAAGCACAGGCAGGAAGACAAGGAGTTCAAGGTCATTTTTTGGCTACAAGGCCCTGGAAAAAACCAAGCCAAATCAAAACGAGACTATGTCCAGAAAGGAAGGACACTAAGGGTCCATGTGGAGACAATGGATCAGCAAGTGAAGAGGAAGTGAGTTCCTGAGAACCTAGGTCATGGTTCCCTGTTTGCAGGCACAGCCAGGTATTCATTCCTCCTGCAGGGTCGGCTTGCTCCTCCGGGGTCTCGCTTGGTTCTCGCTCTGGTTAAAGGTTCCTCTGGCTAGTGTGATTTCTCCAAAGGATTGGTGTAGGGAGCTACTTTCTAGTCCGGGAAGTTTCCCTGACCCAGTTCCTCAGCCTCCTTACTTGCTTTGGCTGGTGTTTGGCCTCCAGTGGAAGAGCAGAAGTGGAATTGGGAACAGAGAGGATGTGGAGTCTGTGGCTACGCAAAGGTTGAAGGATGAATGGCTGGGACATTGGGCAGGGTGTTGGGAGAAAGAGGAAGTGCCGATGATTCATTCCAGTAACAACTCAGGGGAGCTTGGATGAGGAGATTTATGTCCTGTGGTGTTTGGTATAAGGTTGGCAGCATGTTCCCTTTGATTTGGAAGGTTGGCTGAGGGCAAGGTGACTCCGAGAACATTTGGTGCCTTTTTCACTCTTTGTTCCTTTGCTCCAGCTTCAAGGGGTTCGATCAGATTAGTTTCATGGGCTTCCTGTGGTTGGAGACACGTAGCTAATTCTTGATCAGTGAGCCAATATGCAAAGTAACATGGCTGTATTCTGACCTGGAACATTCATTTAATTTTTAAAATTAAACCGAGTGTGTTTCTGTGTTGTGTAATCCAGCATTTGAGAGGTGGAGTGAAGAAGGATCAAACACCCTGGGTTATCCTTGGTACATAGTGACTTAGAGACCAGCTTGGGTTACCTGAGACTCTGCCTCAACAAGTAAATAATTTTATCAGCACATATTCATAGCAGAAAGCAGTGTTTCATTATGACATTTCCAAAAATGTCTTTAACGTGCTTGGATCTAATCCACCCCATTACCTTTTTTTTTTTTTCCCCTTGTAAATCAAGATGTACATAGCCCTTTTTTGTCCCCTTAGGTCCCTTCCTCTTCCTAAATAGTCTTTCTTCTGCTTTCATGCTTTTTAAAAGAAAAATCTAGACTTTTTTGCATTTGGGAGGAAACATACAACATCTACCTTTCTGAGTCTGGCTTACTTCTGCCAATGTTCCATCCATGTGGATGACGTCACTTCAAGCTTCTCCGTGCTGAATAAGACTCGAATGTGTCTGCCTTCCGCATTTTCTTTATCCGTATATCCATGGGGAATGTAGACTCTACTTCTCTGTCTTCACTGTTGTGGGAAAATGCAGCGGCAAACACAGATGTGCAGATACCCCTGTGATGGGCTCTCTGGGAGTGTAACTACATAGCAAGATGGGGAAGGGCTGGACCACATGACTGATCTGCATAGAGGCTGCCCTAGGTAAAGGTCTCATCTGCCATGCATAAGGTTCCCCTACACATCCTGCTTCTGAATCTCCCCAGCATTTGTTGTTTATTTATTTTTGTGATAACCAGTCTGACGGGGTAAGACCCACTCGGTACATCTTGATTTACATTTTCCTAGTAGCTAAAGATGTTGAGCTTATTTCTTTCTTTCTTTTTTTTTTAATCATTGATGGGTTATTTATATTTCTTCTCGGATGTGTCTGTTCTGCTCATTTGCCCATTTATTTAGTGAGTGCTTTGACTTTTTTGTATTAAAGCTTATTAATTAATTAACTAATTAGTTTTGATTCTGAAATTTAATCCCTCCCTGGATGAATAGATGCAGAGGTTTGTGCACCCCATAGGCCGGCTCTTCCCTCTGTTGTTTTTGCAGTGCATAGGCTTTTGACTTTCTCATTTCACACAATCCTATTTTTCTTTTTAAAAAAGAATTTCATGTTTATTTTATAGAAGTGTGAGTGTTTTTGCCTTCATGCTTGTACGTGCACCACAAGCATGCAGTACCCGTGGGGATCCCCTGGAACTGGAGTGACAGACCACTGTGAGCCTGTGGATTCTGAGTATTAAACTTGGGTTCCCTATGGGGCCCAGTGCTGTAACTGCTGAGCCATCTCCCAGCTCCAGATCTCTCATTTCAATCCTTGGTTGTATTTCCTGGGCTATTGGAATCTTTGCTGAAGTCTTCACCTGTGTCTACATCTCCTATGCTCTGCTGATGTATTCATCCAGTAGTTTCAAAATTTTGGGTCTTACATGAAGGTCTTTGATCCATGTTGAGTTGATTTTTTTTTTTTCTTTTGTACAGGCAGAGAGATGCACATTTAGTTTTATTCTTCATTCCCAGCACCATTTAAAGAGTCTATCTTTCCTTTGGTGTAAGTCCTGAGCACCTTTATTGAGAATCAGGTGGCTCCTTTCTCCTGTCCTGTCCTGTCCTGTCCTGTCCTGTCCTATCCTACCTTAAATGCCCTAGCTGGTTTACATGTCTGTTTGGGGGCCATTAGAATACTAGTTTTGTTACTACAGCTCTGTCTTATCCTTTGACATTGAGTTGGAGCATTGAAGTGCTACTTTTGATTTATGTTTCCCTGATGGCTACGGATCTAGAACCACCTTTTCTCCACTTTCATTGGCACCCAGAAACACTGGAGCGGCTGGCCATTCTGTCAACCTTGATCTTGAGGTAAGGGACAGCACTTCCATCTGACCAGCCAGCATTTGGTGGGGAGCATGAACGTCCAGTTTGGTTGCAACTGACTAAGATGTGGGGATAATCTGTTTTCAAGCAGCATCTAACCCATGCATCATCGTCAGATGCATTGTAAACAGGGTGACTTCATTTTCTAGGGGAGAAACTGGCTTTTGGGGTGGGAAAACAAATATCAAAAATGAGTATCCAGTATTCTGATATCACGAGGAAAGGGAGAAGAGGGAAGTGGCTGGGCACCATCAAAGGGCACAGCTTTTCACAGTATGAGAAGCAAGTGCTACAAGCACATCAGACACCGTAAAGTCCGTAGTGAGCATATGGAATGTGTCGATGCTGAAGAGAGCTGGTTGTCAAGGCTCTTCCCACAAGAACAGTTAAGTCTGTGAGGTACTATCTATGTGATGTCATTTGATTCAATTATCCCAGGATGGATGCATATATAGAAATACTATGTTGCACCCCATAAATGGACATACTTTATAATCTGTCAACTACAAATGAATAGATTAAACATTTCACATGGTTGAATTAAAGAGAAAACATCTGAAAGGGACTCCCCAGGGATGGTTGTGAGGAACGGGCTGAGAAGCAGGGGTCTAATCATCTAATTGACGCCAACCCAGGTAACTTTGTGGCACAAGATCTGATTTTTCTATATGTCACTTCCTCTTCTGTGTCTTTCCTTAGGTGTCACTTAGAGGACATTTTTGGTTACACAGTGCAAAAATGAATATATGTCTGAGACTTTTTGAGGACAAGTTTATTCTACTTTTTTTTTTTTTTCAGTTATTTTATTTTTTAGACCTGATCTTGCTACATAGCCCTGGCTGCCCTGAAAGTCACTCTGTCACTCAGGTTGGCTTGGGACTTGCTGCAATCCCCTGCCTCTCCCTTACAGAAGCTAAGTTTATGGGCGTGTGCCACCAGGCTCTCAGTCTGCGCTCAAGTTTTCTGTTTCTTTGTCCCTCATGAGTCCTTCCTAGTTTTCCATGCATGCTTTTTATTGTGGTTGGGAAATGGGCTCCGATGGCCTAGGGCCTCCCTGGTCTTTTGACTTCTCTTGAATATAGAGTTCATGACACTGTTCTGATGATGTTCTGTAGGGATGAGGAAGGAGGATAAGACTGTGGGGTGCATGTCTAGAGATTTGTCTTGCTTTGGGGAGCTGTAAAGAGGAGCCCTTGCTGAACTATAAATGTTTGGCTTAAAGTTTGAAGGGAGTCACAGATAAATTTCTAGTTCTTTAGACCTGACTCAAAGAACGAATGGGTGTCTGGTTTACTTGCCCTGTCTCAGTCTCTGTCTATCTCTGTATCTGTCTCTGTCAATCCCTTCCTTCCTCCCTCCCTGCCTCCCCGCCTCCCCGCCTCCCTGCCTCCCCCCTCCCCCTCCCCCTTTCCCCCCTCCCTCCCTCCCTCCCTTCCTCCCTTCCTTCTTTCCTTCCTTCCTAGACTGGGTCTCATTCTGTAGCCCAGGCTGGCCTAGAACTTGTGGCTATTCTTCTGCTTCCATGTCCTGAGTGCTGGGATCACAAATGTGAACTATCACACTTGCTTCGACAGGTTGTTTATTTTGTTTTGAGATTTGGTCTCATACTGTCTAGGCTGGCCTTGAACTCATACTGCTGCTGAAAGGGATCCTGAACTTGTATTTCTGCAGCCTTCACCTCCTGTGTGCTGGGATTACACAGGAATGTGCCACTATGGCAGCTTTATGCAGTGCTGGGATTGAACACCAGACTTCATGTACCTCAGGCAGATAGTCATTCTATCCAACCCCTCAGAAGAATGCTTTAAGCCAGGTGGTGGTGGCGCACACCTTTAATCCCAGCACTTGGGAGGCAGAGGCAGGCGGATTTCTGAGTTCGAGGCCAGCCTGTTCTACAGAGTGAGTTCCTGAACAGCCAGGGCTACACAGAGAAACCCTGTCTCGAAAAACCAGAAAAAAAAAAAAAAAAAAAAAAAAAAAGAAGGATGCTTTAAATTGGAGGCGACAATGCTAGACACTTAGTAGGTGTACATGGATGGAGGAGGCAGGCGTTCACGTGATATTCGTGTCTCTGGATGAACTCTACCACCACCGTGAGAATTTGTCTCCCACGAGACACCTACAGGATGCTACAGTTGAGTCTGGTGAGAGGAAGCCCTTGTCTCCACCTTCTCACAGCCCAGTGAGAAGCAGCAGCAGTTGGGGGAAGTGTTCTGGAGATGGGCTGGTACTCAACAGGACAGAGCTGATGGCAAGGCCCTTCAAGAGGTCAAAGGGCCTAGCCAGGGTGTGGGGCTAAAGAGGAGTCCTCCTGTCAATCCCAGGGATGCTTAGAGGTTTGAATGGACACCTGGCATGTGACTGCTCAGCAAATGCTTATTACATGGAAATAGGCATACTTGTCACCATGGGGACTGCAGGTTGAACACCTACATTGGCAAGATGTCCTACTTGAGGGCTAGGGCTGGACTGGAGGTGGGGACAGGGCAGGCTGTCCTCTATTCCTTTTCTTCCTGCTCCTAGTAAATATGGTTTTTTTGAGACAAGATCACACTCTAGCCCAGGCTGGCCTAGAACTCAAAGAAATCCCTCTGCCTCAGCCTCTCAAGTGCTGAGATTGTAGGCAAGTACCATCACACCCAGACTTTTAAAAGTCTGATGTTGAATGCTTAACTCTAACAGTCCCCATAGGTATTCTTCAACTAAAGGGGGAGGGTGCTTCTCTTGAAACAGCTCTTCATTTGCTATTCTGGAATTTTCCACTTCCATCAGGTTTTGGGGAGCAGTCAAGGCTTGCCTGAAGGCTTTTAGAATTACAGACTCACTGTGTCTGAATCTGCATTTTACCAAATCCTGGGGTGATTCATACACACGGTAGAGTTTGCAAGGCCAGCTGCAGGGGTCTATAATGAAAATGCCTGACTTCTTCCAGGTCACAAAACTGGAAGAGAAAGGACAGACTGTATAAATAAGGAACGTCGGGTGTCTCAGAGCCAGAAAAAGAAAGTACTGCAAAGTAGAGCGGAGGATGTCCTGTGGGCCTTCACCATCTGTTGAGCCAGTCATGGCGGCCCTCCCTGGGGAGGAACGTTCCCCCCTGGGACATGCTGTTCATCTTCTTGATGACAAGTGGATCCACCTATGGGAGACCTGCTCTTTACTGGATTTGTAAATCCACCGCTGAACAGCTGTTATTTTCTCAAAGGCCAAAGGGCAACTTAATATTCAAGATCACTCTCTGTGTTGGATAATTTTATGTCAGCTTCACACTGGCTAGAGTCAGCTGAGAAGTGAGAACCCCAACAGAGAAAATGCCTCCATAAGATTGAGGTGCACACAAGCCTATAGGGCATTTTCTTAATTGGTGATTGCTGGGGCAGGGCCCAGCCTATTGTAGGGTCATCTCTGGGCTGGTGGTACTGGGTTCTGTAAGAGAGCAGGCTGAGCAAGCTATGGAGGGAAAGCTAGTAAGTAGCACTCCTCCATGACCTCTGTGTTAGTTCTTTTCTCCAGGTCCCTGCCCAGTTTGAGTTCCTGTCCTGACTTCCTTCAGTGATAGAGTACGGTTGTGAAAACATAAGCCAATACCCTTCCTTCTCAGTTTACTTTTGGTCATGGTGCATCATCGTAGCAATAGTAACCCAAACTAAGACAGAAGCTGGTCCCAGGATAGTGAGGTTCTGCTGACAGACCTGACCATATTTTGGGGAGGATCGTGGAAAGACTTTGGAACCTTGGGCTGGAAAAGCCAGTGAGTGTTGAGAGCTCTGTAGGAGCTTTGAAGACCAGAGAGCTGAGAGCAATGCATGGTGGAGGCCTGGCTTGAGAAGTTTCAGAGGGCAGCCAAGGCTCTGCCAGGCCTTTATGTGAAGACTCTGTGGTTCTGGGCAGCTGAAGAATCAGCTGTGATTAACACGACACTAGAACCAATAAAATAAAACTTTTGCTATGCTGAGATAGTGGATGCTGGTCAGCTGGGACTGAGTGATCGGCTGTGATTAAGAAGTGGTTCCTGAGAGGTGGCACACAGGAGCTCCTGAGAGGTGGCCTGGGTTGTACCTTGTGCTGCCAGTTGAACTTTGTACTGTGTAAGAGTCTCCCAGGTGGTATTGGTTTTGATGGCATGAAGGGGTCATGGAGAGCCGCTGCGGCTTGGCACTGTGAGAGGTGAGGTGAGACGAGACGAGGCCATTGGTGAAGGTGCAGCCTTACTAGCAATTGAATCTCCAGGACTGAAGGGACCATGAGGAGAAGTTGAGGCTTGTCATCATGAAAAGAGCTCAGGAGAGGCTATTGGTGAAAGTGCAGCCCAGTTGCAGCACAAGAGCCCAGCATTTTGGAGATACCAGTGCCATGGGATGAGCACCAAGAACAGCTGCAACAGTGGAGTGGAGCTGGCCAGAATCTAGAAGACAGCCTGTGTGTGCTGCAGAGGGCAGAGCCGGAGAAGTGTCCTTGGAGACACCCAAAGGATTGTGAGTGAATCCCAGATATTAGATATTGAATTATTCACGTTGTTGGAGCTTGGTTTTGCTTTGTTCAGATTGTGACTGTGACCTGGTTCTTCCCTCTTGAAGAAAGTATTTAGCTTTTTAAAAGTTTTATAGTAGCCCACAGTTGAGAGACTTTTTTTTTTTTTTTTAAATAAATCTGGATTTTTAAAAGAGACTGGATTCTCACAGAGACTGAACTTTTAAAGTTTGAGTGAACTTTTAAGCATATAATGCTTTATTTGTGATATTTATTAATCTAAGCTCTTAGGGATGAATCAAAAAAAAAAAGAAAGAAAGAAAGAAAAGGTTATGTCTTTAAAAATGTTGCATGTCAAGTTGACAAGGGGTCAGTTGTGTTGACTCATTTTATGTCAACTTGACATAGACTATAGCCATCTCAGAGAAGGGAAACATCTCAGCCTATCTCCCTAAGATTGGGCTGTAGGCAAGGCTGTAAAACACTTTTTAAATTAGTGACTGATGGCCGGGCAGGGGTGGTGCACACCTTTAATCCCAGCACTTGGGAGGCAGAAGCAGGCAGATTTCTGAGTTCAAGGCCAGCCTGGTCTACAGAGTGAGTTCCAGGACAGCCCGGACTATACAGAGAAACCCTGTCTCGAAAAACAAAACAGAACAACAACAACAAAAAAATTAGTGATTGATGGGAGAGAGCCCAGCCCATTATGGGGGGTCATCCTTGGACTGGTAGCCCTGGGTTCTATAGGAAAGTAGACTGCTCAAGCCATGGAGGGCAAGCCAATGAGCACCAGTGGGAACCCTAATCAGTACATAGTACCAGCATGAACACCTGTGCTCAGGTCCTCATAAAATAGTGAGCATAGTGGTGCAAATCTGTCACCCTCATGCCTGGGGAGAGGGGGAGAGGGTCACAGAGGTCCCTGGCCAGCCAGCCTAGCTGCAACAGTGAGCTCCAGGTTCAGAGAGACCCTGTTCAAAACATAAGTGAGATCTGACAGTGGAAGACCCAGTCTTAACCTCTGGCTGCCATAGGCCCATGTGAATATATAAAAACATGGACATGTGCACACGCAGAACCCCTAAATGCCAGGCATGATGGTGGCTCATATCTGTCATCTCAACACTCAGAAATCTGAGGCAGGAGAATCACTGCAAGGTCCTGGCCTAGCCTACATAGTGAAATCTTATGTTAAAACAAACAAACATAAAACAACAACAAGATCCTCCCTCTGAAAAAACCCACCCCGCCCAAATTCAATCTAAAACACCTATGGATGGAGATGATGGGGATGGAGATGACAGGTACCCTTGTGCACCAAAATGAAGTCCCAAATGATATGTTGATGAGGTGGAGAGGGGAGGAGTAAGGAGGAGAGAAGGTGCAGAGGTGCTTGGGGCTGGGGGCGGGCCTCAGGGGAGGAGCTACTACACCACTCTGCCTGTCACTGGCTCTAGGGTTAGGTCAGAAGTAACCAGATTGTTTATTGAGGTCACTGTTATCTGGGGCTGCATCGCACAAGTCCTGTTGACACTTCATCTGGACTGGAGATGTGAGGAAGAAGGTTCTATTTACTGGGGTAGAGCCTCAACCACTTTCAGGGCAATGAGCCTGGGAACGCAGCCGCCAGGGCCAATTGTGTCTTTGTTTTTGCATCGTGTTTTCATTTCTGTATGAGGGGAAGGAAGAATGCTCAAAGCAACAGTGAGGGAAAAGGGTGGGGCCTGGCTGCCTGAGAGAAAGGTCTTGAGATGCTTCGTGGTAAAGCTGATTAGACCTCACAGACATCACGTGAACACTGTGTTGAATCCACGGAGGCATCAAAAGAAAGAAATCTGGTCATGTTGCAACATGACTTGAGCAAGGAATTTGAAAGCAAGTCTCTCGTGCTTGGTGGACAGGATAGGACCATGAGGACTGAAGCCTACTGCTGTCGGAGTTTTGTCCCTTTGATCAACTCGAGCTAGGATATTGATCAATGATCCTCGTCTACCTAAACGTCTCATTGAAGATTGAAGACACAGAAGTAGCAGAAAAATCCATCAAAGAGCAGCTAAGGCAAGATGGACAGGGTTGTTTCTCAGCGATAGACATCCGAGGATAGGGATGAAGGGTTGGCTCAGAAGCTCCGTCTTCACCATGTGGATTTCCCATCATGCTTTGTTGCCTCTTGCTAATAGCATGCCTGTCATTATTCTAGGCATCACATCGGTGTTTATAGTGTTTCTTTTTTTCTTTTTTTTTTTTTTTTTGGTTTTTCGAGACAAAGGTTTCTCTGTGTAGGCCTGGCTGTCCTGGAACTCACTCTGTAGACCAGGCCTGCCTCGAACTCAGAAATCCGCCTGCCTCTGCCTCCCAAGTGCTGGGATTAAAGGCGTGCGCCACCACTGCCCGGCTATAGTGTGTTTTCTAGGTTACCCTTGCTGCTGCTTTTTCAAATGAGAGCAAACTGTCCCTCTTATTTATTTTGAGACAGGGCCTCAAGGATGACCTTGAATTTATAAAGACCCACCAGCCTCTGCCTCCTGACTGCTGGAATTAAAGGCGTACACCATCATGCCTGGCCCTCATTCCTTCTGGTAGGTAATCTTATTATGTGTTCCTGGCCCTTGTGGACTACAAAGGAAGGTGGGGAAATGGGTTTCTGAATAACTTTTAGACTTTACAATGAAACAGGAACAAGGAATCCCAATGTTGGGCAAGACAATTGTGGAAAGAACTGACCAGTGATGGCTTTGCCCGTTGGCTGGAGTGGCTAGGTCTGAAGAATTGAAGACAAGGAGCTAAGCAAAGCAAAAAGCTACTGCATTGGATTGAATGGTACTGCGGGAGGGGTGAGAGGGGAGATTTTTAGGGCCTGAGATGGATTAGATGTGGGGTAAAGGAGAAGAAGCTTCCAGATTAATACTTTTCTTGCCTTAACAGTTGAAGTTTGCTAAGGGACGGTCCTGCTTCCCAGAAGCAGTAGGCAGCTGGACTTATGGCCTTAGGCTCTGCCAAAGGCTGCCTGAATGAGGTCCCACCCAGTCCCAGCCCCACAGGGGTGGGACTCAAGAGGTGACTCAGAGAGAAGGCAGGTCACCAGGCCTGGGGCTGTGCCTTAAGAACCAATGTGAGTGGTTGAGGCAGAAAGAAAGAGAGCTTGGGGCAGGAGGAAAGTTGGGGAAGGGCACTTAGATTAGGGAGAAGGGACAAGGATGTCAGGGGCCCATGGGCTGCAGGGTGAAGCACTTGGCCTGTCCGAGGATGAAGTCTTTACCTGTACTCATTTACTGTAGACACATGGCCCTAAAATTGGACCTGTTTAATGAATTCTGTTGGATAGTCCCCATTCTCAGCATTTAAATAACGTGAGTTGAACCTTTGACCCAGCTCACTTTATAAACTACTCAACACTAATGCTTTTTGGTGGTCATTTATTTCTTCCTCTGTGAGCCAGTGGCCCAGATAGAAAACCTCAGAGGTTTGCCTTTTCAAAGCTCCTTGGGGTTGGGGCTGCCCAGACTCTAACCAGAGGAGCTGAGCCGCCTGTTCCCTCCTGCAGCTCCCTCACGGGATGGGGGCCAGGGTGACCTATATTGACTCCAATTTGCCTTGCATTTCAAAGCAGATTAGGGGACTCTTTGAACATGCTCTGGGCAGTCAGGTGTCCTTGCCAGCACCCCAGGAAACCACATGAGACCCAAATAGTGGCTAGTTTGATTGAAATAGTGTTTTCTGGAATTCCAGCCCGGAGTTACTTTCTGGCTGAAAACAAAATCACTTTGCCAAGGGAATGACTGCGAATTTCAAGGAGGATCCCCAGAGCTCACTGAAGAGGACCCCTAAAACTTACTGAGGAGGACCCCAAAACTGAGGCGGACTCTTCAGTACTGAATCCTAACAGATGAGGAGATGAGACTTGCAGGAGAGGTGTGTGTTTAATTGGGTCATTTTCCCCAGGCAGCTAAGTAAGTTTTCATTCTGAATACATACATCTAAACCCCCCACCCCCAAACTCTTGGCTGTTCAAGCTGTTGAGATAACCTGAGTTAAGTAAGAAAATCTCAAATTGGATGTGGTGGTATATACCTGCTACCCCAGTGCTTGGGAGGTAGACACAGGAGGATTAGAACTTCAAGGTCATCCTTGGCTGCATAGTAAATTTGAGGTCAGAATAAACTACATATGAGACCTGCCTCAAAAAAAATTCTCATTCTCCATATAAAAAGTATGTATACAATTATACTGATTTGTGATATTTAATGTTGTCTATTATGTTGTGTTATAATATAGATGTTTTGTGATATGTGGTATATAATTTAATATAACATAAAATGTGTTTTGTATCATACATACATCTAATGGTTTACTCTTTGCAGTGCTGGAGATAGACCTGCTAAGCAAGGCCTATACCACTGAGCTAACCTCCACCCACATTTTTAGTTAAATGTCTGTGGCCAGATATCAGATAATGTAGAAGTTGCATCCTAAGGCATTTCATACATGCACATAATACACACGCACACATATCCATACAATCTCACATGCACACCCTCACATATGCACTCAGACACCTACACACACACACATATATCCATATACTCTCACACCTATACAGATACATACCTTCACATATGTGTGCAGACATGTGCACACACACATGCACACATGTATATATTCATACACTCTCACATGCACACCCTCACATATGCACTCAGACACCTACACACACACACATATCCATATACTCTCACACCTATACAGATACATACCTTCACATATGTGTGCACGAGCCGCGCGCGCGCGCACACACACACACACACACACACACACACACACACATACACACTCCTGCAACTTAGGAATTTACCTCTCATCTCTGACCCTTGTTAAGTCTTGCTGCCTCCTGTGGCATTTTCCCCTTCCTCCCAGGCCCTCCTCATCTTCTCTGGCACACTCTCTTCCCTCTGCAGCCCATGGCCATCTCCTCTTCCTTATTCATTGAATTGTCATCAGGTACAGTGACACCAGGAAGGGACCTATGCCTCTGAGCTGTCCTCCTAGGTGAGACAGCCATACTGGAACTTGTGTCAGGGACAGAAGTGAATGGAAATGCTTACACGAAGGAAGGGCTTCCCTCTCCAATCAGAAACTGTGCAAACAAGCAAAGAGCCACAAAAAAGGACTGGAGAAAAGTGGGCATAAAGCCTTTCTTAATATTCCTAACACCAACATCATGAGATTATGATGCTTGAAAGACTGACCCGGGGGTGGGCATTTAGTTCAGTCCTCAGCCTCCAGGGGAAGTGAGACTTCAATTATTTGAGACAGATGGCTGGCTGCGTCTAATTTTAGATGGCCTCCAGGAACAGGCCGCAGCTTCCCTCTGTGACCAGTCTTAGTCCTTAATAATCGGGGTGGCGATGGCAGCGCTTTACTCTGAGATGTCAGAGGCCATTACTGTCACCTAAATACAGAACCTGAGGGCAGGTCCAGCGCACTGTGCATCTGGTGTTGTGTCCGCTTAATCCTCTTCTCTGCTTCTCTACATACCACTTTATACTGCAGCAGTACAGAGGCTCTTCTGCCGAGCAGCCCACCCAAGCAATTTAAAACCAGCTTCCTATCTTACTGCTATTGGGGTGTGTGTGTGTACATGTGTATGTACTCATGCATAAACATGGAGGTCAGAGGTCAACACTGGTGTCCTCTTTCACTCTCTACCTTGTTTGAGACATGTCTTTCATTGAACCTGGAACATTCCAGTTGTATTGGTTAGCCAGTGAGCCCTAGGGACCTTCGGGTTCCTGACCCCTCAGACACTCCGGGGATTAGAACTCAGATCCTCATGCTTGCGTAGTGAATGATTTACTCACTGAGCCTTCTCCAAGGCCCATAACACTTTGTTTGGTTGGTTTTAGTGGATAAGAGAACAGCTCACCTCTCTGTTCTTAGACAACTTTGAATGGTGATTTATTTCTGATCTGCCTAATGTCAGCTCCTAACGATCGAGGTTGTCTATTTAAGCATGGCTCTGTTTACTAAAACTGGAGATGTTACAGACATAAAAAGGTATTTGAAGCTGCCATGTTGGTAGCTCAAGAAATTCATTTGTAGGACTTCCTCCCAGCACAGATTCATATACTTGGAATCTTTAAATATATACATTAGTAATATATATTAATAATATATAACCACTTGATATCAATTACCTTGTTTTCAATTTTCTTAAAAATGTAACATCATATATAAAGGGTTATGTCTTTTCCTTAGAACGATTATATAATTATATATATATATCAGTCTATGAGATTTTATTATTGATTTCTCCATTATTGACACAACCATTTTCTTCTGGTGGAGAATTTAAATCATTTCCAATTAGAAAAAAAAAGAATGAAAGAAAGAAACTGAAAATAGAATGACCATCTGAGTCAGCTATGCCATTCTCAGGCTGAGACCCACAGACCTCAAGTGCGACCACTGAGACACTTGCAGAGATGTGCTTCAGCTGCAGAGTCCTGGTGGCCCAGGGTGGGAGCAGCCAGTATCCATGTTCAGATGGAGGATGAGGAAAGTTCAACAGAGACCTACAGGGTGTAACAGAGACCTACAGGGTGTACTTAGCCACAATGAAAACTGAACCTGGGACACGTGGATGGAAGGGACTGGAAATTAGTGTCAGAAAGATGAATATCATGTGTTTTCTCTCACATGTGAACCCTAGGTTTCAGTGTTTCTGCACATACATGAGTATATGAAGGGTTCGGGTTAAGAAACCAGAGGGAACTGTGAGAAGGTTAAGGAAGAGTTGGGGAAGGGAAAGGAGAGGAAAAGGAGGATAACAGAACTTAGGTGACATTAAAGTAGAAGGGGACTAGAGTGGGAGGAGGGGGACTAGAGTGGGAGGAGGAGGGACTAGAGTGGGAGGAGGGGGACTAGAGTGGGAGGAGGGGGACTAGAGTGGGAGGAGGAGGGACTAGCAGCAGAGGGCAGAGAGGTAGGGAGGGGAATGGGAAGGAGGATCCTTCCCCATGGCTGGCTCCTCTTGCTGCTGGTGTGTTCCCGTTGGCTTGCCTGCCCAGTAGAGCACTCCATGAGGTGTTCGTGCATCTGTTGGGATCAGTAGAGCTGTTTAAAAAGCTGTCCTTGTCAATCCCTGGCATTGTGGGGGTATGTGCCAAGGCTGTGCTGTGCCCTCAGTGGTCATTTTAGAAGTATTGGCCACGGGCTGATGGAGAAGCAGGTCCAGGTTCTGCCTTCAGTGGGGATAGTAGCTTCCTTAGAGACAGAAAATAAGTTTTAAACGAGGAGAAAGAGTTTGACATACTTTTATTCTGGCCTAGATAGAGAAAAGTAAAATTTCTGTATTGAGAAATACTGAGAGAAATGGGAAAGGCCAGGGAAGCTTTCGATAGGGGCAGCCTTCAAACGAAGCCATCAGAAATGCTGAGCCTGGAGGCAAATCTGAAGGGAGCGGGGAAGGTCCTTCCCAGGTGGGGCTGGAGGAAAGGCAGCTCTTTAGCATCCACAAGGAGACAGTCCATGTGACAGCACAAGGACACATTCAGAGAGAGATGGATCAGAGAGGGATCAAGCCAAAAGAGTCTGAAAGTTGTGTGAGAGATGAAGAGCTCATAAGGACTGCATTGAAAAATGTGTGCATGAGTTGTCCGTCAGTCTTGCACCACTGAGGTAATGCCTGCTGTACCCTACTTATAAGTAAAGGAATTTATTTTGGCTCATTGTTCTAGAGCAGTGGTTCTCAACTTTCCTAATGACCCTTTAATTCCGTTCCTTATGTTGTGGAGACTCCCAACCATAAACTTTTCCTTCTATAAGCCACTGTGGGCACAGTGGTTTATCACAATAGAAAAGTAAGTAAAACACTCCTAGTCCCCTGCAAGGTCCTCTTTCTAGTGACATAAGGACTTTGATATAAGGCCCACCTTCAGAGGTCCAATAACTTCCCACACTGTCAACATGGGCACTTATCTTAACAACTGGGCAGTTCAATGGTCTATACTGTGTCAATGAATATGCCAGTCTCAGGAGAGCATCTCCATAGTTCTGAGAAATGATGGATGGAGAAGGAGAGAAATCCAAGGAACAGGGAGGAAAGTTCAAGGACGCCAGAGTGACGTTTCTCTCATGTCTTGTCAAAACACCTTTGTATTTGTAAAAATCTGTCATGGGGCTGGATAGATGGTGTTGCAGTTAAAAGCATGTGCTACTTTTTCAGAAGACCCACACCTTTTTCTTAGAACCCACGCGGGGCAGCTCACAACAGCCTGTAACTCCATCTCCAGGGAACCCAATCCCCTCTTCTGGTCCCCAAAAGACAACTGTCTCACATGCTTATACACATAATTTTTTAGGTTAAAAAAAATTAGGGGCTCTCAACTTTCATATTAATTAATTAATTAACTAATTCTTTTTGCACGTATTTGTGGCGTGCATGCATGTGTATATGCATGCTTACATGTATGTGGGTTGCATCCATGTTTGAGGCTGTACATGAATGTATGTGCACTTGTGGAGGCCCAAGGCTGACATCAAGAGTCTCCCTTGATTACTTTTTACCTTATTCACTGAGGCAGGGTCTCCCAATTGAAAGAGAACCCACTGCTAGTTTAGCTAGCCAACTTGCTCCAGGTATCCCTTGCGATTATCCTCCAAGTGTGGGGACTACAGATGACCCACGACATCTACCTTACATTCACATGTGTGCTGAGGATCTGAACGTGTGTCCTTGTGCTTACACAACAAGCACCTCACCTGCTGATCCATCTCTCAGCCTGTCCATCTTGTGTCTTTGAGACAGGAATGCTCATTTTTGTGTGGAACTTACTGACTTGGTTAGAATGGCTGGCCAGTGAGCCTCAGGGAACTTCCTGTTCTGCCTCCTCAGCACTAGGATTACAAATATGCTAGACCACATCTGAATTTTCCTCATGGGTCTGGGAACTGAACTCAGTTCTCAGGCTTGTTCAGAATGGCCTTATTAATGGGTCCATCTCCACAACCCCCAATTATACTTTTAGGGTGAGTTTGTCTGCCCTTCCATGCCTTATTGACTCTGCAAACATCTGTCCATCGAGACGATGTCCTTGTGACTCTTAATTAAGAGGTGAAAGTCACCCTAACTGCCAAGGAGAGATTCTTCCAGGGCTAAATCAGCCCTCAAGACAGTGCCCTCTGGAGAGCTGAGCCAGGGCAATGAGGTCTTTGCTGTTCCTCTCAAGACATTCAGAATTCTTTAGAAGTTGCTGTTGAGGTCATAATACATTTGTCCAAATTGAAAAGACATGGTTACAATTCCTAAGGTCATATTTTTAAGTTGAGTGGATGTAGAAATTAGATTTTTATGAATGAGTTATTTCCATGCCATTGTATTCTCTAGGTGGTTGAACATTTGTATTTTGATTTGATTAAGCAGTCTACCATAACACAAGCTGTAATAGGCATCTTGCCTGAGCAACTTCACATACTTAGAACTTCAAAGGTTGCTTTTATTCTTCTAAGACTTATGTTATTTTTACTGTAGTATTAAGAAAACCATGAAAGCTTTTTGAAGCTTACCGGGTTCAATTTTCATTGTTGTTATGTGGTTTTCCTGTTGTAGATCTGTTGGAGAGCTACAGCTGTGAGAGAAGTGTTGAGTACTTATGCATCTAAAGAAAGATGTTGAACCATCTCTCAGCTCTGTGTAAATGGAGTTTCATAAATTGTTCTAGAAAGCTGGCCCAGTAGTACAGCTATAACTTCAGAACTCAAGAGACTAAGGCACGAGGATTTCAAGTTTAAGGCTAGACCTGTCTCAAAAAATAAAAAAGAGCTGAAGAGATGACTCACTGGATCCCCAGAACCCACATAAAATGCCAGGTGTGTGGGGGGGCCTGGTTATGATCTTAGCCTCAGGAGGTAGAGCCAAGGGATTCCCTGAGCAAGCTGGCTAGTGAGACTAACTGTATCAGTGAGCTCTGAGTTTGATTGAGAGACCTGTCTCAGTGAATAAGGTAGAAGAATGATTATGATTCCTGACATCAACCTTGACCCCCATGAAAATGGGGAAAAAAAACCCCAAATACCCTTCCTACCAAAAGAGTACCCCACAATTATATAGTCTGTCACTCACCTGTATTAGCTATTGAGATAGCAGGAGGGAGTGGAATATTTTCTTATTCTTTCTGTTGCTGTGATAAAGTACTAGGACAAAAGCAACTTAAAGGTGGAAGGGTTCACAGTTGGATCACAGTTGGAGGTTACAGTAAGTTATTCCAGGGAAGTCAAAGCTTCACAGAGTGAGGCAGCTGGTTACATTGTATCCAAAGTCAAGAAGCAGAGGTCAATGAATGCTTGTGCTCAGCTCACTTGTTCCTTCTTATCCAGGATTTCAGCCTAGGGAATCGTATTGCCCACAGTAGGCTATGTCTTCCCTTCTCAATGAACACAATCCACTCAGAAGCATTCCCAGAGGCCCATCTCCCTAGAGGTGGTTCTGAATCTCATCAAACTGATAGCTGAGACCAACCATCACAGGCATTTAACTAATAAAAAAAAATCTCTTTGTAGAGAACTGTAGAAGCACAGAATTTCCCACACTCTATCTTGAATCAAGTCAGGGAGCTGTCAGGTGGAACACAGAGAACAAAGCTTTGTTGAAGGGCACAAGTGTATTCCACAAGGGACTGGGCTGCATCTAGAAATAGTGAAAGCCAAGGAGGTAGTTCCCAGAGGCCAGAGAATTGACAGGGTGACAGCAGAGTTAGGGACATTTTTCAGTTGTAGAAACAAAGTCTTTGCTGCAAGACCATTGGGATTGTGCTGAATTTGAATTTAAACTCTGCTTGATATAACATAGACCTTGACTGTTCCCCAAAAGGCCCATAGGTACTATTTCAAGATAGTTGAAGCCTTAGAATCTGGGACTTAGTAGAAAGCTGGGTCAACGCATAACTTTTGTTATAGGTAGAGTTGTTAACTTGACACCTAAAGCCATAAGAGGAAGAGGAACCTTAACTGAAGACTCACACAGATCTGATTGGTCTGTGGGCATGCCTGTGAGGCATTTTCTTAATGGCTGATTGGATGTAGGATGTTCAAGCCCACTATGGGCGTGCCACCCCTGAACAGTGGTTCTGGCATGTATGAGAGAAAAGTAAGTAAGCCATAGAGAGTAAGCCAGGAAGCAGCAATCCTTCTGGTCACTGTTTTAACTCCCGCCTCCAAGTTCTTGCCTGAATTCTTGCCCTGGTTTTCCTCATGATGGAGTATCACCTGTGTGTTAAAATAAACCCTTTCCTCCCCGGATTGGTTTTGCTCATGGATTTTATCACAGCAATAGAAAACAAACCAGGATACCCTTGAAGTGGATATTACGACTCCAGCTATCTCCTTCTTTCCCTTTGCTTCTTGGCCATCAAGAGATGAACAGATGGCTCCACCACACGCTTCTCCATGCCGTATTGTGCCACCACAGGGCCAAGCAACAGGACCAAGTGACCGTGGGCACAGGTAAGCATTCACTCCTTCCAATCTGTGCACCTCAAGTGTTCCTCAGATACTCTAGGAAGCTGATTAATACACTGTCCCTCTGAACTGTGCTTGTACCAATGAGGAGGGTAAGAGGCAAGAGTCTGTAGTGTGTGGGGGGTAGTGCTCCAACTGGGGAAGCCCCTCCTAAAAGGACTAAGAGGTATCTGCCCCACACAGAAAGCACAGAGCAAGACTGACTTCAGTCAGGGAAGATTTTACCTTCTTTCCCTGGCGCCAGTCTGAGTGAAGATGGGGTGGGGTCGACAAGGAAGTTAAAAAAACAAGACATTGTCTCCCCGTGTTCTCTCTACCACTTTGCTTCCCACTGTTCACTGCAGCTTCTAAGCCCAGATCAGACAGAAAGTTTTAAATTAAATGAGATTAAAGTTTTGATTCAGATGTTATTGAACATTTTAATACCTCCAAATGCGACTGTTATTTAGTTTTAATACTTTTTGGTGGCTGAAAAGGCCACAGGATCTGCTTCAAATACCAAATGAAAGACAGAGGTGTTAAAAAAAAAAGAAGGGATTTTAATATTTTACTCTACTTGCTTTGGGTTGTTACGTATACTCATTATGGAGGAGGAAGCGTCTTTGTGCATAGGCCCTTATTTTATGTTGGGAAATTTCCTTAGAACTAACGGCCAGACGTGAAGTAATTAGTCAGATGTTAAACATATGATTATGGTTTTAGATAACAACACTAGCAACAACCCATGGAGACCTCTTAGACTGACATCACAGATGCCTCCCCACCACGTTAGTAGGGTCTCAGGTAGCTGAAGGTGACCCGGAACTCTATATGCAGCCAAGGATGACCCTGATATTCTGATTCTTTTTATCTCTGCCTCCTGAGTGCTAGGATTACGGCTGTGTACTACCGTGCTCAATCATACCGCGCTGCATGGCCAAAAATTCCCCCTCTCTTTCCCTGTGTCTCCTTTTCCTCTTGGGACTCGGAAGTCCCACCTCTACCTTTCACCCAGCTATTGGCTCCCAGCCTTCTTTACTGACGAATCAAGATCTAATTAGGGAACTAGACCTTAGTATCAGCCCTCCCCTTATCACCCTCCTTCCCTCCCTCTTCTGTCTGTCTTCTCACTAAAGCAGGCACATGTGGAAGCACCAGAAGTTGACATTGGGTGCCTTCACCAAGGATTCTTTACCTTATGTTTTGAGACACAGTGTCTCACGGAAGCTGGAGCTCACTGGGCTAGACAGGCCATCAAGCAAACCCACAGAATCTACATATTTGCATGTGAGCTCGCATGGGTGTGTGTGCTATGAGGCCTTTCATAGATCCTAGTACAAGCTGGCAACATTTTCCTGAACCTCTGGCTTATTTTCTTTATAAACTACCCAGCCTAAAGTATTTTGTTATAGTAATGAAAGTTGGACTAAGATAGAAAGTTAATGCTGATATGTGGAAACCTTTCTGTAACTCTTTCAGGAAGTGTGGGAATGACTTTGAGATGAGGTAATTGGCAAAAGTTGGAAGAATGTGAAGGAACAGGTTAGAAAATGCTAGGTCGCAGCATACGGAGCTGTGTGAGTGATTGAGATAAGGGTACTTTCCTCAATACATCCTCAGAAGATGAGGAATACTAGGAAATTCCTGTCAGGGTACTGAGTGTCCTCTGGAGACAAATAGTGGCCCATCCGACCAGCTGTAAAGAATCCAGTCTTGCCGTGCCCTGAGGTTTATCTACGGTTAAATCAGAAAAGGATTGTGGAGGATATTAGATGGGGGAATTTCTAAACAGCAAATATTGATGGCCTTTAGTGAGAGTCTTAGCAAGACTAGAGGATTAGTTCTATCTGCATTGCTTGGACAAAAACACCTAACAAAAGCAACCTGGAGGAGGAAGGCTTATTTCTCCTCATGACTGGAGGACACTGTCATTGCTTAGAAGCCACTGCAGTGGCCTTTTCCTATTGAGTCTAAGATGCTACCAACTACTTTCAGGATAGCTCTCTCTTCCCCGTTAATCTTTTCTGGAAATGCCCTACAATGCAACCCCGAAGTATGTTTTCACATCTATCCTAAGTGTATTGACATTGCCGGTGGATATGTTAACTGTCACATTCAGATGGAGAGAAGGCAAACAGAACAGATAGATTAGGGAGGGAGGGAAAAGGATGGAGTAGTCAAGAAGTGGCCTTATGCTGGAAAGATCAAGGTTGTATCAAAGAAAGCCACCTACTAAAAAGGACAGCGAGAAGCCTAGAGGATTTCTCTGATGTCCAGAGGACTGTCTTTCTCAGCACAGGTCCAGAAGCCTTGAATACAGACGTGTCAGGACCAGCCATGGCAGCGGCCCAGGCTACCTCTGGTTCTGCTCCCCATGGTGAGGCGTTTTGTGGTAGTTCCTTGCTTCCGGGTGTGGGTTCTGCAGGATCAGCATAGCTCATATAGCGGCAGACCTCCGTGTTACCCATGTGATGTTCCTTCGTCATGCACAGGCTACGCAGAGTAGTGATGGCTTCCATTGAGTCTGTAGCGGTTGGAGATCAGCCCTAGGAGTGGAGCTGCCTGCCACAGAGAGCCCTAAATGGAGGGACATACAGTGTAGTGGAAGTCAGGATCCCAGATAAGAGAAGTCAGCAGCTTGTAATGTCCAACGAGGAAAGCCAGACACACAAAAGAGCAGCAAGGGCCTTGAGAGACCCTCCCTGAAGTATTCATAGAGTGTGGTGCTGGGGTATGGGGGAGCAGGGGTAGAGCTGATGGCTCAGTTGGTAGTGTCTACTGCTCAAGGGTGAGGACCCATGAAAGAGCTGTACACATCTATACCCTTAGTGCTGGAAGGGTGGAGACTGTCAGACCCCTGGAGCTCACTGGCAAACCAGCCTAGATTAATCTGAGTTCCAGGTTCAGTGAGAGACCATACCTCTAAAGATAAAGTGGAGAGCGGCAGGATGGGTCAGAGGTAAATGCAGTTGCCACCAAGCCTGAGTTTGGTCCTTAGAGCCCACAAGCTGGAAGGAAAGAACTGCCATTGGAAAAGTGTCTGCAGATCTCAACGTGTACACGGTGACCTCAGGAAGTGGAAGGAGAGGCTATGTTTCTACACTGGGAGACTCGATACTAATAAGATATCAATACTCACCTCATTGATCTGTGGCTTTAGTGCAAAACCTCAATCAAATTTATATTATTTTTTTTTCCTTAGCAATTGATAGGATGGTTCTAAAATGTGTGTCTAAGTACAAGGAATCTGAGGAAACTGTGATAAGCAGAAGTTACCTCTTGAGATGTCAACATTACAGTAGAGAAGGGAATCTACTTCTACATTCTGTTGGGTGAGTGAGTCACTTGGCCTGAGGGACAAGTTCTAGGAAGGTGGGCTCACCTTAAGACATGCTAAAGAGATAGATGGAACAATTATCCCCTCATGAGATAATATGCAGCTCCTTCCCCAAATTTCCTACATCCTAGCATAGATCTTACAAACCACCTGAGGCTTTATTGGCATTTGTCTTTTGGATGCCTGCCTGACGCCCTCCCTCCCTTCTAAACTCTCACCAGAGTATGGCTCCTGTCTGGATGGAGCTAGCCTTCACACCAGCCTCACTCAGTGTGGTGGCCCTCCTCACTTCTTTTATCTCTGATTTTTTTTTTCTCCCTTGAGCAGCTGTGGACATTTGCAATTTGCCTGTCCTGAGGGTTTTTTTTTTTTTTTTTTTTAAACACTAATAAAATTGTCCTGAACCTCTGTTTCAGTCTGTTCTTGAATTCTTTTATGAAGGAGACTAAGAACCCCAGGAGGGACCCCATTTCCCTGGTATTCTCTACACCTTAAGTTTTGGAACTTGTGAGCAGTAAGGCTACACATTTTGAAGACAGAAGCCACATTGATCAGCCTCTCAGTGTACCTTATAATGACATTCAGCAATCAACATGAAAGATTTTTGTGACCCCGTGGGAGCTTTTTACCCCATGTATACAATGTAACCAGCCAATGTATTGGCCACTGGAGCTTCTAATTAAAGTCACTCACGTGCCCTTTATCTGGTGGTAGCATCCAGTTCCACAGATGGTGGCTTCAGTCGCACCACATCTGTCCTCTTTAGATGGATCTCAAGTCTCAGGTTAGCTTCGGATTGACTAGCTATAAATTAGATTCCCCCACAACCCCTTTCTCATGTTTGATTAATGGTCTAGAGCTCAGGGCAATACCTTCTTATGCTTACTAGTTTATTAGACAATATTGATGAAGGGATAGATGGAGTGATGTGTGAAAAGGGGCACTCCAGAGTCTTCATGCCACCTTCAGGAACCTCCATGGATTCAACTTTCAAGAAACTCTTCAATCCCTGTCCTTACTGGTCTTATGAAGCAGTCACTGTGTACTTGTGATTGATAAGTCATTGGCTATTGAGTGCTGAGCCATCTATCTAGCCCCATTTAAAAATATTTAATAAAAAAGTCTTGAATCTTAAGTCTGTACAGTACTTGAGAGCCATCAATCCGAGAAGAGAGCGGGTTAGAGTCTGTAGAGCTGCCATTCATCCCCTTCCAGCCAGCAGATTGTGGGGGTGGGAGGTAACAGTGGCAGCCAGTCATTTGAGAGTTCTGTCTTATTCAGCAGTCTTATGTGCTGCTGGTCAGTCGTGTCTGAGATTCACGGTGTTGATGTATTTCTCCCTACCACCTCCTTCTCTGGGTCACCGGGGGTTCACAACACCAAGGCCACTGACGTTTACATTTCCCCTGGGTTTGTGTTCTTTGTATTACATTGAGTTCAAGGGTTAACTCAGAGCAAACAACCCGTTAGCTGCATGGCATGTATGTGCTGAGCTACCTATACATTTAAAACTCAGTGCAAATGTGCTCTTACAACATAGAATGTAGAGTGCCCTCTGTCCCCATACGAACTGGGCTAGGCTGGACCCCAGCCTCAGGATCAGCGCAATCTGAATTTTTGGACAATTTGAACATAGTATCACAGAGGCAGGGCAGAGTGGCCTCTTACTACATAGTGCTCATATTTCTGTGTCAGGCCTACTTTTGAGTTTGGACTTTAAAAGAATGCACGAGTCCAGTTTGATTTCCAGAGCCATTGTTAATGTTATAGTTAGAAGTGACACTAAATTTTAAAATGGGCTAGGGGAAGTGGCACCACGCTGTTTTCTCAACACCTAGAACACTGAGGCAGGATGATCATGAGTTCAAGAACCTCCTGGGGGAATGGAAAGATGGCTAGGTGGTTAAGTGCACTTGCTACTGTAGGAGAGAACCCTAAAACAGTTCCTAGACCCACATTGGGAAGCTCACAGCCTCCTTTAACTCCAGGACCAGGGGATGCAATGTCTTCTTCTGACCTACACACACACACACACACACACACACACACACACACACACACCACATACTCTCTCTTGACTCCTATCTTTCCCAAATTCCTAGCATGGAGCTGATTGCATCATGATATTATCTGGCGATCAGTAAGTTTATACTTATTCCCGAAGCTCTATGCTTGTGGGTTACTGCATGCCTGATGTCAAACAGAGACAGGTCAATTCTCCAAGTCATTGACTCCTTTAGGCTAGAAATAACTTCATTAGCTGGTCAAGAAGTGGGCATCATCTGTAACTGCAGAGAAGGAAGGGGCTGTATCTTTGTACTATGTTTTATTAACATACACCTGAAACAATTTAGTAAAGAGAAAGGCTCATGTTGGCTCAGTTTGGGAAGTTAGTTGTTTCCATTGCTTTAGGCTGATGACAAAACAGCACATCATGGGAGGAGCCATGACACAGCCCAAGTCACAACAGGTTGCAAAAGAGAGTAAGGTGGACAAACACTGGGTCCCATGATTGCTTTCAAGGGCCATGCCCTAATGACCTAAGTTGTCCCAAAGGCTTTATCTCTTTAAAGTTACACCACCTCCCAGTACCACTACTTTTGGAGATGAAGCCACTAACATGTGGGCCTTTAGGGGACATTTAACATGAATAATGTAACAAAAGATTCACAAAATCAGATCAAAGAAGGCCTGGGCTGTATGATACACTGTACCAACTCATTTAGCCAGTTAGTGGATAAGTCAATACACAGTCAACTTCTAAGCTCAGGCATGGAAGGCTCCAGAGGACAAGGTCATACTTTCCTGAAGTGCCAGCCAGGGCCAAAGCCTGGCCCTTTAATGCCACTGTGATCCTTATACTTCTTGGAAGAGTGTTGTATCCCGTGGTAACATGGCTGCCGTTCATCCTTACTGCTTGATATATGAACTACCCTAATCCTCCCACAGCCCCTCCTGGGATGGGTGTTATTAATATTCTCACTTATGAGTGAGGGAATCCAGTTATGAGAGGTTAAATCACTTACTTGAAATAAGTCATTAGGAGTAGAACTTGGATTTGACCCAGGCAGCCTGATCCAGGATTTGTATTTTTATCGAAAAATATTATACTGGATAGATAGAGGATGGAAACCTTAGCAGAAACCTATTTGATTTTACAAATTGGAGGTATGCCGGGGTGAGGGGGAACCACAGAATCCAGAATTGTTAGATTTTAAGGTGAGATTTCCCCCACCCCAATGTAAATGTGTATTTATATAGGGGTGTGTGTGTTTATATAGGGGTATGTGTGTGTGTGTATGTGTGTTTACTTGTATGTGCACAGAGACCAGAGGAGGGCTCTTCTTTCTCCACAATGGTATCCACTTTGGCATTTTTAGATGTAGTCTCTTACTAGTTAAGTAGTCTAGTCTGGCTTCCAAGAAGCCCCAGGGACCTTCATGTTGTCACCTTCTGAGGGCTGGGATTTCAACTGGGGGCCACCAAACCCAGCTTTTACGTTTTCCGTAAGAGTTCTAGGGACTCAGACTCAATCCTGGAGCTTGCAAGACACGTCCTTCCTTGACTGAGTCTCTCTTGAGTTTACTCTTCTCTGCAGTGACCAGAGCCCTGTGTGCATGTGAGCCCCTCCCATCACCCCTTTTAGTGAGTCTTTACTGTATAGAACGTGGAGGTCATGGAGGTGATGACCCCTTTCCTCTAGACATATTTTTGGGGGGGCTCAAGTGGTTCTTTGGGGAAGGCGTGGATAATAGCCTCCTCTTTTAGCCTGCGTATCTCCTTCCCCTGATTTTTCTACGTGGATATGGTCTTGGTCTACTTTACTAAAGAGTAACTATTGTTCTGTATCTTGCAAATAGTCTTTAGTTCACGCCCTTCCCCCACAGCTTTACTTCCTTATTTTTCTGTTCCCTGTCAGTCAGCTACTGACATTTTGAAAGTCAATATTTACACTAGCCATATCTACGTTTAATTTATATGAAATGGCCCCTGTCAGGGGCTCTTGAAGAACTGGGCCGTTTGTCACACACCATTTACCAAGCTTTATTTTTTTTTTTTCAACAATTACTTGCTCATGATGGGACGTTTATTTATAACAGAGCAAAGCCTTCTTTTAAAACATTAAAACCTGAAGAACATTTCAATGAATTCCCACACTGTCTGGAGTTTTCTATAAGATTTCATTAGCTTTGACAGTTCAGTTTTATACAAGCGAATTTGGGGGCTCAGAAAGGATGCCTCTTCTCACACAGCAGGCAAGTAAGTATTTTCTGCCTGCATTGGCTCAGCAAATGGAACCTAATCTCAAAATCCCTGAGCTGTGTTCTGAGGCCCCTGATGACTTAAACTCTGATGGTGTGAGAAATTAATCAATTCCTGCCCTCGAGGTTTTTTGCTGCTGCTGCCAGACTACAGGGCCTTCTAATTGACACATAGCCATGAGATGCCGGAACACAGGGGCATCTCCAGTGGGACTATGTGAGTATTAGAGCCACCTTAAGGGTCCAGACTGGGCTGCTGGTGTGGGCATATTTGCTCTTTTTAGGAAAGGTTCTCTCTCTCTCTCTCTCTCTCTCTCTCTCTCTCTCTCTCTCTCTCTCTCTTCTCTCTCTTCTTTCTGTGTGTGTGCGCGCGCCGCGCGCGCACGGGCACACGCAACGCTTGCATGCGCAATGCTTGCATGCATGCATGTGCATATATGTGTGTTTAGGGGTATGTGCATGTATACATGTGGAGTCCAGAGGTTGGACCCAGGAACTATCTATCTTGTTTTTTGAGACAGATTCTCCCATGAGTACTGGGGCTTGCCAGTTCAGCTGGGCTGGTTGGCCAGAGAGCACTGGCAGTTTCCTGTTTCTCCTCCTCCTCCTCCTCCTCTTCCTTCTCCTCTGCCACCCCTCCTCCTCTGCCACCTCCTCCTCCTCTGCCACCTCCTCCTCCTCTGTCACCACCTCCTCCTCCCCCTCCTTCTTTTCCTCCTCCTCTTCTTCCTCCTCCTCTTTGGTGCTGTGATCACAAGAGAGCTGTGTCTGTGGGTTCTGGGAATCAAAGGGTTCTTAGGCTCCTGCAGCAAGTACTTTACCAATGGGGCCATCTCCCTTGCACTACCAAAAGGTGCTCTTAATGATGATCTAAGGTTAGAGTTCCATAGGCAGAGGCTGGACTTGGGTTACATGGGACCACCGAAGGGAAGGTCTGTCGCATCCTCCTTGACCATCAAGTAAGACACTACACGGTCGGATCCTTATCAAACAGCTTTATTTCAGGAACGAAATCTTGACTACGGGGACTCCAAGCAGCAGAAATGAGCTGCTTATATATCCGCCCAAGGCAGGCTAGGTGGCGTGTTCTCTCAGGATAGGTTAGGCTGCCAATACCTCATTAGCATAAGCCCGCTCGGGAAGGGCTCAAGGCCGACGCATGCACAACGGGCTTGTTCACTCAGAAAGCTGAGCTGGCCTTGGAAAACTGGCGCCATCTTAGAATGGCAGCCTAGAAGTAAAAGGTACACCATCCTGGCCAATCACGAGTCGTGGCATGGTCCAAGCCCATAGGTCCAGAGCGGTCAGATGTAACCTCACACCACTGTCAGCACAGCCCTACGCCATACAAGGAGTTGTAAATGGCAAGGACAAGCCAAGGCGCATGCCCGCCCTCGGGGCGTGGCCAAATGGCTCTCCACAAAGGTCTAGTCTTCTGGAACTGCTATGAGGGTCTGAGAGAGGCAAGATTGAGAGGGATACGGAGCAAGGAGCAAGGCTGCCCAGGTTAGCACAGCTCTGGCCACAGATGACGTCACTGAGTGGCCTCACCTTGAGGCTAGGTACTGGGCTCTTCAATTTATTTTATCCTTTATTGTTGGTATTCTCCTCCTTGTGGATTGTATAAACTTCTAAGTATCTCTTTGGGCAATTAACTGTTCAGCCATGTTGTGTTACTTCCTGGTAAGATTGCCATGAGCTTCAGCATCTAGAGCCTGAGTAACAACTGGCTTTGGTCATCTACTTAGTAGAATTAAGAAGTACCCAGGGGGTGAATGAGATGCCCCTTTGAGCTGAGTGTGCCTGCTGGGGTGTTTCCAGAGAGGAATGACTGAAGAGAGAAGACAGTCTGAATGTGGGCAGCACCATCCCATGGGGCTGTGGTCTTAGACTGAATGAAAGCGAGAAAGACAGCTGAGGACCAGTAGTCATCTCTCTGTTCTTCCTGGCTGCAGACTCGGCAGGCATAGCCAGCCAAAACTGAAGTCTACTGCAAGGTACCTGTTGGGCATTTGTAAGAGCACCAACAGAAATAGATTCCTGCAGAGTGCATGGATTTTCTGCTCCACATCAGTGGCAAGTGTGCACTGTCTAATTGACAGATGGAAGCCCAGGACAGTGACAAAGCCAAGAGCTCCAAGAAGGAAGGATTAAGAAACAGTTGCTCCTGCTGGAACCAGAATCTGTTTGGTTGCAAACCCAGCAGGGCCAGTTAATACTGACTTAAAAATATGGTCTAATGGTTCCCACGTGGTCCTACTGGAAACAAACCGCCATGCCATCCTTAGCATGCTGGCTCCATCCTCAGTGCACCTGTCATGGTCTCCTAACAGACGCTGTGCCTTGGCCTCTTCTGTGTCATAGGCAGGAAGACTGAGAGGGAAAAAAGGGAAGCTGTCAACAAGCAGTTCTCATATATGTCTTTAGACATGACTATGCCAGCACATGCCTGTCCCCATCAGAGGAGAGGCTGAGAAATGCACCCTTTTGGCTTTTATAGCCTTAACCATAGAAACAGGGATAGGAAAATAAGGTTGGAGGTTCAGATGGCTTTCTTGTAGCATGTGCTAAAGAGATTTTATTATCTTTGTGTTGTTTCGTTTTGAGACAAGGTCTCACATACCCCAAGCTGGCCTCTCACTTGTATATAGCAGAGGTTTGCCTTGAAGTTCTGATTTTCCTGCTGAGATTACAGATGTGTGTCACCAGATGTGCATCACCACACCAGGCTGGAGCCATTATTTTTCAATGTTATTTTCTGAGCAGATAGTTTTCAGTGACTAAGGGTAAACAGAGTACTACTTTGCATAAAGAGAATCAGGGCAAGCTAAGGTTGAAGCTGCTTGCTCTCCAGCAAAGGGAGCCAACCAGGGAGTTAACATCTATTGAGCATGACAGAGGCCAATAGGAAGAGATGGCATTCCCACATAGTTCCATGCAACAGGATACACGAAAGAGAGACTTGGCCAATTGGGCAGAGGAAAGGTAGTTGTCTGAGACCACTTTAAAGACGAGACATTCATCTTTTATGTGCTTGTGGGTGATTCCTTCCTGTAACTCTGGAGAGTGGGTTAGGTACAGGCGTCTGAAGTGTTTTGTGGAACATTTAGGAGGATCTGTCCAGTGTAGAGGTGGACCATGATGGTTAGGACAGATTCATGCTCGGTGCACCAAGTAGCAACTTCTTGTGGGTGAGCGCTCCTCATTCCCACAGTACAGCGTGTGCTCATGATAATCACTGTCATGGTGTAGCAAAGAAACGAAGCTGACAAAATCTAAAACTAACTGTCTAGGTCTCAAAGCCAGAAATGGAGGCACTGGGTTTGAGTCCAATATTTGACTGTGGACTTTTCTCCTAACCAATTATTCATTCCACTCTCTTTAATGAGATTCTCTCATGTGCCAGGTGCTGCTCTGGGTATGGACACACAGTGCTATAAGAAAACATAATTCTCACCCTTTTGAAGCTTCCATCTTATAAATAAAAGCTATAATCCTGCATTATAAATAAGTTTAACATAGGAAAACAACTGCTTTGTAAATCATGTAACTGTTTTGTAAACTGAGGGTGACCTTAAATTCCTGATCCTCCTGCTTCTACTTTCCTAAGATTACAGTTGGGAGCCATCACACCTGGCTCTGAATGCTGTGGAGCCATCACACCTGGCCTCTCCATCCTGGGAATGCGAATCACACCTGGCTCTGAGTGCTGGGGAGCCATCACACCTGGCTCTGATGCTGGGGGAGCTATCACACCTGGCTCTGAATGCTGGGGAGCCATCACACCTGGCTCTCCATGCTGGGAGCCATCACACCTGGCTCTCCATGCTGGGGAGCCATCACACCTGGCTCTGAGAGCTGGGGAGCCCTCACACCTGGCTCTGATGCTGGGGAGCATCACACCTGGCTCTCATGCTGGGGAGCATCACACCTGGTCTGAATGCTAGGAGCCATCACATCTGCCTCTGAGTGCTGGGAGCCATCACACCTGGCTCTGAATGCTGGGGAGCCATCACACCTGGCTCTCCATGCTTGGGCTTTTTTTTTTATCTTCTTCTATTTTTATTCATGTGTGTTTATGTATGTGTATGTGAGGAAGGTACATGTGTGTGTATGTGTGTGTGTGTATACACACATGTGTATGCACATAGTTGATGCTAGAATCATTCTTTATGTTATTCATCAAAGCAGGGTCTGATCTCTCTATCAAATTTAGAGCTATCAGATGTGGCCAGTCTCCCTAGCCAGCTTACCTTGGGTATCCTCTCATGCCTCCTGAGGCTGAAATTACAGGAGGATGCCATGCCCACACAGCATGAGTTCTGGAACTCAGACATCAGCTCCTCAGGCTTGTGGGCAGAAATCTGATTTAATCCATGAGCCATCTCCCTGACCCTGCTGGGGATGGTCTTTAAAGCAGAAGTCTAGGAAGGATTTGGGTTCATTTGACAACTTTGAGGTCCAGGAGGATCTATTTTCATTTCCGAGGATGAGAACCCAGGCCGTAGCTGTGGATGGAGCCCCGGCTTCTGACCTTTCATTATGAAGCTGTACTGTATTGCCATTTGATCTTATAACTTCCTGTGATCTATATTGGGCAGCATGGCAGGACTTGAAATGAGAAATAAATCTAGCGAGGAGGCAACTTTTGGTCTAGATGAAGGGCTTTAGAGTAATGTCCTTACAGATTTCAAAGCCTTTTTTTTTTCTTCTTCTTCTATACTTACATTGTCCCAGTGGACCCAGTGCACTATATAAAGGCACAATGTTTGATGTCGCAAGAGAAAGGGTGTTTTGAATACTTAAGAGCAGGATGTGTCTTATGTCCTTTTGTTTCTTTTTAAGTTTATTTTTTAAATTGTGTGTGTGTATGTGTGTGTGTGTGTGTGCATGGTTTTGGGCACCTATGTTGAGGTACCCTCAAAGGCCAGAAAAGGACATTAAATCCCATGTAAGCTGGACTTACAGACAGTTGTGAGTACCCAGTGTGGGTGCTAGAAGCTGAAGTCTGGTCCTCTGGGAGAGCAGCATGTGCCTAACTACTGAGTCAACTCTTCAGCCCAAACTTAGATCTTAAACACAGGCATGGGAGAAATGAGACAGGCTGAGAAACTGGTTCAAAAGTGGAAAATTGTTGTACAGAACACAATAGTATCTAGAGCAGACCACAAAGCAAAAATTTAGTATATGATAAAATTATTCTAAATATGTGTTTCTTCCTGCTTCTCGTCAGTCTGCAGAGCTTAAGACTGTGTTGTTGTTGACAACAGGGGTATTTCCCATGTGGGGTAACACCTCTGACGTCAGAGTCCTGTTTACTAGGATTTGGATTTCTCTCTCTCTCTCTCTCTCTCTCTCTCTCTCTCTCTCTCTCCTCTCTCTCTCTCTCTCTCTCTGTTGGTTGTTAAGCTGTTCACAGATGCTAGTTTTGATTTAGATATGTTCCTGAGCTGATCTGGCAAAGACTTTTCTCTTTTGTGTGCTGGGACCACCACAACTGGACTGTTATCTGAGAGGTTGGCTAACCTACATAGTGACTTCTTGCTGTGTCTAGAATCAGTCTCCCAGCCTCTGCAGAGGACTCTGCAGGAACACTGGGGAAGACCTTAAATGCTCAGGTGGACAATTTACAGCTTCCTTTTAGCCTTCCCTTCACACTTAAGCAGAGCCTAAAGGTCAGCCAGAGGTGAGGGCTGGAGGTCCGTCCACTCAGGAATCTTTCTAGTTGTCTGTGCAACCCTGGGCACATGGCTTGTCTGCTACACATGAGGGAACTTCTGTATTAAAGGAGACTAGAAGAACTTTTCAGAAGAACGCATTTTTTCTCTTTACATTTCTTTTCTTTTTCTATGTTTCATGCATGTATACATATACATATTTTTTGTATAGGTGTGGGTGTTTGTGCATGTATGGCGTGTATATCCAGAGACACAACACTGATGTCAGGAATCATTCTCAATTGCTTTTCTACCTCATTTGCTGAGTCAAGTTATCTCAATCAAATGCAGAGCTCATGGATGTGACTAGTCTTGCTAGCCAACTTATCTCAGGAACCCTGGTCTTCACTTTCTGAGGCTAGGAATGCTGGCTGGCTGCTTTACCTACCTTTACTAGATGGGTTCTGGGAATCCAGACTCTAGTTGTCATGTTTGCTCAGCCAAGTGCTTAACTACTGGCCATCACCTAGCCCATTTTGGTTAGCTGTTTGCCCCGATATGACAGCTGTCAGGTTTTTTTTGTTTGTTTGTTTTTGTTTTTTCTTTTTGTTTGTTTTTTGTTTTTTTCTTTTTACATGCATCTCTAAGAAAAAGATGATTTACACCAAGCAAGCTCTAAGTTGAGTCACAAAGAAATCTGTCAGTGACTTTCCAGGATTGTACAAGGAAGGATCAGTGACATTGTAGAGCCCTAGGCCCACCTGCTGCCTCCAGTGGCTCTAGGCTGTCAGTCTCCACTGTGATTGGTAGATTTTCAGGCTGTCAGTCTCACTGTGATTGGTAGATTTTCAGGCTGTCAGTCTCCACTGTGATTGGTAGTTTTCAAGCTACCTTTCAACTGAGAGAGGCAAATGGGATAAGAAAACTGGATTGTTGACTTTTCTCACAGAATACCCAATGAACACAACTTAAGGAAAGTAAGGTTTATTTCAGCTCCAGGTTGAGGACAGTCATCTTGACGGAAGGACCAATGATGGGAGTTTGGGGTCTGGCCACAATGCATCCATAACCGGAAGTAGACCCTAATGACTGCTGGTGCTCAGCTCATTTTTCTCTTTTTATCCAGTCCAGGACCTAGCTCAGAGAAGGATGCTGTGATTGGTGCTGTCCACACTGGGCGAGGGCCTTCCCATTATGTTTAAGCCAATCTAGGAAGCCCCTCGAGATCTTGTCACGTTGACAATCAGTGGTTTTCTTCCTTTGATTGAAAATAGATTTTTTTCCCTCATTAATATATCCTGATTATGGTTTCCCTCCTCTTTATTCTTCCAGCCCGTCCTCATCTCCCCTTCCATCCAGATCCATTCCCTTTCTCTTTCATCAGAAAATGGACATGCTTCTAAGGGATTATAGTATAATATGATAAAAAAAAACTAACACATCAGAATCGGACAAAACAAACAGAAGGAGAAGAGCCCAAGAAAAGGCATGAGAAATGGAGACCCACAGTTTGTATCCTCAGGAATCCCATAAAATCACTAAACTGGAAGCCATGCTGGAGGCATCTGGTTTAGGGCTGAGTGTTCCAGGGTGTCTCATTCTCTGGACAATGAAGCAGATGAATGAGTTGACCATCACAGGTATCGTGACAAATACAGACAGTTTTTGGAGTGCTTAGTACACTCTGGCATGAGAGAGTGAGAAAGAGGGTAGACTTATGGAATTTGGCATGACACTAAGCCTTCTTGTGGCAACAATTATTTTGATTTTGGTAAATAGCTTTTGGGTTATTACCATGCCGTTGTAGAGAGGTGAGCCAGAGGGGGATGGAAGCTCATACTGCACAGGTTAGACGGTATAGTCACTCGACAGCTCCTGTTTTCATGTCTTCTGGAATAAGATCATATGGCTAACCCTTTTGCTATCTGCCAAGAATCAGGGTGAGGCTGTAACTCCCACCAGAACTCTGTCCAGGAAAGGTAGATAACCTAACCCTTTGTGTTATTTTCCGGGAAAGTGATTCCCAGCAGTTTCCACTAACACTTGAGAATGAGTTAGTCATGTCTCCTTTTGGCTTATGCCAGAATATGACACAGACCGCCTGTGAGCCAGATTTCAGTTTTCTTTTCCTCTGTCACATGGCCACAGGGAACTTCCATTTTCTATATTTTTCAAAAAACCATACCACATCTGGCAATCACTCCATAAGTTCCTGTAGAATATTTTATGATGCCCCCAAAATACACATTCTTTAATCACCTCCAGTCTAGACTGATTTGGATCAATTCCTTTGTAAACTTTCTATTAAGTGCAGTTTTGAAGTAAATATCTTTCATATATGTCTTTATACAGATACAAGGCCATGTCTACAGGGTAACTATAACAAGTTTATTCATGTATTTTTAAAATTTAATTTAAACTCTTGAATATGTAAAGTTCTGCACACATAAGTGACTTTCTCTGCAGGGTGAACTGCTACAGTCTTAATCATTCCGTCGTTTCATACTTAATTTGAACTTATATTGAATACTTGGACCTTCTAAAGTTACTCTCCTAATGTTAAGAGTAACACGTATACACTAAATAAAGTCCGAGGAACTAGAGGTATTAAGCAAGTTCCTAATTTTATCTATGGTTGTTTCTGTTTATCTGTGATCTGGGTTTTTGTGGTTTCAGTTACCATGGTTAGCAGTAGGTCAAAAATATTAATGGAAAATTCTAAAAGTAAGCTATTCGAGCTTTCGGTTTTGAGCTGCTTTGAGTAGCATGGTGAGATTTTTGCCTTTTCCTACTGTCTTCCCAGGTCATGGATGCTCCTTTGTGCAGCAAGTCCATGCCGCACACACTACCCACCCATTAGTTAGTTACCTTGTGGTCTTTTCCATGAAGAGATCAAATATAATGGTGTCATAGCACGTGTGTTCAACACAATGCTTACTTAGCAATGGCCTCAAAGCCTGAAAGTCATGATGGCCGCTATTTGGATATGTCACATAGAGGATATAAGGGGCTTCTTTTATGTGAAAAAGCGAAAGGTCAAAAGCCATGATATGTATAGAGCTTAGTACTAGGGGCATTTAGTGGGGGTATTGAATTATTCCCTATATATAAGGTATACACACCACACACACACACATACATTTTTGAGCATATATAGATACTATTTTGGTAATATTTGCCAAACAATTTACCCTGTTTCTGATTAAATTATCCTATTATAAAATTAATCAAAATGATACAGTAAATGTTCACAGAGCATCAAATCAATAATCCAAGCTGCTGGATGTTCTCACGAAGCTGTCTACATCTGGGTTCTGGGTTTTTCTGCTCTTCTCTCTGGTCTCGGAGAGTGACCCACATGGTCTCTACCAGAGTTTGATAAACTATAGATTGCAGGCCAGACATGGTAATGGCATCACATTCGAAGCATCTATGGAAGTATTTCCTGTGATCGAGTTCACAGTATACTGAAGTGTTTTCTGTGACAGAGTTCATTCACACTATACTTACAGATGGGGTTTATATGAGAAAGCCTATGGTCCAGATGGTTGAACTACTTGTTCTTTGGTTCTTTACGGAAAGGTTTACCTGCCCCTTGGTCTATAGCTTGCTGCATCCTTTGCCCTCTGGTTCCCATTGGGTTCACTGCAAGAACTGGAGGGGATAGGGTGCCGCAGAAGGGAGTTGTAGGTTGTATTCTACTGGCTGCCTCACCGTCTGTTTGTCAGAGGATAGCGTTGTTTCTGGACAGAGAATCCCAGCACTTCCTGGGAGACTCTTTCCAGTTGTCTCTCTCTGCCTTTGGGTTCTGGTGATCTTACTCCTGAGCCCAGCCACAGGCCCAGAAATAATACTTCTTGCTATAATGAGCCCTGTGGCCCTGTGCTACTTCCTGTGGCTTTCTTTGCTTTGCCATTTCCATGCAAACAGCCTTTTATAAAACCATTCTTAATTTATCTTAATTTATTTCTACCCTATTCCTTCTAGGATTCAAACTGAACAGCAGGTTACCATGTTATGTATATATTGTGACCTGAATTTGAGGGTGTAGAGAAAACTCTGAGACGAACCTCACGAGAATGGTACCCGCTTGTCTGTGCCAGGGGAGGGTGTCACTAACCCTCACCCTCTTACTTTCGGTTGAGTCTGTGTGATGAAGATGTAGGACTTCTTGCTCTAATGGAAAGAAGCAGTAGGTAATATAAGGGAAAAAAACCAAACCAAAACAACACAAAAGCATACACCAGTCGCCTTTACTTTTGTGGCTAATTGGGTCCAAAATAGCTGTGTTATAAAAATTAGATGTTGCCTTTCCTAGGAGGAATATACAAACGGACAGGGTATGGATGGCTCACTCCGAGTTTAGCCATACCAACGGTTGGATGGTTGTCTCCCTCTTCATCCATGTGTATACCAGTGACAGTCCCCCCACCATACACGCTGGGAAGTGTGTCAGCTCCTCAGTACCATGACTTTAGCCACTAAACCCTAACCTTGGGCCCAGAGGCGCATGCCATGCGTGTGCTGTAGGGATGGGGTGCTACACTTAACACCTGCTCCGTGGTGATGCTAAAGGCCTAGCCTGCACAGTTGCATGTTAAGCCACTGTTCTTCTCAGCATGCTGTCTGTTGTCAACATGGGTCCTGCTGTGTGTGGCTGGTTGTTACCTGCTCATTCAGCACTCTCTAGAGGAACCCTGGGTTCTTTCTTGAGCATGACTAACCAGCTTAGGCTTCTAGACTTCCTCAGGTGCAGTCTGGCCTGCTGGTTAAGTTTTCTTTCCAGAAGACCAAGAATTCATGCAAATGGGTCTGTGGTAACTGTTTTTTTGATTTTAATAAGGTCCCAGGAAGTTCTGTTGCGGGTCTTTGTCCACATCAGTGGATTTCCGCAGGAAGAGCTGAGCGAGCGGCCAAGCAGAGGTTGTCAACAAACCGAAATGAAAGCAGCAGTCAGGTGTTTAACCCTTGCAAACAGAGCAAGAGGCAGAATAGGAGAGGCCCCGATCTACTGTGTAGTACTCTGAACAATATAGACTTCAGTATCAGGTGGATCATGTGGTAACTGTCTCATGACAGGGGCAGCCATGAACCAAAAACCTCCTGCTGAGTTACAGAGACAGCACCATTTGGGAGAGGATTGAAAGTGAACTGCTGGGGCAGAAGGTGTGGAATGTTCAGTCTGAAAGCTCTTCAAGACCTGCCATTTAGCAGAGGTGCCTGGGAAAGCCCTCTAGGATAACTAGTTCCCTGGCAAGGGGCGTCTGGATGGAGGGGTGAGACTATGAGTCCCAAGCCATGTGAGGTCATGTCTCGCCCCTAAAGCTCTTTGTTAGGCCTCTCTCCGGACTTCTGTACACCAGGAACGGGGAGGGAAGCTCCCTGCAGCAAGAGAGCTGCAGGCAGGGTTGGTGGGTGCTATGGTAGGTCACAGACAGGATTTGGGAGTGGAGCTTACTCCCCTGGCTCTCTTTGCTCTACACAGAATTAACTAAGAATATCTCCACAGCTGCTGTGTGAGCCAAGGTCTGCCCTAAGTATCTCATTAATGCCTACTCCTGTTGACACCAGAAACATGTCTCCAGAAAAAAATTCTACTACTTAGTGGCTTGGGAAGTGAAGGAAAACAAAATCACTGGAGAGGGCAGAGCCTGAAGCTCTGTGCCTATTCGAGGAGCCTCTTGATGCTCTCTCTGCAGAAGGGTGCTGGGAAAGGGTACCTGTGTCTCTCCAGGCTCAGAGCTGCAAAGTGCTGGGGTTTTCTCTAATGGCAAAGACTGTTTTGTAACTTCTGCATTCACTAATTTTTGCCCCAGTAGGTCATCAAGGAGAAAATATCCAGAAGGTTGGAGTAAATGCCATCAAGTTTTCTTCCTGATGTAATGCCTTGGAGGAAGTTGATTTTCCTCACCCCCCCCCCCTTTTAATGAAAATGTATTTATCCTTATCAGAGTAGCCCTGGGAAGCTCTTAGCAGATGAGTCCCCAAAGTCTGTAACTACCCAGGAGGATGCATTTTGCTAAAAGCCTGGACATCGTAGAGAAAATGATAAAAAGGACCACATTGGGCAGATAAAATGCCAGTGGTAGAAGGGCCCGAGGCAAAGGAAATTGAAAGAAAATGGAAGAAATGAGAGAGAAATTGCAGCACTGAGAATATTTGAGTGTATTCCCCTGGAGAGCGAAAATGACATGAATTTTCAGAACAAAATATTAATGCTTAAAAGCGCCGAGTCATGGCTCTCTGTGGCTTCTGATTGCTGGCTTGAAGTTTAGCCATTCGCACCTCTGGGTGTGTCTGCAATGGTGTTCTTAGAGATGATTAGATCTGAGGGCTCGAACATAATCAATAAACAAATTCCCCAACAGACTCAAAGTATGGTGGTGTGATTGGGAGGTGGTGAAAAGTACAGAGATGCCATAGAGGGAGCAGGCTACTAGGAATGCCTTCTTGGGACTCTGTCTGTCACCATAGTCATTCCCCATGTTACTCCTTTTTCTTGGCTTCTGGCAAGCCCTGTTGCACGATGCGCTTCCCACCATGATGGGCCGACACCTATGAAAGTGGGAACCAGAAGAAGCCAGTCCTCTGTAACCTGTTCTCTAGGCTGTGGCCCTCGTGGTGGGGAATGGCTAACTAACTGGGAGGGAGCTCTTTATAGGAGGAGGATCAGAGTAGGCAAGGGCAGAAGTATCCCCAGAAGTCAATCGAGGAGCTCCTAGGGAGACTGTCATATATTGTACAGTCACTGTGACATTTGTTGTGCGGATAAAAGCTTTCATTTGAGTATACCAGGTAAAACACAGTCTGAGAGCCGTCTCATCTTCATCCCTTATTATTGAATATTTTGGATATTTTTAAACATTTGCTTATAAGTTGTATTCTTCTACCTCGTGGTGTTCAAATCTTTTCTTCCCCCGGTTCCCAGTTTTAAATCTCTCCCACCCTATACAGTATTCTAGGGTCTAAATTGCTTCTTTCATTTAAAAACTATCTCTCATTATTTTGAGTTCTGAATTATACATGTATTTTGCTTTTAATAACTTCCTGTTGAGTGATTGAGGTCTGACTGCCCAGAGCCGTTTATATTTCCTATTATTTGTGGAGGTTTCCTGCATGCACAGAAGACACATTTCCGATAAGTGTCAGGAGAAGGAGTTTAATTTGGCAAATATTTATGGAGTGCTAGCTTTGTTCTGGCTGGAGCGGTGGCTCACAGGAAGCCGGGTATAGCGAGTGCGTTAAAACACAGTGCCGAAGCATCATTGTGCCGATGGAACAAGGCAAAGCTAAGACACACACATCGAAAAAGAAGCAGTGAGAAACAGAATCTGAATTTTTCTTTCTGAGATGAGAAAGTATTGAATTAGCCATTCTCCAACTATTGGAATTTACAGCTTATATTATGCTTCACTCTCATTTAAATTTTTATTGTTTTTTTCCTTTCATATTGGGGAAGCATCTTGTTTTCAGAGTTTAGGAGATATAAATGTTCTTATTTGGTTGGGGTTATGAGTCTAGAGCTCCCTGGACTTAGGCTCATCTTAATTGCAAAGCAGCAAACTGGTTACACTGTGTTCCTCCACATGTCACCCATTTCAGCACAGTTTGTGGGAAAGTGACGTGGGCGACTTCCCTATTTCACAGACAAGAAAACCAAAGCTCAGAGACAGATCTTAGGTGGATGTAGTAGCTTGAAAGGATGGTGCTATTCCAGATCAACACCCAAAGGGAAGGCCAACTATCGTCCATGGGAAGTGCTAGATACATCAGAGAGGCCATGGTGATGATTGGAGGAGGCAGGAACAGCCAGGAAAGATCATATCAGGACATTAGTGTCACCATTACAGGGCTTGATCAGAGCACAGGATGTGGTCCATGTGGCTCAGAGGTAACGAAGAATGTGGAAAACATTCAGAGCACGAACTTGCAAATGAACATGGCCGTGTCTTTTGAAGGTGCCCCCTGGCTCAGTCATCTTTGCACTTGCCTCTTGCCCTTCTGCAGCAGTATGATTCAGAGGGAAGAACAGAAAGTGATTGGTGGGAGGCGACACGGGTCTGCTTTGCAGTGAAGGAGCCATCAACCAGAACGCTGTTGGTCCCCGTCTCCATTCTCTTTTCTGTCTAGTTCTGGTCCCACTCTTGTGTCCAGGAAGTCTGCTGTTAATTCAGGATAGAATTTTCTCTGCCTTTTTCCTCCCCTAAGTCTTCATCAGTGACTCTGTAGCCTTAAACGAAGCTTCCCCCGTCTTTTGTCAAGCCCCAAACATGCCTGGACCCATTAAATTTTGTTTGTTTGATTGCGGCATGTTGAATGGGGGGCTCTAAGATCAGACTGTTACTGAAGATGTTGGGGTCACAGTTTGAGATGGGTTTATCCACTCATCCTCAATTAGAGGAGCAAACTAGACTGAGAAGCAGAGAAAGGAGATTTATTCCCTGTGGTCACACTGGGAAGATGGAGCAAGAAAGAGATCCAGAGAGGAACCCCAAACCCTTCTTCCAGGCTTGATGCAAGGCTTATGTTTCAATAGGGAAATGGAGGTTTGCATGACTAAGAAGCCTGGTCAGGTGTGGTTCCCCCATCATTACTGTCTTGACTCCAGTCTCTCCTTCAAGGTGGTCTGACTATGTGAAATCTCCTCCTGAGAGAATAGCTCCCATCTGGCTAACACCAGGTTTTAGTTTTTTCCTGCTCTTCACCTGAAAATTTTGAGGACAATTCCAATTTCTGGGGCTACTGTGTCAGTACTATAATAGTCAATGAGAGAGATACAGGTATCTCCTGAGAATATCTTCATTCCTGGCAGGAAAATAATAGGACCCTGGATCATAGCAACTCCCTTGCCCAGCTCAGCAAGTCAAACTCAAGTACGAGGATGATATAGGAGATCTAGGCTTAGAAGGGAGCCAGCTTAGCATACAAGCCGTCCCTTCTGCTCTTCCATCTGGCTGCTTAACATGCAGCCATCTAATTGGATCCATCCATTCATCTAACCATTCATGCTAACAGGCTCTGATGCAGTGAAAAGCCATTCAGAAACTACAGTGTTTCAGTATTACTAGCTTTTCAAGAGTAGCTCAGCTCACTGCCCCTTGTGAGGTGAATTGTTGACAACCAGATTTGGATCTGAGACCCTCAACAGGATGTATGACTTGTATGTATTTCCTAAGACCCATCATTTCTGTCTACTTTTCTATTCTGACTAGTATGTAAGAGTAGGAGTCCATCTATACTAACACCCCCACAAGTCTCCTTCCTGTATTTACTATCTGTGATGGTTTGTATATGCTTGGCAAGGGAGTGCACTATTAGGAAGTGTGGCCTTGTTGGAGTAGGTGTGTCACTGTGGGAGTGGGCTTCAAGACCCTCCTCCTAGCTGCCTGGAAGTCAATATTCTGCTAGTAGCCTTCAGATGAAGATGTAGAACTCTCAGCTCTGCCTGCACCATGCATGCCTGGATGTGCCATGTTCCTGCCTTGATGATAATGGACTGAACCTCTGAATCTGTAAGCCAGCCCCAATTAAATGTTGTTCTTATAAGAGGTGCCTTGGTCATGGTGTCTGCTCACAGTAGTAAAACCCTAACTAAGACACTATCTTAATCCAAGACTGGAATGTGTCCTGAATACAGACAGCTTTCCTTTGTATTGGCCTAGGACCTGTTGCATAATTCAACAGTTCAAGAGTTTCCTTCATCTACACTTTTGTGGGGTACTTCCATCATGCCTCATCTTCAGTTGTGATAACCCTTGGCTGGCCATATAAAACTCCAATCACTGTTAACCAAACCCAGCCCTCATAAAAATGATAGCCGCTAAGTCGAAGTATGTAATGTAATAAAAAGACAGACAGCAGCTTCATTTCTCAAGACTGACTGTTAAGCCAAAGAAAGACTTTTTAAGTCCTTGAAAGGAATCATTAAGATATGTGTTCAGCTTGGTCACTGGTCCCCATCTTCTTTGAATCAGAATTGATGAAGCCTTTTGTGGTTTGGCTTCTGTCCTTATTTCAGAAACACCCAAACCTTTGAATCATGTCAAGGTGCCTGTCTAGAGGACAATTGTAATTCTTTTCTTCTGAGTGGCCTATTGAGACCAGATGTTAATGAACAAACAGGATCCAAAGCTATTGAAAAGGATTTGTGAAGGGACCAGCGAGAGCCAGAAGCCTTCCATGCCTTTGCTTCTTTTAAAAACCTCAGGAATAAATTGCTCCAGTCCTTGAGGCCAAACGAATAAATGATCCTTAGGAATAGCCCAAGAAGACTGTAGAAAGTGGCAGTGACCCTGCTTCACGTTTATCCCCCTTTTTAAAGTCCCAGCATCCAGCCATTTAATCCTCTTTGGTTGAAAGACACTCCTACATGGTCTAGGAGATTTACTGACTGAAGCTTGTTCCAAAGCCTTCTTTAACAAATAAAAACTTTATTATTTATTCATTTATGTGTGTGTTGTGTGTACATATATGACAACTCAAGTGTAGAAGTCAGAAGACTACTTGTGCAAGTTGGACAAGTTGGTTCTTTCCTTCTACAATGTGGGTCCTAGGGATTGAACTCAGAACTTCTGGATTGGTGGCAAGTGTCTTTAGCCACTGAGCCATCTCACCAGCCCTTGAAGCTGAAATTTGCATGCCAGAGAGAAAGGAAAGTAATGTTACTTTCTTACCTGTCTGTCTGTATTGTCCAAGAGCAAGCTAGAAAAAATAGAAGGAGAAGGGCTATAATTTCTTGCTAAGCACTCTTTATTTTGAGACCAAGTGTTGCTATTTAGATCAGGCTGATCCTGACAGATTCTCCTGTCTAGAATACTGGATTACAGGTATATGCTACCACACAGAAGTCTCCTGGCACCCAGACGTCCTCTGCTCTTCCTGCATTTGTCTCTGCTTCCTCCCTGGGCTTCCACACAATAGTCTGTTTCCACCAGAGCCCAAATGCTCCACAAAAGCTGGGGTGCTCCATTTAAAATCAGAATCTGGTGGTATTTATACTTTTGCTCAAAATTCCTTTGCAGTGCCTGGCATCCTTCAAAGTGTCAAATCCAGAATCCTTACGTCGACCTGACCTTGTTGGGTTTCTTAGCCACCTGCTTCTACTTCTTTTTATTTTTAAATCTAGAGTCAGCTCCTCCACAACTCAGCCATATGGGTCCTTTGAAAACCTGTTTCAAAACCTGCTGCTTCTCTGCTCAGTGATTCTGAGAATAAGAAACACAGGATGGGTACCTGTAGGATCCTGTCACCACCCCATACTTTCTGTTTATCCATGCAGGATCCACTGGGGGGTTTTGTTTTTTCCATATAAAGTTTAAGCCTTGTGACCTAAGTGGTTTTACTTCTGATTTGCTGTTGTGCTCTTAGTATCTAGAATAGTTCCAGGAACGCAGAAGCATCTCAATAAATTCTCAGATCAATAAATAGGTGAGTGTACCTGAGTGACATGCCGTCAGTGTTACCGGTGCATGAGAGTGACATATCGTCAGGGTTACCTGTGTGTTAGCATTGAGTGACATATAGTCAGTTATCTGTGTGGTAGCATGTGAGTAACATGCTGTCAGGGTTACCTATGTGGTGGTTAGTTATTGGGAAAGAACAGGGGACACACTGCTGCTCAGGGAATTGCTGTTTCTCTTTTCAGTTAGTTCTATTTCAAATATACAATTCTATGTTTTAAAATATTGATAATTTCATCTTCTTTTTAAACTTATTCTTTTATTTAATTTTTCTTTTTAATAAAATTTTTATTAAAACCTTATTACAAAGAACTTTTGGTAGGGGTGGGTATCACTATCTAAGTTAAGCAGAAGATAATTTTATCTTCCAGTAACCCCTGTCTTCTTTGTATACTGTCCCTATTTTGAGAAGATTGAGAGATGTGAATACAGATGACAGAGGCCTCCCAGTCCTGGGCCTGATTTTATTTTATTTATTTATTTTTATTTATTTATTTATTTATTTTTGGTTTTTTGAGACAGGGTTTCTCTGTGTAGCCTGGCCATCCTGGAACTCACTCTGTAGACCAGGCTGGCCTCGAACTCAGAAATCCGCCTGCCTCTGCCTCCCAAGTGCTGGGATTAAAGGCGTGCGCCACCACCGCCCAGCTTGGGCCTGATTTTAAAGGGGTGTTGCTATCAGAGGGACTCTCAGTCTCCGATTACTTTTAAAGGGCTGTTGCTATCAGAGGGACTCTCAGTCTCCGATTACTGACATTAGGGGTTGCCTTCCCCTTGTTTCCTGTCACTGTGGCAGTTGTTTGGCTCACAGTTACGAGTTACAGTCCATCTCTGTAGGGAAGGCAAGGCAGGAACGTGAAGCAGCTGGTACATCGATTGCATCCACAGTCAAACGCAGAATAAGATAAACTGAAAAGCACGCTTGTGTCAGCTCGCTTCCTCCTCATTTTCATTCACAGAGGCCAGCCCGTGAAATGATGCCGTCCACAGCCAGGGTGAGTCTTCCCATCCCACTGAAACCAACTAAGAACATCCTTCACAGAGCTGCCCATAGGCCAAACCCAACAGATCCCTCAGTGAGATTCGCATTCTCTAAGACAACTAATCCTAACAGGTCATCATGTGCTACCCTTCACCACGAGATTTGGCCTGGTAAGTACATGAGGGAACATTTTGGCAGCATTCTGACCTCCACCTGCAATATATCAAACATATCCATCCATCCTGCCAGTCATGATAACCAAAACTGACTCCTGGCATTGCTGAGGTTCCACTGAGAACAAGCTGGCTCAGACTGTGACTACTGCTGTAGTGTCCCCAGGCTGAGGGCTGCTTTAGTGTCCCCAGGCTAAGATCATTGTTCAGCCCAGACTTTTTGTGTCAAGAGAAACAAACTTGGAGAAAAAAAAAAAGGCTGCCTTCCCCCTTTACCCAATTATTTATTCTTTAGCAATTTATCTTAAGGAAATAGTCAAAAGTGCAGACAGAGATTTATATGCAGAGACAGCTGTTGCTGCATTATTTATGATTGGGAAAGCATTGAAAACAGCTTAATATCCTTTAATAAGAATGTCTTAGGAAAATTATAGTATAGGCTGTCTTTTCTCTATCAAAAAGTATCTTTTTGAGAATTTTTTAGTGGCCTAGAATTAGTATTATATTAGAAGTATATATGTAAGTTAATATCTTAAGATAATAGATATATATTACTTAGAAAAAGAGACAGACACACAGACAGACAGACACACACACACATGCACACACACACACAGGTTTTCAATGTTGAAATGAAATAAGCAAGCAAGAGTGCTATTATAGTTTAGAACGTCTTCCATCATCTTATGTGTCTGAACACTGAACACTCGGTCCCAAACTAGCAGTGTTGTTTAAGCTGTGAGCCATCCTGGAAGAAGAGGGTCACAAGAGGGTGAGTCTTAGAGGTTATAACCTGGTTATACCCTCTGGTTCTGCTTCCTGGTGTGAGGTAACACAGGCAAGTCACACTGTAAACTCACACCAGTATGGCCCGTGCGTTCTCTACTATAGTGGACTGTCCCTTCTAAGCCGTGATCTGAAATAAACCTCTTCAGTTGTGTCCAGTTCACACCAGTGGCTTTGCTGGGGTGGCATTCTGGTCTTTCATAGCTTAGGAAGGTACAGATTGAGGTCTCCCATAGTGAGGACAGTGTGGCATCCCTGGTGGATGGAATTCGTGAAGGCTTATGGCCCAGAGAACCTGACCTTTGCTTTGGTGCCATCCCTACACACTGAAGGATTTCCTCACTCATGAGCAAGAGACAGTGGGTAGTCCTTGGCATCCTTTTCACTATTGGTATCCTTCCTCAGATCAACTCATTGGAATTGAGGTATCAGTTAAGAATTGTAAGGTGATAGGGCCAGAGAGGTGGCTCAGCAATTAAGAGCACTGACTGACTGACTGCTCTCTTCCTGAGGACCTGGGTTCAATTCCCAGCACACACACATTGGCTCACAACCACCTGTAGCTCCAGTTCCAGGGGATCCAACATCTTCTTCTGATCTTCACAGGTACTGCATGCACATACAGTGCATCATACAGTCAGGCAAAACACTTGTGCAAATTAAATTAAATTTAAAAAATGACCAGATGAGGGCTGGCAATATGGCTTAGTGGTAGAGTGCCAGCCTAGCATGTATGAAACTCTGAGTTCCTGTCTCACAACCATAAAAACAAACAAACAAATAATAAATGAATGAATAAATAATAAATAAATGATTCTCTAAGGGTATAGCTCAATTGATAAATCCTCTCCTTCAATCCCCCTGGCTACCACTCCAGCCATCTTATATGCCTTGCCTTAATCTTATCAGCAGCTGCCACACCATCACTGTTAATTGGCTGCTCCATGTGATGCGAGGTGGGCTAATCGGGTAGCCACACCTGGAAGCGCAAACCTTTTCTCTATAATGAGCCACAGCCACAGTGCCTACTCAAGCTAGCTGGCTACATGCCAAGCGCCATCCTGACGGCGGCGGGGAGAACCGCTTCCTACAGGTATGAAGTCCTGAGTTCGATCCTAAACTCTGCTTAAACCAGGCATTATGGCATATATCTTAATGCTAACATTTAAAAGTTAGAGGCATGAAGATCAGAGCTCACGATTCTCCTTGGCTGCACTGGGAGTTTGGCGTAAGTCTGGGATGCATGAGACTCTGTCGGGAAAAGAAAATTAAATCAAAATAAAATGATATGTCTAGGACATATACACATACAGTTTTTTTTTTCTAACCAACCTTTACAATAATATAAAACAAAAACACAGTTACAAATGCCTGTCATAACATGCACACGGCCATGGCTTTTCTCTAAGCGGGTGTTCAGCAATGGAGTCTGTTTCCTTCATAGCTATTCAGTGTATTTCATAGCTGTTCATAGTATTTCAGTATGGACAGCAGCTAATGGTATGATGCACTTTTTCAGGGTAATGTTGCTTTCCAGTTGCCCTTGCCTGTACCTCCTGTTTGACTCCTTGCTGTGTGTGATACAACAGGCCTCTGCTGTTTCTTTCCTCCCAGACTAACTTTTACCTTAAGGCCCATGGCCACACTCATGTGCAGTTAGGCACACACAAGATTAAGAGAGCAGAAGCAGGTTTTGATTGTGCAACTGGAAGCCGAGAAAACAGATCCCTGTAGTGTAGCAATGCACGGGCTCTATGCTGCTCCTGATGCTGACCCGTGGTTTCCAGAGCTGTTTGCATCTATCAGGACACAGATCCTAGGGCTCCCAGAGAGATGGCTCGCTATAAGCCCTATACCCAGCCCTCAGCATGTCCACCACCTTATCGATCCTTTCTGTTGGCTGAGTTCTAACTACGTATGCATGCTTGTTGAGTCTCTGTTTCCAGTTCTGCTTGCCTAGTTCCCGATTGTAGTACCAATGCCTATAGCATCTAATGCTGCTGGGATGTCTCTGTAATTCAATCCTATTTTATATTTCTCATTTTATTTCTTTATTGGCTTCAATCACATTTTCTTACTAATCATTTGGGGGGGGGGTCTGGATAACAGACATTGTAAATTTTTGTTGAATTCCAGGTTTTTTGGTTCTCCTTAAAGAGTATTGGTTATTGTTCTGTCAAGCAGTTATATTTCTTATGAGTTAAGGAAAACTTTTGACATAGATACCTTTAACTCAAGGGTTTATAGTATGCATATTTTGGCTGGAAAAGACTTTGTGGGGGATATTGTATGTGCATAGTAAGGTGTTTGCTTGTTGTTTGGAGACAGACGTCACTATGTAGCCCTGAACTTTCTATGTTTGTCAATCAGGCTGGCCCCGAACCCAATGAGATCCACTTATCTCTCTGACTCTCCGTGGCTCGGATTAATTGCTACCATACCCAACCATATCCTAGGATACTTAAAAGATTATCTGGGTCTACCTACTAGATGTGAGTAGTAACCCCCAAAGCTGTGATAACCCAAATTATTGGTGAGCCTTGCCAGCTGCCATTCAGTTAAGAATCGTTGCGTTTGCATTCATTTAGCTCCAGTTTCATTTCCCATTATTTCTTGTATGTTCAATGTGGTCAGTGAGACTGCGGTCAATGAATCATCTGTCTGCTCTCCAATGAATGCTGTCCTCCAGTCCTCTCAGTGGCTGGGCTCATGTGGGTTGGCCTTGTATGTGCCTGGCTTGCTACTCTAGATACTCTAGACTCCTAGAGGTTTTAATGTAGTTTCGGTTTTGGGTGCTCTGCCCTAAAATGCCTGGGTTTTCCAGTCTGTCTTAACTCTGACACCTCATCACCAACTCTGCAGCACTGGCAGAAGATACGATTTCAGTTCTCCATCTCTGTAATGAGCTGGGAAATTTCCTTGGACAGAAAGATGGGGCAATCCTAAGATAACCTCTATTTGTTTCCCATCCTCTGGAGAGTTGGTTTGGAATTACTTTTAACTGACATCTAGAAAAGTCTTTGTATTTTGTATTTTCCATCTAATTTTCTAGCCCTGGCAGGATGATAACTCTGGCCCTGCTACTCCCTCAGCATCTCTGGCACACAGACAAATTCTAAATGACTGTCTGGATGGATGGATAGATGCATGAGGGAGGGGATGATAGAAGGAGAGGTGGTTGTGGTGGATGAGAGGGGCTGGGAAGATCTGCCTGGGGTGGGGTATTGTCAGCAGATGAAAGCAGGGAAGCAGAGCTGGAGGCACGTCAATGGTGAGGAAATTTTAAAGTAAAGGTGTCAACTTATTTGAGAGGTAGAAGGGTCCAAAGAAGGATTGGCCATGGCTTTGTATGATGGAAGAAGTTTCCAGAATACACACTTTCCTTAGAAGGTAGCTACTTGGGAGCTCTTTGGGAATCTTGAATGCTCAGGTGTAGACTTCTGCCCCTGGCCATGACATGGCCATTTGCCATCTTGAAGTCACAGTGGCTGTGGTTGCCTACATGAGACTCTCTCAAGAGCAGCCCATGTATATTGTCTGACTGGGGTTGGGTGGGGAGATCATCAGACCCTATGGGGCTTCAGACATTTACTCTTTCTTGTACCTGAAGTTGCATGGAATCTTGTTCTTTTAACTGCCCATTGTTTTCAGTGGGGGTGGGGTGGTAGAGTACATAGGAAGGAGAAAGTCTACAGAGGTAAGGGACACCAGTAATATGTCTCCTCTGTGGAGTGGAGTTTGAGGTGACGCAGTTACCTGAAGTCACCACAACAAATCTGGTGATTTATTAAGCCAGACAGGGGTAGAATAATTTCTTAGGTCTCTTTTTGTTTTTTTCTATCTGTGGTAAATAGATGTTGGCAATGAATATAGTCTTGAACTAAGTAAGTCGTGCTTGGGCAAACTTTAGACTAAAGGCATCCAGTCATGGCCAATTATTCTTTCTTACAATGCCTGTCTTCAAATTTTTCATATTAAAAAAGTATGCTCTTTGCCACAGTATTTTTATCATGTCATAAAAATAGGCTTCCTCCTAGTGACTCTGGGATCTGTAGGAATTAGAAGCTATGCTGATTCTATTAACCTCTGTGTCATGATCTTGGCACACGTTCAACCCTGGCAATACAATTCGATGTCTATGTACTGGAGTCAGCACAGATTTCACAAAGTTAAAGGGTGCCTCTAACAAGATCACCTCTCTGTCGACAGCAGTGAGCACCAGTTCTCGCTCTCCAGACCAACCGTTCAAATTAAGGTCTCCATCATTTCCTAGTGTTTGAATCAGCTAGGTGTGACTCACAGAACTTAAGAGGTGCCATTACTAACTATTCCAGTTTTGTTATAAAGAAAATCTGTTTATAATCGTCTTCAAAGACCATCCAGAAGAGAGAGTCTATGGATAAAATCCAGAAGGGTCCCCAATATGAGTTTGTATATCATCACCTTTTTGAGCTAGGGTATGACCAGCTATGTGACATGATTTATAATCATCAACAGAACTTTGGTGTTCAAAGTTTCTAGAGGATTCCTTACAGAGGCTGATTCATTAGCTATGAGATTGGAATGAATCTCCAGCCTCCGTCCCTTGTTCCCTGGACATTGGGCTGACATGTAGCTCATGGCTCCAGACCTCCAGTCACAAGGTAAGCCTTTCTAGCATAGTCTGTTTCTACATAGAGGCTATGGAGAATCCTACCACACACCAGCTGATCGTATGAACTCAGGTGTAGCCAGGAACCATCATGAATAGTAGATATAATTCTGTCACTGGAGGAATTGCAAGCCTTAGAAGCCCCGTCCTGAAAACCCAGGAGACCAGACTCTTCCTTTGTTTTACATTTTTAAAAATGTATTCTTTGGCAGTTTCATACACTCATTTCTTGTATTTTGATCGTATCACCCTTATTGCCATCTCTTATCTCTCTTTCACTCTTTCTTCTTCCAAACAATTTCTTCTCGTACATTAATGAGAGGCTATGTGAATTCTTACATAACATCTCTCAATAAAAAGCCAATAACAGTGACTATAGAAGGAGTAAGCAAATGGGGTGCCATGGAAGCTCTTCAAACACTTTCTGAATCTGATGTGAAGGCATTGATGTCATAAAGTCACTGATGCTGACAGTAACAGCAGCAGTGGTCATTAGGGCCCTCCTGCTCCTCTGCCTTGGTAGTCGCTGGGACTACTCAAAAGTGTGGTGGGTAGTGGTGGGGGTTTCTTTCCTTTCAGAGGCTCAGGAAGATTGTATTTCTCCACCTTCTAGGAATGTTGGCACTGCTAGGTGACATGCTTTGACAACTGAAGTGCTGGTGAGTGGTACCCATCTCAGTCACTTCTAGGTGAATCTTTAAAAACCACCTGACATCTGCTGCATCCCTTTCTCATGATGCAATCTGCGTGCACTAAGAAGCTAATGATCCAGTGTGGATGAGAAACATGAATAAGAAATAAACCTTTGCTGAGTTAAAACACCGAGATGTGGGGATTGTTTATTACTGAAATGTAACTGAGCACATTTTTGACTAGCATAAACATTGAGCATGTATTATTAAACCATTATTATCATTTAATACTTCCTATAATCTGTGAGGTCATCAGTATTCATAGCCTCATTATTATAGATGAGGAAGATGAAGCAATGACAAATTATAAGCTATTGGAATTCACACCATTAGGGAGGGCAGGGTGAAAGCCAAGGCATTGTCTTTATGTCTCAATGTCTATGTGAAAAAGACCTACCAGTGATGGTGAAGCCAGGGGAGAGAGACCCTAAGCTGTGGACCTAATGTAGAGGGCTAATTTTTCTTTTCTTTTTGAAAGACAGGGTCTCATATAGCACAGGTTGGCCTTGAACTCCTTGTTTAGTCAAAGATTGCCTTGCACTTCTGATTTTCTTGTATCTGCCTCCTGAGCGTTGGAATGGGATTACAGTTTTGAGACACCAGGCTTGATTTGGGCAAGTGCTGAGGCTAGACCTCAGGGCTTCATTCATTCTAGACTAGCTTCTATGAGCTGAGTTACCTTGTGTTTTGTTTTACGAAGTTGGGTTATCCTTTCCATTGCAAACTCAGAGGAGAAGGGGGAGAGCCTGGGAACACGTCTGGATGTGCTTTGTGTATCTTTCCATATGAAATGTGTGGAAGGTTTTAATTGCTTAAGAACAAATACAGACTCGGGAATTTCTTCATGCCCCCTGGAAAGTCTTTCATGTTGCCTTGACATTTGAGGGAATAGATATCTAAATAAATGAATAGCAGCTACAGATGATTGAGTTGGAATTTAAATGGCAGTGAGGAGGGACCAGAGCTAGTGACAAAAGATTAGCTATTTGGGTCTCTCCTGGCCCTTGCAATCCTTTCAATACTTAATTGGATTTTCTGTCAAACGTCTTTTATTGTGTCCTGAAGTTTGAATGAGAAGCAAATTTATCAAATATGTTCATGGGTTATGAATAGTCACACTCTACATTTGGCAGAGGGCTCTGGAGGAGGGCCAGGAGGAGTGTCTTAGAATGCCGCTAGAGAAGAAGAGGGCACCTGCAGTTTGCCTGTCTCTTAGGCTTTATGGATCCTGCTGGTTAAGCTCAGGCCTGCGCTGTTCATCCAACAGCACTCACTGCCTGCTCCTGATGGCAGCTTCTCAGTCCTTCACCTGTCTGTAAGATTGTCGGGTGGCCTTATAGGTCTTATAACATATGTCACATTTTTTTGCATCTGTTTGTGTACTTGTGCCTCTTTGTAAGTGTGTGTGCATGTGTGTGCATGTGTGTGTGTGTGGGGGTGTGTGTCAAAGATTGGGTTTTTCACTTTATCCCAGGGCTTACCAATTTCATTAGTTTAGCAACCCAGCTTGCTCCTGGAATTCCCTATCTTTGCCTCCTGTGCTAGAATTTACATAGATACTGGGGATCTGAACTCTAGTCTTTAATACTTGCAGGGATACTTTAAATTTTATCTATCTATCTATCTATCTATCTATCTATCTATCTATCTATCTATCTATTATTTTTTTGTATGTCAAGTGCTTCACCTACTGATCCATCTACCCCAGTCAACATGTCACATCTTGAACTACCTGCTGATGAAAAGTTCAGTTTTTCATGCAGAAAACAATAACTAGTTATTGATTATTTTTGGTCTAAACTGTTAGCCAGCTACACCCTAGAAGCACTTAGTGTTTCCGGCTAGTTTTATGTCAACTTGACAGGCTACAGTCATTTGAGAGGAGGGAACCTCAATTGAAAAATGCTTGTATCAGATCTGGCTATAAGGCATTTTCTCAATTAGTGATTGATGTGGGAGGGCCTAGCCCATTGTGGGTGGTGCCATCCCTAGGCTGGTGATCTGGGTTCTATTAGAAAGCAGGCTGAGCAAGCCATAAGGTACAAGTCAGTAAGCACCATGCTCAATGGCCTTTGCCTCCAGGATCCTGTCCTGACTTCCCTCAATGATGAACAGTGATATGGAAGTGTGAGCCAAATAAACCCTTTCCTCCCCAACTTGCTTTTGGTCATGGTGCTTACTGACTGTGGGGTATTGCTGTGACATGTATTTTTGGTAGGACTGTGGAAGGAACTTGAGCTAGAAAAACCAGTGAGTGTTGAGAGCTTGGTGGGATGTTCTGTAGGAGCTTGGAAGATCAGCGAGCTGAGAGCAGTGCACAGTGGAGGCCTGGCTTGAGAAGTTTTAGAGGGCAGCCAAGGCTCTGCCAGACCTTTGTGTGAAGACTCTGTGGTGTCTGAGCAGCTGGATCTGAAGAATTGTCTGTGATGGACAAGAGACCAGAACCCCTCAGGTAAAACCTTTGCTTTGCTGGGACAGTGGACTTTGGTCAGCTGGGGCTGAGTGATCAGCTGTGACCAGAGACCAACATCACTGAAATGAAAAATTCTGAGAGGTGTTTCCTCAGGGTCAGCATACAAAAGCTGTGTCCCAGAGGTTGTGCCTTCTGTCAGCTCAACTCAGTAGTGTTAAGAGTCACTTAGGTGGTACTGATTTGAAAACATGGAGGGGTCATAGAGAACAGCTGAAACTTGTCACTGTGTTGTAGGGCTAGAGACCCTGAGGAGAGCTCAGGAGAGGATATTTGTGAAGGTGCAACCCAGATGTAGAAAAAAAGCAAAACAAAACAAACATGATATTTGGAGACACCAGTATCATAGATGACCATGAGCAAACATGACCAAGGACAGCAACAAAGGTGAAGTGGAGCCACCCAAAGCCTAGAATACAAGCTGTGTGTCAGGCAGGGGACAAAGCTGGAGAAATGACCCAAGTTCCTTAGAGGAGTCTAGAAAACTATGAGTGAATTCCAGACAGTAGACATCGAGTTATCTACACAGTTGGAGTTTGGTTTTTCTTTGTTCAGACTGTGTCTGTGTCCTGTTTCTTCCTCAAAGTGAGAAAGTATTTATTTTTGACTTTAAGGAGCCCACGGTTGAGAGCCTTTGAACTTTTAAAGAGATTTTGGTATTTTATAAATACCTTGGATTTTACAAGAGACTGATTAAGTGTTTGAATTTTAGACTTGTATTTTAAATTTTGGAGTGTTTATATTATAATATTGATATTCAAGTGTGATCTTAGGGAAGAAAAAGAAAGGAAAATTTATGGCTTATCAGTGATGTCTTTGTGTGTCAAGTTGACTTGGAGTCAATTGTACTAGCTAATTTTATGTTAACTTGACACAAGATAGTTATCTGAAAAGACTGAAACTCAACTGAGATAATGCCTATATAAGACTCTGGCTATAGGGCATACTCTTAATTAGTAAATGACGGGGGCTGGTGGGCCCAGGTTCTGTCAGAAAGCACGCTGAACAAGCCATGAGGAGCAAGCTAGTAAGCAGCACCCCTCCATAGCGTCTGCATCAACTCCCGCCTCCTGCTTCCTGTACTGTTTGAGTTCCTGTCCTGACTTCTTTCAATGATACACAGTAATATGGAAGCATAAGCCAAACAAACCCTTTCCCCCCCAACCTGTTTTTGGTCATGGTGTTTATCACCGCAATAGAAACCCTATCTAGGACACTTAGGGAGAAAGTCTTTGTACGGCTGGCCTAGATCAGGTAGACCTAAGGGCATGTCTGTAGGGGGTTGTCTTGGTTGTTAGTTGAGGTGGGACGATCCATGCTGAGTGTGGGGACCATCAGTTCGTAGACTGGGGCTGAAATATTTAAGAGTGAAGCAGATTAGCCAGTAAATGAAGATTCCAATTTTCTCTTTCTGCTCTTCATGTGATGTGACCAGCTGCTTGAGTTCCTGCCCCGGCTTCCCTGAAATGACGGGCTATCATCTGGAATTTTAAGCCAAACAAACCCTTCCTCCCCAAAGTTGCCTCTGACCCTGATGTTTCATTACAGCCAACAGCCATGAAGGAGAGCCGTGCCCTGTCTGCGTCCCCCATCACTCCTTGGGATTAGCACATCCACAGGGGACATGTGCACAGCTCTGAATCATCTAACCTCACTTGGTCAAGATGAAGTGACGACAGCAGCCTCTGGTAGAGAACATTCGGCTTTCTAGAAATTACTGGAGTTGGCACAGTTTCTCTTTCAATGAGCAAAGTTGTGCATTTTATTTCTTAACCATCCAGAGATAATTTGAAATTTCTATTTGTGATTAGCCTCTTGTTTCAAAGGGGACGGGATCTGGGGAGGTGGGAGGTGGTTCACCCTGTAAAGCACTTGCCTCACTAGTGGTTTGGAGCCCCAGCACCCGTGTAAACCAACAAGTGTAGCAGAGTAGTGTGGCTGTAACCCCTGGGTTGCAGAGCCTGGAGACAGGAGGCATTTCTCTCCCTTTCCCTCTCCCTCTCCCTCTCTCCCTCTCCTTTCCTTCCTCCCCTCCTTCCTCTCCCTCCTCCCCTCCTTCCCTCCTCCTTCTATTTTCCTTCCCTCCCCCTTCCCCCTCCTCTCCTCTAAGGTACCTTTGCTGACACCTGTCCCTCAGGAGGGTGATACTGTGGAAGCAATGGTCATTATGTTTGAACCTAAAGCATGATGGGGAAGATGAAGTAAAAAAAAGAAATCACTTGTTTAAGTGGTAGTAATTTTATGCACCAGCGATTTATGAAATATAGGCAGACGAGTCACACAAACAATAAGGAAACATCCCTGGGCCCTTAGAAACATAAATTACATGCTCGGCGTCTGTGATATAAACTGAGTTGTATTCTTCTTTGGATGCAGATAACAGTTAACAGTGACAAGGGTGTAGCGAGCATAATGTAATTTCCCCTCTGGAAGTATGTCTTAGAAATCATGAGGCTATTTCTGGTTCAAAAGGATGACTTTCCAAGAATTAACTTAGCTTCCCAAGCCAGAGCAACTCAGAACAGAACAAAACAAAAACAAGACCAAATCCTCCAAGGGAATTAGTTCATTTGTTTTCCTTTGAAAAAGGAAACTTTGTGTTCCCTATTAGTCCTTAAATTTGCTGAGGAAATCATTTTTTTTTTTTTTTGTAGAATGGGTGGAATAATAGCCAGCCTCTCATGAGTGGAATGCAATACCCTCCTGCAATACCCATGGTGCCTCTCTCCTCCAATCTTTTCAGTGTGCTCTTCCAGATCTGTATGAGGTCGTTTTAATCCCCTATTTCTGGAAAGCCCATTTGAAGGCCAGAGAGGTCAATTGTAAGTTCTAGATCATCAAGCCCTACTCCTAGTGACTCTCTCCTTCCAGGCAGGCCCCACCCCCTAAAAGTTCCACAACCGTCCCAAACAGTGCCACTGGCTGGGGTCCAAGCAAGCAGATCCACGAGCCTGTATAGCACAGTTCTTATTTAGACCACAGTGGATAGGATAATAGCATGGTTCCGTCAGAGAAAATGTAAGGTCTAGATCTTGTAGAGAGGACACTGGAAAGGGGAGACTTGGGACTTGGAGGTCACATTGCTTCCATCAGAAAAGGAAGAGATGAGAGAGTCATGACAGGGTTTCAAACTGGGAGTCAAGAGGGACGCTGAGGTAGAGCGTGCTTTTTGAGTAAGAAATGTAGTAGGGGGATTCTTAATATCGTGGAAAGACAGTGTGCCGAGGGCTGTGAGGAGAGCTCAGGCCCGCCAAGTAGAGCGAGCGGTTCTTCAGTGTTTGAATGTTTCAGAGGGAGCAGAGAGGTTGATGAGTAAGCCACAGTGAGTGGCTGTGGACAAGTTGTCTCTGATCCTCAGACAGCAGGAGACACAAAGGTCTGACATTCAGTTAGGTCTAGAGTGTCTTAACCGGATGTGTTTCCTGTTGGTCCTGCTTGCCAAGGAGACATGAGGATCACAGACTAAAGTAGACTCTCTCTGAGGGGCTTTAGAATGGAGAGAAAGTGGGTGTTGTTTGAGAGCATGGCTTAATCAGCCTCCCAGCACCCCTCCCCCGCTCCTGTCCCGCCCCTGCCTCCGCCCCTTTGGGAAACCCCAGGAGATGAGCAAGCCTCAGGTGTGTGAGGTGGAGGAGAGAAACGTAAGGGACAGGTGCTGCGATGGATACTCCGGGAGTGGTGAGTGAAGGTGGATGTGTGGTCCTTGCTGCGACATGCGGTTTCATGCCGCATCACACTATGCAAAGCCCACTTCTTCAGCTTCTCAAAAAATGTTTCAGAACTCAGGTTGTCTGCTTCAGAAAGGACCGTCCTGCTGGTGTTTTATTCTTCCCTCATTGCACACACTGCCGGGCTTACTTTGGGGAGGTTAACAGCCTTCCAGTACAAGGACAGAGATACATATTCATTTCTGCAGCTTCTTATTCCTTATTTATCACACTTTAGCTGTGCTTCATGCATATTCCGTATCTTGCTAATTTGAATCAATTCTATCCAAAATTCATTGTTAGATGTTTTCTATTTCCGCTACCCTTGTCAAGGGTAGCTTTCCTTCTATGACATTTCCTGAGAGTGCGCTGCCGTTCTATGAGCACGCCATCTGTTTGCTGTGTGTTGTCTGTCATTGTACCCTATGCCTTGCCATTAATACACTACCCTACCTGTTTGCTGCTGTTAGAAGTTGGATGAGTTTCTGAAGAGTTCCAGGATTACAAGCATTGCCTGCAGATAATGTTGGCTCCTTCTATCTGCTTTTAGTGTTTTTTTAAAAAAATAAATTCATCATCCTAGATAATTTCATCGGTGAGGATCTCTGTAACAATGTCAAAAGCTGCAGGGCCAGCGACATCATGGATTTTTCCTGAGAGGACTGTGAAGATGTGCTGTGATTCTCTATCTGAGGAGTATGTCTACCCAGAACCACCCTATCTTGATTGATGGGGGCCTCTTTATCTACTGGTACAAATTGTCTCTCTATCCTCAGACTTTCCTCGATTTAATACTGAAGGTCCCATTTAATACTGAAGGAAACTTCTTAGCCCCAGACAAACCTGGAGGGCAGAGGATAGGAGTCATGTCTGATCACTTTCTAGCCTCTTTGGACATACTTAAGAGGTTTCCATTTTATTGATGTGGTTGACGGCATGTATACATTTAGTATTACTAAGTTAGTAATTAGTAATATCAGGTTGTCCTTTACTTTGCCATGAACTTTGGTTGGTCATGCTATGTTAGTTTTCTTTAGTGTGTGTATCTGCGTGCCTGTGTGCAAGCCAACATACATGACTGTGTTCCTGCATGGGAGTGTGGGTGTCAAAGGTCAACATGGGTGCCCTCCTCAGTTCCTCTCTATCTCATTGCTTGAGAACTAGTCTTTCACTGTGTTGGGGCGGGAAGTGTCTGCTACTCTGGACTGGCCAGCAGGACGCAGGGATCCTCCTACCCATCTAGCACTAAGATTACAGGAATGTGTTAGTGACTCCCTTTCTCCAGCAAGGCTTCGTCTCCGTCTCCTTTTTTTTTTTTTTTTTTTTTTTTTTCGAGACAGGGTTTCTCTGTGTAGCCGGGCTGTCCTGGAACTCACTCTGTAGACCAGGCTGGCCTCGAACTCAGAAATCCACCTGCCTCTGCCTCCCAAGTGCTGGGATTAAAGGCGTGCGCCACCACCGCCCGGCAAGGCTTCGTCTCCTAAAGGTTCCATAACCTCCCACAGCAGCGCCACCGTCTGGGAAGCAAGTGTAAAGACATGAGTGTCTAAGGGGCATAGTTCACATTCAAATCGTAACAGACAAATCAAAGAAGAGATTCTTTGATCCAAAGAGATGTGCACTTGTTCAAGCCGATGTGATTTTTCAGCCATAGCCCAGTGATCCACATGTTACTGGTGTTTGAGCTTGCTACAAATGAGATCTGTATTCTAGAGGCCCATGTACTGAAGACTTGGTCCCCAGCCTATCTGCGGTGCTACTGGGAAGCAGTAAGACCTTTGGGATATGAGTTCTTGTTGGATAAAGGCAGGTTGTTCTCTTGAAGGAAATATTGGGACTCCAGTCTCCACTTCTCACTCTGCTTTACGGGTATTATGGGATGAACAGCCCTCTTCTTGTCAGCCATTCTAAACATGATGCAATGTGCAGCCACAAGCCTAAAGCCACAGGATCGAGTGACCATGGACTGAAACCTCAAGAATCATAGATCAAATTAGACCTTTTATCTCTAAAAATTGGCTATCTCAGGCATTTTATCATAATGACGAGAAGCTGACTTACATACCTTTATTGAAATTTCTTTTTCTTGCATTCTCTTGCCCTCTGAGGAATACTAATTCCTAAGAATCACAGAATTACTGGGATGGGCATAAATCACCCACGAGTCTGTGCTGAGCAGCATTCGAGGATAAGGACACTGCGTTAATATAACTAGCTGTTTGTTTCTTTTCCCCCCCCCCTGGTTTGTTTATTTGAATTCTAAATGTAATTAAAAGATTAAGGAATGATTTCCTTACCAGTGTGTAGTGGTGATAACTTGTCTCCAAGGGAAGGGACAGTGATGGCCCTGCCCTGCTGTCTCTCCACTGGCTCCTTTAGCAGAAGGATGCTGGAAGGTATCCTCTGGACTCCTCCTTGCTTCATTCAAGATTCTGCTTACCCATTCCTCACTACTCAGTAGCACCGCTCCTCTGTCTGCTAGACCACAGGTGATTTGGCTGTATCCTTATCTGGAGCTTCAAGATCTTTCTGGTGGTTTCATGTCCTAGGGAAGAATGAACACCTATATCCCCACACCTGGAATCCCAGCTCAGACCCCAGATAGAAGGTAAAACCAAGTCACCTCCCTAGCATTTTGAAGTCATCATGTTCCCCTGTGGAACTCAACTGCTTGGGCCAGACACTACAGCATTATAGCCATCCCAGGCTGAGACAAAGAAGTGATCCCAGGCTGAGACATGGAAGCCATCCTAGACTGAGACATGAGTATCATCTCCAGCACCTCCCCTTATCCACCCTCCCACTGACTCCACATTGTGGACTCCACTCTTTTCCCTCTTTCTACATCTCCACCCAACACAAACCAAATTTACCACTTCTGTGGATACATAACAATCTTATGCTCATCTTCCTGAAGTCTCTGCCTGCCTCCTGTTTTACCATCCTTCTTCCCCTTCTTGTATCAGACCTGATTTTAGCCAACACCAAAGAAGGGCACAAGGAGGCTCTACCCAGATGAAACAAAAAGGTTCCTGTCCATCTCCCCACCTACACTGCTAACAGTGTCCCTAGAAAATAGGGGACAAACTCCAGGCAAAATATGATTCTGTCACTGGGGGCAACATTTGAACTAATGTTCCATCCAAGAAAAGCAAATAACAACCCTAACACACACAGAGACAAAAACTACTGTTAAACACCTCTCTCTCTGGACCAGGGGTAGCTGGATATCCCTTATGACTCATGGAGTGGGTATCCTCAACACAGACAGGGCAGGTTCTCAGTATACCTGCAGGAGGGATGATGCTCAAACTCTTAGCAATTTACCAAGTGCTCCTGAGCTAAATGGAGAAGAGAATCCTTGAGAAACCCACTTTCCTTCTATAGGAAGGGCTGCATCAACAATGAATCCAGAAGCTAGGAATGGAAACTGGAAGCTGGAGGGAAACATGAATGAAGAATGTTGGGAAGGAGAGAGAGGGAGTGGAGAGGGAAAGGAAGAAAAGGGACAGAATTAAAAGGATGTAGAGAGTTAGTTGATGAAGAGTGAAGGGAGAGGGAGGGGAAGGAGATGGATATCAATTTGTAAATGTGATTTTTATTCACCAGATATAATTGTTATCTACTGCTGAATAAACTCACCCTTTCTACCCTTTTCTGAGCTCTGGCTGGCTGGTTCAACTCAGCAGTTCTGGCCCAACGACCTTTCCAAGCTGACTGATTCAAACTGATTTCTCTTGGCTTCTTACTGAATTGTTCTGCTTGGGAAAACTGCCTCTGAATTCCATGAACTGAATTTCACTGACTTCACTGACTGCACAAACCGAATAGAACCTAGGGGAACTGAATGGATCTGTACAAACTCAACTATACTTAATTGAACTGAACTGCTCTGAACTCAACTGTATTCAATTCTCCCTACACTGCTCTTAAGTAGCCTCTCTTTCCTGTTCATTCTTGTGAGAGCTGGCGACATCCTATCTCTGACTCATTCTGTCAAATCTTTCTCTGATTCATCACTTTGTCTGCCCATTAATTAGACATCATTGTTTGGGATTAAAGGTATGTCATTCTAGCTGAATCACAAAGACCTAGAAGAAGGTCTTTGGATGTGATCCCTTGCCAGAGCGACTATGTTGCTGGATTAAAATTCCTTTACAGAAATTAACTGGGGGGAGTGGGGCAGGGGAGAAAGAGTAAGAAAGGGGAGGAGGAGAGAAAAAGAGGAAGAGAATAAAAGTGAGAGGAAGTAGAGAAGAGAAAGAGTAAGAGGGAGGGAAGGATGGGGAAGGAATGAGAAAAGGAAGGACATGGGAATGAAAGGAAAAGGAGGGGAAATGAGATAAGATAGAAGGAAGAAGAGACGGGAGAGCTCCTGGGAGTACTTGGTTTTCTGAATCCAAGAACTGCAAGCAACTTTTATGCAGGCACCTCACCCAGGAGCTTGAAATTGATACTTGGAGCTGTCAGGGAAGAACCAGGGTAAGGCAAATGAGATTCCAGAGGTCTGCCTCACCTCACTGCCTTGGACTCCTTATAATTAACCTTGGCAGAGCATCCGTCCTGAATTCCAGCACTCAGTTCTGGCTAATACTTATTTTATAGGCAGGCCAGGCTGATGACTTTGCCAGCTACCAACTAGCTGTGCCTGGGCCCTGACAGCCACTTTCCTATTTCCATAGGCCAATAGCAGCTAGGGGAGCCTAGCTTTCTCTCAGCATTTCTGTTGTGCCCCTGGTGGTGGGCAATGGCTTGTGGGACCAGGGTTCATGATCAGAGAGCACCTGTCCCCTTAATGGAGTGAGTGTGTCACCTTCTTGGAAAGATGCAGCTTTCTGCTCATAGTCCAGAGAGAGAAGAACCTGGCCTTTCTTCCTACCTTGTTGTTTTCCTGGTCTGTCTGTTCAAAAGCTATCACTTTCCCAAACTTCTTGGAACTGTCAATCATCTGCCTCCCAGAAGTTTCAGAACATAAGTAGAAGGTGGTTTTTGTTGTTGTTGTTGTTTGTTTGTTTGTTTTTTTAAAAAAAACTCTCAGGCTCCTTGCAGCTGTGAGCAGGTTCTCCTAGAATCACCAAAGCACTCCTGGTTGAATGAGCACATTTTCTACCAATTCAGTGATAACAGCAGTGTGTGGCAGACAGAGACAAGCAACTAATGATATTGATAACTGGTGAAGTTTAGGCTGCGTCTCACAGACTGGAAGCTGATGCAGACACCAAACCTGACTCCACTCACAAGTATTCTGCTGATGCCCTGTCAGAACTTCCTTCAGTTTTCAGGGTTCACAGCTCAGTGTCCAGTGGTGTCCTGCTCAGGACCATCAGGCTGGGTTAGGCTCCACCTATCAATGGCTTCCAGTGGTTCCTGATTCGTGGACCCAAAAGAACATCCCTGATGGCTCAAGTTGGTGTTACTTTCATGATTTATGTCTTGGGCTCCTCCCAGTGTTCCCCTTAAGCAGGCTCTGAGAACCACAGCCCACAGCACTTTGCATTCCCTGAGGCTCCTCCTGCCAAACCATGAACATCCAGGTATCCCTCTCCTGCCCTGTCTTCAGGGAACCTTACTCAATACACCTGTTTAATGGTTAATGTTAATATGCACCTTGAGAACATTTGGAATCCCCACGACTGACCGGGGTCTCTGGGCATGCCTTTGGGGAATTACCTTATTTACATTAATTTAGGCAGAAGACCTGCCCACTGTGGGTGGCATCATCTTCCTGGCAGGCATGTTAGACTGTAAATGGAGCAGGGGGTGAAGCAGAAAGTATACAACACTGTCTGCTTCCTGATCAAGGATGTGATGTGAGCAGCTTCAAGCTTGAGTCACCTTGAATTCCCCGCCATGATGGGCTGTACCCTTGGACTGTGAGGTGTAGAGTAAACCCTTTCTCCCTTAAGTTGCTTTAGTCACAGCAACAGGAAAAGAAACTAAGACCCCGGCATACCCTTGTAACAATTGCAGTGCTGGTGGGGGCAGAGCTCACAGGTACAACAGTTTTCAACTCTGCACTGCCATAAATAAATAAATAAATAAATAAATAAATAAATAAATAAATAAAAATCAAATAATTGGATAAATAAATAGAGACAGATAAATAATCGATCAATCGATAATAAATAATCCCACTAAACAGTTGGCTTCTTTTTCAGAAGAGCAACAGCATCTTGAAGACAGAGGAGAAGGAACATTCTGGGCCAAGTCAGTGCTGAGCAGAAGGGATGACTCTTCACTGCTTCTTCCATTTAGTTTTAGTCTGTCAGCCATTTTGAAGTCACCACAATCTAATGATGGCTTCATGATGGACAGCCTTCAGTCATCTTGAAAATCCTATAGCGAGAAGGCACTGTCAGCATAAATCTTCACTGTGTCTCACGCCAAAGATTTTGTGTAGTTGTGTGTGTTTATTGTGTGTGTTATATTTGAGCAAGGAGGATTCCCAAAGCCTGAAGGGTGCACATAGCTTCCAAAGTCACCACACACATTATCAGATTCCCTCAGAAATCAGGGAAAGTCTTCTCTGCTGTGCACTTCATGAGACAAGAGCCCTTTTGCAAGTCTTCTCCAAGATTTAAGGGTTTAGGTTTAGAAAATGGTGCCACTTCTATGAGAAGGTGGTTCCTAGGTTCTCTGCTGTTCCTGTGTTTTCTTAGTGCTGGGGATGAATGGCAGCCTCGTGTGCTAGGCAAGTGCTCAAGAGATCTTCCTTCCAGCCCTAGATTATAGAGTTTATTTGTTTACTTGTTTATATTTTTGAGACAAGGTTCCCTATAGCAGTTGCTGGCCTAGAACTCACTCTGAGTCTAGAATGACCTTGAACTTCAACTCTCCTGCCTCCATCTCTGGGATTACAGGCATGTAATGACTGGTCTTATGTAGCACTGAGGATAATATCCAGGCTTCCTTATGTGAGGCAAACACTCTCCTGACCCTCTGGTTTCCCCTCCTGAATGTTGGGGTTGGAGAGGGGATGGATAGGCATGTACTACCATGCCCTGTGCCAGTTTCTAGTTTTGATTTCATTTTCTTTGATTACTTAGAAGGCCGAATAATTTTCTTGTGGTTATTAAAAACATTGCTTTCAAGGCGACTGTCTGTACACGCCCTTCCTCATTACTTTTCAGGACTATTTTTTCTTCAATTTGTCCATTTAATAAACTCTTGTAACACTCTGAGTATAGATTTAAGTGTTTTGCATATATCATTAGTTTTGTCATCTTTACTATATAATTATAAATATAATACATATAGTTAACATGTAATTTTTTTTTTTTACTTATTTCACGTAATTATTATCTGGTCACTGTGATCCATATTTCTCTACAATAGGAACCAGAAATCATGCCTCTGACCCAGATAGTGTGCTGGTTGCATCTCTGTTGCTGTGGGACAAAAAGCAATTTAGGAGAGAGAGGATTATTTGACTTACAATTTCACTGTTATTTAGGGTAAGTTGAAGCAGCTAACCACACCACATCTATAGTCAATAGCAAGCAAAATGAAGGGATGTAGATGTACTTACTCGTAGCTCAGTTTCTCCCCTTGTACACAGTTCAGGACCCCTGCCCCAGGGGTCTAGTCTTCCCACAGCTATTAAGTAAAACAACGTCCCCAACAGGCATGTCCACAAGTCAACCCAATATAGGCAGTCCCTCACTGAGACTCTCTTCCCTAGTGGTTCTAGGTAGTGGCGTGTTGACCATGCTGACTACCACAGGATGGAAAACAGTAGACTGTCTCTATTCCTTGGCTCACTGAGGAGGAGCTGAGTTTGTTCCTCCATAGTGTTCTCTTATATAGTGAACAGCCTGTACAACTACCAGTATTCATAATAACCGTTTGTGCTGGGTGTTATTTTTTTCCCATTCATCAACAAGGAAGACGAGGTTTAGGGAATTTTTCAACTGGCTTGCTCAACCTCCCACACCTCTAAGCTACTGAGCCAGATTTGAGCACGGATGTGGTTGATTTCAAACCAGAACTAAACACGACATTGCGCCATCTTTCTTCGTTGTGTCTTACAATGCCTAATGTTACAACAGAGCACCCTCCCCCACCTCACTCTGTGTTTTAATTTTTTTTTGAAGTTTGGGTGATTTAAATGTTTCTACAGCAAGCCGAGCAATTGATCTCTTCTTTCATGTTTAAAAAATATTTTTGTTTTTCTGCTTAGGAAGTATTGATTGTTTTCATGATGGATTTATCCATCCTTTCTTAGACTTACTACTCCAAATTCAGTGCCCGTTCAGTTATAAATTCCCAGTATGATGTTTCAAAGTCAGTGCCTGACCCTGCTTCCATAGCATTCTGAGGAGTGAATGTTCCCCTGGGCAGGTGGTCTCACGTGTTCCTCGAAAGTCCTGCTTCCTGGGTGAACTTGCAGGGTGACATGAGTTGAAGTGTCATGCATACAAGTAAGGAATTGGTTAAGAGCCAGACAGTCTCCTTTGGTGTGTCTACGTTCAGAGAATCGCCAAGAGTTGAGAATAACAAAAATGGGACCTGTGAGACAAAGGGGCTGGAGTCTGATACATCCCTGAAGACCTCTCTGTCTGTGTGCCTGTCTCAGGGGTTCTGCTGCTGTGATAAACACCATGACGAAAGCAGCCTGGGGAGGAACGGGTTTATTTCTACCTACGGTGTACAGTCCATCATCCAGGGAAGTCAGTTCAGGAACTTAAGGCAGGAACCTTGAAGCAGGACAAAAGCAGACTCCATGGAGGAACTGCTTACTGACTTGCCCCTCATGGCTAGCTCAGCCAGCTTTCTTACATATCCAGGGCCACTAGCCCAGGGGATACCTCTCACAGTGAGCTAGACCTTCTGAGACTAATAATCAGTCAAGAAAATGCATCACAGGCTTGTTGTCAGCTAATCTGGTGGGGGGATATCTTCTCAATTGAGCGTCTCTTCCAAGATGATTCTAGCTCATGTCAAATTGACATAAAACTTACCAGCACAACACCCATCACATATCTATCAAGATTTTGGAAGCAAATCATCTTTTCCAGCTCTGACTCAGACATAGAGCTGACTTGTTCTCTAGGATTTCCTGGAGATGTTGGTAGCTTTGAAAAGATCTTTACTAAATAATTGAAGTCCAAAAACAAATACTCAGAATATATAAAATATGAAACCATACAACATGGGCTTTTTTATCTTACCCACCCTGCTGTGATGAGCCAGGTCTGTATTGCTCTGTGTGTAGGAGGGCAGGGACTTTCTGGCACTCACCTAGCATCCAGGACTCAACTTCTGGCCCAGCTTCTCCATGGACCAGCTCTTCTTTCTCTTCCACGAGTGGTGCCTTCATACTTAGCTGTGTGTCCTTGTTATCCAATACTATAAAACAAAACTTTCTACAACTTCATAAGAGCTACCAAGTAGTCACACACATAAACACAGGTTATTTGGATTTTTTGTTTGGTTGTTGTTTCATTTTTTGCAGTTTTGGCATGCCCCAAGTGGCTCATACTGTTGCTTTTAACAGGGCACCACATGCAGAATGAAAACCCTGTCGTCTCCAGCTTCACTTCTATCCATCAGTCTCTCTTACTTTGTCTGAAAGTGAAGATGAGTCACTGTCCTAAACTTGCAGTTATGTTTGATTCCAGGAAGAACAAGGCTTCACAGGACAGACCCCTGCCCATGTGAGGACAACTCTACATGATGTCACCCGGGAGCCTGAAACCTGGAATAAAAGTGACCATCATGTAGGGACCACACTGATCCCTTCGAGAGGTAACAGTGATAAGGACCTCCTTGCTGAACCAGAATTGAGACAATGCTTGACCAGACCACACATCGACAGGGACTGCTTAATATAGACCTCTGGCTCAACTTTCTCACTGCTTAAAACTCATGTCTGTACCCTGAGGATGGACTTTATCTGTTCTTCTTCCACACATGGCTACATTGAATACATTTCCTCTGTTTTCCTTGTCCTCCTCCTCCTCTTCTTCTTCCTTTCCCTCCTTTTTATCCTCTCTTCCTTCTTCTCCTCCTCTTCCTCCTCTACTTCCCCTTCCTTCTTATCCTTTTCCCTCTCTTCTACCTGCTTCTCCTTTTTATCCTTCTCTCATCTTCATCCTTCCTCTCCTCTTCCCTTTATCCTCTTCTCTTCCTCTCTCCTCCTTCTCCTCCTCCCCTTCCCCTTCCTTATCCTTTTCCCTCTCTTCTTCTTCCTCCTCCTTTTTATTCTTCTCTCCTCTTTCTCCTCTTCCTCCTCCTCCTTCTCCTCTTCTGTCTCCTCCTCCTCTTTTGCCTTTACTCATCTTTTATATTGCCAGACTGGGGATAGGTAACCAAGCCCAGCTCTTTTGAGCTGCCATAGACTAGGCTTGTGCCCTACAATCTCTGGGAACACCAGCTGGGGCAAAGTGTAGTTCTCACTCAGCATAGTTGGTTGTGAAATGGTGATGCTTTTCTGGCCTTACATTCCTTTTTCATATAACACACAACAAAGACTTTTTCTTTCCCCAACCACTGAAGAAAAATGGCTCCACTCTAAGTGGACAAACTTATGTAACCAACTGGAGCTAACCATTGGGAACAGAGGAATGTTACTGTGGATTGGCTTAGACTTGTAAGAACTCATCCCTAAAGTCAGAGGTGGCCTTAGTCCCAGCCAGACTGAGCCATGTTAGTTTATGGAAGCAGTAGAACAAGAGTTAAGGGAACTGCTCACAGATAACTCTCCCATGCTCCCCACCATCCTATGAACTTTTGTATACTCCTTAGAACAATCATTGAAATACCCTCTGTTGTCTCATATGTGAATACAAGGTCTTTGAGGGCCCGGATTAGAGATGTTTGGTCCATCATTGAAAGTATACCCATGCATAATGTCATGCCTGGCACTCAGCAGAAATTCTCTCAAATGTTTATAAGGCTGAATTAAAATAGAGGGGAATAGAATTTGGATGACCAAGGAGTTCAGATCCCCCTCTCACAAATCTAAGTGAGCTCTATTTATATGCAAATATAAATATAAATTATTTTTATACAGTGGCTACCTCTCTGCCTCTCTTGTTTTTATCCTTCCTTTCCTTTCTTCCTTTTCTCTAATGAGCAAGAAAAGGTTTGCTTTTCCCTCCCTGGTTCTGCCCTCCCCTAATCTATAGCTTGCGTGATGATTTTTTGTTTGTGTTCCCGACGTTCCAAGTTCCAGTATGCCTGCTCTGTCTGCCTCAGGATGACGGACTCTGCAAACATCTGTTTCCAGGAACGGACTGCATTTTAATTGCATCAGGAAGGTAGAGGCGTCTTGCACTTTGTTACCTTTGGGGTTTGGTGTGGAGGATTGTTGGTTTATTTATAATTCATGTCCTACTCATTTCTGATTTTTTTTTTTTTTAATCACAATGAAACCGTGGTGAACAGAGGGAGTGTGTCCTTGAGAGGCAACACCCTGGTCTTGGGTTATAATTCTGATTGGAATGAGCTTACCCTGCGACCTCATGCAGTGGTTTACTGTTTGTAGGCCTGGGTTGGCCCCCTCCCTCTGATGAAAACTGTGTCAAAGCTGAAGGTGCTTAGTTCGGAGTCCTTCATGGCGTGGTACCCGAGGTTCCCTTTGGTTCCTCATCAACAGATGCTGAGCATGGCTGGCAGGAGCCCTGTTGGCTATGCACGTTACAAGACGGTAAGCTGTGGAAACGCAGTAGGAAAGCTCACTTATGAAAAGTAGCCTTTTAAGCTATTCTGCACCAGTGGTGTTTCCCCAGTGATTGGCAGGGCTTTCAGGAACCCACCTCGATGCTGACATTAATGGTGTGTGAGTGGATCATGCCTGGAACCCCTTGACTTCCATCTGACTTTATTATCCCCCACCCCTGAGCCTTTGTTTTTAAGAATGATGACACACCCCAGATAGATAAAGACATTTTAATAGCACTCTTCATCGTAGCTGTGTTCTGGCACCTGCATCGGTCCTAACTGCCCTGGGCATTCAGACCATTTCCAGAACTCATGCAGAAGGAAAGCTGACTTTGGCTTGAAAGCAAAGCCTTGGCTATAATTTCCTTCAATTGGAATCTAGTCTCATTTGATTTGTGCTCAAGGGTACTTCAGATGAATTGATTTCAACAGTTGGGCTATCTCGGTACAGCTGGGAGCCTGAAACAGAATTCACATTATGATTTTGTTAGATACCAGATATGTTTGTTCCCTAAAATGACCAAGGAATTTGTCTCTGGATGGGAGGAGAGGGGGACAGAGAGGTGAACTTGCACCAGCAGTTATACACTAGGCAGCCCTGAGGACAGTCTCTGTCGGGGTAGATCTTCCTTTTGATGGTCATTCCCAGACATCACGTATATGTAATTTTTAGGTTGTTGCTGACTGCAAACCAGCAATCAACCTTCTGACAGGAGACAAACTGACAGGAGCATGTGCCTGTGAGAAACTCCTGTAATTAAGCATCTCCATTAGTCAGAACCTGCTCTCTTTCTATTTTTACCCAAACGCAGACATTCTCCCAAACGTTGTTCCCACAAATTTCTACATGCTTCTTGCCAGAAGAGACAGAGAGAAGTTCAGAAAGCTTGTTTTTAATCTGCGATGAAATCTAAGAGGGCCTCCCACACTCCTCTCCAGCTTCTTGTCTCTCTGGCAAGTGGTACAATCCACACATCAAATCCCGACAGTCCCTTAGTGCCAGGTTGCTGGCATCGCCCCACGGGAATGTGTGTGAGCATTAAGCTGCTGAACGCTGGCATCCACTGAGGCTTCCTCCCCAATTCTTCTTCGTTTATAATAGAGAAAACAGATGCCAAAATGCATTTGTATTTATGAATCTTCTGTTACTTGTCAGACCCATTTTCCTGCTCTTGTGAAGTTTTATAAATTCATCCTGAAAACTAAGTTCTTAAATGTGGTTTTTATCCCTTGAATCCACAGTAAAAGATTTACAAAAGAGGGAAAAGAGAAAGAATTATGGCACATAATGGAAAATGATTGATGAAAACACAGAGCCATGCAGGATATATATTTTAAGAAAGGATTTCCAAGGAGGAATCTGTCACGACAGGGCTGTAAAGTGTACGCTCTATCACAGAAATTCTGGACTGTAAAATCAAGATGCCTATATTTTGCCTTTGAAAAATATTCAATTCAGGATATAAAAACCACAAGCATTTTTTTCCCAAATCATACTAGCTTATGAGAAAACAAACAATAAAAAAAAGCTGCTTCAAACTCATCGCCTTTAGCAATGGGGTGTAAAGAGAAGCAGGCAGGGAAAAAAAAAAAACAAAAAAACCCAAGTATTTTCTCAAATCCTGTGTTGCTATCATCTAGCTTTTTGAAAATGAGTGAAGAAGCGGGAGGTGCTATGTGTTAGCTGGCATAGACTGGATTTCTGGTATAGACTGGATTTCTGTACAGACTGGATTTCTGGTATAGACTGGATTTCTGTACAGACTGGATTTCTGGCATAGACTGGATTTGTGGCAGAAGGCTCCACATCTTAATGGCATGCAAGGACTAAGATTTATTTATTTTTCTTGTGTGTGTATGTGTGCGAGTGCGCGTGCTCGTGCGCACATGTGCAACTGTATTATATGGAGGTCAGAAGACAACTTGGGGCAAGTCAACTCTCACCTTTTATTTTGTCTGAGATAGGATTCTTTGTTGTTTCTTTCTCCTGTGTATGCCAGGTTAGCTGGCTCGAAAGCTGTCTCTGCCTTCCCTCTTGTTGTCGCACACTGGATTATAGATGCTCATACTACGTGTCATCTGGCTTTCGTGTGAGCTGTGAGCATTTGAATTTGGGTCTTCATGACAGTTGGTCATGACATTGTACCATGTCATCTTTGCTTTAGGACTCAGCAAGTGCAGTAGCTTCTAACTGAAGCATCACTGGATGTTGAAGAAGAGGAGACAGGAAACATGGTGAACCACGTGTTGCATATGTCAACATTTCCCTGCTCACTGTTTGTGTGTGTGTGGAGCGGGGATGAGGGGCGCATGCACAAGTATGGGCTCCTGTGTGCTTACTTGTGAGCAGGTACATATGTCTGCATGGTGTGTAGGGAGGTCAGAGGTGTCATTCCTCAGGCACCATCCTTTCTGTTTTTTAAGATAAAGTCCCTCACGAAACTTGCCAACTAGGCTAGGATGGCTGGCCAGGGATTTGCCTGTCTCAGTTTTGCCAATGTTGAATTGCAAGCAAGCTGCGATGCTGGGCTTTTAAAATATAGGTTCTGAGGTTGATTTTAGGACTTTATGCTTGCAAGGCAAGCATTTTGTCAATTGAACTATCTCCCAGTCTCTCCCACCTTCTCATGTTCTTTGGCAAATAGCCACAGGTCCTCCAGCCAGGGTTTCCGAATATGGCATCATTTTAATGGTCTATCAGCAACTTGCAAGAATGACCTTTGAGAACATCATTCGGGGAATATTGTTGCTTGAGGGCTCAGTTATGACTGCACCTTGGAATCTGGTCCTGTGTTTGTGCCAAGACTGTGTTCCCTATCTCTGTAGGAATATATGACAATGTACGGCAGGGATGCCAGTGTTGACCCATTCTTGGGAGCCTCCTGCTATTGTTCCACTGCATGGTCATGTTGTCCTACTGCCTTGTAAACATTTATGCTTCTACCTATAGATCAGTGCTGCCCTCAATCTTGGCCAGAGAAGCTTCTGCAATGGACAGTGGTTAGTGCAGAGACTCATACGTAACTTGTCAAAGGCCGAGCACAAGTGACTGTTGAATGCTCAGGCCCAAAAGGGACTTCAACTCCCCTAGCCAATGCTCAAGGAGGAGTCGTAAAAGGGCCAAGAGGATATGAGAGCTGGAGGATGAGGAGGAGGATTGTAAGATGTTCTCTGGATGTGACGTGACATGGCTGTCACACTCACAAACACTTAGCAGCTATGGTTACCTGCACAGGATCAACCCGATAGAATCAGTTAGCCAGGATTCCTATAGACAATACTGATGGGATTCAGTGGGGAAATGGGATGGGGGGGAACATAAAGGTGGTGGTGGGGCATGTCTAGGAGAGTGGGAGGAGGGAGTTGGGATGAATATGATCATCAGCATATGCGTGTATGGAATGGTAAAGAATAAATAAAAGATATGCCAAACAAAACCAACAAACATAAAAGCAAATAGAAGCAGGCTGAAATGACATCAGTCATGGAGGCCATGACCCTGTGGCTGTCTGAATTCTTTCTTGGGGTGGGGGTGGGGCATGTATCCATATCTGCCACTCTAACCTTAGTGAAGGAGGGGCTGTCTATTAATGTCCGTGGCAGTGTAAGGAGGGAGAGAGTTTCCTTGTTTATTAATGGTTGTTCAGGACCTCCTTCCTGATGGAATGTTCACAAGGCGTGCATCTGCTGACACTTGGAGCCAGAGAAGGGAAAGGATGGTCTCTTTCTGTTGCCTGGTTCTCTGTGCCCCGTAGCCCCATTGTTTACCCGTCTTGCTTGGCAGAATTTAAATCTCACTTATCTTTCGGGGCTCTCTTCAGGATTGTCATGGTGACAAAATGTCTGAAATTGGAACTCACCCAGAAAATCATGCACTTCTTTGAAAGACTATGTTTTCAGACCACTCATGTGCCTGGTGAATTTCTTGTAGGTGGGAGAACTGGCTCTGTGTATGTTCTAGTGTGTTCTTGACATACCCTCATCCATTCTACACCTCCTGCATGACTTCTGTCTAGCCTTCACCGGTTCCAGAGCTTGCTGGGGTGAGCTGGGTCAGTCTTCCCATGTAACCCCTCCAAAGGCTGCTGGATAGAGTCTGCACATATGGGGAATAAATGCTCTACTGTATCTCTGCATATATTAACATTTATTTTCCCCATGTGGTGAAAGTCTAGAGAAGTTTTTATCACGTTTTGGGACTGGAGAGATGGTTGAGCAGTTAAGAGTGATTGCTGATCTCTCAGGGGACCTGAGTTCTATTCCCAGCAGCCATGATAGTGGGCTGCTCAGAACTGTCTGTGACTCCAATTCCAAAGGACCCAGGCACTCTTCTGACCCCCATAGGTACCAAAGACGTCACATACATGGCATATACACACACAACCACACATATACATATAAGTAAAATGAAATCTCAAAGAAAAGCATGCCAGATTTTGTCTTTTAGAAGAAAAATCATTCCTTTTAAAAATAAGCTTTATTATAACAATCCTACCAATAAATAAAAACATCAGACACCAAAATTAGCTAGACTCAAAACCTATGTAACTAAATGAACTTCTATACAGTTAGAAGTAGCATTTGATGGAAACCATGAAGCTTCCTGTTAAATTTGACATGGCTTTGCTGGAGACAGACATCTTGGGTCCCCAGTGCACCTCCTCTGGGTCCTGTTCTTTGTGTTGTGAATGATGAAATATGAAACACATATTCCACCTGTCACTGGAGCCCAGACATGGAACCAGGCAGCCATGATGAACCCTTGGAAATGGAGCTGAAACAAATCCTTTACGTTGGTTTTGTCAGATATTTGGCCATAGTGGCACAAATGAAATGTAACATCTTCTGTGACAGATCTTGTTTCTCAAAGATGACTCTGACGGGCTCCCATCCTTCACACTTCCTGAGATTTTGCTCCTAGCTTTGAGGTTCAAATCCCTCGCTATCAGTCTGGGTCTGCTTGTAATTACCTCTATGACCTGACAGAATGGGTCATGTTCTGTGGCTTCCAGGCCATAGCAAAGGCCATAGAGCATCATGGTTGACTTGGGGCATTTACCCTTGAACTTGGCACCATGGTTTGAGGGAGACTAAGCACTCTTTGCAAAGGATCACATGGAAAGGATCTGAGGCCTCCCAGCAGAACCCCAGTTTCCAGTTCTCTGGGTCAGTACCCCTGATGCAACTCTTGCAGACTCCAAGTGGCTGCCCCAGCTGAATGCATGGAAAGATGAACCGCCCTCAAGAGTCCCTCACGATGGACATGTTTTTAAACCAATGACGCTGTTGTTGCCTCTTTATGTCACCACATTTAGAGTGTTTTGTTCCCAATAATACGAGCCAGAATACCTTTGCTCTGTGGTCCCTAATAATTTGTCATCTTTTTAGTGGTTGGTGTGATGGGCGACTCTATCACATGTCCACTGTGAGAGAGTCACAGGGAAATACTGCTTTCTAATAAATGTGGTGTGGCTTTCTAACCACACTGCTGCTTCTAGATGGGGGTGTTTAGTGGGATCATGAGGCCTCCCATTACCCTGAAACCTATGCTGCCCTCATGGTTGTTCTCCTGATGCGTGGATGCAGCTTCACGCCAAGGTTTTGGTAGTAACGTGATTACAAGGAGACAATGTGACCTTGTTCTATGGCTTGGATGTTAACTGTCCCCACAGGCTCATGTGTTTGAGGACTTATTCCCTAGCAGGTAGTGCTATTTGGGGAAGCTGTGGAACCCTTGAGAGGTGGGGCCTCTCTGGAGAAAATGAGCTGCTGCAGAGTAGGCCTTGAGGTTTAAAACTTCGAGTTGTTTTCAGGCCCAGCATCTGTCTGCTGAGATGTGAGCAGCCGTGTGCTCCAATAGCCTGGAACTGCCTGCTCCATGCCTTTCCCAGCATGGTGGGCACAAGCATGTGCCACAAAGCATGAGCCCCAAATTAAGAGCCTTTTCTCCCGATGTTGCTTTATCTTTAAGGGTGTGTGTGTGTGTGTGTGTGTGTGTGTGTGGTTCTGTGGCTTCCAAGGCTCTATTAGCTAAGGCCATGGAGCTTCATGGTTGATTTGCTTCAAAGTATACTTGGAAGTTCAGAGAGGTTGATTGATGTTGAATGCCTTCCTCAACTTGTTCAAGGTGCCTTCTCCATCTTGTCTTTTGAGGCAGGGGCTCTCTCTGAAACCTAGAGCTTAGCCATTCTGATAGACAGGCTGGGCAGCAAATTCCAGGGGTCCTCCTGTTCTCATGCCACAGAGCTGTCATTACAGTTGCTCATTGTCAGGATGGCTTCTTATTGTTGGATGTAGGTGGTGGGGACTAAGCAGTGACGGTAGGACCCCACCATACCTCTGTGGCAAGCATTTTGCCGGCTGAGCATCTGCCCAGCCCTCCAGCTGTTCTTCATCAGGATTCTGCTCACAGTGATGATATAATGGACTACCACACACAATATTTCTTTTAAGAGGATCTTTGACAGTGAGACCGTATCCTATTATCCTTCCTAGATCTCTGCAGCACCCCAACTCCCAGGAACACTGTCCCTTACCTGTGTGCACCACAGGACTTTCTAAATTGTCTCTCCAGTTCCCAAAAGACTAACAACTTATCCAGAGAGAGATAAGTTAGTTTAAGGCCCGCAAATACTTCATTATTCCCTTGGAGATAGATAAAGCCCATTACCAACCAAGAGCCTCGCAGCGAAGAAACCAGCTTCAATTATTTATTTGCACACACGGTAGTCATTAAGCAGCTGTCCCGCCTCACACCTGAGCAGGTGCGGAGTGAGCTGTACTGGGCAGAGGCGCAGCTTGTTCCTCCTTTGCAGGGAAGGCAGCTGTGGTTGTTGAGCTGAGTTGATTGGATTTAGAATCAACAGGTCTATGGGCTGGGTCTGTGAGGGATGTTTGGGAAGGACTCACTGAGGGAGATCTCCCAGAGGAGGAGGAGCTGGAGGATGCTCAGATATAAAAATCTCTGTTGGGAGAAACAGGCTTTGCCTGCCTGGCTTCAGTGCTTGCTTGTGGTACAGCCTATCTGTTGCTGCCTCTGCCACCACCGTCTTGGAACCCAGTTACTTTGGTTTTCCAGTGTAGGCTGAAGGCTAACAGCTCTCCAGGAATCCTCCAGTCCCCCAACCTCAGATTGGCATCCCATCTCACGGTGAGAGCAGCTACAAAGGTTCTCAGATGATTGAACACGCAGGCAGCCATTGCTGGACTCCCCTACTTAATCCATATCATGTAATCCAACACACAAAAAAAATTGCTTTTCATGATGGTATATTTATCCTACTGATTCTGTCCCTCTAGAGAATAGTGGTTACTGTGGCAACTAATTACGAATTATGGACCACAGAGAGAGGAGTGATGGGAGCTGAGCTGAGAGTCATAGAAATGTGGGTGACAGATGTGGAGCAAGACCAGGGCTGGTAAGGACAGTGCTGTGGGCCAAACCAGAAATGAGCACAGAGTGAGGACAGAGATGTCAAGGAAACACCGACAGTCACCATTCTCCCCGTATGGCAGTTGCTGTGTCCGAGGGAATTCTCAGAGGAAGGGGAATCCGAAAGCCCACTGTTCACCCGCTGTAACCCCACAAGGTGGCAGAGGCTAGGGAGTCTCTGACAAGCTTCACTGGGCACAGAAGAGAAATTTTCATCCCACAGACTGGGGAGGGGTCGGAGTCTGTATGATTCTGCTGACCTACCAGATGAGGCTGGAACAGGACTTGAAGTGAGTTTGGGCTAATGCTGTTTGTGTTACCATGTTAATTTTGATCCCCAAAATTGCTTATATGAGTGTCTGCACGTAGGACACTGAGGGTTCCTGCTGCAGTTGGTTGGTAAATAAAAATGGCAGCAGCCAATGGTTGGGCAGGGCAGACAGAGGCGGGACTTTTAGGATTCTGGTAATTGGGACAGAGAGGAGAGAGGAGAAGGCAGTTTTGCCTTGACTCGGAGGCAGAGGGATCATGTTTAGGAGCTACAGAAGAAAAATCTTCTAAAATGTAGTTGGAAGGGGAAGGGGGCCCTATGGGAGGAGCTGCCAGAAGGTAATATGGCAGCAAAGATAAAACAGAATTAGAAGGTGTTAAGCCAGGAGTACCAGAGGGAAATATATGCTAGCCGTGGGGAGGATTAGAAGTGCCCAGCCATTGAGCTAGCCAAGGTATATCAAAATTAACTCCCCCCCCGCCCCCTGCTCTCATCTCTGAATCTAGAGAGCTCTATGGATGGGTGCAGCATGCTTGTGAAACCCACTGGGAGCTCAGAGCAGGTTAACTAAATCACCACTACAAGGACTTGAAGGCAAGAGGGCGTGTGACAGCCACTACCCTTAAGTCAATCCTCTTCTACTCCCTTGGCAACTCTTGGCCCTACCTCTGCTCTACATTCTTAGGATAGAAAGAATCCATCCATTCATCTTCCCAGACTGCTCCTTGTTCAGGCTCTACGAGGCTCTCCTTACTTCTGTCTTACTTGTAACTCTAAGGACAAATGGATGCCCACATCCTGAACATTTCTTATGTACAATTTGGCTGTGAAGAGCTTGTGGCTGGGGAGGGTTTGTCCTTGGGAATTCTCAGAGGAAGGGGAGGAATCCTTTCTTAGAGGGTAGAGTATTTGCTATGCATCAACACAAGCTCCTGAATGGGAATCCTGTACCAATGGAAAAGCCAGGCATGGTGGCATGCACGCAATCCCAGCACTGGGGTAAGGGATTAAGGGCTGAGATAGATGGAGCGCAGAGCTGACTGGATAATTGGTGAGCTCTGGTTTTAGTAAGAGTCTCAGTGTTGAAAACTAATGAGATAAGGTGTAAAGGAAGACACCAGACTCTTGACTTACAGCTTGTACGTGCACACAAAAATACACATATGCACATATAACTGCCCCATAGACATGCACTCATGTGCATGTGCATTCATGCATACACATGCACATGCCTACACATATACACACATGCACACACATGTGTAACAGCCACACACACACACACACACACACACATGCAAGTGTGCTCATGCATGGACATGTAATATTTTAACTAGTTTTATCATGGAGTCATCAAACTGCACATTTTGCAGCTTAGAGGGAAGAACCTGACGATGAGCCCACAGGAAAGCTTCCTGAGAGATGTCCTGGGGTGTGACCACAGAGGAAAAAGCAGAATGTGCCCATATAACACAAAGGTACTTAGGCAGCAGCATTCTTTGTGACTCTGTTCCCAATAGCTAATAAGGACCCAACCCCTGGTCCAACAACAGAGGAGCAGAGGAGGAAATCCGAGTGCACATAGCACAGTGGAGGCTTCTGGCACTGAGCAGGATGGAGCTGTGCTGTTAACCGATGCAGCTGAAATGGGGCAGGGTTTTCTTTCTCTCATTTAGGGTTCCAAGATTTTATACAGATACATAAAATCATTCCACAACATGCTTGCTTGATCTCTCTCTCTCTTTCTCTCTCTCTCTTTCTCTCTCTCCACACACACACACACACACACACACACACACACACACTGCACATAAAATGGAAGTGAAGTTGCCAGGTGAACAAAGAACATAAGTGGGAAAAGAGAGAGAGCAAAGGGAGGATGGGGAACTGGGGCAGAGAAGAATAGTTAATGCACATTCAAAAAGGATATTTGAAAAAAAATTAAGTTTAAGTAATTTAGAGATGAATTTGAGAGGGAACTGGAGAGTGCAGGAGGAGTTGGAGGGAGAGAGGAAGGATTGAAAATGATGGAGATAACAGTCCTCATATATGAAATGCTCATAAAACTCCAAATAATGAAGGAGAGGGGTATAGGCCATCTTAAGTAATACGTTGGATGGATGTATTCCTAATGAGGCGAGGGTGGTGCCTACTCCCTCCACGTAGCCCCATCCCGAGAGGCTGAAATGACTGATGTCTGTCCAGTTCTTTATAGCTTCAATTTTAATTACCTCCTACAGAAAATCATGTGCAGACAGGGCAGGAGGAGGTCTGAACTTCGGTGAGCACAGTGAGGCCCATGACAAGGGCTTTGATTTACGTTTAATTGCCTGGGGTCCTGGCTTCCTGGGGAGGAGCAGAGGCCTCTGGTGCTGAATGAAGACGACCAGGTAATAGTACTGTTTGTCTTCTGAGCACTTGGATGGAGCCAGGAGGGATGAAGGTCGTAGACATGGCTTTCTCCCAAGGTCTGAGGAGTAGATTCATTTCTCTACACTCCACTCACAATCTTGGACATTTATTGACTAGTTACTAGTTTTCTCAACCAGTTTCCCAAGAGAGGCTGAGTGTGGCAGGGGCAGGGGGTGGGATGGGGTCTGTGGGATCATCAGAGAAGGTATACATGGGATCTTATTTTAAGGGTTGCATGTTTATTTTCAAGATAGTAGGGGAAGCACATGGCTAACATATCACCTTAGTCCTAGGACTGGACTTTAATTGCCTAAAGCTAGTTTGTTAAAACATGTTTTTTGTAGCTAGACCTAGGATATAGGCCTATCACTTGAGCTAATCAGAAGGCCTGCTTGGGCTGCTAAGTTCAAGGTCAAACCTGAGCACTTTAGGGAGATTCAATCTCAAAATAAAGAGGTTAAATAAAAGCTCTGGGGGGTATAGTATGGTGGTGGAATACTTGCCCAGCCTGTGAGAAGCCTGGGCTCAATCTCCAGCTCTGAGGAAAAAACAAACAAACAAACAAACAAAACAACAACAACAACAAACAAAACAAAACAAACCCACAATGAAGACAATTAAAAAAAACACAATGAATGTATACTAGCATAGAGTATGGGAGAGATGGAAAGGAATCATGCAGGTGGCATTTGAATTATAGATGGGATCCTGAGAAAGAGAGAGACAGAGAGAGACAGAGACAGAGAGACAGAGACAGAGACAGAGAGATGGAGAAAGACAGACAGAGACAGAGAGATGGAGAGAGAGAGAGAGACAGAGAGAGAGGGAGTGTGGTGGGTGAGCAGAAGAGGATGTTGGACCCCCTGGAACTACACTTAAAGAAGGTTAAGCCAAAGGATGTGGGTGCTAGGATCCGAACTTGAATCCTCTCTGTGGCCGCAAGTGTTCTTAGCTTCTGAGCCCCCTTCATTCCTCGACTCCCTTTCCTGTCCCAAGATTGCTAGTCAAACAGGCACAAAACTGGAGCTCTGGATGCTAACACCAGGGCCAGTTAAGGTAGGGTGGTATTAGGGAGCATATACTCAGCTAGACAGAACTCCTTCAAAGAAAGGCTTTGAAAGCCGGATAAAGCAGATGATCTTTCAATGGTTTGAGACCACCTGGGACTAAGATGACAGAGCCCTTACATCACACTCTTCCTAGTAATTGCTGGTTGCTGCGAGCGAGTCCGAGGCTCAGTGACTCAACCTCCTTATCACAGAAACTGACTCAGTGTCTCTTCCTGGAATGGTTAGCCAACTTCTGCAAATGGTGGCATTGTAGACAGGGGATTTGTCTGGGAGAAGATCCTTAACTTTGGAAGTGATCTGTCACCAAGCACACTAAAATAATGTCTTTAACAGAGTTTCAATAAATGAATAAACTTGGCTATTACTGTGTTACAGATATTTTTTCCCCTCAACTGTAAATGGTATTTTTACGGCCTGTGGGCTGAGGCAGACGTAGGTGTGTTTTAGAAGCTCATTTAGATTTCGTCTTTTATGTATTGAAAATTGAAAATTAGCAATCTAATTCAATAACCCAGGACATTAAAATGCTATCTTTTCTTTATAAAAATTGAAAATCAATCACAGTGTCTTTTTTATGTGAGTTAAGTGAATTTAAAAATCACCTTTTAATACAGCATAAGTTTGACATTTTCGTTACTTTCTCCAGATAGGGAACTCATGATCACTCACTGGGCGCTATGGTGATGTTGCCTTACATATGTAATTGTAGCCAGTCTGAGGAGGTTTCTTACTGGGTCCTAAGCATCTCTGGGTCTGCTCTGTCTATATGTTCACACTTAGCATAACAGAATGTATACTAAGAATACACATCATTTTGGGTCTAAGAGGACTAAAATGGACTAAACCTCTGAACCTGTAAGGCAGTTCCAATGAAATGTTTTCCTTTGTGAGAGTTGCCCTGGTCATGGCATCTCTTCACAGCAATAGAGCAAACACCGACTAAGATAGGTACAAAGTAGGTTTGTCTATAAACTGTGAGCCCTCTGATGTGGAGAGTTAGAATCAGGTGACATGCCTTTAATCTGTATGGACCTGAGTCTGGAACAATCAGGGGTGACAGGAAGGGAGGCCTGAGTGCCAGTCAAACTCCAAATTCCTGTGAGCCCGTGATGTATGGAAATCAGACCAGAAGTAGGCACTGGAGTTTGTATGTAGGTGCAGAAGGTAAGGAACTTTAAACACAGAAGTTCTGGGTGGGAAAGATGACTCAGTGGGAAAAGTCCTGTCCATGAAAGTGAGAGTAGCTGAGTTTGAATCCCCAGAACCCAGGGGTCTGGAGAGCTCAGTGGTTAAGAGCACATAACTCCTCTTACAGGGGACCCAAGTTGGGTTCCCAGCACCTACGTCTGGAACGCCAATTCCAGAGAATGTGGTACTTCTGATCTCTTCAGGTTTCTGCACTCATGTGGGCATACCCACATCCAAACACACCCAAGTACATAATTAAAAATACTTATTTAAAACTGGCTAAGCAGCTGTCTATAATTCTAGCACTCGGGAGGTAGAGAGACAGGGGCATCCTCAGAACAAGCTGACTAGTTAGAAGAATCAAATCATCAAGCTCTGGGTTCAGAAAGAGTCCCCACCTCAATAAAGTGGAGAGCAACTGAGGAAGGCACATGATATCAACTTTGTATCAAGTGCACACTCATGCTGGGAGTGTGGCCAGTTCCTGTTCTGTCTCTGCTTCCTGATCCATGAAAGTTCAAGTAATCAGCCTCATACTGAGGCTGCTGTAGCCACAGGCTGCCCCCACACTTGGGCCTTCTGTACCATGACAGGCTGTAACCCAGAGAAGTCCTCCCTCTAAGCTGCCTCTTCCAGGTGTTTATAGCAATGACAAAAGGAACTAGTTTGGAGACAGGTGTGTTGCAGCTGGAGGGTTGCCCAGGTGTTGCTCTGCTTCTCTCTTTAAATCAAACCAAAGCAAGTAAATTTAGTATCAGGAGTGGGAGGTTTCTGCATCATTAAAGACTTTTCTTTTATTGTCTCTAGCTGTGTGCTTCCAGGAACATACCAGCTGTTTGTGAGCCTCCTACTGTGGGAAGGACACAAGTTTGTGGCTCTGGCAATTACTGAAGAGGCTTGAAAAAGAGGAGAAAATGTAAGACAGATTTATCAGGTAATTTATCTCTGTTTTTTAATAAACCAGGGAAGCAATGTTATGAGCCAAAGAACAGCATTGGGAAAAACAAGCCAAGGGCAGAAGAACAAATAACTGATGGAAAAGATGCTTGCCTGCAGCAAAGAAGACACCCTTGCCAGCTGCCAGCCAACCTCCTTCTAGAAGCTAGGCCTCCTTAACAGTGTTCCAGAACCAAGTCTGGGATAGTCCCCTGGTAAGAAATGCCCTGGTGTCAACATGACACAACCCAGAATCACCGAGAAGAATCCAAATTGAGAAGTATCGTCTGTCACGATGACCTGTCAATTTCTTCATTGTTAATTAATGTAGGAAGCCCAGCCCCCTGTGGGTGGTACCATCCCTAGTCAGGTGAGCCTAGGCTATATAAAAAAGGTAGCTAAAAGTGAGCTATGGAGAAGCTATCTGGCTATACATGCGAGTCACTGGTGTGGGAAAGTGTGAATACATAGAAGGCCTAGTCTGACCAGAGGCAGGGTCAGAGTCACGCAGACAGGGTGGGTATCAAGGGCAGGAAGATGGGCTGAAGGTGCAGCCAGACCATGGGCCTATCCAACATATGGTTTTCTCAATGTAACCTACACGTAGGCACCTGAAGTCTTCCTATCTGACTGAAAGATGGACCTTGCATTCTTCTGTGGGAACCACCTGAGTGTGTAGTTTCTGCCCTTGATTCTTGCTCCCATGAGGGTAAACATCAACGTGGTTCTGAATGGAAATGTTCTCTGCTACTGATCAAAGACCTCTCTGGGAAAGCTGGGGAGAAGTGAAAAACATTGAGGGAAGACTATATAAAAACAGCCTTTCAGGGTAGGAAAAATACTCCTGGCAGGGTTGACCTCACGGAAGCCACCTAAACTCTGAGCAAGAAATCAGAGTAGACCAGTACTCCGAACTCCAGTTACAAATGAACTGTTTGCTCACACTTCCTCACATTGCAATGATGAAACACTCTGACTGAAGGCAACTTGGAGAGACAAAGGGTTATCCGGCTTATACTTGCAGGTCACTATCCATCTTTGAGGAAAGCCAGGGTAGAATCATGCTTCCAAAAACTTACAGCAGCTCTGAGCCACACCAACCTCTTATAAATCCATTGATGACTCTCAGGATTCAATCATGTCATTCACACCCCTCCCCCCCCCAAAAAAAAAAAACATCAGCAGGCAACCAAGCTTTTAATCCATGATACTTCATGGAATACATCCAAATTGCAACACTGACACACCAATTGGCTACCTTGTTTAAGGTATTCCAAAGTGTGGTAGTTGGAGAAACATAAGATACATGACGCGCCCCCGCTGGCTCATGTATCCCCATTTGGTAGCACTATCTTGGAAGGTTATTAAGATTGAGCCTTGCTGGTGGAAGTCCAACTCTGGGTGAGGGCATTGAAGCTTTCTAGCCTGACCCCACTTCCTGTGTTTTATTATTTACTTCCGGTGCACAGGTGAAATGTGATCCACTCTCTTCCTGATTGACAGGTGGGCCTCATGCTCCTGCCACCATGGTTTTCCTGCCGTGAACTTTTCCCCTCTGGACCTAGCGGCTGAAGTAAATCTCCCGTCCTACTTGCCTTTAGAAATGATATTTTCCTGGCAACAGAAACGTAACTAATACGTGGAACGTGAAGCAGGAGAAGGGACAGGAGCCATGTAGTGGAACACCAGGCTAACCTGTGCAGGGAAAGCATTTTAAGACTTAAACTATCACATCTCTAATCTCTTCAGTTTCTTCCTGAAGGAGATGTAGGCAGACATACCCGGAAGCTCACTGCTGGGAGCTCAGTGGGATTCTTAGTCAGGTGTGTGCCCATCTCGAGGTGAGCTGAGGTGCCGCTTGGAGACGTGGGACACATAGAGGCTGTGTGGGTTAAGAGTGACCCGGTTTCAAAGGGACACTTTGGACTCTGAATTTCCCATTGTTGTACTTAATATGATTGCCTTTTACTTTCTGAGTAAAAGACCTGCTGGCAGCCCCATTGTGGGGCTTCTCTGGAGGGGCTGTCAGCAGCTAAGGTCAGCTGTCTCTCTCATCGGCTACTCATCAGGTCATTTGTGATGGGTTGAATGGAGACTTATTTACAAATAACATTTTTCTGATTTGCTTCATGAAGATGGTGTTTATGTGCGGTTTGGCTTTTATTTTGTCTTCAGTCTTAGCTACTGAGTTGTGAATGGTCTAATTGCATTTGAAGTAATGACGTCTCATGCCCTTGTAAGAAATGGCTGCTGTGTTCTGGTGTCTTTTAGTTTTAGTGCATGGGAAACTAACTTGCTATGTTAGTTTGTTCTCTTGCTTTGAGATGAATTTTGTTCTTTTTTTTTGAAACAAGGTCTCACTGTGTCACCAGTGCTAGCCTCAAACCATCAATCTTTCTGCCTCAGTCCTCTGTGTGCTGAGATCACACAGGTGTGTGCCATAGTTCACAAATAGATAATTTAAGTGCATTAAATGCACATGTATTAACTCATCTGTGGTGTGTATGTGTGTGTGTGTGTGTGTGTGTGGTGTGCAGATGCCTTCAGAGGCCAGAAGGGGTGCATTGGGGCTTCTGGAATTGGAGTTACAGGGATGGCTGTGGTCCAACTGATATGGGATGCAGGAACTGAACTCAAGTCCTCCTCAAGAGCAGCATTCACTCTTAGAAGCTGAGCCGTCTCTTTAGCACCCTGCACCATTACCTTGGCCCTATAGCTCCCTGGGATTTTTACACTTGACTTCTTCTGTTCCTGCTTGAGCAGCAGAAAAGCAGGTGCCACCTCCTTGTAGGATTGTTCCTCCTTCATCCAATTGAGAGGAGTGCTGTCCAGTTCTTCTTCATCCTGCTCTTCCTTCCTGAACCCTCACTCCCCTTACCTGTAGGGCAAGTGGGCCGTGCCACCAGGTAGGCATAAGAACGGGTAAGGTTGAATGAGCTCACATTCTGGGAATCACAGAGAGCAAACCATTCCCTACCTGCCCCTGTACCTGCTCTGGAACAGGTAGCCACAACGACACTCCACTGAGGACCACAGGCACACAGTCACCGTAGCAGAACACCTGGAGGTCTTCTCCATGCTAATGAGGTAGCTAGATAGTCTTGAGCCTTCAGCCAATGAGTTTCCCTTCCTGGATATTTCTTCCTCACAAAGGTATTTAATCCCTGGTTCGCCCCAAATAAAGTGTATGCATTTACATCCATCACCAAATAAAGCAATACGAACAAACAAGGTTTGTCTCAGAGCTGCTTCATTAAGGGAAGGCCTTCGACTAAAGAGCCGAGCCTAAGACTCCCAAGGAAGGCTTTCTCTCCTCCAGCCCCTCCAATGTTTGGCCTTCCCTCCCGATCAGGGCAGATTCTGTTCATCCTGGCCTCCACCTTCCCCTTCCTGCCTGGCTCCTCATAGACCCACAGACTCTTGTTCCTGACTCCCTCTGTCTCCTGGTGGTACTGGTAGCGCCTGAGTACCCAGGGAGGAGACCACGAGCCACTATGGACTCCCTTTCCAGACTTTGCTCTGTCTCCTCCTGGCAGCATGCCAATGGCATGCCCAGCCACCCCCCTACCCCAGCGGAGAGGTAGAACTGCAGTAGACAGTCGTGGGATCTACTAATTAACTCTTCTATGTGAAGGGAAGATCTTTGATGGTATCTTTTCCCTAAAATAACCAGAAATCTCACTTAAAAATAAGCGGGTGGACTGGGGAGGTGGCCCAGCTGGTAAAGTACCCACTGTGCACAGGTAAAGCCCTGAGTGTAAGTTCCCAGGATCTACATAAAATTGAGTGTGGTAGCATATGCATCTGTATTCCCAGTGTTCCTCTAAGGAAATGGGCGGCAGAGATGGGAGGGCTTGGAAGCTCACAGGCTAGCTGGCCTGGTATATGTACTGGCTCCTAACAAGACACCTTGTCTCAGACAAGGTAAAAGGTGAGTTGTGGCCTCCCCATACACACAACTACAAATTGCATGCATGCACCTGTACACACACACACACACACACACACACACACACACACACACACAGTGCGGAGAGAGATTATAAATGAAATAGGGTTGGTGAGATAGCTCAGCAGGTCCAAGCCCCAGCCACAAAGCCCAACAACTTGAGTCTGATCCCTGAAACTCACTTAGTCCTCTGACCTCTGAAAGGTTGCTATGGTGTATGCCTTCTTCCACATAAATAAATAATACACATAAAAAAGGCAGGTTCAAGGATCCCCGAAAGACCAATTTTTGTTGTGTGTCAGAGTGACCCACACTTAAAATTTAGCTAGCATCTGCCTGTCATTACTTTAGTGAAAAGTCTTAAGCTGTTTCCTTGCTTGGCTTTGGTCAGAGAACATAAGGTCAGGCCAAGTGATGATTCTGGTCTTTCCATATCCCGTTTCCCTCCTTAGATCTTTGCTCTTGCTATTGTGGAAACAGGAAGCCAGCAGCTGTTTATATGTCAAGGCCAAAGAGACAAAGCTGACTGTGCATGTGCATTTAAAGGACCCTGAGCCAGGGGCACCTGGAGCAGGGCGGGTAGTGGAGAACAGACACAGCTTTATAGGACAATGTATAGATGCAGGAAGTTGGACCACTTCCGGGCTGGCATGGCCACTAAGCGTTCTGAAGCATCTGTTGACCCTGGAACGTGGAAATCCCGTGGCAGAAGCAGGGACAGCTGTGGTAGTGGCTGGCAGGCTGACCCCAGTGGCCTCTTGGTCAATGAGGGAGTGGGGCTGAGCCTTTTGGGCATGGCACCTGCAGGTCAGGTATAGCCCATGGAGGGGCAGGTTCTGCAGAGACAACAAGTAGTACTTCTAGCATGGCAGTGGGGAATGAGATCCTGGATATCTCCCTCAACCCCTCTTACCACCACCACCCCCTGTATCTCTCTCCCTGTGTCTCTCTGTTATGTTTATATAACCATATATATCTGTTATAAAGAAAGAGAGCCAAGGATATGTTTGGTAGAAGTGTAGAAGTGTAGAGGTGGGATTCCTCTGCAGGCCCATGCTAAAGCATCCCTTCCCCCTGAGGTACCAGCCATATGACATATAGTATAGAGTGAAGTTTATTTAGGGCATGAGAAGGGAGTTGAGAGGGGAGAGGCGGATAGGAAGAGAAGGGACAGAGAGGATAAGAGAGTAAGAGTTTGATGAAGGGGTCTCTCCCTCCCTATTTTCTCTCTCTCTCTTTCTTCATGCTTGTATGTAGGGGGGTGTTTTGCTTGCATATATATGTGTATACCATGTGTGTGTCTGGTACCCACAGAAGCCAGAGAGGGCATCAAATTTCCGAGTTACAGATGGCTATGAGCTGTCATATAGGTGCTGGGAATTGAATCCAGGTCCTCTGGGATAGCAGCCAATGCTCTTAATTGCTAAGTCATCTCTCCTGCCTTGGTGACTTCTTCTAATTTGACCTGAAAACATTGGATAGATGAGTATTGAGACATGCTCCAAACCAGTTGTATCAATAACTCTTAAGAGTAATTTATTGAGAATTTAAGCAAAATCCTTATTTTTCCATTAAAAAAATCAAATCAAACATCTATTCTTTAGATTAACCCTGATATTCCCATTATTCCCTCAGGGAAACCAAGGCCTGGGCAAAGGGCATGAAAATTTCAGAGTGGATTGCTTTTGTGTTTGCACAGAGATTATCACATTTGGTTCTTATTGCAAAATAGGGGGAAAAAAAAACTATCATGTAGATATTTAATGACATGGAAAATGTTCTCAATGTAGTGCCAAGTGTTTAAAAAAGGCAAGTTCATTTCCACGATTTTCAGTGTGATCTCCTATTGCAACATTAAGAGGATACATCTCCGCAGAGAAAAATGTCTGGGAAGATGCATTCCAACATGCTAGCCAGGAATGTTCTTTGTTTGCTGCAGTAAATGGTGCCTCTTATTTCTCAAATCTGCTTATCTATGGTGTCTGAATATTTTTATAACAAACATGCATTGCCTTTGTAGTAATAATAATAATAACAACAACAACAATGAAAGAGCAGTATAGATTTTTGTTTTTAAAAACCTAGCCAGCATGCTAGGGTGGTAAGGCACGGTCAGCCCCTTCATCTAATGAGTGTGTTACAATGTCAGCATTAGGACTGGAGGGTAATGACTCAGCGCTTCATAAATGGGGCAGGCCAGCAGGCAGGAAGGGGCTTGTGCTATGACCTCTGGGGTCAGCCTTTGGAAGCTTAGTGCAGATTCCAACTGTGGAGTAAGAAGACTTGGGGGGTTTGGGAAGGCCCCTTGGGGCAGGTGAGTCCTAGTTTGAACAAAGCCCCTTTGATGTGCTTGGTTTGGGGGCTGGTTCAGGAATGCAAGGATTAGGGAGCAGTATTCATTAAAAGGAAGGAAAGACTCATAGCTGCTCCCAGCTGTCCCCTCCCCGCCCCCCCAGCAAAGAATCAGCAGATATTTGGAGGGATGCTACCCTCTTTGCTACATTGAACAAAGAGATCTTTGGTGGTTTCCTCATTCTCTGAAGTGGCTAGGAAGTCTTTTGTGCAAGTATAAGTGGTACATCCATGTTTATATGGTACATGCATGTACGCATGTTTGCATGTGTGTGGGGTGTGCATGTACATGCTTTTAAGAGGGTGTAGAGACAAGAGGTAGACACTGCTATTGGCTTCGATTGCTCTCTATTTACTCAATCAATCAGGGTCTCTTGCTGAAGGAGTTGAGGTTATACCAGTTTGGCTAGTCTAGTTTGCCAGCTTGTTCTGGGAATGCCTTGTGTCCGCCTCTTGAGTGCTGTGATTCCAGGCTGGCCACCACATTCATCTTCTTTTATGTGGGTGCTGGGGATTTGAACTATGGTCCTCTTCTTCTTCCTGCATAGCAAGTGTGTTTACCCTCTGAGTCCCTGCCCCAGCCTCTGTGATGATTTTTATAGACTCGCCCTAAGGTTCAGTCTTTGTCCATGGCTACCAGGGTAGGAGGCAGGTATCCTGTGCCAGAATCAGGCATGGAGAGAGAGGTGTCGAGATTAGCATATGAAAGAAGCCAGCTGGCAGAAGAGCAAAAAGCCTTCCTGACCAGGGCTGTGTGAGGAGAACAGAGCTCATAGGATCTCCAAGGGTTGGAGGAAGCTGGTACTGAGTCCCCTGAAGAAGCTCACCCCTCCAGGGGCTGCCAGTAGTGCTCCCAACCTTCCAACTCTCTTGTCTTCCTTCCTTCCTTCCTTCCTTCCTTCCTTCCTTCCTTCCTTCCTTCCTTCCTTCCTTCCTTCCCTTCCTTCCTCCTTCCCTCCCTCCCTCCCTCCCTCCCTCCCTCCCTCCCTCCCTCCCTCCCTCCCCTCCCTCCCTCCTCCTTCCCTTCCTCCCTCCCTCCTTCCCTTTCTTTCTTTCTTTCTTTCTTTCTTTCTTTCTTTCTTTCTTTCTTTCTTTCTTTCTTTCTTCTTTCTTTTTTCTTCCTCCCTTTTTTGTTTTTTGTTTGTTTGTTGGTTTGTTTTTTGTTTATCAAGACAGTTTCTCTTTGTAACCCTGGCTGTCCTGGAATGTATTCTTTAAACCAGACTGGCTTCAAGAGATCCATCTGCCTCTGCTTCCTGAGTGCTGGGATTAAAGGTATGCCACCACCACCTGGTACAAGCTCTCTTTCTTAATAAACTATTTGCTATCCATCTGTCCCTGGTAGACCTCCTTGAGGTAGACCAGGACTCTGTCACAAGCAGGCAGTTCCTCCTGGGTTCTCCCCACCCTGGCCCCTACTTGTGTTCACTGTGCTGTACTTTAGCAGAGGACACCGAGGGATGGCTTGGGAGAAGATGAAGGTTCATTTTAGGATGAGCCTTCCTTAATAGTTTTCATTAACAGCTAATGTAGGAGCTTGAGCTACAGACAGATCATTGTTGGAATGAATGCCTGACCGAGGTTGCTTGTGGGATCTTAGAAAATTGAGTTAATTTCTCTGAGGTTTACCTTTCAGCATCTTCCAGGATGGCCCTCTAGTGCCTGGAGGTTGTTCAAAGGCTTGTTCGAGTAAGAGCCTTGCTTCCTGGCATTCCTGAGTGGAGCTAGGTAGCCCTGTGTGTATAATGGCCACTTAGAATTGTTTTTGCTAAAACACATTGATGCCTCACGCAGGCCCCTGTGGTAACTAAACGCAGGATGCATGCCTGGCTCCTCTGCCCTTCCTTTCTCATCTCTTTCCTTTCTCTGGCGGTGACCTACTTACCTCTTACCTACTTATATCCCAGAAGATGCCTAACAGTCTGCTGTAATTACCCCACTCCTCCAGTCATTTTTGTGTCCAGGCATAGCAAACAGAACTTTTCCAGACAGACAGTGCCACAGATAAGAGCAGTTCTTCGTGAGGGCAAGGCTGCTCCCAGGAGCAACACCAACCCTGTCCCCTTAAGCAACAAGGACTGCTTTAGGCTACCTTGCAAAACCAGACCACAGGTAATTATTAACCAGAACACACATTAGCCAGGACTGCTGAGTTATGCCTGCTTCTTTCCTTTCGACTCCAATTCTGTCTCTGTGTAAATTTATAGCTCATGTCAGTAATCCGAAGATGGACTTGAGGTCATGGACCCCTTCATCCCCTCAAAGCATGTTGCTTAACTCTCTGTTTTTTTTTTTTTACCAACTCCTTGTCTTTTTAATTAGTGCACTGTGGCAGGTGGCTAGGCCGGTCCTTTAAGATGGCTGGACGAGGATGTCTCCTCAAACTCTGGTTACATAAGCACTCACTGCAAAGAGGCAGAGATCGTACCCAAGAACAGGAGAGACTCCATATCCACTGATCCAACTGTGGGTCACAACTATTTAAAATCTTACATTGGAGCTTAAGACCAGCAGGCTTGACTGTCACTTGCATAGCATTTCTGTTGTATTAGAAGCTATTAGTCATGTGAAGACGAGTTGATATCTGTGGGGGGTTGGGCCTTGGGTAAGATGTGCAGAGAGCCATTTTATGTAAGAAATCTGAGCATTCAGGGATTTAGGTATCCTGTGGTGGGTGGGGCTGGGACCAACCCCGGTGAGTAACAAGGGTGATTGTGCTATACACGAGAAAGTGATTGTGTGGGTATGTCTCCCTGGGGAGCTCTCTGATCCATACCTATAGGGAGAGACAGGCTGGCTTCCTCTTGAAAGTGCTAAGAACTTCATAGGTCCACCTTGAAGAACCAGAACTGAGACAGTGAGTGCTCAGATCACACGTGGACTGCAACGGCTGAATTGCTAATATCTTGTACTATGTCTAGGTGGCATCGGAGAGAGAACCAGCCTAAGCCATGGAGAGGGGATGGGTGGAAGTGTGTGCACAATGGCTGCTGGAAGTCAGGGGAGCTGCAGCCTGAGGGAGGAGGCGCCCTCTGAGGAAGAAGCAGGCTGGGGTGTGGAGAGAGAGCCTTTGAAGAGCCTGTGGACTTGACTTTCAATAAGGGCCTTGCCACCTCACTGCCTGGTAGGAAAGGTTTGTCTTGCACCTGACCCCACCTCCTAGGAGCAGGAGGCAGCCTGGGGGTTGGCTAGAAAGGCTGAGGGGGCTCCAGCAAGGCAGACTGCAAGGGAGCTTGAAGAGGAGGGTGGAGCTGGAGACTGAGGTGACCTCCCTGACTGGAGTTATCATAACATGGAGAAGAGCCTAGTTTATGGCTGGAAGGTGCCTGTTTACATGTGAATATGGCTACAAACAGCAAGGAGGTCACCATCTTTCCCCTAAGGACAGACAGAATGGGTCAGTTCTACAGAATAATTTAGAGGTGTAGGGGTGAGGGGAGAGTGAGGTGATTTTCTATCTTATCCTTAGTCTCCAGAAGGACAGATTAAAAAGATGCATGACTATGTAAGCATTGTTTATCTATCATATATATTACATATAATGTATACATATGATATATATGAATGTATACATGCATTACATTTGTCATCTACCATCTATCATCTATCTACTACCTATCAATCATCCATCATCTATTATTATCTATCATCTGTCTTCTATCTATCTATCTATCTATCTATCTATCTATCTATCATCATCTGTCATCTATCTGCATTTCCCCTTGGCTTTTGACCTCTTCATGTTCTATCACTTTTTCTCTCATCTTCTTTCATAGCAGAAAAGTTAAATACACACTTAAATTTTCACTCAGATTCTACAGGTGAGACTTAATTTTCAACAATGGTGACCACTCTGGGACATAAGCCTGGCAGTCCCCTATTGCTTTCTTTGGTTGGATGTTGAACCTATGAGAATTGTTCTGTCTGTCTGTCTGTCTGTCTGTCTATCTATCTGTCTCTGTCTGTCTGTCTCTGTCTCTCCATCTCTCCATCTACCCATCTGTCCATCTGCACATTTAGATTTTAATGAATCGGCTTATATGATATGAAGGTTTGCAAATGCCTGTAGATTTGGTGCTCTAGTTCAAATTCAGAGTAAATCTGGGCGGAATCTCTTGCTGCCAGGATGTCATCTTGGCTCCATCCAGGCCTTCCATAAAGCCAAATGAGGCTAAGCTACATTGTGGAGGGCAGCCTGTTATACTCAGAATGAGAAAGTCTCACATAAAATGTACTCACAGCAATACCCACTATATCTGTGAACTACACCCATCCAAGTTGGCACAAGGTTACCTGTCACACTCCCATGAGTCCTGCCTGCACACTTACAGGCTCTCTTTCCTTCATTTATATTCACAGATACAAAATTCCATAGGATATATTTCTAGAGTGAAAGTTTATGGAAAATTATACAATACAAAAACATATATTGCCAGATTATCTCTAGGAAGTTAAAAACATTTAAATTTTTGCCGTGCATGATCCATGAGTGCATGATTTCGACATTCTCTGTACACACACCATGCACAGATCTTCTCTCTGTAAATGTTGGATAATGATAGTTTAGAAAGTAGGAAAGGATTTGCTAATGTGATGGGTGGAAAATAGTCTCCCTGTTCAAATCTGCATCTCCAGCTCAGACTACGATGAACTGTAATATTTATTAGCATGTTCATTGACCATTTATCTGCATTTCCCCTTGGCTTTTGACCTCTTCACGATCTCACTTTTTCCTCTCATCCTCTTTCAGAGCAGAAACACTTAAGCCCACACTTAAATCTTTACGCAGATTTTATAGGAGAGGCATAATTCTCAACAGTGGTCACCATTCTGGGATGCAAGCTCGGCACTGCCCTCTTGCTTCCACATGAACCTGTGAGCATTCCTTTTTTACATTCCTCACTGTAAATAACACTGCTATTTATTTTCCACGTTGGTACGCCACACGTCATCAATCAACCATATCAACCACGTCAATCATGTCACCACACCCGACAAATACAATCTAGGAGAGAAAGGGTTATTTTGGCTCACAGTTTCAGAGGGAAGGTAGGTAGGGGTAGGGAGGCGTGGCAGAATGCTTCCTGATAAAAGGAGCGGCAGTTGCTACTTCTCAGGCACAGCATCAGACAGGAAGCACAGGTTACATACAAACCAGGAGCAGCTGTAACCTTCAAAGACTGGCTCCTGTTATCTTATTCCTGCCAACCAGGCTTTACCTGCTAAACTTTCCCACAACCTTCCCAGCTGCAGCAATCGCCAGTGACCAAGTGTTCAAAAGCATAAACCTGTGGGAACAGTTTCCATTCAAACCATAATATCAGGTCGGACAGGAAGACAGTAAATGAGACAAAGAAAGAATCCAAGGACCAAAACCTCTCCAAGAAAAATAATGACGTGGCTCATAGCTCTTCAGAATTAAAAAAAAAAAAAAAAAAAAAAAAAAAGGCTATGTAGACTGGACTTACCTTATTACCTCATTTGTCACATGGCACCATCACTTTTCACCTAGGGTCAGATCCCAGAAACACGGCAATGACCTTTTAGGGATGAATTCCTTGTATTGCAGCAAGACATCTGCAGCTATCCCAGCCGTGGGCACCACTTTGGGGCTTTTCCTTTTACAGAAAGCTCTTGGCTCATGGCAGCTAAACAAGCACAGATCCATCTCCCACAGGAAAGGAAGTGGGGATCTTGGTTACACAGGTTTCCAGGAGACAGTTGGAGTTTAGAAACTCTTTGGACAAAACATCGGTCTATGTGAGGATGAAAGCTTTCTGGAGCTCGCATATAGGAGGTTGGAGGGGACCAGCCACCTCTTTTTCTTTAGGACAGGCAGTGCAGTACCCTGAAAAGCCATAGCACAACGTGGCCCTTATTGTCCTCATCTAAAATGTAGGGCAGCTTTTTAAATTACTGAGCCAGCACAATCTTTTAGAACCCTTCCAACCCACTCCTTGTTGGCCTCATGATGCCAACCCTGACCTGTCAAAATTCTGTTGTCTCATTTTTATCTCCCTTGTCTACATAACCGGTTCCTTCTATTCTGCCTTTTCTGTCATCCACTCTGAAACTCTCTGCAGCCTGGTAGTTTGAGAGGTCCCTCTGTGAGCTGTGACTTTGGATAGACAGTATTGGGCCTGGGCGCTTTGGAAGGAAAGGCCAATCAGATGGAAGGAGGCGTGATTGATTAGCTTCCCTTCCTCTTTGAACTGTACCAGGGATTTGGATGCATGCTTCAGAGTTCTACTTTCATGGGGTTTGGGAATCCATAGATCAATGACCATCAGTTCGATCCTGGTTGCCAGGCACCTGTAGCTATGGTGATCTACCAGGCATCTTGGTTTGGATCTTGACTGCATTTGATGCTTGAATAGGAAGAAGATGGCATGAGCTAATAAGCTCAAGTCTGACTGATCCAGTGAGCCAAGGCCAGCCATGATAGATGAATGTGCTCCCTACAGAGGCAGGCAGCCCTCCTCCTCAGCCATTCATAGCTGTGCTCCTTGAAGTGGCTGCAGGGTGAGGAGTAGCCTGCCAAGTGTGATTTCCCTGCAATGAATCACATTCCAGGGCCTTGCTCATCGCTGCTTCTAGCTTCTAGGCCGCTATGGTTCTTGGTGCATGAATGATGCCCGTGCCCTCCCCTTCTGGCTCTCCACGGCCAACGTGTTTAATTTCAACCCAACAGATAGCGTCATCATTCAAAGCATCTCATAGAATGGCTCTTGAGGCTCAAATTCCCCCCAGTGCTTAAAATACCTGAGGTCCACACCAAGTGGCTCCCCTCTCCCACTCATTACCTTGTGATTGCATCTCCTACTGCTCGCAGTGTTGCTGGCTCCCTCCAACCATGTCCCTCTTGCCTTTCTGCATCTATTGCAGCCCAGCCCTACTCTGTATTGCTGAGTGGATGACTCCCTCCCTGCCTGTAGGTATCTGTTCAGATATCGGCTCATCACTAAGCCTCTGCTTCTTTACTGAAAGCAGAGCCTCTCCCCAAACCTGGTTCTCAAGTACTTTCCTTTAGAGCAATGGCTCTCAACCTTCCTAATGCTGTGACCTCATGTTTGGTGACCCCCCCCTCCAAACCATAAAATTGTTTTTAATGCTACTTTGTAGCTGTAATTTCTGCTACTGTTATGAATCATAATGGAAACATCTGTGTATTCTGACGGTCTTAGGCAACCCCTGGGAAAGGATTCTTTGATCCCCAAAGAGGTGCTGACCCACAGGTTGAGAATGCTGCTGTAGAGCATTTAAATCAACACACAATGACGTCACTTATTTATCAGCATACTCTACTCGATTCAGGGTTTGTATTTTTTGTTTTTGGGTTTTTGAGACAGTTTTGCTGTGTAGCCCAGGCTGATCTCAAAGCCAATTCTTTTCTGCCATTTTTGCTTGTCTCTGTGTCTGTCTTGGTGTGGACGACTGAAGGGAAGCCTGGTTCTTTGGCTTTTTTCTTACCTTGTGGCCCAGGCTTGTCTGGAACTCTCACTGGAGCCCACACTGGCCACAAACTCACAGCAATCCTCCTGTTTCAGTCTTCTCCTGAATGCCATGGTTCTAAGTATGAGCCACAACTTCTGTATTAAAAGAAAGTAACTTTTGAATTTTTTTCATGGTCTCAAATACCTCCCTTTGCTAAGAGATCTTTTATTAAAAACGACCATCCATTTGGCTGTGTCCATTTTGGGGATAACTACGGAACAGATACAAATATTAGAATCATTGACTCCACTGAGGAGACAGAATAAAAGACTCTCCCTGTGAGTAGAAACTAGCCCCTTCGTGGCCTATGACTGTTTCCAAAATCATGAATATGATTTCATTATATTTTATGTGTTTGTATATAGCATCGTACTTCACCTTATTTCTTTGTTCATAAACACGGGGAAAAGTTTATGAAATATTAATAGGTAATGCCTTTCCTAACTTGAATTTCATGGGACATTAAATCCAGAAAGCTGGTCTGTGGATGAACGGGACCCTGGACATGTCAGTTAGGGAATGCTGAGATCCATACTAATAATTATGAGAGTGTACGATGATTTGTGAGTGCGGCGTATGAACCACTGTGCTGTACATTTCACAAATATCTCTGTAACTGGGCTTGCCCCTCTGACTCATAAGCCACAATAGTGTGTTAAAGAAGTCTTGTAATAAAGAAAGCATTTACATTTCCTTCAGCTCCATATTTCCCTGTTAAGACTGGCAGCCATCTCGGGCACCTGGTAATCGGTACCAACACTTCCCCTGATCTCCTGGTCTGCAAAACACAAATGGGAAAAAAAGCTGCTTTGTAGACGAAGGAATTCCATGGAAGAGCAGAATTATGGCAAAAACAGATTACCACAAAGACCCAAGTAAGCAATAGCTTTTAGGGTCTTTTCAATTAAGGCAGTTGTCTGCTGGGCTCCATGTGATAAGTAGATTCTATCTTAGACCTGGTGGCATAATTTCCTTTTAATTGTCCAAGGAAATAAAATTCTGTTCCTAAGAATTGATACATTCCTACGAAAAACATTTTCATGCTACTGGGATAGAACCTGGTGTTTTAGGGATCTAAATTCTTTCTATTTAAAACTGTCAGTATAGGTCACCAGGGGTGGATTCGTCACGATTTCGGATTGCTTAAAAAGTTCGCTCTGTGAGAATGCAAGGCACATCATTTGAAGGTAATGAGGTTGCACTAGCTACTCCTGTGATAAAATGTCTGACAAAGGCAACCTAAGGAAGAAAGAAGGCATTCATTTGAGCTTGTTTTGAGGGGACAATCCACCATGGTGTGGAAAAGCCGAGAGCCACTTTTGCTGTGGTGACCTGACTGAGTGACAGTTGGCCACTTTGCCTGTGTGGTCAGGAAACAGAGAGAGGTGAATGTTGGTGCCCAGTTCATTTTCTCTCTTTTCTCAGACCGGGGGATGGTGCCCCCACTTCAGGGTGGGCCTTCTCTCTTCAGTGGTACCTCTTTGAAAACACCTTCCCAGACACACCCAAAAATGTGTCTCCTATGTGATTCCCATTAAGTTGGCCATGAAGTTCAGTGTCACAGAGTTCACTTGAGTGAGTGTGAGTGTATGTGTGCACGTACACATGTACACGCGCACACACACACACACATGTTCATGTGTTGTTAGAGCACTCTTGGCCAAGGACTGTGATCTTATTCTTTGGGTTATTGGATAAGACCCCAAAATGTCTCCTTCTCTAGGACAACAGCCAGTAGACATTTTTTGCTGGGGACTTGGGTGTTCATGGAGAGTGGATTGAGGAGAACTTTCTTCCTTTGTTTTTTCTTTACGAAACGAATGTTTCTTTCTCAGCCTTAAGTGTTGAAGCCAGACAAGTAAGTGGGAGTGTAGCTTAAGGGCAAAAGAAATTGTGGGTGCCCCAAGGGGAAAATGGTGAACATTATTGTTCAGTGTCCTGGCAAACACGGTCTACTTCTGAATGTGTCTGCATTTCCATGTAAATCTGTCCACTTTCTGTGGACTTTTACACAAGGACTTCCTCACTCTGTCTTGCAGGATAATGTATCCCCAGGATCCTCAGGGTGGTCATTTGTTCCTAGAATTTCCTTGAGAAAGTACTGGCTGTCTTGTTCTGATGGGGACTCTGTACCTTCCTTATAAGGCAATGGAGAAAGTAAGAAGAAGGATGGGGACAAACTGTAACTCTTAATGTCACTTAACGCCTCTGAAATGCCAGTGTAGGGAGGTGATTCTATGCTGTTGTCGCCTCAGAGGATCTGGCCCTTACCTTAGAAGGCAAATAAGTGACTTACAGTTCACCAGGAGAAACCTGCCACCGGAAGACCTCATCCATTCTGCAGGTGACCCACACAAGATGTGTGTGGCCTTGGTGTCCTGGGGAAGTGGGAAGAAGGGGTGAAGAGACGTATTCATGAATAATCGTATTCATGACACGTGATTGTGTCTAGATGAGAAGGTTGCAGAGGTCACTGGGAACGAGAGACGGGGCACGGCCTCGGAAACACCTTGCAGAAGCACTGTCTGCCCGTGTCTGCCGCTCGTGTATTAACTATCTCCGTAACTTACTATGCGCTTTAATGGCTCATCTGGCGGACGTTTACCATAGACTGAGAGCCCTCAACTACTGCTGGAAGGCCCTTATACACAAGACCAGACATGGAGGCCCAGGAGACGCATGAGGGGCCTTAGGGGTACAAGGACAGCAGGGGCTTCAGAAGGAGCTTGCCAGGGGATATGGGTAGATCAATCCTCGGTTAACGAGCTTGCCCAGGGGTCATCCAGATTAGATGACATTTACCCTAAGACTTTGGTCCCAGAGTCCGGGGATTGAAATGGAGGGCTAGGAAGATGGTGTCAAGCTTGGGGTGAGTTCAAATGGAGGGCCAGGGCAGTCTGGAGCTGTCCCTGAGGGACAGTAGTGGAGATACCAGACTCCTGCCTGTCTGGGACCAAGATCCCATGACTGTGGGGAAAGACTGGGTAAACCTGTATTGCCTAACTAGTCTGTGACCAACCGAGATGGGTGAGCTGCGCAGAGTGAAGCTCAAAGCACCCTGGTGCCACCTATTCAGCGGGGGCTAGTCTTGTAAGAGTTTGTCTTCAAATAAGGATTCTTTCCCAGAGGTGGGGGAGGCTCTTGAGACGAGAGAGCGGTAAAAGATCATGAGTCTGGAAAACAGAAACTTGGGGATTCTGACTGCCCCCCCCAGCTTTTAAAAAGGAGTTAACAACTGGAATGAGGGCAAACTCTGGCCAGCTGAGCACAGAGAAGTGATTCTCTCCTGTGAAGTGCCTGCCTGCAAGCTGGGCAGAGAACTCAGGATCACAACTTTGGTGAGTCCTTACCTTTGCTGGGGTTAGCTTTTCTGTGACTCAGATGCTTTTGAGACACCCTTGCTCCTCCTAAGTGAACTCTCACCCATATCCATCTTACTGATTCCACAGGTCATTCTTGACTATTAGAATGCGTGTGAGCTTCTCCTCTGGGAGTATCCTGTACATCTCAAGAGGCAAAGTCTCCGCTTTCCTACACAGGATGCATCTTTTGTCTCAGCCAACTCTCAACGGAGGGGGGACAAGAACAACACCATCTCCCGGAGGAAGAGCATGGGGATGTTTCGTTTTGTGGATTTATATATCTTTTCATATGTCTCTTCATCAATCTCTATCATCGTCACAGTTTCTTCTACATCTCCCAGGATCATATTTAAATGTTGATCATAAGCATGTAATCTGCCTCGAAGCTCTAGGTCATTCTCATTTTCACATAAATTCATTCATCCAAGCTGAGCCTGATAGGATCCAGGGGCTCCTCGACGGTATTGGTGGTCTGTTGCTGATCTACGTAGTCCGCCATCTTTCAAACGCTGTGCCCTTTCCACCTCTCCCCTTTATTTTTTTGAGGCAGAATCTCTCACTAATCTTGGAGTACAATGCCTTAGTAGAATGGCTGGCCAACAAGCCTCAAGGACCTGCCTGCCTCCCCCTGCCCTGGGATTACAGATGTTTGCTGCTGTGCCTGTTTTTGTTGTTGTTATTGTTTGTTTGTTTGTTTTAACATGGGTACTGGGGATCTGAACTCAGTTTTTTACCCTTCAGTGGCAAGCCCCTTACTGACTGAGCCATCTCCCATCTCCTTACTGGGACCCTTAACCTCTCATGTGGCATTCATTTTGTCTTAGAATTCTGAGGCTGCCTTGGCCTTCTTCCACAGGATAGAACTTTTAAGTGCATCAAAAATAAAATTCGTAAGATTAGTCAATTCTAATGAGATACAACTCTCAAACCAATTTCAACGAGACACACCAATAATGAAAAACAGCTATAAAAAATTTTCAGACTACTCTAAGTTGTTCATTTGTGAGATTGTACTGTACCTATCTCTTTATTAATTCATTAAGTATCAGGAGCAGTGGGATGAAGACTTCTGTCATTTCAGTCTTGAATGATAGGTGGAGATATCAAAAGTTATCTGGGGATGTTTGCTGACACTTAGCAATGGTGGCTGAAGCTGTTCCTACAGCCTTTAGGGTCAGAGTTGGGCCCTAACAGGCTAGGCTCAGTCACCCAATCTCAGTAGCCATTTAAGCAGCGCTAATGAAAAGCGACAAAGGAAACTTGTTCAGTCTAGTCACATTAGGAAGAGGCACAGTGACCCTCTCCAAGTCTATCTTCAGGGTCCTGGCATGAGGCTCGGGTCTGAATAGAAGATTCTACATAACGCAGCAGTTTTGGTCAAGCTGTAATCCTACCCATCACTGCGTGAGATCCAGCCTCTTCTGCAAGGTGTGACAGGTTCTCAGAACTGTGTGGAATCTCTTCCCGAGAGACAAGCTCCCACTCTGGCTGGCTCCCTCCAGGACTTCAGACTTTTCTTATGCCCGCAGCATCTGAAAGTTTGCTGAAGTTCAGAATCTCACTTCCTACCCTAGGTCTGAGGGTTGGAATCTGTCTTAAAGAAACACTTGTGCATCGGTGATGTGGATGTGGATTTGACTGGACTGTGCAAGCAGATGCTTGTTTGAACTACTCCAGCAAGGAGCTGTGCATCTGAACAGTACAGAAAGGTATGCTGACTCGGAAACTACCTGGGGTATGATTCCCCGTATTATTGTTGGGGTTTTTTTGTTTGTTTATTTTATTTTATTGTTTTGCACAGCTTCTCACTGGGTGGAGCTTGCTAAGTAGGTTAGGCTGGCTGGCTCAGGAGCTCCAGGAATCTGCCTCAGTGCTGGAAATGGGATTGCAATTATACCCCATCATGCCTGGCAATTTTTACTTGGGTTCTGGTAATTGAAGTCAGATCCCCCTGTTTGGTAGAAGTTTGCCAACTGAGCTCTCTCTGCAGGCCCAGATACATTTCATCAGCAAATTCCAGGGCGGGACGGAGTGTAACTCAGCTGATTGGTGACCGTTTATAGTGGTCATGGAGGCTGATGTGGTTTTTGGGGCTCCCTGCCTCGGAAAAGGACACTCTCAATGCTCCCTCTGTCTTCTTCCGGTGCTGACTGGACCGCCTGGCAGGCCTGATCCTTGGGGGAGGCCCAGCAGCAGCTGTCCACCCTCCTCTCAGAAATAAATCCGCACACTTCCTGTAGGGGATTATTCTGGTGTCAGATCCAAGTCCAGTTTTCCTAGCCAGCTTTTCCGGAACCCAAAGAGGACCAGTCTTGAAATGATCTTTTTTGCTGTCTCTTCATTGGTTCTGAATTTTACCGAGGACAAATCTAATGAATTAGCTTTCTCAAATCCCAACAATGCGGGTGTCCAAGAAGCTGAAAGCCCAGCGTGGAAAACTCTGAGAATGTGTCTTGTCAGCACCCGGTCCCCTGTTCTCTCTTTCCCTCCTCCTTTCAGACCGTGTTCATTTTCTGTTATTCTATTCCACTCTATTCTCTCAATTCCTATAAGTCTTCTGAAACCATTTTTGGAATGGATTAAAGACACACATTCATAAATAAAGATACACATATAAAAACAAACACGTATGCCTCAGGGTCAGAAGGTAGGCCATTGCATTATTTACCTGCAGGCGGCGCTGTTCTTGTTTCTGTCACACTCTTAAGCATAGGAGACTGCAAGGTAATTAAGCTACCAGTGGCTTCAATCCAAGACGACTTTAGTCTCCGTATACTCGTTGATAACGCATTACTGAAAAAGACAAAGAAAGTCTTGGTAACTAAGACATCTGGGGGAGGCATTTCATTTTAAAGCGTTCTTAAGGCATTCTGAAAGTGTTCTGCACTCCTGGGATAGGTGGATGAGCCGAGCTGGCATCCCTCTTCACTTAGTGGAGAGTCTTCAATGCCTCAAAAGCCAGGAATCGAGGCATTGCGCAGCGATAGGATAATGCTATTTTCTTGCTAAATGTGAGTGCAAACGCTTCTTGTTGCACTTAGAAAAGTAACACTGCTCCTCACAGGGGCTGCAGACACTGCAGGATCTGGGTCCCTGTCTCTTCTATCAGCTCGGCATCGCATCACTGTCTCAAGCTCCTTCCATCTTTAGAGTCTCTGCTTGTCTTTACTGTTTGGTCTACTTACCCCTGGCCCCATCACTGTAGCAGCCCAGTGCTTACCAGCACACTCTAGGACTTAAAGAGTGACTGGAGACAACTTAAGGGAGGGAAGGCCTATCTGGGACTGTGACAATTGGTATCAATTCTCAGTTCAACGCCTGGGAGGGAGCCTTTGAGCCTACCTGTGGAGGGTTGTCTCTAAGGTTGGCCCCTGACACTGTCTATGTTAATTGGTATGGACAGACTCATTTTAATTGTAGGTGGGATACTTCCCTAAGCTGTTTAAGTAGATAAAAAGTTGAGCACTGTTCTGACTTGCCTGCATTGCTCGTTTCTTCTGAACACGGAAATAATCTAACAGATGGCTCAAGCTCCTGCCTCTGTGGCTTCCTTTCTATGACAGTCTGTGGTGTAGAACTACATGCTAAAAGAAGCCAGCCCTTTCTTCCTTAAGTTGCTTTTGTGAAGGTATTTCCTCACTGTAACAGGAAAGGAATCTAAGACATTGACCAACTGAGAGCTTTTGTTGAACTGGGTTTTCAGTCTTCTTTCCTTCCTTCCTTTCCTTCCTTCCTTCCTTCCTTCCTTCCTTTCTGTTGGCATTTCATCTAGACTCTGCCCCACAGTTACCTGGCAACAGCCAGGCATGCCTGACTCACTATAAAAGGGGCTTCTTGCCCCTCCTCACTCTCCTCTCTTGCTCCTCTTCTCTTGCTCTCTTAACCCCTCTGTCCCTTTTCTCCTCATTCCCCTTTTTCTATATACAGGACAGCTCCAGAGAAGCAACTCACAGATGCTCCAGTCTTCTCTCACAGATGCAGACGCTCTTCTACTGAAGCTGTTCCTTCTGATCTATCCACAGATGATTCCACAGAACCTAGACAGCAAGGAAACAGCTAACTCTCCCGAGACTGACCAAAATCCCCATACTCATTTTCTTAGATTTCCCAGAGATATGTCACTCCAAAGTCATCAGGAAGTAGCTAAAGATCACGACGACCATATTCCTGCTCCACCATCACCTCTTTCTAATTTTTCCTTTTTTTAATTTAAACCAAAATGGGGAAATGTTGGCATTTAGTCTAGGCTCTGCCCTATAGTTACCTGGCAACAGCCAAGTGTGCCTGACTCACTATATATAATAGGCGATGCTCAACCCCTTCTCTCTCTCTTGCTCTTCCTCTCTTATCCTTTTCCTTCTCTGTCCCTTCTCTCTCCATTCCCCTACCACCTCTCTTGCCACGTGTTCATGGCTGGCCTGACATATCTCTCTCTTCTCTCTCTCTCTTCCTCCCTCCCTCCCTCTCTCTCTCTCTCTGTCTGTCTCTACTCCCTCAACTCCCCTCCCCATTGCTGTAAATAAACTCTATTCTATACTATACCTCAGTGGGAATGGAAGCCTCAGCATGTGCCCACTGAGGCATCCCTTCCCCAACACCTCCACCAAACATATCTCTGGTCTTCTTTTTTCCTTTTTATAAAATGCAAAACTTTCTTTCTTCATTCCTTTCTTTGTTCCTTCCTTTCTTTCTGCCAGCCTTCCTGCCTTCTCTTTCCAAATCCTCTCCCCGTCTCTTCCTCTCTCTCTCTCTCTCACTCTTGCTCTCATTCTCTCTCTCTTCCTTCTGCCAGACATGGAAGATGGAGAGTACCCCCATTGTTGACCCATGTCTGAAGTGTGTGCTTCAGAGTCTGCCTTGATGCTAATGGGACTTTGAAGGAAGCAAGAAAAGAAAAGAAGTCTTTTCCCCCCACTTTTGCAACTGGGATATTTTTCAAGAATCTTTTTAAAAGAAACTCCCGAGTACATTTAGAACATCAAGAGACAAATCAATATCTACTTCCCAGTAGACAGAGGAGACCTGGAGTGTGCAGATTCCATGCCAGTCAGAGCTGGCTTCTAACATTACTTTTTACCTGGTTTTTCTGTTAAAGGAAAAAAAAAAATTCCCCTAAGTCTTCAGTGGGACTTTGGCTTCCATGCCCTGGTTCTCCATGTAAATATTCAGCTTTTGTTTCTTGAGTCCCTTCTCCTGGGTTTCATTGCTTCATCTCTCTGATTACCGACTGAAGGTCATAACACCCGAAACCCATCTTACCTAGCCACTGGGCCTTTATTTAGCTGTCATAGTACCTTCAACTCATTCTCTGGTCATCGAGATCTTTTCTCTATGATACTGAAAAGGTTCTCTGTGACCTTGACTGGTTCTCTTGAGAGCTGGAGCTGCCTATCTTCACTTGAGAATAAGAAGTATGTGAGGAGCCAGACCAACCCAAGACTTTCTCCTCGGCCCTTTAGGGAACTTTAGTTCTGTGTCCTCATCCAGGAATGGGCTTGGCAAGGCAGGTCTAGGACTGAGCCAGTGCCTCAGCTAAGGTTTCTGGGGATCTGACTCTTCCCCTGACCCCTGGGCCATGATGTAGGAAAGTATTTGTGTTCTCTGTGCCAGGATTATCTGACTTAGCTCTCTGCTGACCTTGGCCATTTTCCTCTGTAAATAGTATATATGACACTGTACTTCTTAATAAACTTGCTTGGAATAAGTCATCGGCTTACACGGGAGCCCCTGGTCCCCACATTGCTTTTGTTTTCGTTATTTCTACTTTTCTCTCTTTCTCACCCCTGGCACTACCTACTTAACCCTTTCCTACTTGGGACCCATTCCTGCTGGTTTGAGAAAGACGCAGCTCTGGATCCTTTCAGTTCCCAGAACTCACAGCTCTGTAGTCCAGTGATGAGACCAATTTCATGACATCATCTTCACCTGCTCTCCGACGTGACCTGGGACACGGGACTACGTCACAGCCCAAGGCCCCAGAACCTGCAATAACAAACTCTTCCAGGTATCAGGAAGCTATTGTAGAATTGATGAATTAAAATCCGAGCTCAGGGCTAGGGAAACGGTTCAGTCAGTAAGTGCTTTCTGTATCCACATGAGGACTCGGGCTTGATTCTTAGAACCCATATAAAAAGCTAGACGTGGAGGGGTGTGTTTGTAATCCCAGCACTGAGGAATGGGGAGACAGAGACAGGAGGGTCTCTGGAGCTTTCCCATCAGTCAGCTTAGCTGAATCACTAAGTTCTACTTTCAGTGAGAAATCCTGCCCCCCAAAACAAGGATAGCAATTGAGGAAAAGAGGTGAGGTTGACATCTGGCTTCCACATGTACATGCACATACATGAACACACACACACACACACACACACACACACATAACTGAACCTCTTGGAACTTTCCATTTGTGGGAGACAGGTATAAAGACAACCTATTACTTAGCATTTTTGTCTGTATGTCTTTAGAAGTTGCCTGGAGGTGGTGGTCTGAGACAAGGCTGGGGCAGTTCTCAGCAGTGTATGTAGCACGGGCTTGCTTCCCTGGACTGCTGGCAATGTGAAATCTCGGGAACACCCAAGATGAACGACTCCGCAGCATGGGGTGACAGAAGACTAGAAAATGAGTGGTCCTCAGAATATTTATGGGGCACTTCATGCTCCCCGGCATGTGCAGGGAGGTATGTTGTGAAAAGGCGCGCTTAAATCAATACTTGAGGGTTTTTTTTCTGGTCTCAAAGTGATTTAGGTTTTCCAAATATATGTAATGCTGTATTTCTAGCATTCAGGAGGCAGGGAATCCACTTGGCTCTTTTCTCCGGGATGGTAAATCATGGATCTGAGATGGAGACGTGAAACGGGCATTAACCAAAAAGCAAGCAGGCAGAGAGGAGCCCTTTGGAAGTGTCACAATCTATTTCAGTTTGGAAATGGAATTCGGTTTTCTGGTTGAGCCTAAACTGGAATTTTCCATCTCTAACTCACCAAAGCTCTTCACAGAGGGCAGAGGGTGCATGGGTCTAGGGGTGAGGGGGAGGAGACAGGATGGTTTGGGAAGGAATTCAGGATGAAGAAGGACCCAGAGAGAGAAAGAAGGAGGCTGGTTTAAATCTTATGCAGTGTGAAGTTGTAAATCAAGTTGGCTTGTCACGGGCTGTATCTCAGTCCTTCAAAGACTTAGGCAGGCTCTTCACATCAAAGGAAATCCTGGCAGCCAGCGAGGTGGCCAACGAATGCTGAACATGTTTGCTTAGCAGACAAATGTAAATTTCAACATAAAGTGGTGGCACCTTATGTCCTCCAGGATGACTAAAATGGAAAAGAGCAAACTCTGATGTGGCCATGAAGCAGCTGGCCAGAGTGCACCTGGTAAAAGGACTTTGTTGTAACCTTCTTGGATGTCTGGAAAGAGTTCTGTAGCTAAACAGGAAGCTTAGCAATTCCAGTCTTCATACCCATTAAATGATGAACATGAGGCCATTTATATCCTCATCAGTCCTAATAGCTAAAATCAGGAAGTAACTCAGATAACTCAAAGACCAGGGCTCAGGCGACAACTCTGTCAGTAAGTCCTTGGAAGCTAGTGTTTCTACCACCACAAAATAAACACATGTAAAAAACTTTTTTAAAAAGATTTGTTATTTTTATTTTATATGTATGGGTGTTTGTCCTGCATGTATTTCTGTATAACAAGTATATCCCTGGTATCCATGGAAACCAGAAGAGGGTACCAGATCCCCTGGAACTGTAATTGCAGATGGTTGTGAACCACCACATGGGTGCCAAGAGCAGAACCTGGGGCTATGGAAGAGCGGCTGGTGCTCTAACCACTGACCCATCTCTCCAGCCCCCAAAGTTATTTTATTTTAAAAATGAAAGACTTATTTCAAAAACTATAAAGAGCAATTGAGGAAAACATCTGAGGTTGGACTCTGGCCTCCACACACCACACACCAGAAACATACAAATTAAAATGAATGATCAGGTGGTGGAGTATTCAGATACCACAGGACAAAGAAAACCAGGAAACTACAGCTACGTTCAAGAGGGTAGAAATAACCACCATTTAGTGTGTGGCTCCATTACATAGAGTTCAAATGAGCAGCAGTAACCTATGGGGGCCGGAGAGGGGGTTGGGTGGTTAAGAGCACTGGCTGCTCCTGCAAAGGACCTAGGTTTGATTTCAAGCACCCACATAGCCGCTCACAACCATGTGTAACTTCTTCAGTTCCAGGGGATCTGGTGCCCTCTTCTGGCTTGCACAGGCACTGCATAGATGTGATATACTCACACATACACACAAGCAAAACATTCATATACACACAAACTAAAAATTAACAAGATCTTCAAACATTACCCTATGGTGACAGAAATAAGGAGGGGCATGGGAGAACCTTCTAGACTGCTGGAAATGATCAGCTTTTCAACATCAGTGGTGACTGCACATGTATGACCGTGTAAAAATGACGGAGATTCACACCTTAGATTTGTGCTTGAGTTTGTGGCAAACAAGTCTAAAATGAAAAATAAACCAATTACATTCCATTCAGTTTTTAAATGACTGTGAATCAGCTTTGGTTGGTGTTTGCTGGTCAAAAGAGGCTTGTCTACGTTGTCCAATTCTGTAAGGAGGTAGGTAGGGAAGGAGGGAGGGAGGGAGGGAGGTGTTTAACTTCACTACAGAACCCACAATATATCAGAGTGAACAGGTCTGCTGAATAACTGGGTGGTGGCCATCCTTATGCTGGCTGTAGAGATGCAGACATCATTGGACTGTTTGACATTTTCCTTCATTTGAGAAATGGAGGAGCGGGGTACTGAGATGGCTCAGCTAGAAAATAGCTTGCAGCACAAGAATGAAGACCCAAGTTCAAACCCCTGCACCCATGGATCACACAACTGTAATTCCAGTCTGATGGGGAAGTAAAGATAGAGGATCCTAAGGATTCACTGGCTAATCAGCCTATGTGTGAGTTTCAGGCTGGGGAGAAACCCTGTCTCAAAATAAATAAATAAATAAATTGGAGGAAGGGAGGGAGAGAAAGGGAGAGGGAGAGTGGTAAGGGGAAGGGAGTGGGGAAAGGTAGGAGGGAAGAAAAGGAGAGGGAGAGAGAGAAGATGAATGTTTAGTTCTCAAGTCATGGCCCAGAAGGCGGTAGAGAAGGATGAAGCTGTTCAGGAAAGCCCTCCTTTCATTATAAGATGATAATGTGTACCTGCAGGGGAAAGCCTCCCCACCCCCACCCCAGAGACAGAGTCTTGTGTCAGAAGAACTCAGAGTTTAGAGTAAAAATAAGTTATGGGCAAACTCTCAGCCTTGCCATCTCCAGCGTTGTCTAAAATACGGTCAATAACGTTTATAATGCAGACTTGCGATGCTGGTAAAATATTTTTTATGTTTAAGAAAGTGGCTGGCTCACTGTACCCAGCCCATAGCATGTATATATTCAGTGCAAATCATCTGTCATCTTTAACATACTCAGATTCACCATCCCGGGCTTCTGACTTTATTTCCAGCAAGCGCCATTCAATTATATAAACACTCCTTCCAATCTTTCCTCAAGTTTTTCCCGTTTAATGAGAAAGAATCTTTATGTTGCTTTGGCTAACCTGGAGCTTGTATTAATCCCAAGATTCACCAGAATTTGCCCATCATTTTGGGCAAAATTTAAAGCAAGCTTTATAAAATATTAAATACCGACCATGAGATGGACTTTGGTCAGTGTGTCCCCCCAAATTTTCTACCTGAGAATGGTCTCCAGCCACATGTAATACATATCCCAGAAGAGAGTCATGCCATATAGTTTAAGATTATCTAAGTACAGACTTTTAATTACCATCCTTGAGTTACGAGTTTTAAATTAACCTTTTATTACAGATATTACAGATTTTTAACCATACCCAATAACTTGTAACATAGACTTTAAAAGCATGCCTGGGTCTCACAAGGGGGGAGCCATAACCCAATTTCAGAGCCAGTAGTAAGGTCAAACAGTATAAAACAACTTTAATATTATCCATACCCAAATGACATTTGAATCCCTATTATATTAGATACAGTGGCCAGAAAGCCCAGAGGTAAATTCTGAGCCCAGGTGGCTGGTGAAAGGAGAAAGAAACAGCATTTATTGATGTATTTAAGACCAGTCAGAAACAAGCATGCAGTGGCCACATACATTCATACATACAAAACAGACAGCAAAACTTACAGGTGTAGAAGTCACAGATTCATCCATACAGCGGGACAGTATGTGCAGCACCTGGCTTAGAAAGAGCCTGCCTGCTGGCTTCCATGTGGGGCCCTGGGCTTTACAAAGCTTCCCTTTGAGCCCCAAGTGTTATATTTGTGAAACCTACGTCCCAGTACCCATACCCAGTGCTCTAGGATGTGAATTTTGTTGACCAGTTTCCCTGACAGCTAGATACAACATGCAGGGGACAGGATAGCACACCGAGGGTGCAGGTCCAATACAGCCCTGAGTCAGAGCACACAAAAGTAGATGAGACATAGACAAGATACAAAACCAAAATGTAATAATGACCTTCTTGCTTCCCAGATGCTGGGAACCATTAAAGGCAGAGCCATCCTGAGTCTTTCTTGGCTCCCCAAACCCATGTTGGGTCTACCCAAAGCCTCAGCTTTGGCTCCTAAATTTATGGAATATCCTGGATGGTTTCTAGGCTTTGGAATTCTGTTGACTGCAAGGTGCCAGGCCTCTCTGAGCACGAAATGAGTCCACAGGGATCCAAACTCAATTAATCAGAAATACAAGTAACTAGATACAACCAGTAGGCTGTGGGAAGCTCCCTGTGTGGGAACGAGGGTGTGTAAACCCCGTCAGATCTCCCTATTCATCAGATAAGGTACACCATAACCAGAATCCAGGAACCAACAGGAAGGTATTTAAAAATGTTTGCTGCTTTACTCAGATCAGTGTGCCTGTTCTCCTCAGGGGTCCTCAGAGTGGAAAGTATTCCCCCCGCCCCCGCACCCCCACCCAGGACCTTGGAGCAGCTGGGCCAGCCATCCCAAGATGCAACTGCACTCCTGGCAGCTCTTCAAGGATACCAAAGTGAAGTGTGAATCTAGGGTGGAGTTATCCCCCAGGGGCCTACATATATTAATCCTGAGATTTGTAAACAAAACAAAACACCACCACCTCTGCCACTATTTCAGCCGCCACCTCCGCTGCCATCCTGCTGTCACTGCCACGCGCAGCGCGCAGCAGCAGCAAAACGTCATCATTTTGGGTCAAATTTGAAGCAAGCTTTATTAAATACTGAGCAAGAGATAGATTTTGGTCCAGACCATTCCTTGAATTTAAATTTCCCAGCTGGAATGATCCCCAAGCACGTGTTGCAGGAGCTTATGAGGACAAATTCATAGCCCATCATATTTTCCCATGAGGTTTTGTTATTTTCCAAGAACTACAATTCCCAGCATTTCAAGAAGTTACTTGGATTTTGGGCATGTGAGGCTTACAGGTTAATTTTGGGCAATCCACTTGCTGTCCCCCTGTCTCAGCTTAAAGAATGCTAGATGCAGTGCCCATGTGACTATTAATGGAGGAAAGAGTTTGTTCCTTCAAGGTTGAGATAAGAATATAGAAGTCTGCACGTCAAAATGGTTCAGTGGGTAAAGGGGCTTGCTGACATGCCTGATAACATGAGTTAAGTCCCCTGGAATCCACATGGTGAATTCCATATGCATGTGTGCTGTGGCATGTGTGCACCTGTGTGCATACACATGCATACAAACATACATACATACATACATACATATAATATTTTAAAAGAATATGAAAGTCTCTGAGAAAAAATGCATTTCTTTAGAACTTCTCATCTGTCGACTTCTAAAAGTTATCCCAAATCATTTATTAGACTCTCTGGGGCAAGTCCATTGAATAATATCAAAAGCATAGACCATGCCTCAGATCCATCAAGATGAAAAGACTTAAACTTGCCCTTATGCCCACTAAGCTTCAAATTCCTTTCCCCATGATTTCCTCTGAGCACCCCAAAGGTCAATAGTGAATTGCTAAAATGAAATCAGGTGCAAGGAATGGATTCCTCATTTTTAACTTGAGCAGAAAAGGAAACATATGCAGCCATCTGCAATTAAGAGGTCAGGTTTCCTGAGCTGAGGAGTATTTGTAGTTCTGATGAGGTGAGAGAAGTGAGTCTAGGAGTCCAAGGACAATGACAAGCTTGCGTCAGTTCTCCTGCAGATAACTCCGTTCCCCCCATCCCAAAGAAGGAAGAACGTATAATATGAGAACTGATGAAGATGGTTGAACGATGTGATTTGTTTTTGTTAATTTTTGTGTGTTTGTGTGTGCATGTATACACGTGTAGGCACATGTGTTTGCATGTGCAGACACATGTGTGTGCCTGTGCATAAGGAGGCCAGAAGGGACAATCTTAGGTTGCCATTTCTCAGGTGCTGTCCATCTTGTTTTTTGAGACAGGGTCTCTCCCTGGCTTAGAACTTGCCAAGTAGGCTGGACTGGCTGCCTAGTGAGCACTCAGGGTCCACCTGTCTCACCTCCACAGTTCTGGGTTTCAAGTGGATGCCACCACACTCAGCCATTGTTTTAAATGTGTGTTCTGGGTGCTCTGGGGATGGGCTAACTCAGGTCCCATGCTTTCAAGGTGAGCACTTTACCTACTGAGCTATCGGCTGAGTTCTGGTTTTGTTTTTGTTTTGGAAACAGTGTTGGTGTTGCTATGTTGCCCAGGCTGGTCTTGAACTTGTGACCTTTTTTGACACAGGTTTCCATGTTCTAAAATTACCATGCTTGGCTTATTATTTTCAACTATATATTATTAATTATTTATGGTTTTCATTGCCAACAGTCACACAGATGTACATTTCCCAAGTTCTTTATCATTGGAAAATATATGGCATCTGATTGATGAATTCCACACCCCATGACATGGAAAGGTGGACATCCTGTTATATTTTATTTTCTTCCTGGAAATTTACATATATGTGGTAAATTCCAAAACTTTGCTGCTAAGTCTGTATTTCTCCAAATGTCTTGACTCCTGGAATCCTATTTAGTTTGAAGAGATCTGGTCCATGGAACATAGCGTGGAAAGTGGTTGCATATAGATTATTATCAGTGACTAAAAACTAAAAGTGTCTCTTCCCATTAACATTACTTTTGTATTTGGTTTTCCAGAGCAGTTCCAGAGCCCATTCAATTAAAACTTGCGAACTAGTGCAATTTAGATTCAATTAAATTATCCCCGCAACTTAAAGTCTATCATCAGTTCCATAGAAAACCTATTATTTTACTCTTTGTGTTCATTTTGATTAAAGTTAATATCCAAATTCAATTATGTAAATGAGGCGAGGTGGCACTTGTGATCTTGTGCCTCTTGGAAGTGTTCCCTTATCATCGCAGATTCCCATTCCTGTCTCACAGTGGACACATGTCTCTTCCAGCACGTTATTGTCTCGTCCCAACTTGTCACACTGAGAATTTCACTGTGAACTTTCTTACCTAGTGAAAGGCATGACTTTGGGGTCACGCTGCTCTGAGTCTTAGTTTACGTTCTGAGCAAGCACTTCAGATACTCTTAAGACTATCCTTGAAGATTGACCCAGTCATCCTGCACAAATGGAAAGGTTGGTCTATCTATCTATCTATCTATCTATCTATCTATCTATCTATCTATCTATCATCTTCATCCATTCTTCCATCCATCCATTCATCCATCCATCTCATCTCATCCATCGTCGTGTCATCATCTACTATCATTCTATCTATCTATCACTATTATCTATCTATCATCTACCTTCATCATCCATCTGTCATCTCTATCCATCTGATCTTCTGTCTATCAGTCTATCTATCTATCTATCTATCTATCTATCTATCTATCATCTTCATCCATCCATCCATCTGTCATCTCTATCCATCTGTCTGTCTATCAGTCTTCTATCTATCTATCTATCTATCTATCTATCTATCTATCTATCATCTTTCATCTTATTATTTATCCATTCATCCATTCATCTGTCATCTCTAGCCATCTGTCTATCAGTCTAACTATCTGTCCGTCTATCATCTATCTGTCTGCCATCCAGCTGTATCGTCTAGCCATCAGTTTGGCCTCACTACTGCCCATCCTTATTCCATACTGTTGGTTTTCCTCTTCTGTGGGCAGAGTAGATGACCTTTTGATGTCTGTTCTTTTGCCTCGATGGACACCTGGTACACCTGTCAGAGAGACCTGCTTTCTCTACAGCCTTCCATGACTGAGTTCCTATTGACATGATTAACTGAGAGGGAATAATGGAGGCGAGTTTTGTGTCTGCACTCAACTCATGACTCTGTGGCTATTGCCTTGAAAGGGTGTCCCATCCGAAGTTGCAGGTGAATGTCATTTGCCATGCGTCTCTTCTGCAGGCTGTTGACACTCTACTGCAGTGATCACCTCTCTGCAGCCCATGTACTAAATATTTAATCTGTGAGGATTTGTTTTGGTTTTCAGATGAAAATTGGACATAAAGAAACACAAACTTTCGACTTCCAATTAGACCAGGCATGGAAGGCTGCTTCTGCCCACTGCCCATTGCAGCAGGAAGGCCCTGACGACGCCAGGCTTGGCTACAGAGGAAATAGGCATGAAATAAGTTTTCCGTTGTGAATTGGAATGTGACTGGTGTCTCCCCTCTTCCTTAAACTGGGGAAGATGAAAATGTTTGTGTGTTCTGTATGGTGTTCTACTCAAAAGCTGCAAGACTGAGGGGCAGGGGGAGAGTGGGGGAGAGAGGGGAGAAGTTTATGCACATATAATGATACACTATAGGTGGTTTTGCACATCAAGACAGCAAACTTCCTTAGTGAGAGGAGGGAGGGAGGGAAGGGGTTTAGTGATTTCATTAGAAACGATCAAAGCACTGTGTATTGAGGGTCATTCCCCTGATTTTTCTACTGGGCTCTCTCTCTCTAAAGGCAGAGCAATATTATATTTTACACATCAGAATTGCAATGCCAGACAGTTGTATATGGTGGCATCATCATCGTTGTCGTCATCGTCGTCATTGTCATCCTGCAGAATAATCCAAAATCAAGGTTGTAAGGCCAGTCTTAGTTGTTTTCTTTTTTAATTCTTTGAGACCACTATCTAATGTTCCATTATTTATTCTAAACATCGAAACTATTTTCTTTGTAACTGGATGTTTCTATAATCCCAGAGCTGCCAACCAGGATCTGATACTGGCATGTTTATCTACAAATATTCTGAAAAAAAAAAAAAAAGGAAAAAAGTTGGTTGCTTTGTGGTCCTATTTCCTGAAAGGTGACAAAGCATGGCAGATAGTGTATAAACAAGAACCGGTGTGGGAGAGACACCTTGAATGTGTCCCTCTGGAGTTAACTGCAGAATGTCCATGCCAGCACGGCAGGGTGGTTGGGAGCTGCAGAAGCACTACATAAGAAACATGGTGTACAGCCGCAGTGAGAGTCACTGCACATTTCAAACTGGAACACAGCCTTTCAAAACTCTTTGTCAGCTTGGTGACAGTGGCACCCTTGCTCTGGCCTCTCAGTGACTCTGTGGTGTGAATGTAATGCTCAAATTTTGTTTTTCCAAATGCTCACAGTTAAAAGAAGAAGAAGAAAGAAGAAGGAGAAGGAGAAGGAGAAGGAGAAGGAGAAGGAGAAGGAGAAGAAGAAGAAGAATGATGATGGAGGAGGAGGAAGGAGGAGAGAGAGGAGGAGAGGAGGTAGTCGATTAGAGATTACTTGATTCTGGTGTCAGCTTTGGCTCTCTCAGCCTTGGTACTATTGACATTTGAGGCCCGGGTGTTGGTTAGAATTGTGAATGCCCAGCAGTTGACTTCCCTGCCACCTGCCAGATGCCAGCTACAACTTGGCACTACAAACACCCTCCCTGCCTCTCTTCCACCTGAGTACTGGGACTACCGGCCCATGAGTCATGCTGAACATTTTACAGGAGTTCTGAGGATCTAATACCAATCCTCTTGCTTGTGAGGATTTGGGGGTGGGGAAACTGGGGAGAGGCTCAATTGGTAAAGTTCCTGCCTTACACGTATATGGAGCCGATGTTAATCATAAACCCATGCAAACAAATGCCTGGTGTACTGGTGCATACTTGGGATTCAGTCCTGGGGAGGTAGAGATAGGGCTTCACTGGTTGGCTAGCCTAGCAAGTTCCAAGCCATGAGCAACTGTCTCAAAAAAAAAATCAAGTGGACAATGCTTGATAAATGATAATCAAAGATGTCCTATGGCCTCTAGATACATACCATAAACCATAAACAACATACACATGCACACACATACAGACACACACACATACAGACACATACACACTATACACACACATACACACACATACACACATGACACATACAGACACATACAGACACATACACACACAACAGATACACACAGACACATACACACACAACACACACATACACACACACAACAGACACACACACACACAACACACACATACACACACACACAATACAAACAACACACATACAACACAAACATACACACACAACACACACAACACACACATATACACACACATACAATACACACACACAATACAGACACATACAGACACACACACATACAGCACACATACAGACACACATACACATACAACACACACAAACAACACACACATACAACACATACACATACACCACAACAACACATACAACACACACACAACACACACACATACAGACACTACAATACACACACACACACACACCTCAACCCAAAACTGGTCTTGGTTACCCATAATATTCTGTGTGCACCCCCCCCGTTCACACCCCCCACCTCTACACCCTTCCCAGTATTAGCAGTCACTGTTTTAGTTTCAATTCTATAGATCGACTTCTTATACATTCAATGAGAACATGAAATAGCTGCCCTTTCTCCTCCTGATGCATCTCATTTAACACAAAGTCCTTTAAGTTCCATCCATATTGCTGCAGATAACAGGATTCTACCCCCTTTTCAAGGCAGAATAGTATTCCCACAGGAAGGTGGAAGGGAGGTGCCTATCTCACAAAAGGTGACTCTTGACCATCCTGTGGTTATATATAAAACCCCACAGGGTTTCTAATACCAGAGACAGTAAAAGACTTGGGAGAATAAATTACTGTGGCCTTGTTAACAACAATAATAATGAGAATGAGGGCCAGTTGAAAACTAGTTGGGTTGTAGAAAGTCATACTTGTGGTAATGAAAAATAAAATAAAATTTAGCATACGTTTGCAAAAAGCCAAGGATACAAAAAGTGACCTTCAGCTATGCTGGCCAGTCGATGAACTCGAGGGAGCTCCTAGCCCAAGGGAGAAAATTCTACATGAATTTAGATATTTTCTATGTGCAGGTAAGACTCAAGAATGTAAATATGGGGCACCAGAGAGGTGGCCCAGTGGTTAAGAGCATTGACTGCTCCTGTGGAGGACAGGGGTCCACATGGTGGCTCACAACCATCCATAACTCCAGTTCCAGGGTATCATCCAGTGCTAGCCTTTGTGGGCACTGCATGAAAATGATGTATGCAGGCAAAACACCCATACAAATAAAATAATTTTTTAAAAAAGATATAAATGTATAGTATCTGTATAGATGAAGCGAACACAGCTTGTAACTAAGTCAACGAATGAATAGAATAATGTTGACAGGCAAGTTAGATGACTAGTTGGTATCAATGGGTTCATGGGCTAGTCACGCAGAATAGCCCCGTAGGTAAAACATGGTGGCCACAACATTCTCTGCTTAAGAAAGAGCCCAACAGTGGGTTATAGTGTTATGAGCTGGCTAAACACTGCAAATAAGACCTGGATACTTGCTCATGTCTCAGAGAGACTTATAACCTGTTGTACAAATGTTCAAGTTTAGCCTTGAAGGTTTAATAAAACAGTGGTTTCGGGTATGCCTAACCTTCTGAGATTGTGAAATGATGCTGCTACTCTAAAGTCATATTTTAAGTGTGTTGGGATTTTGTTCATTCATAGTTATTCTTGGCCATGAGGCTGCAAGTGCCCTTAGAGCTGTGAAAATCAAGACCATGACCTGTTACTGAGTATATTAGTCCTTTGTCTATTGAGTTCTTTCTTTGTGTGTCTGTTGTAGTGTGTGCACTCACACAGGTTTATGTGCAAGTTAACATTTGTGCGCATGCATGTACAGGTGTCTTCCTTCATTGCTCTTCAGTTTATTTTTTGAGACAGGGTCTCTCAGCAAACCAGGAGCTCCTGAATTTAGCTAGGTGGGCCAGCCGATTAGCTTGAGGGAGCCCCCAGCACAAGGGTTTCAGACAGACATGCTTTATACTAGACTTTCCTTAGATGCTGGGATCTGAACTTGGGTCCTCATGCTTGTGTACAGGCACCTTTCAAATGAGCCGTCTCCCAGTCCTGCTTCTTTCTTTACAGCCTCTAGTTTGCTCTGGAACTATCCCACCTTACTTACTGTTTAGCATATTAATTATGAGTTTTTAAAAACACCTGTGTTATAACTCAAACACTAAGATCTCTGTCAAGCTTTCCTATTTTAGCTTGTCTGATTAGTTTCCATTCTTAGTTTTATTTCTGTGGATGTGTGTGTTCCTGCTTGTCTGTATGTGCGCAGTGTACATGCAGTGCCCACAGTTGCCAGAAGAGGGAGTAGGAGCCCCTGGAGCTGGAGTTACAGGCAGTTTTAAGCCACCTGATGTGGGTGCTGGGAAAAACAACAAGAACAACAACAACACAAAAGACAAAACAAACAAAACAAAACCCAGGTTCTTTCCAAGAGCAGCAAGTGCTTTTAACTGCTGCCCCATCTCTCCAGCCCCTCTGTTCTCAGCTAAACAGAATTGCAGCACTGAGATAAGGCTCTGAGATATTATCATTCATAACATTTGATTTTTTTCTTTGTCAAATCACTGGCTAGGGAATGATCCCTTCAGTTCAGTGGGAGATTAGTTGATCTGAACCTTGGCTTTAGAGAGAGGAGCAGAGAGAGAGAGAGAAGCTAGGGCCGAAACCTTATCCCAGTGCATTGTAATAAACTTCCAATTATTATTCAGCTTTAAGAAGTCTTTTGTGACAATGTGCTGAACCTAGAAGTCTTTGTGCTAAGCAAAATAAGCTACATATGGGAAGAAAAGCACCAGGTGGCATCACTTATGTCTGTAGTCAGAATGAAAACGTCAGTGTCCCAGAGCTGAGCACAGAGTGGAGGCGAGCAACTGAGGAAGCTGTAATGGAGGGAAGGGTGGGTACCGGTGCCATTGGATGAGGAGGAAGCCCCAAGGACGGGCTGTGTGGTGTGGTACCTATAGTTAATCATTCTTACTCTGTACTTGAGAGGGTATCTAACTTCTGAGTGTTCTCACGGAGCCGAAAGCACTGACTGTGTGTGTGGAGGGGTGCGGGGGGGAGGGTTGAGGTGGGAGGAGTAACTTACGTAGTGATCATTTTGTGATGCTCACGACTAGCAAATCATAGCTGTACTTCTTACATATATATCATTTCCTGGTCAGTTTCAACTCATTGAAACTGAAAACCAATACACATATGCACACATAAATACACAAATTGTTAATTAAACATTTTAAAATGGTGTCTGGCAGAATTTGAGACCCCCCCCCCAGAAGCTGTGGGCATCGGAATGCATAAACAGGAGGGGCAGTTTTACAAGGGCTCGATCCACGATATTAGCCTTTATAGAGACATTTTCTGGTGAAAGGATTTTCAATAGCTTTCCAAGCATTGTGCTTTTCTTTGTTTTGACTGTTGTTAAAGGCACTGAGAGCTTTCAAAAGAATCAGTCATAATAAATTTGTAATTGCAGTTCAAATTGTGTAAGGGAATTGAATTAATCAAATGTCATCAATACCTAAATGCTTGAGAAAAATAGGCTTTCAAAGCCTCCTTTATTAGATATACGAGTGGAATAGACTGATCATTAAACAAAATACAAATAATAGCTAGTGCTTTGCACACATAAGAGCCTGCGGACATGAGAGGGATCACCCGTTACAGCTTTAATTCCTAGAGTTACTAGATGATGTCTCACCAAGAAAGAAAAAGCAGCTAAGCCAATAATCATTAAACATCTAAGAACTGGGTCTTAAGGGCTCATTAGTTAATGGAAAATTATTCTCTTCTTCCGATATGGCAAGCCTGGGGTTAACAGAAAAGTGGAAATTTTGTGGACTCTGAATGGCCACAACCCAAGAAGCTTCATGAAATTTGTCTCCAAGGACGCTTCCCCCTCCAATATAAGCTATGAGGAGACCCTTCTGCTCCCTTTGGAGTGGACACTGCCGTTGGCAGGGGTGAGCAGTGTTGGCTTCATCTGGTGACTGGCTCTCATTTTCTTTCATTAAAGGCTGGAGTTCAGAAGATGTTGCTTGTGTCCCATTAGGCAAAGTTAAAGGACGTTTAGGAAGTAAGCTTCTTTTTGTTAGTCTCCATCATCATCTCCAGTGGAGTTTAGAGTCACACAGGAGACACGCCTCTGGGTGTGTTAATGGAGAAGGGGAGTGTACTGGCTGGTTTTGTGTGTCAACTTGACACAAGCTGGAGTCCTCACACAGAAAGGAGCCTCCCTTGAGGAAATATCTCCATGAGATCCAGCTGTAAGGCATTTTCTCAATTAGTGATGGGGGGTGGGGAGGGCCCATTGTGGGTGGTGCCATCCCTGGGCTGATAGTCCTGGGTTCTATCAGAAAGCAAGCTGAGCAAGCCAGGGGAAGCAAGCCAGTAAGCAGCACCCCTTCACGGTCTCTGCGTCAAGTCCTGCCTCCAAGTTCCTGCCCTGTGTGAATTCCGGTCCTGACTTCCTTTGGTGATGAACAGCAACATGGAAGTGTAAGCTGAATAAACCCTTTCCTCCTTAACTTGCTTCTTGGTCATGATGTTTTGTGCAGGAATAGAGACCCTGACTAAGACAGGGAGACTCACCCTAAGTGAGGGTGCCGTGTACTGGGGTTGAAGAAACAGAACTGAACACATCACTGGCATCCACCACCCATGCTATCTGAGGTGAGGTGGTTAACCCGGTACCTCAGCCTTACATCCCCAACCAGGATGGACTGTAGTCTTCCCACCACAGCAAGCACCCTCTTAACTTGCCTTCACCAGACATTTTTATCACCACAATGAGAAAAGTAACTTCCGCATTTTATTGTCAGCTTCTGAGGAAAAGCTATGTTCTCCCAGCTTACCAGGAATGGCTGCAATCATGGGATATCATGGGATATCTGTGTTAAATCCATTCACAGTGGAGGAATCCGCTGAGATCCAGAAGTGATCCAAGGCACACACATCACCGAGATATTCTGGTCTGGCTGTGGTGATGGTTGACAACCTCTCTTGAGAAAGCATGGCTGAGGTGGCATTGTAACCAGAAAAGCACAAACAAGTATCTACAGTGTACTTCTCAGCAAGTCTAGCCTGCTCACTGGAGCAGGAGTCAGTGAGACACTGTTAATCCCACAGACTTCATTACTGAGGAGCTTCCCTCAAGCTTAAACATGTGGCAAGGTAGGCGTTTAAAGTAACCTGTTTTCACTTTTAGTAATCTTTGAACATGACTGATTGCATTCAGCCTGTCCCCTCCACTGAAATCAATTGCAGTCTTTGATTTAGGGAAAGACAGATGCAATATTCAGAGAGACACCATTATGCTCTGCAGACTGGAAGGCCTCTGAGAGTCCACAGCTGGAACCTGAGTCTTCAGGCCAAGTGGATTTTGACTTGTCAGAACTAAGCACCTGAGATAAAAGGGACTTTCACTCTGAGTTTCTGAGACCCGGTAGTTTGAGAAAAGCTGGGTGTAAATTTTGTGAACTCAGATCTGAGTATCAATACTGAGGTGCGGAGGGATGTGGGATATGGAAATTCTACCTTTTGAAGACAGAGTTATCCTTGGTACAGAGGAGAATGGTTGAAGTGGAGAGCAAAGAATAAGGTTCTAGCTAATGTTACCATGGCACCAACATCAGTGGTACAGTGAGGCATGAGCCTGAGGTTGGGTGGGTGGTGCTGTCTGCCACCTTTGCTGGTCCTGCTCCCAGACATCATTTACAGGCTCTGTGTAAGCAGCTGGTTTATTAAAGGGCCTTGAACCATGTGTTCAGTAGTGTTTCCTGCCAAGGCCCTGCAGGCTACCCAATCAGGTGGAATTGGGTCCAATTAGAGCGGGTCAGAGACTCTTCAAAGAAGGCAATGACTGAGCTGAGGAGATAGTTCAGTCAATAAAATACTTAGCTTGCAAAGATGGAGACCTGACTCCCATCCCCGGAATTCGCTTTAACAAAACAGCACCTGACTGTGGTGGAATGTGCTTTGAATTCCAGCTACAAGTGTGGAGGTGGAGACAGGAGATGGGTTGCTGGCCACTTCCTAGTCCATGTGCTGAGTTCCAGGACACTGAGTGGACCTGTCTCAAAATAAATAAATAAATAAATAAATAAATAAATAAATAAATAAAAAAGGTGGACAGTGCCTGATAGCTGAATTTGATTTCTGGCCTCCATGTGCATTGACATATAGTTGTACTCCCAACCCCCACAACCCACCCCCACACACCTGGATATGCACATAAAAGAAGGGCGTGATTGCCTGAAAATGTTATTAAACCATCTATTTAGTTACTCAAAAGATGTGTTTAACTGAAGCTGTCTGAAGACTCATTGTCTGGGCCAGTCATCACACAAGCACAGGAAAGACTTCTCCATTTTATGATCAGAAGGGAAGATGAGCCACACGTTACAACCCCTGTACAATACATTGTGTCTTTTGACTTTCTAAGGACTTGGACAATTGTCAACAGCACAGGCCGCATGCACAACCCAAAGCACTAAGTTTGAGGAATCAGGCTGTTGCTTAAAACTATAGTGAGTGGAGGGGAGCCTGAGTGGCAGACGCCAGGCCAACTTATGTGCAGAGCCTGTATCTACCAGACAGTGCTACCCAAGGGGATGGGCCCTCTTCAGACATGCCAGTAAAACCGTGTCAGCCCCGACCCTTAAAAATCTAACAATGCTCCTCAGAGTCATTAGGTCAAAGACTCCTTAAAAATATGTCCTGAGTCTCTGGGCAGATTCTCCAGGCTCCTTGAACAAAATCCTTTCTCTGCCTACTGGAGCCCTGTTTATTCACCTTGCGGTTTCCTGCCCCTAGGCTCTCACATAGTCAATTTCTTCTACCAGAGACCCCCCTCCCCTCCTGGTCTATTCTTTGTCCGTATCTGCTTTCTATTGCTGTGATAAACACCCTGACCAAGGGCAAAAGGCTTATTTCCGCTCACAGTCCATCATGCAGGGAAGTCAGGGAAGGAACTCGAGGCAGGAACTGAAGCAGAGGCCACAGAGGAATGATGCCCACTGGCCTCCTCAGCCTGCTTGCTTATCCAGCACAGGACCGCCTGCCAATGGGTAGCACTGCTCACAGTTTGCTGTGCCCTCCCACATCAAATACTAAGCAGGAAAATTCTCCACAGGCTTGCCAACAGGCTAATCTGATGGAGGCATTTTCTCAATCGAAGTTCCCTCTTCCAGATGCCCCTGGCTGGTGTTCGCTGGACAACACATTAACCAGCAGGGTCTTGACTAGCTCAGGGTCTACTTTCTTGAGAGTCGTCCTCAAGCATTCTGTCCAGATCGTGATTTGATCTTCTGGTAAAGAATGCCTCTCTATCATGAAGTCACTTGGTATTTTCCCACTTCTTTTGTGATCACTTGATGCATGTCTGTCTGTCTGTCTGTCTGTCCCATAACTATAGCTACTTTTCTGTACTGATTCCCAGTAAAGGCTTTACCTATTTGGTATCGCCAAAGCCTGTGGTGACTAGAGGAGACAGGGACTAGTTTTTTAGATTTCAAACCTTGGTCCAGACAAGTTAATTACCCTGACCAAGGTGAAGTAGCTGAGGAGGATGGGGCTATGGGGGTTCATCTTGATCACCAGCTTGCTGGGATTTAGAGTCATCCTGGAAACAGATCTCTGCGCATGTGCACAAGGGACTTTCTAGTTAGGTTTATTAGGGGGTCTTCCCACCCTAAACCTTGGCAGCTCCATACCATGGGGTGAGGTTCAGAACTAAATGTCAAGGGAGCTGAGTCACAGCACTCATTGCCATCTGCTTCCTGCTTGTGGGCGCAGTGTGACCTGCTGCGGTACACTCCACAGGGGGTCCCCCCCATCATGGATTACATGCTCAGACTGCAAGCCAAAGTTCACTCTTCCTTCCTTCCCTTCTGTCCCATATTTTATTACAACAAGAAGTAACTAATCTAGGGATCACTGCTGTTTTGCCTGCCCACAAGCACTCACTATTGTAACTTGAATCCCCAGACCATGTGACTCTGTCTGGAGCTGGAACTTTTAAGAGGAAATTAAGGTTAAATGAGCTCATAGAACAGGTCCCAACCCAGCAGCATCTGCAACTATATAGGAAGAGGAGGCAGAGAGTCATCTGTCATGGAGGACACAGCAAGAAGGTAGCTGTGTGCAAATGGTGCCACATCACCACTGGTCCTCATCAGAACCCTTCCACACTTGTCTTGCCTTCGTACCTCAAGTCTCTAGAACTGGGGGAAATACCTTCAGGATAACTAAGCTACCCTGTGATTTGCTGTGGCAAATCAATTGGAAAAAGACAAACCAGTTGAGCATCTGAAGCCCTGCAAACATTGATTCACCATGCACTGGAGTTTGGCTAAAAGGTATTTGTGGTAGATGTCAGAGAACTGGCAATGGGCATCAGGCCTTGGTAGCCAGTGGCATATGGAGGGGCAGGCGTCAGGGCAGGAGTAAGTTGAGAGGCGGTTGGGAATAACAAGAAGCATTACCTAGTAAGAGAGCCATCACTCAAACAAGAAAGATCCTGTGTTAGCTACTTTTCTATTGCTGTGATAAAATATTCTGACAAAAGCAACTTAGGAAAGAAAAGGGTTTGTTTGGGCTTATGGCGCCAGCGTGTCTATCATTGCTGTGAGGGCATGGCGGGAGTGGGGGACAGGGGAAGGTTTTTCTTTTCAGCTACACTGGGGGGCAGAGAAGGAGAGTAGGGAGGGAGGAGACTCTCAAAACTCACTCTTAGTGACATACTTTAAGTCTCTACCTCCTGAAGGTCTTACACCTCACCAAGCAGGGACCAAGTGTTCAAACACTTGAGCCTCTGGGGGACATTTCTTTTCATTGGCCTAGAAGCAGAATGTAGTTGCCTGCATAATTGTTGGGGTCACAGAAAGTGGGACACAGGTTAGTGCCAGAGCCCCGCCTCTGTGGACTAAGGCATTGTGGTAAAGAAAGTTCAAGGTCATGGGCGGTGCTTGTTCTTCTCATTTATTTTATCCTTCCTCTAGCAGATAGCACTCTGACAGAAGGTAGAGCGGGAGCCTGACAGCCCAAGGACATATGTCGTGAGGAGAGAGCTGGGAAAGCCTTTACATTCATCTTGACTCAAGAGGAAAGAAGCGAGATGAACAGAATGTAACCATGATAGATTGTCCTGGGCCACTGGAAGCTGCTGCTTGCTAATGAATCATCACGAGGCAGGCAAGCTTTCTCTGGGATCACCCAGGCCTGTTTTGAAGTCTCTGTCTTCATTTGAGCAATGGTTTCTCAGGTGTGTGTTGTCCCCGTGAAGGAGGGAGCACGACAGATGGAACCATCTATTTATGAGACTACCCAGAGCTGTAAGGTGAGGGCGGGGGCGGGGGCTTGATATCCCAGGACCAGTCATTTTGCCTTTTGACCTCCCCTGAGACCCTGATCAAGGTTAGTATGCCAACATTTTGAAAATGCAGACAATAGGGATAGAGGTTGGGTCCGTAGATAAAGTACCCAACATTCACACAAGATGACCTGAGTTTGATCCCAGAACCCATGAATCAAGGCGAGGTGCAGTGGTTCATGCTATAACTCCTGCCCTGGGAAGAGGGAGGCAGGTGATCCCTGAGCCTCAGTTCTCTGTCAGCCTAACTGAATGGTGAGTTCCAGGTCAAGTGTCTCAAAAAAACAAGGTACAAGATTCCTGAGGATGACACTGAGGCTGACCTCTGTCCTTTACTTGCACCTACTCACATGTGTATACACCACACACACACACACACACACACACACACACACACACACTAAAACAAACATTTTTTTTTTTTTAATGCAGACAATGGGCTTCTAGCTCAATTCTCAAGTCTCTGAAGCTTTTGACATGATGGTTTCTGTTATTGGTATAGAAGGAACAAAGAAAAGGGGCCTTACTTCTCAAGGGCTTATAGCCTGGAGGTTGCTGGAGATCTTAGCATGTGACAGCGCCCCTGGGTCTGTTCATGGGTATGGTGGTAGTAGTAAGCGTTATGGTTTAAATAAAACACCGACTCTGAGGTGTGTTTCAGTGTCTTGGAACACACAGCAATTCTCTTGGGAGGCGTCGGCACTATTTCTGACTGCTTCTGCTCTGTGGGGAACTATGCACAATAGCCGGGAAGAGGTCCTCATTCCTAAGTTCGCTTGCTGATCAGTCAGGGATCCCAGAAGGGAGAGGCCACCTGAGATTCTCAGCTTCCCATGGATCTACACCTAGCAGTGTAGTGATGGAAGCATTTCTCATGGTACAGACCAGGCCTGAGACAGAGTGCTGAGCACCTGGATAGAGATGGGGCAACAGCTGTAACATCTCCTGATGTGAAAGCAACTTCACCCTGGGTGTGCTTTCTGCATGGAAGGGGAAGGGCATGGATGCGGCCTCTCAGGGCTGGCTGAACTAGGACAGGGGTCAATGACTCTTCTAGGGAAATACAAACAGACCTCTATCCACAACAAATAGGGAGCCAGTGACAGATCAAAGATATAATTCCATATAACGCTCGCTCACTACCTTGCTGTGTTGATGAGTTTACTGGGGTTACTTACAGGAGTGTGAGTGACTGAAAGACCTCCCCCGAACCCCCTCAGCATGGAGGGTGACTCACAAAAGTTGCATCCGTCTGTCTGTGGAGCTAGCTGTGTGCTCAACTTGCAGGCTACTCTACTGAAGAGACTACAGAGTATTCTTGTCTTCAGAAATTGTCAAAGCTTCTATCATCTTGATTAATGTTTATATTACCTTGACTTGGGGCCTTGTAAAGTCTTGGAACTTTCTCAGCTTCCTGAGTTACATACTTTAAAAAAATTATGTGTATGCTTCTCTCTGTATATGCATACACACACACACACACACACACACACACACACACACACACGGACATTCTATGGAGCTGGAATCACAAGTAGTTGTGAGCTGCCTGGTGTGGTTTCTGGGAATCAAATTTGAGTTCTCTGTAAGAACAGCAAGTCTCTTCAAACGCTGAGCCATCTCTCCAGCCCTGTGCCCCTCCCCCATGTCCTTTTCTTCAGCTTCCTGAGTCTTGTATGCTTCCTTCCAGGAAGGAATCTTTCAATATGGAGGAAATAGTCACTCAGCTTTGTCCAATATTACAGAACCAGACAGTAGGAGTGAGCCTCTCAGCCACGTCTTTTTGGCTGTCATCAACAAAATATGGCTTCAACATAGGTTTGGGGGGGCCCTAGTTTTCAACAGCTCTGCTTCTTAAATATGGCACTCTCCCTGCTAAAGTCAAGAGGAGCTAATAAAACCTTTCATGGTGACCCCTCTGCAGAAACAAGTTCTAGAGGGCATGTTAGGTCTTTAGTAACATTGATAAAAGCTAAGGTTTATTAAGAACTAACCACACAGCAGGTGACAGGCTCCTTTCCCAAGTCCTCCCCTGATATTATTGAAGTTTTACAGGCAAGGAAGCAAAGACTCAGAGAAATCAAGCACCTTGCCTGGACTCACACTTGTACAAGTTTGGATGATGTCATTTTGGCTAAAATGGAGTCAGACTCCTAAAAACTACATTCTTTCTATGGTTCTGGCTTAGAGTAGAGCAGAAGAAGAGTTTGGCTAGAGTTTGGGGGAGTGGGGTGAAAAAGCAGCTATATTCTAAATGTTGTGGGAGGAAGGATGGAAGCTGAGGGCTAGCTCATGCAAACTTTTCCTCACAGCTCACCTCTCAGTGGCTGGCCCTGCCATCCTGTAGTAGACTCCAGGCAAGACAGCACCATTACTAACTGTCCCATGGGCCTCCCATTGTCCTGGCTTGCTGAGACTCTGGCCTCTGGCTGAGTTAGAACATTGGGACTGGTGGGTGGGGACTCTTCTCTGAGCTCTACCTCCTTCTGTGGACTCTTCCCATAGAGTAAAATCTCAGTCCTTCCCTCTGTAAGACCTGTAGTGGTTTCTCCTTTGAGCAAACAGTGACTGATGCATACAGTGCTGATACACACTTGAGAGGCGGAGGCAGGTAAATCTCTGTGAATCTAAGGCAAGCCTTCCAGAGCCCTCACAAGTAGCTCCACAGCTCCTTGCTCAGTGACTGGAGATGAAAAACTGCCAGTGCTTTCTCTTTTTCAAAAATTTTAATTTCACTCTAGTAAAATGACCCCTAATAGTTCCCTCTTACATGTGTAAGTGTGTGCATGTGTCCATATGTGTACAGATACGCATGTGTACAGATGTGTGTATGTGCAGATGTGCACGTGTACATGTGCACGGATAAATGGAGGTCAGATGTCAACCTCAGGTGTCAAGAACCCTCAGGCACTGTCCACCTTGGTATTTTCGTTTGTTTTTGAGTCAGGGTATCTCACTAGGACCCAGGACTCAGCTATTGGCACTAGCATGCACTTCTGTGTGAAACTAACTCATTTACCTTGGTTTAGTGTGCACCTTTTCTTTGTCCTAGACCAGGCTGTCAGGTCTCCTGCAGCTGAGGAGTGAGTAGTCCCAGCTTGTTTCTCTCTGACTGCTAACCTCAATGGCCATCCTGTCTCTGTGGCTAGACAGGAGGGACGACACAGAAGTGTGCTCCGGAATGGCTGGGGGCTCTTTGCTCTCTAAGCCTGCTAACCTTTCAAAGCTTGCCATCTTCATGGGAACTACTGTAGCCTGGAGCATTCAGTGGTGGCTTCTAGCCCCTCACTCTTGTCTGCCACGCCCACTTGCCCAGGTGTAGAGCAAAATCTCAGATGACTGTTTGTTTCCTGCTGTGACAGCTGGTACCCATTCGCCTCAGTGTTCTCTGAGGGCATTCCTGAAGGGTGAGTAAAGGTGGAATCAATGGTGGTGGCTGCCCCCATTTGCCTACACTTACGTCCTTGCTTTTCCCACTGGATGCTTCTTCCTGCTTCCCTGTCTAGTTCATCCATGTTCCTGACTCCTTCTCTGTATTTGTGATTCATAATCTATTTCTTTACTTCCAGTTGGGGCAATGGAGGAGCCAGTAGAGGGCAAAGAGGTCCTGAGTTCAGATCCCTAACCCTCACATAAAAAACAGACATGGTGTTGCATGACTGCAATCCCAGAGCTGAAGGGCAAGAGGTAGAGATATGTAATATAATCTCTATTTCTGTCTCATCTATCTATCTATTCTATCTATCTATCTATCTATCTATACATGTATCTATCTCTTTATATCTATGTATTTGTATCTCTGTACCTATCTACCTATCTATCTATATCTCTCTATCGCTATATCTATCATCTATTTACATCTATCTATCTATCTATCTATCTATCTATCTATCTTATCTATCATCTATCTACCTATCTCTATCTTTATCTATATCCATGTGTGTTTATTTACCCCACAGGCACATATGAACATATATTTACAACACATACTCACTGTCTACGGTACCATGTTGTATTCTACTGTACCACATTGTAGTGTACTATGTTGTAAGACTTGGTACAGTATAATATGGTACAGTGCAAGGCAGTACAGTCAACTTGATGCAGTTCAGTACCTCTCTGAGTTGGGGGTTCCTGGTATGCCTATAATCCTAGCACTCAGGAGGCTGAGATAGGAGGCCTGTGAGTTTGAGTTAGACAGTGAGATTCTATCTCAAACCAAACAAGACAGAATAGAACAGAACCGAAATCCTCTCTGGAAATGCCCTGCTGGCATACCCCGAGCTGTGCCACACTTACCTTGAGTCAACAATAAAGATTAACTGTTCTAGTATTGCTAAGTTGCCTTGATACTCCAGCCACAAACGTTCACACACTTTACAGAGCCTATGTGTCTTTCAAAGTCTTCACTTTCTTGGAAAGAAACTTTAGAAATGGGGGAAATATGCTCGATATGGGGAAAGTACTGTTTGATCTTCAAGGAAAGTCACTGAACACATTTTAAGCAGAGACATGGGCACACAGGGACTAAATGGGGACTCGTCGTGGCTAATATGCCCATCCTGGGGACTCATTCCATTTCACAGGCTGTTTCATGAAAATCTTGCCCTCCGAATTGCCTGAGAAGGATCAATAGCAACTAGATAAATCATCGGAGCCCACAGTTCTGCCGACCGAGCTTGGGAGGACTGATAACCTGAAGTATCCGTCAAGCTAATAAACACTTCCAGGAGGGTTTGTTCACCTTTCCTTTGCAGAGCTCAGTTCCTGCTTCATCCAGATGCCAAGCCCTACAGAAGCCAGTTGCTGGAGTCTGGCTGGACCTGGCCCTTCAGACCAATTTAATTTTGGATTTCCCAGGAAGTGGCAGAGATGCCCATGCATCCTGTGCTTGTCTTTTGGCCACTGAACACATCCAATTTAACTCTGCAAACATGTCACCAGGTGACTGTTTGATGGGAGATTGTGTTTGTGAAGGGGACTTCACTCTCACCCTCCCTGCTGGGGGTGGGGATGTGAGATTGTGGGGGGGCTGGGTGAGGAGGGGGAAGGCTCCCAAAGGCTACAGAGTTCCATGGCAACCCACCTGGACAGCAATCAGCCCTCTTATGGTTTTCTCATTACAAAAAATGACTAACGTTCTTGGTTCTAAATGAAAAGAAAATGGTTCTGTGAAGTTGAGACGCCAGCTTAAGCTTTCTTAGAGTTGTTCTTGGTCCAAATAGTGAGAGTGCTGAGAATTGATGCTGTCCCACATTACAAAACTGTTCTCCGAGAAAACTGGGGTTTAATCCGGGTCTGCTCCAGAGCTGAGGACTCTCTTGTGACCCAGCAGCACAAGAATGTATAGAGACCAGAGACCATGGATATCTTCCACAATCTTACCCTACCTTATGGTTTTGAGATAGAGTCTCTTGCTAAACCTAAAGTTTACCTCATTGGTTAGACAGGGAACCCTGATAATTGGCTTGTTTCTGCTTCCTCAATGCAGGGTTACAGGTGTGCCCTGGGGATTTGAACTCAGGTCCTCATGCTTGTGCAGTAATCACCTTACCACCAAGCCATCTGCTCTCAGAGGTGAAAGCTGATGGGGCTCTCACTTAAATTTGCATTGCTAATATCCTCAGGATATTGCTTGCATGTCTCCTTTGGCTATTGCTTTTCATACTTTCCCATGGTGTAATATTTAGGTACTGCTCAGCTTCACTGGACTCATTCATGCTTGCTTTTGTCTCATGCAACACCAAAGCCTTTGTTCTCTTTATTCCAATTTGTTACTTTGAGTCATCTCTCGAGATGACTGATGGAAGAATTACATAAAGTTGAACGGGAACTAGCGGTGGGAGTTGTGGCTGAGAGAAAAGTAGCAAGGATATCCCGGAGCTGGCTGCCACAGTGGTGGGCTTCAGAGCTCCCATGCTGGGCATAAATGATGTCACAGAACGTCAGTTTCAGGTGAAGCTTCACTCTGTGACTGTGATGGAGCAAGGCAAAGCAAGATGTAGCATGGTTATGTGTGTGTGCCGGTGAAATCGTGAGCGTTAACCGGGCAAGGTGGTTCACGCCTATAGTGCTAGCACTCAGAAGCCCAAAGGAGGACAATAGCCATAAGCCTGAGGCTAGCCCGGGCTATACCGTGTCTCAAAGAACAAAAAAGGCTACAAACAAGGCCCAGACATGGCTACAGGATCTCTGGTGTGGCCAATGCAAGCAACTTCTGCTACTTTGCTGATTCTGCCTTTAGCCTTGGTCTAGTCTTCCCTTCTTCCAGAGAGATGAGGTTTCCTAATATACCCAGTCATTAAATATCCCTGTATCCTGACAGCATCTGGTACAGACCAAATCCCTGCACCCCAAATCACTTAGCATAAGCACAGACCTCATTAGTCTAACTAATGCCCTCTTCCTAGCATGCCTCCAGAGGTCCCACAGTGTGGCTTCTGACTTTATTGACAGGAGGAGAAAACTCAATAGGATTCTCACGATCTGGTGGTCTCTGGCTGCAGATCACGGACAGACAAAATAATTGCAGGGACAGTCCCACGGCTGAGCCTTTTTGTGTTCACTTCATCCACCTGGTAACTTCCTATCCTCTCTTAGCCTTCCTCAAACACGTGACTTTCTCTGACCAAAGGCACAGGAGACAATTTGACAGAAGTTGGAGGGCCCAGGTGCATGTCTGCTCTCTCTGTGGTGCCCCGCCCCTGCCAGGCTAAGCTAGCGCAGTGGAGTTTGAGACAAACTGAGTCAAGTGGACCCAGCGGTCTAGACAAAGCCACGGGGAGGAGAGGTGGCCACGTGCAAATCAACAGGACTCTTGGTCAACCCCTGACCTTGCAAACAAATATAAATGCTCACTGTTGTGTCTTATTAAAGTTTTGTGGGTTTGTTGCGTTGCCATGGTAACAAATAATAGGTTCAGCTTGCTATCTAAGAATACATTTCTTTGACAACCTTTTTGGAAAAGAATTATTGGGTCAGATACTTTGCTTCAGATTTATAGATTTTTATTTTTTCCATTTCAGTGATAGGACTTGACTTTTTTTTTTTTTTTTTTTTTTTTGCTTCTGGTTAAACCATTGTGAGTTTTCTTCTTGTATCACTAATTATTTATAAGTTCGGTCTCTCATGGGCATCCTATTTACCAATTCCCTCTTCATCTTTTAAATCTTTAATTCCATTTTTCATTCCCAGGAGCATGTTATTTTCCTTTCCTCCCCACCCCCCAACCCCTAACCAGTTCTTGCTTCCTGGGTTTTACCTCTGGTTAAATTAGGCTGAAAGGATAATGTTTCTTTTAGCAGTAATTACTCTTTTTCAAGCATATGTTATTTTTTCCTGCTTTGTCAAGGAAATACATTCCATCTCCAGGAATGCAAAACTGCAGAATTTCTTCACAGTGTGTTTGTGTTGTATACACGTATGTGGGGGTGTGTGTGTATGTATGTGTATGCATACGTGTATATGCATGCATGAACCCATGAACATGGGAGGCCAGAGGAGGGCGTTGGGTATCCTTTATTACTTTCTACAGTATTCCTTAGACATAGGGTCTCTTACAGGACATGGAACTTGCCATCTCTCTGGTAAGAGAGCTACCAGCAAGCCCGGGTGACCCGCCTGTATCTACTCTCCACTACACTGGGATGGCAGGGGCTGTGGCCACAGCTGGAATTTTACATGATCATTGGGACTCTGAGCTTCGGTCCTTCACTTGCAATATAAATGCTTTTACCCTCTGAGCCATCTCCTCAGCTCCAGCAAGTGTTTTTACATCCCTCTTAATGCTTTTGAGCTATTCCAACCATGGATTCATTGAACAGAAATGATTCCAGTCTCACTGTAGACTAAGGTTGTGAGAAGTAAGATTGCGACTCTTAGGTGATAAAGGATAGTTTGCTTAGTATTAATTCACCATCATTGTTCTTCACCATACCAAATACAAAAGACCACAGCTAACAAAATTTTATAAAGGCAAAATTAACACTACTGTGGGGCTTCACTCTTGACGGGGAGCTATTGTCAGTTGATGGCTGTCGGAGAGGGTGAGTCGCCTCCTTTGGCCACTTAGCTGTTGGTTGATTGCTTATTTCCCAGGGGATAGCTGCACCCCTGTGTGCATATGGACAGCACTAACTGGATTTGGAGTTATCCATAACAACAACCAAAAGGAGGACAGGAAGTTATAAGGGAAATAGGGGTCAGTAGCAAGGGTTGGGGGGAGGCAGTGGTGGATGAATGTGATCAAAATTCATTGTATAAATGTATGAAAATTTCAGAGGATAAATATTAAAATCTTATTACAATAAACTGGCATTGCTCAAGGAGGGTCTATTTATCCACACAGGATGAGATGTTACACTTCAAACAAAGGGAATGCTCTCTCATTGGAGCAGCTAGTTTGATGGGAGGAAATGTCATGCCAAGTATTTGCTTGCAGCCAGCCGGTCTGACCATGCCGAGGTGACCAGATGAAGCATCTGCATGGATTAAAGAGATGGAATGAACCATGGAGAAGTTTTCTTTGGAGCTGGCCAGGAAGGGTTTGCTTGCCAGCTCCGTAGCTCAACATCCATTCGATTGTCAGCAAGCTCCTGCTCCCTTGGCTTGGGAGAGACCTCCCGTCCATGTCTTAGAGGATGAAGCTGATGGATTTCCATTCAAGGAGCATCCGGGAGAATGTAGTGAGACAACAGTGTGTCAGTAGCAGTTACTCCCCTTGGTACTGCAACCAATACCCAACAGGAAGCAATACAGAAAAGGAAGGATTCAGTGTGGCTCATAGGTCCTCGGGTTAGGCGACAAAGCCTCAAGCCTCCCCTCCCCCCAGTGATCCACCTCCCCCTGCAAGACTCTACCTCTTACTCTAAAGGTTCTAGAACCTTTCCAGGCAGCATCACCAGCTGGGAACAAGTTCAGATCCACGAGCCTATTAGGGAGCATTTCTCATCCAAACTACAGTAGAGTCTACCAGAAGACTTGCAGGACACTACATGCTATGTCTATATCTAATCTATATCTAAATCTATATGATCTATATCTGTATGTACTATATACTGTATAGGGACATTCTGGGGATTTCCTGATCACCTCAGCTACATCTCTAGCTGGCAGTGGTAGTCACCAAGTGCCGTCGAAACAGCTTCTAGTTACACCTAACCTAGTTTACTGTCTATTGCCGCAATCATTGCCAAAATCAACACTGGGAGAGGTCTTGATCACTTTCCCACTAACTGGATTTGGAGTTATTCAAATCCACTTCCAGGTCTTGATCACTCAATCATTAAGGCCAGTCATGGCAGGGACTCAAAGGAGGAAGCTGGAAGCAGGAACTGAAGCTGAGGCCATGAAGGAACATAGCATGCTGGCCTGCTTGTTAAGCTCATGCTTAGCTATGTCTTACAGCTCCCTGGACCACTTGCCCAGGGTGTTATTACCCACCGTGGGCTGGGTCTTCCCACATCAAGAAAATGCCCCATCCACTTGCCTACAATCTAAACTGATGGAAGTATTTTCTCAGTTGAGATTTCTTCTTCTCAGGTGATCTATTTTCTATCAAGTTGACAAAATTAATGAAAATAAAAATCTGTGCGGTTTTTTACTCATCTTCAGATACACTGTATTTTCTCACATTTGCTCTGTTTTTTCACTCCTTTCTTTGACAAGCATTTCCTGGTCTCACAGGGTCTGTCCTCCTGCAAAGAGCACGAGAATAGAGTTTAAGGAGGAAAACAGTGAGTAAAGACTGGTGTCTGTGAAGGTAAGAGCATGGAGGCAAGACTCAGTGGGGATTTCTGGCCTCACAGGAAATGGCCAAGTTTCACGGAGACACACAGGAAGCCAGTGGGAGAATCTGGAGTTTATGGTATCTACTGGAATTGTCTGGTGGCATCATCCATACAACATGGCCGCCTTGCTCCTTCTTAGACTTCCCTGTGAAGGATGTGACCTCCAGCAAGTCAAGGTGAATCACACAAATGAAGAGAGTGGGCTGACCCTGTTGGAGGACAGTGGAGTAGACTCTTCTTCAGAAAGGATCTGGATGATATATCTTTATGTCCACAGCTGGTGACTCCTTGGTACAGCCCAGGACCTCGGTCCTGAGAGGAAAGACAAATTCCCTCCTCCATGCAGCTTACATCTAGAGCAGATTTTGAGACTTCTCAGCTTCTTTCTAAATTGCAGAGTGATCTTTAGATTGTCTTAGCACAAACCTGAGCAAATAGAGTGTCACCTCTGTAGATACTCAGGAGGGCAGGGGAGCGTCTCTGTGTTACAGTAACAGGGATTCCCGGTCCATCCATCTGTTCTCTCTTCACCATTTCTCCAGGGCTCACGTCCAGTCTTGTAACCAATGTATGTGACACAGGCAGGGTGATCAGGGTGCAAACTTACAGGGTTGTATATGGGTTAAGACAACCTCAAGACCAAGGAGTTATAAGGCTTACACACAGGTAGGAAAATTCCCCACCCCCCCTCCCGGCCTGAGCATCAGCGCAAGCATCTAGGAAGTAAGGTTGGATTGAGACCAGAAAGAAGACCTGATCAGCAGAGAAGTAACATTTCTGCTCTGAAGTGGCTTCCTTCTTATTTGATAGAGACCAAACCAGAAGTCTTAAACATTTACAAAAACCGTCATGCCAAGAGCGTGAGGGATGTTAAATGGCACAAATGGACTTTTGCAATCCTTAAGTGAAGATGTTTTCTTTCATTTTTAAGCCTTGCAAACTAAAAGGGTTTCCTGTGGGGTTGGAAAGCCTTGCTTCAATGGTACTGGCTCTTTGCAAATGATTTCACCCTAGATGTTCAGCTGCAATCACGCCTGTAAAAGGCATGTACACGGAGAAAAACTACAGGCTCTTAAACATTATGGGATACAATCATTCAACTACACTTGAGATCTGGTGGGTTGCTTCTATTTACCAAGAGATTGTTGGGGAACCTGGAAGAGACATAGGGAGCTTGTGAGTGTTGCCTTGTCTGTTACTGGTCTATACCACAATTCTCCTCTCTCCTCCTGGGAGAGCAGTGTACTCGTCTGTCCCTCCCTAAGTAACAGAAATTACCATTTTGGAAATCAGAGAACATAATAGAGATGTGTTAGAGGGAGCCCCACTGTCACAGATTTTGAGAATGATCAAGACCCATGTACCAACATCTACTTGCTAATAAAAATGATGTTAGGTATGTGTGTGAAGAGATGGCTTCTCTTGCAGAGCATCTAGGTTCAGTCCCCAGAATTCACATGGTGGCTCACAACCACTTGTAATTCCAGTTCTAGGAGATCTGATGTTCTTTCCTGTCCTCCAGCACCAGACACACACAAGGTGCATATACATACATGCAGGCTAAAAACACTCTCAAAAATAATTAAAATCTCTTTTCTTAAAGTTGGAGAACTGATCTAAAGGTAGCAGATTACAAGGTAGCAGATTTCTGTAACAACTTCCCTGAGCCTTGCTTAGCAAGATTTCTGAAATGATGGTTTCAGTATAAAACCTCAAACATGCAGGGAATCAGCATTTCAACACATCAAGGGGCACTGCTATTATATTTGTTCCTAATTTGAGATGGGGGTCTCATATTCTAGCCTGGGCTCGTCTGGAAATTCCTAAGCTGCCCAGGTTGGCCTTGAACTCAGCGCAGGGCTCCTACCCTAGCATCCCAAGTCTTGGGATTCTAGGCATGCACCAATATGCCTGGCTTCAGGGTTGACTGTAAGTAGGACTGTCTTGAAAGTATCCTCATGTGAGCTGTGTCCAGGTGTAAAGCATGGATGACCCCAGCTCCCCCTTCTCCAAGCTGTAGATGAAATAGATTCCCACATTTACTCCTAAGGGCATGGTGGTGGTCTATGCTTTTCATGGTATTGTTCCTGGATGCCTCTGAGTCCTGATTGTGATTTTCTTTCTCTGCCTTCTTGCTTTACATGTCCCCTGTCATCCTAAATGATGGCCCCTTGCCTCTGTCTTCTCCATCTCTTCCACAAACACCTGTCCTCACTGGCATGATTGCTTTCACGGAGAAACAGCAGACAGTTTCAACAACAATGGATATCTCTTTGTCCTTCACCATTCTGATGCTGAAGTTCCCCTTCTCACCTCTGCCTAAAGTGATCCTGTGTGACTTTTCCTAGGGAGATGTAAACAAACAACCATTCACCCTCGATGGACTCTAATAAATCCACCTGCTGCTTAGCTAACCAGTGAACACTGAGTTTACTCGTGGGAGCAGGACCCACTCAAATTCAGCTGCATCAGGGAAAAGCCTGCCTGGTTGGGCCACTTGGAGGTAGTGTGACCACCAAAGCTGCTGCTTAAAAAATGTTAGAGAGAGTCTTTGTAAACCTTGTAACTTTCTGGGCTTTGTAAGTCTTGTGAACTTCCTGAGCCTTGTTTAATTCACTTCCTGAATTCTCTCCTCCCTCTAGAAGGGATGTTTCAATTAAAAAAGAAAAAAGCCACAGAGCCCCTCCTCTCTATAGATTTCTTCTTTATTTGATCATTAGTTTTTTCCACTCAAGAGTCTACTCATCCCAGTGGAAAGATAAGGACAGCAACCTACCCATAAAACCTTTGACCCAAAATGTATCTTGACTACAAGATGTACAGGGACAAAGACAGAACAGAGACAGAGGGAATGGCCAACCAATGACTGCCCCAAATTTAGACCCATATCTGAAACTACTAATGATACTCTGTTTGCTTACAGACAGGAGCCTAGCATAACTGTCCTTTGAGAGGCTCCACCCAGCAGCCAATGGAAAGAGATACAGAGACCCATAGCCAAACATTAGATAGAGCTAGGAGAGTGTTATGGAAGAGTTGGGAGAAAGATTGAGGGACCTGAAGAGGACAGGGACTCCACAGGAAGACCAACAAAATCAACTACCCTGAACCCTTAGGGGCTTCCAGAGACTGAACCACCAACTAAAGAGCAAACATGGGCTGGACATATGTAGCACATGAGCAGCTTGGTCCACAACAACAGGAGTAGAGGCTCTCCCTGGATCTGTTGCCTATTCCTAAATGGACTGCCTTGTCTGACCTCAGTGGGAGAGGATGTGCCTAGCAACCTGATATACCTGGGGGTGGGGGTGGGGGAGAGCAGGAGGGGGTGTTACCTAGAAGGGGGGCTCCCCCTTCTCAAAGAAGAAGGGGAAGGAGTAATGGGGGGTGGTTATACATGATAAGGTACTGGGAGGAGAGGGGGAGCTGCTATTGGGATGCAAAGTAAATATAAATAAATAAATGTTAATTGCAAAAATGTCTACTCATTTTTTATCTTCTCTCTGTCTTCTTCCTCTTTCTCTTCTTCTTTTCTTCCTCTCCCCCTCTTTTCCTTAGCCATCTCCTCCTCGCTCCCCTTTTCCTTCACTACGTCTTCGTTCTTTTTCTCCTGGTATCTTTTTTTATTATTTCCTTTTCCCACAGTGGGACTTAACACCAGGCTACCCTTGTGAAAATACTAAGGTTTAGCCACCCTCCCAAAGAGTCTTACTTTAACTAATTTGCAGGGTTAAGTACAGGTTATTTTATTTATTTGAAATGTTATTTTATTATGTGTATGGGTGTTTTGCTTGCATGTATATCTGTGAGCTACAAGCTGGTCTGGTGCCTGTTGAGTCAGAGCAGGATGTCTTATCCTCTAGAATTGGAGTTACTGATGGTTGTGAGCTACTGTGTGGTACTGGGAATCGAACCCAGGTCCTCTGGAAGAGTAGCCAGTGATCTTAACCACCATCTCTCCAGCCCCAGGTACAAGTTATTTTAAATAGAACCTCCCTGTGTTCCCATATGGGCAGCCAGGCTTGTGAGTAACTGTAAACTTAGCCTACACCTTGGGAGACACATCTAGTCTTCCAGAAACTTGACTACAAGCTAACAACAACAACAACAACACAAAAACCCTTAATAAACAAAACACTGTGCACACCCATTGGCACATACACACCTATCTTATTGCCCATGTTTAATCTAATTCTTGCAGTTGTGGTTAACTATCAACCGAGGAGGAGCAGACAGATCTGAGGCACACTAGTGGGAGCATGGCCAATCACTCCAACTCCAGCTACCCCAGACTTAATCCTTAATCAGTCTGAACTTACCTCATCTGCATAGTGAGAACCTCACCACCATCACCCTCCCCAAAACCAATTCCCAAATTAAAACAGCTGCAGTCTACTGTTGATAGGAATTTATTGTCGGCTTGTTTGTGGCTCCCTCCAAGTGTCTACATAAACTTGTCTTCTGGTCTGGTCTGCCTTGGGTAATTTCTTTCTCCACAGTGTACCCCACCATATCCGCACTCTCACAGTCTGTCTTGTGTAGCATGAGACAGAGCCTCTGGGACGTCTGAAAACGTTCCAACTTCCACTGCCAGGAAGCGAGAGATCAGGATTTCAGTGTACCTGAGAAACCCTAGTTCTTGCAGGTTTTACTTTGTTTCCATTTTCTTTTTATTTCTTAAAAGGTTCCTATTGATTTCACTCTCCTGCTCTGTGCTCATGTCTTCAACACTTGCACAAACATTGTGTGCTTCTCCGGATGGAAACTGCAATGGATCCTGTCGCCAGGGGCACAGGAAGCACTGAACAACCTTTGGCTCTGCACAAGTGTTTGTTTTAGATTTTCTTGGTCTCGCAATACAAATCCCTCCCAGTCTGCTTGGGCACGTGCCGCATGCCACGTGCCTATTTTGGTGCTTCCCTATACTTTTTGGTATAAAAGACAAATTTATTACTGGGAATTTGAGACAACCTCGTGTGTGGTTAGAACTTGTGTTGTAGGAAAATGGAAGGCACTGTCAAATGCTGGAGCACTCTACGTGCCTCTAAGAACAGCCATGGGAGAGCCAGTTTGTTTTCATTGTTACCAAACACCTTCCTTAGAAAGTCACTGCTTCTGCAGTCCTTCCTGGTCCTCTAGATCCGGGGGCACTCTTCATCAGTTTAGATCTGGTTGATAATAATTTTTCCCCCAAAGCTTCTTGCCTTGCCCAAAGTCAAGGACGTTCTTCTACATTCCCAACACATAAGCTGATTCTAGTTGAGCAGGCACACTGAAACAGAGAAGCTGAGTTCATTTCTTGGTCAGTTTCACATGGCTGTAAGAGCAGAGCCCCGGCTGGAGAACCAGGGCAGAAGGACATTGGCAGATTTTGCAGGTCTGTGAGGGCTGAGAACCTGCAGCCCTTAGGCAGCACCAGCGGTGCCCAGACTGACCTCCAGTCTACCCTTTTGATTCTAAGGCTCTCAGGCTATAATTTCCATCTGGTGCTATTGGTACCAGGGCTAAATTTCTCCTGTAATCTCCTATTTTTTTTTCCCCTGAATAAAATGTACCGGGATGCACACTGGTCCAAAGATTCTAGAAAAACGACAAAGTCAGAGATCCTATTTAATGATGATTAATTAATTAAAAAGCAACTGTCACTCAGATTTAAAATGATAACAAGAGAGCCCCCCTAGGTAGGGAAGAGAAGATGGATACAGATGAGGTGACTAGAGGTTTGATGTTGGATAGTGACAGATGTTTAAAATCCTGTCCTTTGGCCCTTTATTCCATAAATTCAGCAAGAATCTGCTTTCACCATGGACCTCAAGATGCTCTGAAGTACAAACCACAGGGGCAATTTTAAAGACAGGACCAATGGGAGAATGCCGCTCCATGGAGGCTCTTTGGCTGACAGCACATGATTTTTTTTTTTTTTTTAAATTTGCCATTTTTAAATTTTGATGTTCAAATCTAGCTCTGAGACTCAAGCGGGGAGGTTAGTGCTGAAGGAAGCCGCTGTCACTGACGCCTGCTGCTGCCTGCAGAAAGGGCAGGCGTGTCTGTGCTAGGTGGGGCATGGACGCCAGCTAGTGCATGGAAGAGCCTTTTACTGAGGGACAAGCATCCAACCGTCTGATAGTTCCACGAAAGCAATACCGCTAGGCCCATTGTACTCTATCCGGGCTACTTAATTACAGAGAAACTTACAGGTTCCAGTCGACAGACTCATCTAATCAATACTGCTTACTCCAAACTCTAATTTCCTTGTCCTACAACTCATTAAATTTGAAATATTATTGATTTTCAAGAGATAGCTCAGGGGATAAATAAGTCCATTTTCTCTCAGGGACCTTGGTTTGAGTTTGATCCACGGGCCTCTAGGCAAGAGAGCACAAATCTCTTCATTAGGCAATGTTTGTGGAGTAATCGCACCAGATATACTTCACTGGTGCAAAGAATTTGCCAGGACCCCATATTTCCCAATGACTCATTATATCAACAGCTTTCTTATTGTTGTCACAAAAATGCCCGACAAAAGAGCTGTGGTGGTTGGAATTAGAAATGTTCCCATAGGCTCCGAGATTTGAATACTTGCTCCTCATTGGTAGAGCTGAGATTATGGGGTGGGGCAGTCTTGCTGGAGGAAGTACATCACTGGGGGTAGGCTTTGAGAGTTAAAGAGGCTTGGCCAGTTTGTTCTCTGCGTCATGCTTGTGGCTGAAGATCTCATCTCCCAGCGTCCTGCTCTTGCTTCATGCTGCCGTACCTCCTGTCCGCCGTGGCCACCTATCCCTCTGCGACCATAAGCCAAAATAAACTCTTCTGGATGTTGTTCTTGGTCATGGTGGATTTTTACAGTAAGAGAAAAGCAACTAAGATGGAAACTTAGGGAAGGAAGGGCTCATTCAGTGTGCAAAGACAGACACAGTCCGTCATGATGGGGAAGTAGGACTGGAGAGAGTCTGGCCACATTGCATTCAGTCAGTAAACAGAGAGTGGACAGGAGGTAGGGCTGGGCCATGAAACCTCAAGGCCCAACCTCAATGATTCACTTCTTCCAGCAAGGCTCCGCTTTCTAAAGGTTCCAAAAGCTACAAAGACGGTGCCATCAGCCAGGGAACAAGTGTTCAAGTACCTGAGCCCATAAGGGACATTTCTCATTCAAACGCCAGCCCTCACGTTCAATGGTCTCCTAGCCCAAGTTTCTTCATAGTGTATCTCTAAAGCAGAGAGTAATGATTTATGTGATTTGAGAAGACTCATCTCAGGAGTATATGCTCCTGAAATGATTTTTTTTTCTTCCCACAAACCAAACGTCCTCTGGACCTCCATCTGTTCTTGTTCCTGAGTCATCTACTTGGTTTTCAACAGCCGGGTCATTTTTTCTCCTCAGTAATGTGAACCACAGTCTATTCTTTATTTTTCCTTTTCTGTTGTGCTGGGGTCAGTCCCAGGGCCTTGTGTATTTTAGACACAGCAATTCTCCAGCCACAGGACTCCATTCTCATTGTGTGAAAGGCATCCTCCTGAGAGAAGCCTTACCCAAAGGCTGCAACATTTGCTTGGGTCCGCCTCCTCTGCATGCTGAGCATAGTTGACAGTGGGGTAGGGGTAATCAAATGAGTTATCTTTTAGATGCTTTTGTATTTTAGATGCTTTTTGCTTATTGAAGTGACACTTTGAACTCATTTATTTGTGTGTGTGTGTGTGTGTGTGTGTGTGCGTGCACACACATGTGCATGCATGCACACATGTTGTAGTATATAGTTTGGAAGCCAGAAGACAACTTTCAGGAGTGGATTTTTTCTTTCCACCATGGGATCCTAGGATCAGAGTTCTGTTGTCCATCTTGGACATAGTGCTTTGACCCTGTAAGCCAGCTTGTTTCCCTTATTATTTTTTTCATAAGTTTCTATTGGCATATTTTTAAATCCCCAAATTATAAAAACAATACTCCTCAGAAACAAAGCACACCTGCCATCTTGTTCTCCTTCTGGCCCCATTCTCTCCTCTCATGGGAAAATGCTACTTTTTTTCATTTCTTCTATAACCTGCTTGGTAGCTTTATGTTTATTTAAGAAAGAAAATGTGGATTCTATGTTTTCCTGCTTGTATAAAAGACAGAATATTACACTCATTACTCCGAGCCTGTGACTTATTTTGCTTTTTCTGACACACAGAAACACCCTCATTTACAAAAAAGAATTCAGTAACTCTTAGTATTGTGTTCTATAATTTACCCAGCGAGCCCTCTCCTGATTGTGGGAGCCTTTTTAACATCATGCTATTACCATTGTATGCAGACACACATACGCAAAGTGACTTTATATAGAAGTCATTTTTGCAAGCATATCTGTAGAACAATATGTTTGTGAAGAGCTGGGTCCTAAAACAAGTCCATTTCTGCCCAGTTGCCCTCAATGGTACATTTCTTCCTTGTGCCCTCTCCCACCAACAGGGTCCAGGAATCTGAAGCTGGCAACTGGGGCTCATCTTGGCAAATACTTCTGTTTCTGGGTCAGGAATTGTGCTGGTTGAACTTATGAACAATACAAGAGAGTACGGTTAATTTAAGATACAAAGAGTTTATTGGACCGGACAGGAAAGCCAGTATGGAGGCTCTGGGGATGGGGCAAGGGAAGTGAGAGACAGCCAAGGGCTTGCCATGAAAATGGTTTCGTGAGAACTGTGCCACCCCACTGGGCACAGTGCCTGTGGCTACTGGACCTCAAGCCTTGACCTTGCTCTCTCTTCATAGCACACATGTACCCTGAGATGTGAAAAAAGACCTAATTTGCTTTCCACAGGATTATGCAGTGGGGGAAGGGTTGGGAGGCCCCTGCCAAGCTCTCTTTGTCTCCTAGCAAGAATACTATTCAGATGTTAGATAGTCAAAGCAAAGTCTACTGTGGACATCAAATTACCTCCTCATCTCTTTCCAATTGCTAGGCATCCAAAGACCATTCCTTGTAATTTTTCCAGCTTGGAGAAGCATGTACTTAAAAAAACAAAACAAAAACCAAAAATAAAACCACTACAACAACAACAAACCCCTAGTGGCTTCAGGATCTGAATTGGACCTAGAATCTGCATCTGTACTCAGGAAGGGATTCATGCATCAATTTAAGACTAACTCCACGAGTCTGCCTCATTTACGGACCACCTTCTGCATGCTAAGTAAGCATACACTTGGCTAAGGATTTGGGGACTCTTCCATCAAATTCAGCTCTTCTGATCCATGGCTTAGCCCTGGGCGAGCCATTCTTCTTAAGTCTGTTTTCCCATCCTCGAAGCTGGGATGATAATATTGACCTACTTTCCCTCCTGTTGCAGGGCCTCGCTAATTGATAGCTGGAAAAAGCCCCGGAAAGACTTCAGAATGCCCTCCATCCCCTATTTTCCAGCTTTCTCCTGTAGCATGCCTGCTGCATGTCCTGAGCTGTGGATTGGCCCATGAAAGGGAACAGATGAGGGGTTGGGGCACAAACTTGACCTGTTTGGCATATCAAGAGACAATGGACCTGAGCCATGGGGGAACGGAAGACAGTCAGCAGTTAGCAACTGTTGTCATGGGTTTCTGTGAGTCCCACTACCCAGTCCATCAAGCAGGAATCAAAAAGCACAGATGCCCAAGTCCTAATTGCTTTTCCTGGTTGTCATCCGTATGCATAAATACATTAGCAGCTCAGCTCTTGACACTGGCGATCTGAACAGCTCACCCCACCGCAGCAGCTGTTACAGTGTCTCTGATATTAATCATACTTTCCTGTAAATGGTGTTGACATGAAGGAGAGGGTATCTAGCCATCCCTTCCAGCAACGAGGTACAGTTGGCTCTCAGAGGGTATGTGTGCACCTGCTGGGGAGAGAGAAGCTTGGCTTATCATGAGTCCAATCGCAATAAATAACGACATTCTAATATCAATGTTACAGTTGATGACATTAATATAAAGATTTATTTTATTTTTAAGTGTGTTTGTGTTGGGGTGGAAAGGTGTGCACACATGAGTGCAGGTATCAGAAGAGGCCAGAAGAGGGCACTAGATCCCTTGGGGCTGGAGTTATGGGTTATTTTGAGTCACTTGACTTAGGCGTTGAGGACTGAACTTGGGTCCTGTGCAAAAGCAGTATTTATTTTAAACTGTGAAGCCACCTTCTATTGCCTGCATTTTTATATCTGTGATCTGCATTAGGCTTTTCCTAGGTGTCCAGGCGGGTGAAGGTGGTTATCTGTACTAGTGGTTTGAAAATAATGAATAAAAAAGTCCAGGGAGTGGAGAGATGGCTCAGTGGTTAAGAGCACTTGCTGTGCTTCCAGAGGACCTGGGTTCAGTTCCTGGCACCCACATGATAGTTTATAGCAGGCTGTGTCTCCAGTTCCAGAGGATCTGACATCTAACTTCTGTTAGCACTAGGCTCCCAGGTGATACATATGCATACATTAATGCAAAACACTCAGATATATAAGATAAAATAAAATAAAATAAAATAAAATATCTAAACAAATTTAATGGGGAAAAATTAGATTAAGTTGGTAGGTGGGCTCCTTTGCCTGGTACATCATATGTCAATGAGAAGAACCACCTCAAGTTGTGCCCTTTGAGACAGAAGCAATCCTGCTCAGAGATGTTAACCTCTGAATATCTACCCCGTGGAAGTGTTCTAAGTGTGGAGCACGGCTGTGTCCCTAGGCATCACTCAGTGCTCCCAGACTGGTGTTTCCTCCGCAACAGAGGTTCCGGGAGTCGAACAGTTTGCCCGAGGACACACAGACCACACATTAGCTTCAATTTTATACTGCCAGTTTTCAAAACGACCAGCGCAGAGTCCATGGTACACAGTGTTGGGCAGAGGACTGCTTGGCTATGGTTGGGTAGACTGAAGAAGAGGCTGTCTCCGTTCCTCTAGCCTCAACGGTGATTCTGCTTTTTTTGGTGTTCCCACGGCTGTAAAAGTCTTATTTCTTTTATTACAAGAGGAGAGTTGTGAACCAGCATGAGGGAAGCAAGTGGGTGAAGTTGATGAAGCGCGCACAGGTGCACGGAGCATGCGTGGTTCAGGCTCTCTGGTCCAGTTCTGGGTCTGGCTGTATACGTCCCACTATTTTGTTCTATGAGATCTCCTATGGCCTGGACTTGGGTCTCCTTTCATTTCATCAGTCCAAAGTGACCTTGTACTAACTTTCCAGTACAGGCTCTAGCTTTGCGCGCGGGTCTCACAAACTTTCTGTCCCAGTGAGCTTTTGCTGTCAACTTGCCACAATCAAGAGTCACCTGAGAAGGGGTAGGGGCTATCAGTTGAGGTATTGCCCATATCTCGTTGGGCTGTGGTTATATCTGTGGGTAATTGCCTTGATTGTTGGTTAATGTGGGAGGGCCCAGCCCTCGGTTGCCAGTGGCCGCCTCTTTGGCAGTAGGTCCTGGGTGGATGAGAAGCCAGAGGGTGGAAGCCAGTAAACAATGATCCTCCTCTGTTTCTGCTCTATGGAGTTCCTGTCCCAGCTTCCCTCTGTGCTGGACAGTGATCAGCAAATGTAAGCTGAAGTAAACCCTTTCCTCTACCAAGAGGCTCTCCTGTCCTGACGTTTATCACAGCAACAGAAAACAAGTGAGGATACTTGTTTTCCATCATGGGTTCCCCCATGCCAAAGATGCCCATGGACAGAGCTCAGCAGATGCCACTGCACAGTGGTCAGGTTATTATTTCATGGGAGAGGTCCACACCAATAAGCCGGGGTCTTGTTCTGGGCAGATTTTCTTAAATGTCGTTCGGGTGTCCCACCTTCTAAACTGGACAGCAGAGTTAGGATCTGTATTTCAATTTTAGCTCCAAGTGCTCATGGGTAAGTCACATGACCTCTAACAGACTCAATTCATCTTTTGTACAAGAATTGAAGTGATGCCCCTCTCAAGGGTATGTTTTTTGAGTGTGTTAAATGCACAGTTGTCTGGTATTCAAAGGGTAACTAAGGAGGTGTGTGGTTTGGCTTAGTTCCTGTGTACTGTAGTGCATTTAAACAGGTTTTGGCACAGGAAAGAATTATTCAATGTTGGTTTCCTAGCATGCACAAAAATACCAGTGAGGCTGGCTATATACACCATGGAGCACAAGTTAAAAACTGTGTAGGTTGTTAACATGACATTGCCATGCATACTAATATATCCTGCTATCTAACAGATGCTCAATATAATACAGCCCTTAACTGAAGTGCCTCTGGTCCCCAGCTTAACTTCCTGGTCTGCATTTTTATTTTCTTAAACTTCCTCTGATGGATTTACTGGAGACAGCCCTTTTCTTCACCCCACCCCCACCCCCACCCCTAGACTGCAGCTGGCTAGGGGAGGGCTCTGATTCATGAACATTATAGTGGGGCACGTGATCATAAAGTCGTGTCTCAGAGTTTGGAGAACTGTGGAACAACTCTAAAGAGATCCAGGGGTCACTTTAGAAGAGGAAGTTGTGGTTCGGCACAACTTCAGAAGGCCTCCATGGAAAGAGTGCCTGTTCATGAGTGGGTGACAGAGTAGGTAAGAGGAAGAAGAGCAGCCAGGGCAGGCAGCCGGGGCTCTGGATCGAAGAAGCTTTTCTAAGGGAGAGGAGAAAGTCTGTCTCCTCCAGTTTTGGTGAATGTTGGGTGTACTTTCTGAAAGGCACTTCAGGGTTTTCAGAGGTGAGATTGTCAGCCGACGGGCCAGTCCCCAAAGATTAGATTCAGAGTCTGGATGTGGGCCAGAACAACCTTATTGGCTAGGCCCTGACAGACCAGAAGGGAATAGGGACCCCCATGGAAGGGTGGTGGAGGCCATGCCAGGTTGAACCATACTGGTTTTGAGTCTGTCTGTGCGCAAGATGGAGAATGCTCACTCTTGCCTTCTTCCCCACTGGTTCCACATAGGACAGCTTCTTCCTGTCAGCCAGAGAAGGAACACTAGTGTCTCTGCAGGGCTGATGAGAAGAACTGGCCTCTGTTATCTATCCCCCAAGAGCTGACCAGCCATGCAAACTAGCTCATGCCTCTGACTGAAATGTTGACTTTTGATTCATTCTGAAGAGTACCATGGAGACACAGGTGCCTCTTCTTTCTAGAACCTACATCTTTCCAGCTGAACATCTGAGAAGCTGAGAGTTTAGCAGTAAGAGGAAACAGAAACCAGAGATAGAGTCTGCCAGGTGGGGCTGTAGGTATGGGGTAGAGATACTGTCTAGCAACTTGGGACTGACTGACAACTCTGGAAAGCTGAGATCTACAGGCTGACTTTATCCCCGAATCCAGTGGAATTATGGGCAAAGAACATGGTTAAGGTGCATCTAATCCCCTTCCCCTACTACAATGCAGAATTCTCTTCAAAGCTTCATGTGGTGACCAGTGACCTATTACCCCCACAGATGATCATAACCACTTCCTATTCTGCATTTTTATTTTCTTGAACTCCTTCTAACGAATTTACTGGAGACAGCTCTTCTCTTACCTTCCATTGGCTGGTTTTAGTATCTCAAATGCATGTGTGATGGTTATCTCTAATAGTCTGCTTGACACAACCTAGAACTCTCATGTCATGGATTGGGTAAGAGTAGAGAGAGCAAGTTGAGGACTAGTTATGCATGGGTTTCTTTTCTCTTTATTCTTGACTGTGGATGTGACTGGCTGCCTTGAGTTCCTGTCCCCATGACTTCCCTGCTATGATGGACTACACTATAGAACTGTAAGGTATAATGATTCCTTCCTTCCTGTAAGTTGCTTTTGACCAGGATATTTTTCACAGCAACAAAATCAAAGCTAGACAATGTAACACTCCTTCCCACACTCTCATTTAGCAAGTTGATAACATGGCTTTTGTCTTTGACCTGCCTTCCTGGTCCTTGGCTTCACTTAGCTCATATAGATCTCAAAGTCTATGGTACTACTAGTCCTGTTTTTTCTGCCCCCAGACAGACTTGGCATAGTCACTTGTCCTTTGAATAAGAAATGTTTCCCACAGGCTCATGGGTGCATTTGAATACTTGGTTCCTAGCTGGTAGCACTGTGTCAAGATTGTAGAGTGTTTAGGAATGGAAGCCTCCCTGGAGGAAGTGTGTCTCTGGAGGTGGGCCTTGAGGTTTTACTGACTGGTTCCACTTCCTGTCTGCATTATTTCTTGACCTTTTAAGATGCCTGCAGTCTCTGCCACATGCTTCCACCATCGTGACCTTTGTGATGGAATGTGCTCTCTCCTATTGTGAGCCAAAGCAGACTTTTTCTAAGGTTATAACAATGAGATCAAAAACTACAGGAGGACACAGACTCTACCAGCCCCTCACCAGCCTGGTCCTTCAATCCTTCTGGTTGTTTACAAGAAACTATTTTATTTTTGTAAAAGTATTTCTTTTATATTACATGTCTTCAGTTGTAAGTGTGCATGCATGTGAGCACATACATGTGTGTGCATGTCATAGTAAGCATGTGGAGGTTGGAGGCCAGATTACAGGGCTCATTTTGTTCCCCTTTACCATGTGGATCCTGGGGGTAGAACACAGGTTGTAGGGGAGTGGTTCTGAGGCTTTCATTTAATCAGGAATCTGCGTGTCCATACACTAAAGGTCCTTGTCCCCAATTAGTTTTTGATCAATAAAGAGTCAATAGCCGATGGCTGGGAGGAAAGAGAGAGGAGGGACTTCTAGGTTAATGCAGGCGAGGAGAGAGGAGGGAGCGTAGGGAGACTTGGCATGTTTCAGAGGGAGACAGATGGGACATAGGAGGTGTAGGAGCGAAAGCCAACCAACCATGTGATATCTCAGGTAAGTGGCTACTGACTGTTTCCCCAATTAGGCCTGGGGTAGCAGGCGAGAGGCTTAGAAGTGCCCGACCATTGAGCTAGCAAGGCACGTTAAAGATAAGCTAATATGTATGTGTTCATCCATGGATCCAAAGATTCCCTGGGCGGGCGGCTGGAAGTGTGGCCTGCCCAAGAGCATAGAGCGAGGTAGATAAAACTATATGCTACAACAGGTCATTAGACTTGGAGGCAAGCACTTCTACTTATTGAGCAATATCATTATCCAGGCATCAGTAAATCTTTACCAACCCTCTCCACACTTGCCATCCCCCTACTCCTTGCAAGATTCTGGGCTTTCTGAGGCTAGAGATAACCTTATTTTATTTTCCTGGTTACCTTCTAGTTCTGGAAAGTTATATTAATTTTGCATTTGTCATGTATAAGGTTTCTCTTAAAACAAATTTAAATAAAAATTCATGTCAATTAAAAGCAAAATGTTATGTACATTCAGAGATCAGACTTTTTAAAAACTGTGTCAGTCATTGGAGTTATTCTTGGTTAATATCAACCATTCTGCTTAGAAGCTAACCTCTAGCCCAATATTCCCTTAGGGGCTCTTTTGACAGATTGTCCTGGGGAGGAATATACCACCTGGGTAGGAAGACTGTCTTCCTCTTAAGGTCTTTGGATTGCTCTTGCTCTCTGTGAACTGACAACTTCCACTCAGAAACAAGAATGGAAGGAGCAGAATGAGAAGGAGGCCAGGCTGTGAGACCAAATCCTACATTTACTGCCTTATTCATCCATGTCATGCCCAAACCCTGGCAATCACTTGGAGAGGAGAGGCAGAGCCACACCTGCTCTGGAGGTGGTTGAAGGCAGAGGCACACTGGTCTCTAGAAAGCTTCAGAGGCTCTGGGAGCCTTTTATGCTTGGGACTCAGTGTTCACCTGGGTAGAATCTGGATGTGGTCAGTCTCTAAGCAGCCAGTCCTTGGGGCTGTGTTTCCATGGTATCTCGAGGGAGTAGCCCATGTCAGTCTCTGCACCTTTTCATACCAGCATGTGACATTCAAGGGGACAAAAAGCTTTCTATAGTGGCTTTGTTCTTGATGTTATTACACCCACCATTGACTTCATTGGCTGGCATTTTAAAAAGGAAGCTCTTTAAACTATACTGTCATGCTTGTGGTTTTAGAGGTTGGTGCAGCAGACAGGTCTGGGGAAGGAAAACTTTGTATGAAGCAGGCAGAATGCAGTTCTATCAATCTACACACCTCTAGGAAAAATGCATTATGGGAGTTTGCCCAGCAAACTCATAGTCTTACCATGTTTCTGGCCTATGTGGTAAGCAGCATGGATGATGTTATCGGAGGGAAGGAGCTTGTAGAACTTTCTAGGTCTACCTCGTGTGTTTGGGAGCCACAAGTGCCATCTCATTTTAGTCTATGTTCAAAATTTCTGGTCTAAGCCATTTTAATGCAGTGCTATTCTTAATCCTGATTGTCAACAAGATGGGAATTAGAATCACCATGGGACAACACCCACCTTATCTATGAGGGGTTTGCTGGATTGGACTAGTTGAGGCGTGACGATTTTACTCTAAATGTGGGGGGCACTATCTTATCCTGAACTGAATAGAAAGGAGAATTTGAGCTGAGCACTAATGTCCCCCTCTCTGTGCTTCATGCCTGGATGCAGTATGCACTCCTGGCTCCATTACCCCCAATGCTGGGCTGGACTCTCAAACCAGAGGCTAGAAAAAAACCCCTTCATTTCTTGAGTTGCTTTAGTCACAGCAGTGAGAAAATCCATCTGACTGTTTCCTTACCCACGTTCAGTCAGGCAACCCAATATGGACCCACGCACAGGGCAGAAGCTCACAGTAGCACACATTCAGATAACGGTACTGCTTCTCTGTCCCAGGCACAGGGATCCTTTCCTCAAACTGAAAGGCAAGCTTTGGTGATCTACACATTTGCCCATCTGCATCTCTCCTAAACACAGACAGGCCAGGTCTTTTTCTTTGTTGCTCTGTTCTGTGTTGCAGGAAGCTGTGTTTTTTTTTTTTTTTAATTGGAAATTTTATTTACATTTCAGATATTCTCTCCTTACCCCATTTCCCCCCCTCCCTCCCAGGAACTCACTATCCCTTCCCCCCTCCTCCTGCCTCCACGTTGGTGTACCCCTACCCACCCTCCCCTGTACCTCACCTCCCCACCCTTGAATATCCCCCCACACACACACGACGTCCAGCCTTCATGGGACCAAGGATCTCTTCTCTCACTTATATATAGCTCCCTTGCATATATAGCTGGAGCCATGGGTCCCTCCCTAAGCGCTCCCAGGCTGGTGGTTTAGACCCTGGGGGCTCTGGTTGGTTGGGATTGTTGCTTTCCTCATGGTGTCTTGAATCCTCTCAACTCCTTCAGCCTTCACTCTATCTTCTCCATTGGGAACCCCATGATCAGTTTAATGGTTCGCTGTAAGCATCTGCCTCTGAGTATGTCAGACTCTTGCAGACTTCTAAGGAGACAGCTATATCAGGCTCCTGTCAGCATGTACATCCTGACATCCACATCAACCTCTACCTTTGGTGACTGCACATAGGATGGATATCCAGGTGGAATGGTCTGTAAACGGCCCCTCCTTCAGTTTCTGTCCTGCACTGTGTCTCCATATTTGCTCCCTTGAGTATTTTGTTACTCCTTCTAAGAAGGACTGAAGCCCCCGCTACTTGGTCATCATTTTTCATGAGCTTTATGTGGTCTGTGAGTTGAATCTTGGGTATTTCAGGCTTCTGGGCTAAAATCCAATAATCAGTGAGTGAATACCATGTATGTTTTTTTGTGATTGGGTTACTTCACTAAGGATGATATTTTCTAGTTCCATCCATTTATATAAGAATTTATCAAATTCATTGTTTTTAATAGCTGAGTAATATTCCATTGTATAAATGTACCACATTTTTTGTATCCATTCCTCTGTTGAAGGGCATCTGGGTTCTTTCCAGTTTCTGGCTATTATAAATAAAGCTGCTATGAACATAGTGGAGCATATGTCCTTGTTATGTGTTAGAGCATCTTCTGGATATATACCCAAGAGTGGTATAGCAGGAGCTAAAACCATCCAGTGGAACAAGGACAGCATTTTCAACAAATGGTGCTAGTTCAACTGGGGGACAGCATGCAGAAGAATGCAAATCGATCCATTCTTATCTCCTTGTACAAAGCTCAAGTCCAAGTGGATAAAGGACCTTCACATAAAACCAGACACACTGAAACTAATAGAAGAGAAGGTGGGGAAGACCCTCGAATACCTAGGCACAGGGGGAAAGTTCTTGAACAGAACACCAATGGCCTATGCTCTAAGATCAAGAATTGACAAATGGGACTTCATAAAATTGCAAAGTTTCTGTAAGGCAAAGGACACTGTCAATAGGACAAAATAGCCACCAACAGATTGGGAAAAGATCTTTACCAGTCCCACATCTGATAGAGGACTAATATCCAATATATACAAAGAACTCAAGAAATTAGACTCTAGACAACCAAATAACCCTATTAAAAAATGGGCTATGGAGCTAAACAAAGAATTCTCAACTGAGGAAATGCGAATGGCCGAGAAGCACCTAAAGAAATGTTCAGCATCCTTGGTCATCAGGGAAATGCAAATCAAAACAACCCTGAGATTCCACTTCACACCAGTCAGAATGGCTAAAATCAAAAACTCAGGTGATAGCAGATGCTGGCGAGGATGTGGAGAAAGAGGAACACTCCTCCATTGTTGGTGGGATTACAAGATGGTGCAACCACTATGGAAAACAGTCTGGCGGTTCCTCAGAAAATTGGACATATCACTACCTGAGGAAGCTGTGTTTTTTAGCCTCCCTTGCCAACAGCTTCTGGTTGACTTCAGCCAGAATTACTGGTGTGAAATTATGATCAAGAGAGTAAGAAACTTCACTCTCCTTTCTTAATTAGCCAGTAATGCCATATCCTTTCTCCCTCAAGGGCAGGTAGTGGCCACTTCCTGCTTCCTGTTTCTTCTCTCTGTTCTTTGCTGTGTTCTGTTAATCTCCTAAACCCTTAAGACTCTGAGGTATCCAATCCTGAGAATAAGACCCCACCCCCATTCTCTTACAATGGCCTAGGCAGCTGAGGGTTTCCTGGCCAGGCCTGCCTGATATGTTGTGACAGAGGTTAGGAGGTCTTCCCTATAAAAGGGTCATATAAAAAGTGTTTATATCTAAACACTTAAATACCTGGGCCAGCGGCCAAAACAGAAGAATTTATTGGATGGTATTTAATGAACAAAGACAAAAAGAAATAAATGTCCACAAGTTATTTTAGCCCATGGGCCATACTAAGATAGGTGTGGGTCAGATTTAGTTGGCAAGAAAGAATAGGACAACACCATTTGAGAAACCAGCATCCAGGCAGGAGTGGGTGGTGACTTGAAGATACAACACTGCAAGACAAGATGGAGTGCTCATCCCTCTCCTGAAATATGAACCTGGTCATGTGATCATCCTGACTGGAGTGGAGATGGTCTAAGGAGATACTTGTGCCCCTGTGTTTTGCTCTCAGGCTGTTGAGATGAGGGACCCAAGTATTTGAGATTTCTGCAGAAATCTCATACCAGAAGGAAATGCCCCAAATCTAGTGCTAGTCAGGGGACAGACAACTTGTTTCCTATGATGAGACTGCATGCAGCTCTGATTTGTTAGACTACCTTGTGTGGAACTGAGCTAATGACAGTATCATGGGAAGGACCAGGCCTGGACCAGGTCTGCTTGGGTCACTGGGCCTCTTTAGTTTCTCTTCTCACTGTGGCCACATCAGGTAGATCCACTTCCTCTATTTCTTGTCTTTACTTGTCTTCCATTGGTATCTTGAGGGTGGGTGATCAGGCCTAGATTATTAGGGCTTCCAGGGTCCAGCCTCTGACCTGAGTCACTCTAGTAACAATTGTAGTGGTACTGAAGTAGCCATCCCAAAGCCCTAGGTTGCCCACAGTCAGTAACTGAACTCTGTGGACACAGTGGCCATTCAGTCTTCCTAAATGGGGACCTTAGTGTAATGGAGATAGGCCCAGAGTAAGGAGAGGGGGAAGCCATTCAGTCCTTGTTTGGGGGAGGTAGGAGGCAGGAGAGATGGGGATGATTGACAGTTAGCTTAGAGAGATTTGAGTTCTTTGTCTATATATGTAGGCTTTGATTTCACACCAGATGCCAGGCCTCTCAGAGCTGTGCAGTCATGGAATGGGTACTGAGTGAACATAGTGAGTTTTAAAGGACGCTGGCTTTCTTGAGGCATTCATCCTGAGCCAAGAAGGTCTTTGTCATTTGTAATGACTGTTAACAGCCAAAGTTCTTAACTTAAGATGTCCAAAGTGAACTTCCAAATCTAGACTTAGATGGAAAAACAATTACTTTTTATTTATTTTTATTAAGACTTAAATAAAGCTTAGTACTTCCTTCACTGATAAATGGAGGCCAGAAACCCACAGCAGAATCAACAGGTATAGCAGTTACTATAGGCACTTTTATATCACATGCTATTGTAGAGAGCCTCAGTTACTCACAGCTTCTCTACCTCTAATCGATCACTCCTGTCACTACAGCTCATCAGTTTAGTGTCTAAACTAGATCCACAACTATTACTATACCACCAACTAAAAATATTCCAACAACCATTTTTAGTTACTTGTCTGTTGCTATGACAAAATAACCAACTGAAACAATGTAAAGGAGGAAGGTTTCATGTTGGTTTCTAATTCTGAGGGCGCAGTCCATCATGGTGGGGAAAGTTCAGCAGTGACAGAAGGATGGTGCTGGTCACATTGTATCTGAAGTCAGGGAGCAGAGCAGGACAGTGCTGGTCACATTGTATCTGAAGTCAGGGAGCAGAGCAGAATGGTGCTGGTCACATTGTATCTGAAGTCAGGAGGCAAAGGGGGAGGGAAAGGGATGCTGGAGCTCAGTCAGCTTTTGCCTTTTTATTCAGTTCAGGACCCCTGGCCATGGAGTGGTACCACCCACCTTGAGACTGAACCTTCCTACCTTAGTTAACCCAATCTATATAAACCCTTTACTGACATGCTCAGATGTCAGTTTCCATGAAGATTTTAAAACCTATCAAGTTGGGGATCGAGATTAACTACCTTGAACTAAGAATGATGGCACAGGCCTTCAATCCTAGCACTTAGGAGGTAGGATAGACTGTTTTTGAGTTCAAGCCCAGCCTGGTCTACATAGTCATAGCATAGTGAGTTCCATGCTAGCCATGAAATATGGGGCTACAGAGATGGCTCTGAGATTAACAGCACAGGGTGCTCTTCCAGAGGACCTGGGTTGGATTTCCAGTACCCACATGGCATCACACACCTGTCTATAACTCCCAGTTCCAAGAGTTTTAACATCCTCTTTTGGCCTCAAAGGGTACCAGGCACATAAGTGGTACACAGACATACACATATAGGCAAAATACCCATATATATTAAAAATTCATAAATAATATATTGTCTTTGGCAGTCATATTTCAATATAACTAATTTTCTTTGTAAACTTGAATTATACCTCATGTCTTTAAGCACATTGTTCAGATAAAGGGTTTGTAGGCTTCTCCAATCCCCCAAAGCCTAAGGAGGAGCCCTTGCCATCCCGGTGTGAACACTTGTATCCATGAGAAACGCTGGTGAGGGTGTTGGCCCTAGTGGGCAGGCAGAGCTCTCTCTCTGCTTAAGTGCCTTGAGCTTAAGTGGGCACCGACTATGCTGCCAACCTTCTCCCTGACATGAGCACTTAGCTAATTGTGCAGAACTCAGGGCCAGACCTTAGAGAGTGAAGAGGCCTGTCTGGACCACGTTGGCAGTCAATTATTCCCCTGAGTAGAAAGATGGATCACTTCTACCCATCTCAGTCCAGCTAATAAGACTGTAGATGCTGTTTTAATTCCAAGGCACATACATAGCTACCCCAAGTCTTTGTTTTTAACCTCTTTGACTAAGGGGGATACTTAAAAGTTACGTTCAAAGATGAGAAAAAGGTGCCAGGTGGGGCCACTTTTGTACTTGGACGCCTCTCTTCCATGCATCTCCCTTCTTATCCCCTCCCTGACCAGCAATCAAGACTGGATGGTTTTTCTTGGGCTTTCATTGTGAGGGAGGCAATCTTCTTTCTTGCAGGTTCTGAATGGCCTTTTTTTCTTACCAAAGACTTCTCTGGATTTTCTTGTCCTTCTCTGGAATTCTTCGTTCTTTAGTGGCACTTGAGAGACCAGGACTGCACCTCTGAGTGGAGGGGGAGGAGTTGGCATTCTTTTTCTTTCCCTCTGTTTTTGTCTAGAGATGATTCTTTGTTTTCTTTATCTAGTTTCCTCATGGTGTTGTTGTGAATCTTTATTGAGGATGCAACCAGTTCTACACTTGGCTTGAAAGCGCAGGAGTTTGAGTAAACATTTCCAGCAGTTTGTTGTGTCACTGAAAGGTTGAACCTGCCTTTTCTTTATGGTTGCAGAGAAGCTCTTTCTTTGTCTTCCTGTTACCCATTGTCCCAGTCTCTGTTCTGCTATTTCCTTTGGAAGGACATAGAGAACACTGTCCTAAGAAAGTACCACGAGCAGTTAATTACATGCCGATGCATTGGTCAAGCTAGAAGACACGGAAGATTTTCTAGACATACCCAGCCCACAGAAACATAAGATCCAGAAAAAGCAATAACTGATAAGCAGATTGAATCACTGATTTAAAAAAAACAAACCTCACCAGAGAAAAATGGTACTACCAGTGAAATGTACCAAACAGTTAAAAAGCTAACATTGGTTTTTTTTTTTTTTCGCCCTTTTCAAAAGTCAAAGTAGAGGTGACATTAATCAATGCATTTTCTATGTTAGAGTTACCTTGTTACCAAAGTCAGACAAGGATGCTATAGGAAAATAAGATTATAGGCCGATATCTCTGATTAACATAGATAAAAAGGTAGACAAAAATCCTAGCAGTCTAAATTCAACTAAAATCATTCCCTCTGACTGAAAATCAATGTATGGTGCACTTCATTAGTGACACTGAGGATGAAATTTACAGAATCGCCCCCGCACGCACAGAAAAGATCTGCTGAAATCCAGCACTGTTACGTGATAAGATGTCGATTCTTACCTTCATCGTGGAAGTCCCAGCCAGCTCACTTAGGCAAGAGAAAGAAACCGATGGCATCATATCAGTCAGAGGAAAGGAGGGAGTGATGTCATATTTATTTGCTGATAATATGATCTCACGTATGGGAAACTCTGAAGACCCTTTTCCTCCCACAGCCAAGCAAAAGCCTGTTGGAACTGACAGATAGGTTTAGTAAAGTTGCTTCAGGTTGGTGGGAGCTGCACTGTCAGTGTATTCTAAGTGTATTCATAAGTTTTGTTTGGAGACAAGGTCTCATCAGATGGTCCCGGTTGGCCTTGAATGTACTGGAAATTAGGTAGGTTTTCTGCATAGGGCCCTCCTGCCTCAGTCTTCTGAGGAGTTTTCTACTTAATATCAAGAAACTGGCTTACTTTGGGTTCCCCTTTAATGAAGCTTCTCTACTGTGGCTACATGTAAGAAGCCAACATTCTGGTCCTCCTTCTAGAATATAATAACTGATGAAGAATTTAGGGCTTGGGGGATTCGAGAAGCCTCTGAGGGCACTATTGACTTGTCAGGATTGAGGAACTGGCTCTGTCTGCTCTTTCAAAGGCAGAGACACGCTCTTAGCACAGTGTCTGGCTCAAGTGAGTTTGCTGCGCTCTGTGTCTTAGCCGGTTTTATTTGGAAAGTGATTCTTGCATTTGTTGTGATTGAGGGTTGCTCTTGTCTGGTGAGGCTGAGGGCTCTGTGGATAAATCTGATATCCTTGGCCACAAGTCTTCATGCTGCGGTGGGGATGTTGTAAAAGCCATGAGTTTATTTCACAGTGAACCTACAAATGACTTGACCATTGTTGAGAGATATAAACACCCCTTCCTGTGGCAATGAAAGGCCAACTGAAGATGTTTACCAATACAGCTGCTCAGGAAGCCCTGCCTTCTTTCCTCAGGCTGCCTCCCACAGCCTTAGCACCCTGCAGTGACCTGGGTAACAGGAAGCAGGCCCTTTCTTCATGGTGATCAGCTTTTCTTAAAGATCATTAAGGAGTTATTTAAAAATGATTTCTGCACCACTTTCTCGGATATGGAGGCAGATGCATCTTTCTAACCACAAACATAGGGCACGAAAACCTATTCTCACTGGGGAACACTCAAGTCACCTGACTGTGAATAGAGAGAAGCTAAATAAAAAAAAAATCGGGGTTAGGTCCCAGATATGATTCTTGTTGGGAACTGGTTCTAATGTTTTGTCTTAATCTGGCTCCTAAAAGCGTGCTTCCAGACCTGAGGGTCCCTGGCCCCAGCTGGCTTTGTTTGGTAATAAAGAATTGCCTTATAGCCAATGTCTGGGCAGGGAGATGGAGGCGGGACTTTTAGATTGCTCAAGCAGGAACCAAGGGAGACAGGGAGAAATGGTTGGAATCTATGGAGGTTGGGGATGCGGGGGTGGGGAGAAGTAAGCAAGAAAAACAGACCTAAAGGCCCACTGACATGTAAGATTCTGGGAATGTGGCCCTAGAGGCCATTTTCCCACTGGGTCTGGGGTAGCAGAGATGAAATATGGATTTGGCAAATACTAATTCAAGAATACAGGAGTGTGTGCTAGCCACAGGGAGGTTTAAAAGTGCCCAGCCATCAAACTAATCAAGGCATATCAAAATTAGCTAGTGTGTGTGTGTGTGTGTGTGTGTGTGTGTGTGGTGTGTGTGTTTCACTTGTGAATCTAGAGCGAATTCGAGAACCACCAGGAGCCAAAGCAGAACTAATTCACTACTTCTGCCTGATATCTATGTGTCTGTTGGATGTGACATCTGTGCTGGCTAGTGTCTTTGTCAACTTGATAAAAGCTAGAGTCATTTGGGAAGAGGGTACTGCAATGGAGAATAAGAGAGATCCCACCAGATTAGCTCCTAAGGCATTTTCTTGATTGATGATTGATCTGAGAAAGGCCAGTTCATTGTGGGTGGTGCCTTAATGGGCCCGTGGTCCTGGATGCTATCAGAAAGCAGGCTGAGCAAACCACAACGAACAAGCCAGTACATAGCATTCACCCACCTGCGACTTCTGTTCCAGTTCCTGTCTCTAGGATCCTGTCCTTGCTTCCTTCAAGATAGACTGTGATGTAGAACTGCAAGCTGAAACCAACTCTTTCATGCCTAAGTCATAATGACATTTGTCCCCACAACAGAAACCATAACTAAGACAAAACCTAACATCTCTGGATCTCAGTTTGCTTCTCTGTAAAATGGATGAATGAAAGACTACCTACCCAGCTACAGGAGGAGGCAGGGAGGTAAGACCCAGAGTGGTTACTAAAGTTGGTATGCAAATCAACATTAGCCCTTCAGTGTGTGGAGGTGGCTCCTGCTGCTGCTGTTGTTATGGGATGCTGCGTTTATCAGGGTGTAGACAGGCCTTTCACAGATCTAAGAGGCAGACTCATCTCCCTCATGATACCTGATAATGCTCCAAAGAGCACAGAGCCAGGAAGACAAGAGATATCGTTTTGCTCACCATGTATCTGAATGAACAAATTCCAAATTGTGGTCTTACTCCTAGGAGGCCACAACAAGAATTCTTTAGCCTGGCTCTCTTTTTTCAATCCAGCTAGATGACCAAAATCTTCTAAGCCCACCACACCACCCCCCCACTGTCTATATTCCACTAAAGGAAGCCCAGGACTGAGGAGATGGCTCAACGGGTAAAGTATTTGTCATGTATATGTGAGGACCCAAGTTCAAGTCCCCAGAATATATGCAAAGCCAGGCATAGTAGTGTGAACACATAATTCTGATGCTCCTAGGTGAGATGAGAGTCAGAACAGGAGGATCTCTGGAAGCCCGTGGGCCAGCTCGCCTGGTAGACATAGCCATGAAGAACAGAAATGAGAGGCTGCCTCAAACAAGAATGGTAAGGTAGACTCCTACTGTCTTCTGACCTCTACATGTGTGCTGAGGTATGCATATACTGGCGTGTGTGTGAATGTGCACATACACGTGCATACCTGCACACACATGTGTGCACTCACACACATGAGAGAGAAGCTGCCCTTGTCATTTCCCTGGGACCAGAACATGCTCAAGTGTCAACTCATCTACTTCCCAGAATATTTGAAACCTGTTTTTTTTTTAACTTGTTGACCCAATATCCTGCTATATACCAAGCACTGCGCACTGCGTAATTTTTGTCTGATGAGTTCTTTGCAGCATGAACAAGCTGGGGATGTCTGCATGGGTCAATGTGACTTGAGAATGAAGGAGTGGGATCCAGGACATGAACATCTAATTTGTGAGGAGACGATGGAGACCCATGGTACTAGTGTATGCAGAGGTGATATTGATGTGAGACAGAAGGATGTCCGAAATGGGGAGGGAGCTTTGCCGAGCATCTAGTGCATACAAACACCATGTGAGCCACTGAATTTTGGGTTCTCTTCCTGATATTCTGGGGAGGATCTCATTTTGATTGCATGCAAGACACCGGGATTTGCTATTTGGCTAGGGCAAGATCACAGTGCGAGGAATTCATTCTGTTTGTGAACTAATGTTAACCCTAAAAGTAGCTTACAGCTGCCTGTGTTACAGATTCCAAAAGGCTGCAGGACAGATTAGAACTTTGTGTCTGTGGAGAGTTGGAATGTGACGGGTCCAGAGCCACATTATCTTAGGCTGTCTTAGGTCCCTTAGAAGGTACTCATAACTCACTTTTGTGTTTGACCTGATATCCCCATGATATAAGTAGATCCTATGAAATATGTTAACAGATCAACACCAACCAAGAGCTGTGGATGTCAGCAGGTGCTACCCGAGACACAGAAGGAAAATTTTCCCTGTGTTTCTGTGACTCACCTTTTGTATGGAACTGTAGACATTTAATGGAGTTGCTTCCAATCTAAGGCACAAGAGACTGTGTTCCTCACCTGTGCTCACTCATATTTGGATTATATAATAAGCATCTCTTATTCTTGTAAAGATGGGAGCTGTGCTTTGTGTTAACTGGTCTCAGGGTTTGAACATATTTTCTTCTAGCTTGGTGGGGGCATCTGTGCATCTGACTCAGTAGACAGGCTGTCATGCTTAATCTTGACGGCCAACTTGATGGAATTTAGAATCACAATGGGAAAAAAAAATCTCTGGCCATGACTGTGAGGGATTTGCTACATTAGTTTGTTGAGGTGGGAAAAGGCACCCTGAGTGTGGCAGCCCCACGGTGTGGGCTGAGCGCCAACTGAGTCAAGAGGCAAACACAGCTGAGTACCAGCGTTTACCACTCTTAGCTTCCTGACTGTGCGTGCCACGTGACCAGGCACCTCCTGCACTGGCCACCTCGTCTTCCCTGCTGCGCCCTGGAAATGTTGGCCCAAGTAAAGTGCCCTTCTTTGTGTTGCTTTGATCAGGTATTCTGTCACAGCAGTGAGACAGGTAACTGGTACAGATGAATACTCAAAAACTATTAAAGGAGAGAAAAACCCACAAAATTTGTTTTCTGATAGATACAATGGTGCTACCCAGAGTCATTTATGTCCCATTTATGCCTAATTACCATATAGTGCAGTAATTATTATGATTAACTGGCTGACAGATGAGTTGGCTGAACATCTCATTTGATCTAGGAAGCACAGCACATATGGCTTCTAGCTCCATCAATCCTCCCCCTGCGGCATGGTCATTTGTTCATAATTTTGGTAAGTGACAAGCAACGCTGGTCAGCAGTTTCAGACCACCACGTCCGGTAGAGACTCGGGGCATGGAAATCACATGGCCTCAGCATTGATGTCAACACAGGAAAAATCCATTGGTTTTCCAATTGTTGCTGTCACTATTCCTGAGTATCATTAAGAAGAACGGGGATGAGGAGATAACTCAAAATCAAGGTAGGCTGCATCCTGAGGAAAAACACCCAAGCTTGACCTACACATGCTCACATATATACACTCACGCATGACACACCAGGTACATACCACATATGCATCACGTATGTACTATGTATGCACCATGTATGCATGCACGCACACATGTGCACACACACCACCACACACACACACACATGCTCACACAATCCATAGGATGAGTGAATGAGCCAGGTGTGTTCCTCATGCCTGCAGTCCCAGAAGTCCTCAGGAAGCTGAGTCAGAGGCTTTCAAGTCAAGGCCTGGCCTGGCCTTGGCAGTCTAAAAATACAGAACCATCTAAATGAACAGGAGAGAGGTGTTTAGGATGCAGTACCTGAGAATCTGGAGCCTTCTGATGGCTGCTGCACTAGTCAGCCTGGCAATTGCAGACTGTCCTAAGGATATGAGTGTGGCTTGATTCTTTCTTTACCCCATTTTTATTTATTGTGAATTCTGAATAAATAGAAGAACCTTGTTTTCTTGGCCCATACTGTCAAGTTAAAAACAGAGCTGAGGGGTTTCATCTACCTGTTTGTTTGGGCTAATAAGTGATTTCCAAATGCCAAGTAAATGGGAGGTACTTACACACACACAGACACATAACACACACAGACATACACACACAGACACATACACACAGACATACACACACACACAGACATATACAACGACATACACACACACACAGACACATACAGATACCACAGACCACACAGAGACACACACACGACACACACAGACTACACAGACACACACACAGACACACACAGACACACAAGACACACACACGACACACGACACAGACACACACAGAGACACAATACGCACTTGGATCTTCAGAGACAATTGCAACTGCCTGGGCTTGCTATTTCTGGGATGCAAACCCTCATTTATAATACTCTATTTGTGTAATTACAGTGGTGTAGTGGCAGATTAGGATTTCAAAATACAATCCCAGTCACCATCAGAAGAAATGGGAAATCAGGTAAAAAATGAACTCAAAGCAATTAAAAAGTATGTAAATTAGTCTTCCCAATGGCTGCCTCTGGGCTAGTGTCCAGGTGTGTGAGTTTGTGCTTACTTGTGTGTGTGTGTTGTGTGTGCGCACACTCGCACTTTTGCTCTTACTATAAGTCAGGGACTGGGCTGGTGTGTGAGTATGCTGTCTTGCTTGGAGATGCAATCTTCCTGCTGGACATAGAGTTTTCTGTTTAGTATCAAGTGGACTCAGTGGTCAGCGGTTCTTGGCCACAGACTGTATCTGATGACCCACGCCTGTCCCTCACACCTTTCTCTTTTTTGTCTGTCCTTGAATAAGATAAGTGAAAACTCAAAGTATCTTATTTTCTCTGCTGGGCGTCTTGCCAGCTCACTTTGTTTTGGGACAGTTTCTCTTGCTTGGTCTATATTCTTTTTTTTTTTGGTTCCAAAAGGCTTTATTGTCATGGCGGATGGTAGATGGATCTGGATGTACCCCCCCCCCCCCAAACTCAGGGCAGACCTGAGTTAAGTAGGGAGGGGAGAAAGGGGGAGGTTCTGGGGAGGAATGGTTAATTGGCTCCACCCTCTGACCTTCATTAGTATGTAAATCTCTAGGGCCTGAGGCCTGTAGTTACACCCTCTACCTGTGCACTTTGGGAGGGGCTGTAATAGCCTACGTGACTGAACAATGTAGGTCTATGGAGATTAGACTGCTTTTCAGGACCCTGAGTTCTGGGGGTGTGGCCGAACTCCTGCCATTTCTCCCTTGGAGTCTCAGGGTTCTAGGCCCATGCCCAGCCAAGAACCAGGATACCCTTACGAAGTCCCACATCTCCTCCCTTTACTTTTTTAAAAAAGGGGGGTCATTGTGTCATCTGTGGTAAAAATTTTGCATGAGGAAGTTAAAAGAAAGCACTATTTAGGCCAGAGGGGTTAGCACAATTAAGTTACAGGGTAAGGGGAATTGAGGGTGGGGGTTGGGAAGGAAGGGAGTTGAGGGTGGGGTTTGGAAGGCAAAGGATCATTGAATCAATGGAATATAGGTGATACAGTTTGAGGGTAATAACAGCTGAGTAATTTAGATAGATATTAAGTTTTCCTCACTAACATGTAACTTTTAGCTATTTGACTTTGGCAAAAGAGTTCATCTGTAGCTGGAAGGTCTGGATCTGTCTTCTGTAGGATTTAGCTTTGGAGTCTTCAGTTAAGCAGTGTAGCTGGAAGAAGACAGCTTGGCCTCCTAGGCAGGTTCCAGGAGGTGGCTTTGTGTCTGGATCTCAGAGTGTCTCTGGAGTCTGCAGTTTGACGAGATGGCTGGGGAGAAGGCAGCTTAGCATCTCAGGCAGGTTCCAGAAGATGGCATCTCCACTGGACTTGTGGGAGCACAGTTCTGTGGAGAGGTTCTTGGCAGGCACCAGCGGGGGGTACTCTTGGAGCTGGCTTTGCCCACATCCTCTACCACCTGTAGGGAATGATATAGGCCCGAGAATGGGCAGTCACGGGCGTGAGTCTCTGTTGTGTTGTGGGTCCATGTGTCTGCCATGACGCAGTAGGCTGGGATGGTAGTTCAGCATGGCAGGAGCTCACGGGATCTTGGCTGAGTTTATTCCATGTAACACCAGGGAAAAGGAGGCCGCAGAAGGTTTAGCTGTGTTCGTCTCACACCGCACCAAGTAGACACAGCCAGGCTCGTACTTGGACGGGGAACAAACTCAGTCTTGTTCCACTGGGGTGCAGAGCACTTGGATTGGAGATCCCTTTGCCCGAAGGCGGCTAGGGACCGACTGGTCTCAAACCCTGGGCTCTCAAACCACTGAGAGGCCTCGGAAAGACTGAGACTTGGGGGCATGTGGGCGCATGACCAGCCAACCCACAGCCGAGAGAAAAGAGGGGGGATTGGGGATCCCTTTGCCCGCAGGCGGCTAGAGATTGACTGGTCTCAAGCCCTGGGCTCTGAGGCTGCGGAAGGACTGAGACTTGGGGGCATGTGGGCGCATGACCAGCCAACCCACAGCAGAGAGAAACAAGAAGGGGAGGGAAGAAAGAGGCCCTGGCAGCACCCCGAGGGAGAGATTTGGTTACAGTACTTGCTTAGCAGACTTGGCAGCCTGGTTAGCTTGCTTGAAGATGTGGGTCCTTGTGGTTGTCTGAGAGACGGCTGTTCGGCTAGCTGTCTATATTCTTGCAAACCTATGGAAATATTCTTTCTTTCAGTCCTGCAGAAGCTAAGGTAAGGTTATTTTGTTGTTATTTTTGTTGTCGTTGTTTTGTTTTATTTTCTTTCTTTCCCATTTTTGGCTTGGGGTACAGTGAAGGCATAATATACATCACCTTAAGGCCATTTGAGCATCTAATTTGGAGACGGACTTTTCTCCCCCCAGAAATTTCCCTTGGGCTGTTTCATGTAAAAGCTACTTTGAAGAGCATATTTGGACATATTAATGAAAATGTTTCTTGAGTGCATGGATGTTTTCCAGAATAAGAAATAGGAGTTTGGGGGAAAGGGAGGGAGTAGTTTAAAGTATAATTATCATCCTTTTTAACCAGTTTTCTCAATATTACTCCTTTCTTTGAGTGAAAGCCCCATTAATCTCTCTCTACACTCCTGTTTAGAAGCAACTACTCTTATATCTCAGACTGGTCCAAAACTATGTAGCTGGGGATGCCCTTGAACAGCTGATCCTCCTGCCTCTACTCCATGAGTTCTGGGATTTTAGGTGTGTACAACCATGCCGGACATATGCAGGGCAGACTACAAAACCCAGGGCTTCCTGAACGCTAGGCAAGTATTCTGACAACTGAGCTATATCTGGAGCCTCTGCCCAGCTATTCAGAACACATGTTTATGGTTCACCATTGGCCCACTGGTCCTGCTGTGTCTGGGGGTGGCTTCTTGGGAGATGAGGGGTAAGTATGGAACAGTAGGTGGAAGGCTCGGTTTCTGTTTGCTGTTTGGTTTTTGAGACAAGAACTTGTTACTATGTAGCCCAGGCTGATTCTCCTGTTTCAACCTCCAGGTGCCGGCTTTCTGGTGGGAATCATCCGGTCTGCCTCCTGTACCTTTTTACGTGTAGTTACAGCTTCAAATGTCTAAGTCCAGGAGCGTCCAGGCTAGCCTGTGCCCCTAACACTCCACATTTCTTTCGGTGTGACATAGAGAGGAAGTCGGAAATGTCATCTTTAGCCATCTTATATCCTGGTAGCATTAAGATTTCTTTTGTGTGACTTCATAGTTCTCAAAATATTTTTAAGGGTCACCAGAGGAAGCCCTTTCAAGAAATGAGATGGGAGAGGGAATGTCTTTGTGTTGACCTGGAGATTAGTGGCTGATAACACAGAAAATAGGTTGATTTCAAGAATCCCCCTTCCCTCTCTTTCTCCCTCCTACCCCACCTGGGGCCTGGAGATGGAGTCTCATATACTAGACAAAGCTCTAACACCAAGCTCTGCCCTCTGTTCTTTATAATTTTGTAAATAAATAATAAGGAACAGAAGATTTTAAAGCCCGGATTGATTCCTGTAGCTTCTGTTTTGCTGATCTGAGACCTTTTTTTTTTTTAATTTATTTTTTATTTTTTTTTATTGGCAATCCACTTTCTAAAACCCATTCTGGCCCCTGCGGTCTTTTCTCTGGCTCTGATCTCTCTTGCTGAACTTTCAGCGGAGAATCTCCTTTCTATAGTTCTTTCTTCATCTCCAATGATGACGAGCCCCCTGTCTGGGGCAACCACACGTACTGGAATGAATTAGCCACCGAGGAAGGCCGAGATGGAAGCGTGGGGTGGAAAGCCGTGAAGTGAAGCAGATTATTTTTACCTCCCACTCTCTCTCAGCAGTGAATGTTTTTCTGTTATCTCTGCTTTGAATCTAGCTGTTTGATCCTCAAAGTCGAAGAATGGCTTCCGCACAGTTTTATAGTACTAGAGATGCCAGCTGCAGCCATAAACTCCTCCAGTTCAGCCGTATCTGCTTGCCATATCCTGAAAATATATTTGGCTGTATTTTCTCCCTGCACACCTATATGTTGTGGCCTCCGGGGACATTCCTCCCATGCACAATTCTCTTTCCCTTCCTGCTAAGTCCACGATGCATGTACAGCTTCCTTGACAGCATGCTGGCTTTTTATTTCTTCTTCAGTTCAGGAAGGGGCACAGGTGGCGCTTACCAGTGCTCTGCAAAGCCAGGTCCCCCTCTCCAGAGCTACAATTAGATCAACAGGAGAGAGGATATTGGCGGCAGAAAACGTGCTGTTCTCAGAACCTGTTTCCCCGAAGCATTTTGGCCACTGTCTGGGCAGGAGTGAAGATCCAGTTTAAAGAGACATTTGTGCCCCTCCCACTCCCACATCTTCGGCTATTGGACTGTGAAGAAAAATGGAGGTCAGGAAAACTGGAATTTCCCTGGGAGTTTTTTTGTTTTTTTTTGTTTTTTTTTTGAGACAGGGTTTCTCTGTGTAGCCCTGGCTGTCCTGGAACTCACTCTGTAGACCAGGCTGGCTTCGAACTCAGAAATCCACCTGCCTCTTCCTCCCAAGTGCTGGGATTAAAGGCGTGCGCCACCACCGCCCGGCTTCCCCGGGAGTTTTATGCTAGAAAAAGGGAAAGGCTGGTCCTGGTGTCAGCCCAAGGCAATGGCTTGTCTCCTGGAAAGAGATTCCATAAGGTTCTGACAACTCATCACACATCACCTTGTGAGAGAGACTAGAGCCAAGACAATAACAGGTCAGTGAGGGACCAGACCACACCTTAACCAGAGGACTGGCATCTCTACCCTCCCACCCCCCGACCCCTGTTCTCCCCAACCCTGCTCCTCGGAAGACGGAGTTGGTTAATCCCAGGACCTCTTTGTCCCTCTTCACATTGTGACTATACTGCGTTGGCCCCTGTTCCCTGTGTTTCACTATGACTTTTCTGTTTAATGGACCTATTGAGGAGGATAGCTGAGCAGAGCTTCTCAGGGTTACCAGTGCTCTGACTCTAATGACTCTGCTAACATTTAGAGAGGACTGGAAACAGCCTAGTGTCATTATACCTCATTTGACAGTGATAATCCTTGATAAAAACAAAGGACTTGGGATAGGACAGGTAAACTGTAAGTCTTGGAAGCCTCCAGGAAGAGGGAGATAGGGGAAAGGAAGAGAAGAAAAATCTTGCCTCTTGTGTTAGGGAGGCCGGGTGCGGTGGTGTGGGTGGGGCCAGGGGTTGTCTCTCAAGAAAGAGTGACAGGCCAGAGTGTTGGGGAAACAGGCTTAGGCTTTGGCCAGTATCTGAAAAAGAGACAAAGAAGAGATGCATACGCCACAGGATGTGTGTAGCATTTTCTCTCCTCATTTCGGGTTTTTTTTTTTTTAAACTACAGCACCCAGTATTCCCAGGCGTTTCCCATCCAAGTACTAACCAGCCCCGACTGTGCTTAGCTTCTGAGATCAGACGAGATCGGGCACCTTCAGGGTGATGGGCACGTTCAGGGTGGTATGGCTGTAGACCTCATTTCATATCACAGCTGTTTCTGCACATCCTGTGAGAGGCTGTTGGCTGCTGGTGTTCACTGCAGTCTGATTTTTCACTTTTCCTTCAGTCTGGGGCCCGGCATATGAGAAGCTCGCTATCACACTCAGGGTCAGCCTTTTGTCTTACACTTCTCTGGAAACACCTTCACAGACATGCCTAGCCTCGTGTCCTAGGTGACTCTAAATCTAGTCAAGTTGACAAGAAGATTAACTATCCTACGACCTCATAAAATGAAAAATTTGCACTCTGCGAAAATTCTGTTGAGAGGGTAAAAAGGCAAACTATGGATGAGGGAGGGGAGATATTTGCAGACTACATATTTGACAAGGAATTTTCAACTGCAAGCTATAAAGAACTCTTACAACTTCAACCGAAATATTATACAGGCGATCCAACCTAGAAAATGGACAAAGGATACCGACAGATATTTCACTGTAGATGAAACCACAAAAAGATGTTTAATATCATGAGCCATCCAGGAAATGTAAGTTAAATTCCTAATGAGCAATACAGATACATCTCTCAGAAGAACTGAAACAATTTCTTAAAGATTTATCTTATTTTTTAAAGCATGTAAATAAGTGTAAATCTGTGTGTGGGGGCAGGTACCCACAAGAGCCCAAACAGGACATCTGATCATGTGGAGCTGGAACTACAGGCTGTGTGAGCCTCCCTGAGGTGGGTGCTCAAACCAGACTTGGATCCTCTGGAAGAGCAGTAAGCACTCTTAACCACTAAGACGCCCCCAACCCCAAGTCTTCTAATATAGTAAATAACATCAAATTCTAGAAAGATTATAGAGAAACACAGCCATTTGTGGGTTGCTATCATGTTATAAAAGGGTGTAGCACTCTAGTAAACAATTTGGGAGTTTCTTATTGGAAATAAACATGTACCATGTTTGATAGCTTATACTATAAATTTTATGTGGATTGTTGACAGGACCTAGAGAAGGATCCTCTTGTCACAGCGGTGAGTCATTGCCTAGATTACCTGAGCATGCTTGGGAGGGAATTTCTAGATAGTGTTCGCAGAAGTGGGAAGACTCACCTAAATATGGGCTCCAGTATTCCATTTGCTGAAGTCCTAAGCTAGTGACAGCCATCTGGGCATCTGTATCCATCTCTGTCTTCCTTCTGACTGTGGATACAATGTGACCAGCTGCCTCACACTCCTGCAGACACAACTTCTCCACCATGAAGGACTGAACTAGGAGCCGCAACAAATTCGTTCTTCTCAGATTGCTTTTCCTGGGGTATTTTATCACAGCAACAGAAAAAGTAATGAATATATCACTGCTATCTAGAAATTGCATTTTGAGTATTCCAGGCAAACGAAAATTCTCATCCATAACAGTAATGTTTAGAGTAGCTTCATTTGGTATAACCCCAAACTAGAAATAACCCAAATATGCTTTATTCGGGAAATGGGTAGGTACAGACATACCATGGAATATACTCAGTAATATAAAAGAATAAGACACCAACCCTTGCAATAACTTGGATGGACCACAAGCAACTTATATAGATTTAAAAAGGCCAATCTGAAAAAGTTGTGATATACAGCTCCCATTTACATAAAATTCTTGTAATAAATTATAGTGATGAAGGGTCATAGATATGTTGATTTTGTATGCTGAATCTTGACTGTGGAAATCCCACATATCTAAATGAGATAAAATTGCTTAGACCTAAGTACACACAGGCAGGGGAAGAGGGGAGGGGGAGGGGGAGGACGAGGGAGAGAGAGTTGGAGAAATCCAGCTAAGGTAGGTGGATTAAATCAACATCAATTTCCTGATTGTGATATTGTATGATAGTTATGTAAAATGTTACCATGGGGAAAACAGGGTTAATTGAGGGAGTTCAGGGTACCTCTTCATTATTCTTCACTACGAATAAAGCAGAATTAGAACCAAAGGTAATTAGAGAGGGTATCTGTAATTATCTCAAAATAACGTTTGTTTTAAAGCCCATAACACTCATCTCAAGTGAGCATCCTTCAGAGAGGACCCCAGTCAGCGGCTAGGACAGAGCCTGTGAGCATCTTCCATAGAGGACCCCAGCCAGTGGCTAGGACAGAGCCTGTGAGCATCCTTCATAGAGGACCCCAGCCAGCGGCTAGGACAGAGCCTGTGAGCATCTTCCGCAGAGGACCCCAGCCAGTGGCTAGGGCAGAGCCTGCGAGCATCTTCCATAGAGGACCCCAGCCAGTGGCTAGGGCAGAGCCTGCTAGCCAGCCAGCGGCTAGGGGTGAGCCTGTGCCACTTGCTCCCTGATGTAGACCAAGGCCAATTCTTCAGACGTTCAAGACCCTAGAAGGCTCAGTCTATTTGATACTGCTTGAAGCTGCCCTCATCCGTCTCCACTTAAAGTTTGGGAGCTGCAGCATCGGGGACCGGAAGCTTCCCTAATGAGCGAGATCTCTTCCTGGTGTCTACTGCTGTGGTGGTTAGGGTTTGCATTCCTGCGCTCACACAGGAGTTCGATCCCCAAATACAGACTAATGGTGTTAAGGGGAGAGATCCACTTACAGTGTCCTGAGGTGAAATCTTTGACTTGGTGAAACTTAGATAAGATAATCAAAACGGAGCCCATGGTGAATCCTGGTTCCTCTGTAAGCAAAGGCAGAGAAGCTTCCCCAGATAGACACACGTGCTCCATGTCCTTACACATCAGGGTGCTCTGTGTGGCCTCCAGACTGCAGTGCCAGGTCAGGCACTCAGACCCTGTACTTTCGTCACTGTGAGCCAAAATAGACATCTTTTCTTTTTTAAATAATAATTATTTTTGTTTTTATTTATGTATCTATTTATTTATGTCTTTTATGTCTGTTTTTATTTATTTTGCCTTTATTTATGTTTGTATCTGTGCTTATGTATGCCATACCTGGTGCCACAGAGGTCAGAGGAAGGTATTGGGTCCTCTAGTGTTGGAGTTACAAGTAACCGTTGTGAGCCACCCAATGTGGAAGTTGTGAGCTGAACTGGGGTCCTCTGTGAGAACAGGAAATGCACTCTGAACTGCTTCAGCATCAACATCTTTTTGTTCTGTCTTGTTTTTTAAGATGGGCAAATACACCCAATTTCCACTGAAGTCTTTGCAGAAGATGGCTTCCATCTTTATTCTCTCTCTCTGTCTCTCTGTCTCTCTCTCTCTCTCTCTCTCTGTCTCTCAGTCTGTCTGTCTGTCTGTCTCTCTCTCTCCCTTCTCTCACTCCTCACCTCCTCTCTCAGGCATCCAGTTTGACCCAGTCTTGATGTACGTGGCAATGACTTTTCAGTCTTCTGGGGTCCACCTGGATTACAGGTGGTGCACCTTCATGTCTAGTTTTATGTGGTGCTGAGAGGTGGGACTCAGGGTTCTCTGTACATAAGGAAAACACTCTATCCACGAGCTGTATCCTCGGCTGTATAGTCATCTGCAGAGCTAATATTTTATCCCAATCATTATAACATTACCAGATGAATAAATGGAAAAATTAGATCATAACCTGCCAACAAATTACCCAGTGGTCCACAGACCCCAGACTCAAAGTTCACAGCATAAACAGATAGGAGAGAGAGAAAAAACAATTACCTTTAAAATGGACCAATCATGCCCAGAGCAGAATCCCGAACACTCCTTCAAGCAGAACAGGAAAAAACGATTTTAGTTACTTTCCAAAGCAGAAGGAAGACTTCTGAGGTCAAGAACATGTAGCAGATTCTCCTGGGTACCATAGTGAGATGAAACTTGGCAATTGTTTTGAAGAGAACATTCAAGAATTTCTTTTTCCATCTATTACTCAGAATAGAAGTTAAATCCTAAAAATAGTTATTGAGAGAAGTAAGACTGTACAAACAAGGATCCTCTGGAGCCTTTCCAAGACCTCAGAGCTGCTTCTGGGTACTGGGCAAGATTTTCGCCTTAGATATCCACAATGGCAGGTCACTTACTCCGTTAGGCTTTTCACTTTAAATCCACAGGAGCACCAGGTTTGGAAGTGTTCCCCGTTACTCTTTAATATAGTCCACTAGCTGAGCATGGTGGTGCAAAGCCTGCAGTCCCAGTACTCTGAGCAGCAGGAGAATCATCTTGAACCACATGGTCCTGTATCAGAAAAGTAGACAGAGGACCGGGAATATAGCTTAGGGCTACAGCCTTTGTCTAGTACGCATGAGAACCTAAGTTCAATTTTTAGGACTTCAAAAATTAAAGTGTGTGTGTGCGCGCATACACACAATGGAATTCACTTTTGAGGTGAATTGATTATCTTTCCTAAAAAGTTAATTTTTATTTGTGTGTATGAGCATGTTTCTGTGTGCCAGGTGCAGATTCCAGCAGTGCTGGAAAAGGCAATAAAAGACCGTCGAGCTGGACTTGCAGGCAGTTGTGAGCTGCCTGGTGTGGGTGCTAAGAGCCGAACTCAGGTCCTCTAGAAGAACAGCAAGCACTGCACTGACCCATCTCTCCAGCCCTAAGAAGTTGTCACAGAACAACAAAGACTTTGGCCTTGGTCTTTGTGACATACTGTCCTTTCTACCCAGAAGCCAGTACAGTTAGTATCCCTTACCAGATGTGTCTTTATCCCAACTCGAGTAGCAGATGAAGCCTTATTGATGTTGATTTCTGGAAATTTTCTACTTAATATGTTTAATTCTTGGAAACATGGTTTTGTTTATCCCAACAAAATCCCATAACACTGACTGTGAGCAGAGAGTTTTTTTTTTAAGTCTTAAATTGCTCATTTCTTTTTCTCTTGGGCATTGCTGCTCTCTGGAGAAGTCTGGCCACACACTTACTAAGACACCTACCCTGCTGTCTAGGATGTTTTCAGTGCGAAGTAATCAAAGCCACCGACTCACTTTTGATGTCATCATTGTTACTGTTGTCACTGTTAATTTGGCATTGAGGTAAGCATTGCCGGGCAGCCCCTTGCTTCCCTGTCACTGTATGTCACTGTTGGAGCCAGATATCATACTAGTGGGTTTAAAGCATCATTATTGCCTGGGTTCTTCTCTTGATTTGTAATGAATCAGATGTAGCTTTCATAATTCCTACACCAGCAGTGGGTAACAACCATTTCTTCCTTCAGCCTTCTCTTCTGTGTATCTGGTTTTGCTCTTACACTGGGTCTTACTCTGACCTCTGTTGTGGGTTTGATTTATTTTTTGGAGGAGATGTGGAAAAAAAAATCTTCTCACCCACCCTCCCAGACAGGGCACCAATGACAGACCAAAGAAATTATTCTACCCAAATCCAACATGGTGAGCCAATGAGTTTATTGGGTTACTTACAGGAGCAGAGACAATTAAAAGTTAGCTCCATCACTGAAATGCTCACCCCAGTATGGGTGTCAACTCAGAACATTGAATCCCTGAAGCTCTCTGTACAGCTCACACATAGCTCAGTGGGTCAGAGGTCACTTGTACACAGCTAAGCTTGGAGACTTTCCTTCCAACTCACTTTTGCTACTTCCATAAGATTGGGGAATGACCTTGTGAGTTTTGTTAATTTCAGGAACTTCTTGAGACTTGCAAGTTGTTTACTTCCTGAGTTTTATGATTCTCTTAAAGATAATGTTTCAACTAGAAGGAAACTGTTATACAACATTCTTCAGAGATCCTTCTGTCTCAGCCTCCTAAATGCTGGGGTTACATGTGCCAACATACCCTAGTCTGAGTCCTATTTATATGGCAGTTTCTGATGAATGTAGAAAGAATTGCTGTGTCTGGCTGCATCAGCAACTGGCTCGTGCCCATACCTGTGGTACATTCTTCCACAAGTGGCTGGTGGCTGGTGTTAAGTCTATCCTGACCCAGAGGATTTTAAATATGATTTCTATCTATACTGTGATAATCGTTTGACTTACAACAACATGCTTTGCTGTGCTTAATGCGGGACTTGATGTCAGCATTTCTCATGGTCCAATCTGTGATGGGTAATGCTGACTTTGGCCCAGTAGCCAGAGACATTGCTCTAAACAATTTATATCCCTGCAGAACAGATGCTACGATTTCATTATTGTGGACTGCTATCAGCTCTGTCCAGAAGCCAGTGCAGCCAGTAGACCTTGCCAAGCGTCTCCACCTCGATTGGAGTGACAGACACAGCTTTATTGATGCTGCCTTCTGGAAATTTCCTACTTACCAATATGTTTGATTTTTGGAAACATGATTTATTTTATCCCCAGAAAGTCCTCTAACACTGAATATGAGCAGAGAGCTTAAGATAAGGTTTTAAATTGCTCATTTCTGGTTCACTTGGTCACTGCTAAATAGATAATTCTGGCCATTTAACTGTGGTGATCCATATATGTTGACATTGGTTGGGTTGTTGCACACACCGCCTTCCCTGGCCTGTCTAATCCGACATGGCACTGTGTCAGTGACCGCCATAAACTACCTGTTTCCAAAACTACATCTCAAGCTCAAGTTCCAGATTGAGCCCAACTCAAAATCTACACAGCTGTGCTAATTGGCCAGTGAAGGAAGAAGGCCAGCCAACATCTGGGAGGCTGTGGAAGCTCCCTCTCTGTCTCTCATCCTCAGCACAGTCCCTTTCAGAGCGAGGGTGGCTTTGAGACATTTGTTGGCTTGATGGGAAACTGTGTAAGGAGCACAATTAAATTCTCTCGGCTTCCTCCTAAACAATCGGCTAGGTTTTATTTTAACAGAGGTAGAATCCTCACCCCCACAGGTACGTGCAGACATCTGTGCATACAGAGGCTGGAAGAGGGTGTTGGGTACCCTGCACTCTGTTGTAGTCCTTTGAAGCAGCATCTCTCACTGAAGCTGGAGCTAGGTTGGCCAGCAGCAAGCCTGAGAGATCCCATCTCAATTCCTCGCAGCTCTGAGGTCACAGGCACGTGTTCAGGCTTTTCACATGGCTGCTGAGGACGCAGACTGAGGCCTTCGTGCTTGGGAAGCAAATGGTCTTCCTCGCTGAGCTGCCTCCCCAGCCCTGAGGTAGACGTGTATTTTGTAGGATTTCTTTTTATTACTTTAAGAATGATTCATTTATTTGGTTTTTATGTGTACGTGTGTTTGCCTGCATGTGTTCACATGTATCACATATGTGCAGGATCCCCCAGAGAGCAACAGAGGGCATCAGATTTCCAGAAACTGGAGTCACAGGCGACTGTGAGCCGATCCAGATCCCTGGCCAGGATAGTAAACACTCTTAACCAACGAGGCCTATTTCCGTCCCTGCTTTAAATTGTTTGTGTGTGCATGCGCACATGAATGACTGTGTCTGATGAGGCAGAGATGTCAGAGACTCTGGGGCTGGAGTTACAGGTGGTGTGGGTGCTGAAGATAAAATTCTGGCCAGATGCAAGCAGATGCAAACAGTGCACACCCTTATCTAGTAACCCTGTGTTCCAGCCCCTAAGGTAGGGTTTTAAACATCTTCTTCAGCATGTGGGGGTTAGCTTCTGGGAATGGCATCAGTGAAAGCAAGCCTGGTAAGGAGCCATGGCAGCTTGACCTAAAGGAGAGAGCATGGGTATGTAGTGAGAAGAACTGAAAAGTTGATCAATGAGTCTCTTATGCCTTGGTCATTAGCTGCTTTTGGAGATTGTAGATCACACTGTGCTCTGTTTCACAGGAAGTTCTAGAAGGGACTGGATAACATCTAATGCCTTTCTGTAGAACAGGTCCAGTCTACAGCGGCAGTGGGATGGGGGTCGAGCAAGGACAAGAGACCACTATGAAGTAGTCCTTGATTTAAAGGACCTCAGAGCTAAGGTCACTGAACGAAAGACAAACCACTGAAACTCACACTGTGCTGTGCTCTGACTTCTAACATGGGAGTTTCACAGAACAGAAGTGGCAGGGAGTGGCGTGATCAGAGATGCCTACTGAACCACATCTTTAGTGATGTTTGTGTCAGCATTTGTGGAGCAGGGACAGAGGCCTGTGTGATGGGACCCTGAGTGAGAGGGACAGAAGTGTAGGTCACTTCTAAAGGAGCAACAGTAACAAACACCTCATGAGATCTTGCAGGCAGATATGGAGAGAGGAAAAATAAAGGTCCCCAGGTGAGCTTTGATGATGGAGGCCCTCAAGGCAGAAGGAGTGCCTGGAATTCGTGTAGAGGACCACCCTCAGACTTTGGCTCTGCCAACATTATTGACCATCTCCAAGGTCTCAAGCAGGAATAAATAGGACATAACTCTGCAGCAGGGGGTTGCAGGTTATGTATTAGAAGAGCAACAGCAGAATTTAGGTTCTTTGGGCCAGAGTAAATAAAATATACAGAACGTTAACAAACCTCAAACCCAAGAGACATGGGAGAATCTAAAACGAAGGCAAGAGTATTAATCAGCTTATTTCAGGAATATTGGGGTGTCTACAGCCCCAAGTTTCCTCTTTGGAGTCTCCACCAAATTTTCCAGGCTAAAGGTAAATGAAGTTGCCAGACTTGGGAATGGCTTTTTTTTTTCTGAAGCACAAGCATGTGCTACTTAACCAAAGGTCGGGTTTGCGGAGTGAACTGTATTTTGTTTGGAACGTGAGGAGAAGTCCCCTCCCCCCCACCCCATCTACTAACTGCATCTATGCTTTCCTGCTCAAGATCAAGGCAGTAAACACTTCAGCATGGCTGGGGGAGGGGATCACAAGGCACTACCTCTAGCACAGGAGCTTCTGATACGTAGGTCGTAGGTCGCTGCAGGGGGAGAGCGGCTATTTTATGCTTCAGGGCTGTGGTGGAGAGCTTAGGTTATCTGTGATGTGGGGAGCCAACTCCACATTGATGCTTCTGCTGGAGGGACTGATTGAACACAGTGGGTACAAAACAAAAACAAAGAGGACATGACCATGACAGGTGACATGGGGGCTGGATATGATCAAGATACACGGAAATTGTCAAATAATTCATTACAGCTATTCTTTAGAAAAAGGAGAGAACAAGAAATGGAGCTTTTGTTTATGGCCACCCCCTTATCTCTGGTTGGCTCCTTCACCCTGACTCCATCACTGGTGTGATTGTTTACATGTGGACTGTGGACATATGCTACATACTCTATAAAGACTTTGGGGTCCACGGCGTTTACCCACCACACAAGAAAACAACTGGCATTCACAAACGATTTTGCAGAGATATTACTGGCATTGTTAGAGTCAGAGTCTGGGCCCTGACAGTCGCAAGAAACTCACCCACTTGCTCCTGTTATGTTGACTAAATACAAGTACTGTCAAGGAGCAGAGAAAGAGATTTCTCTATGACCACCTGGGAAACAAACAGGGTAGTCCAATGAATACATTCATGCTCAGTCCATTTTGGGGTCCTGACATGAGGGTTAGGTCTAAATTGAGGGCGTGGGATACACATAGGTAAGTGGTCTGGTCAGGGTGTGGTCCTGCCCATCACTGACCCATCACTGACCTATCCTTGTCTGGGTCTGTTCTGTGAGTTGTCAGAACTCTGTGTAGCCTCTTCCTAGGAGGTAAGGTCTCCATCCCCTACCCATGTGGCATCATGGCTTCTTGGTTTCCTGCGGAAATTTTAGGTCATTGACATATATTGTTTTAATAGGTAGACAGCTGAAGATGGCCATAAGTATTCCTTTGGACTACCATCTCCTGTCTTGCCATGGTGGATGTAAGAAACCCTAATTATGGAGACTTTTACTGAGTTCTAATGGGTTCCATAAGAATTTCTATTTCAACAATGGCATCTTTCTTTTTTGTGGCACGAGTGGTGTGTGTGTGTGTGTGTGTGTGGTGTATAAATGTGCATGTATGTGCATGTATGCATATGTATATGCAAATGTGCTCATGTATGTGCATGTATGTACATGTCTGTGGAGGTCAGAGACTGACATTGAACATCTTCCTCTGTAACTCTCTGATTTTGAACTTTTGAGACAGTCTCTCTCTCTCTCTCTCTCTCTCTCTCTCTCTCTCTGTGTGTTTGTGTCTGTCTGTCTGTCTGTCTGCTTCTCTGCCTCTTTGTCTGTCTGCCTGTCTCTCTTTCTCTCTCTCTGAACCTAGAGCTTAATGATTTAGTGGGCCTGTTTGGCTATCCAGCCCCAGAGGTGTTCTTCTTACCAGCGCCCCCAGTCACTACCATGCCTAGCTTTTTATGTGAGGGCTGGGGATATGAACTCAGGTCCTTGTGCTCATGTATTGGGCACGTTATCAACTGATCTGTAGCTCTGTCCTCTCATTTTTCTATTTTGTTTCTTTTTAGGATCAGAGAATAAATAACTAAGCCCACAGAGATCTGTCCCTGGCACTTTGCCTATTCTGGCCCTGTTCTAGATGTCACCGATGTACTCCTTTGCGGGCTGTTTATGTTTCCAGAGGAAGGGGAAGGAAAGTGAGTTCTTATGACTGTTTTGATGTCAGAGACTCCAGCTGACCCCCACATCCCAGCTCTTACACCCCTCTATACCTATTTGGCTCCCCTACTGCTTGCCAGACAAAATGAAATAAAACAAAATCACCAAGGAGTCCAGAAAATTGAAAGAAAAGTAAAGGATAAAGAAGAGTTGAGGGGCCTTTGACATCAATTTCACTGTCTCAGTGGGTACTTTGTCTTTATTTTCTGCTTCCTTTACTGAAAAAAAAAATTGATTTAAACTTTGTTTTGTTACAGATTCTAGAGAAGTAGGAATGTAGTTTCTACCTTATGCTTTGTGTAACCAAGTCCCAAAGTCACAAAACTACAGAGAACCTGGAGCATTAGGAAGAACTGGGTTTTTACTGAACTACATAATAATTACCAAAGATTATGGTTACTGCAGGAAAATGCAAATCCTAGTATCCTAGGTCTAGGTTGCTGCAATAAAAACCATGACCAAAAGCAACTTGGGAAGGAATGAAAGGGCTTGTTTTTGCTTACAACTCTCAGGTCATCACTGAGGGAAGTCAGGGCAGGAACTCAAGGCAGGAACCTGGAGGGAGGAGCTGATGCAGAGGCATTGGGAGTGTTGCTTACTGGCCTGTTTCTCCATGGCTTCCTCAGCCTGCTTTCTTATAGCTCACAGGACTGCCTAGGGTGCCACAGAGATCTGGGCTCTCCCACAGGCCATTCTGGTGGGTTCATTCTTTCAGTTGAGGTTCCTTCTTCCTAGATGACTCTGGCTTAAAGTTGAGTTGACAAAACCTAGCCAGCACACTTAGCAAAGGAACCACAGAAGTCAATAGACCCCTCTTTGGGACAAGCATCAGACACTTGTTCAGCAAACTCAGGTGAAGATACAGGTTGAAGGAGACACTGAGATGGATGACTGGGGTAAGGAGTGTATCAGAAGAGCTGTTAATAGACAGGCAGATAGCATCATGAAGGGAGTTTCTAGGAGAAGTTAGAGCCCCAGTACCAAAGACAACAGCATGATGGCAATCAGGACCCACATGGCAGAGTTGGGGGTGGTGTCTTCTAAAAGCTTTTTGAGGAGGGGCATTAGCTAGGAGGAAGGGCATGTTGAGCAGGATGAGCAACCACTGCTGCAGGTACTGTGGTCACGTCTGGAGTCTAACATTGCATTCTCCTCAGAAGCAGTTCATTTCAGGATTGTAGGTGTGTGCAGAAGGCATGACATTTAAGTTCTGGGAGCTCAGAGTGCTTCAGTCTCCTCACCCCTCTGCCTCAGTCTCCTGTGCATTTATAACATCCCTGTATCCATTTCAAAATGGAGTGGGCACCATAGCTTTGTATATAAATGCTAGGACTCTCGAGAGCCCTCCCTCACAGGGCCCTGCAATGGCTTTGGGTATAGATTTGGTTAGAGCAGCTATGTCAAGTGACATGATAATTTGGACATTTGCTGTGCACACTTTCCTTATGTTCTCTTAGAGAGTAAGGCCCTGAACCTCGTGTTGTTTTATATTTTTGTATTCATTTATTTTTGTGTGTGGTATGCATATGTGGGAGGGAGTCTTGTGTGTGTGCATGGGTGTGTGTGCGAGCGCGGGTGCATGCACGAGTGATCTATGTGTGTTCATGTATGTGTACTTCAGGAATCTAGAGGTTAATCTCAGGTTTCATTTCTCAAGACCTATCCATCTCAAGATTTTGAGACAGGATCTCTCACTGGGACTTGTAACTCACCAGTTAGGATAGGCTGCCCAGGGACTCACCTATCCCTGCTTCCCCGATGCTGACATTACAGGTTTGCCACCATGCCCAGCTTGGTGGGGACTTGGATGCTGGAGGACTCAAACTTAGGTCCTCATGATTGATTAGCAAGCATTTAGTAGCTGAGCTGCCTTTCCAGCCCCTGTACTTTTCTTTTTTTTTTAAATTAAAATAAAATCAATCACTTTCTAAATTCACTGAAAAACAAAATAAAACAAAACATTTGGAACATTTGATCTTGTCTTATGGGTTTTGTAGCTTAGATTCAAGTCAGTCCCACTGTAGACCATGGTGGGGTAGATATATTGTCCCTTAGATCTTTTACCAGTGGTTGCCTCTGTCTTAGACATTCAAGATGTTTTTGGTCTGATTCAGGCTCCAGGCTCCATATTTCCATGATAACCAAAGGCAGCATTTGAGGAGGTTCCCCTCTGAGTGACAGTGGTGGGTGCTTTAAATTCAACTTACTAATCAAAGGTTTGGGACTTAACAAAGGCTGCTCTGCCGAGTAATTGGTTGCAGAAATTGAGTTTGATAGAAGGATTTTTTTTCCGTCTAATTCTTAAGTCCTGTGATACCTTATGTGAATGGAGAAAGCCAGAGGAAGAAGGAGGGAAGAAGGCCTTTTCAGAGCCATGCAGTTAAGTCATTCATTTGTATTGGTTGTCTATCCTGCTGTAGGTGCCAACACCCTCATCTGTGACACGCTGGAGGGGGAAAGACTGCATTCTGTTTTTGTGCCCTTTTCCCCTTGAGAACTTACATCTTCATTTAAAAGCAATCAAGTGGGCTGGTGAAAGGACCAGAGAAAGGATGGCTTTTAATAGCTTCTGAGATCAAGATTCCCACTAGCTCCTTAAAGACTGCCTCACTCATGCTTCTGTAATGTCTGATGTGATATTTTCCAGTTCCACCTGTGTGCTTTTAAAATTTTTTGCCCTTTTCAGATTAAAAGAGAAAGCCTCAAAGGACAGCAGGGTATCTGGAGGTGGCATAATTAGCAGAGACAATGCTCTTCAAAATGCACCCAATTCATCCCGTTAATTACAGGTAGCTGGCCTCCATTACTAGCCCACAGTCTCCATCTGCATAAGTCCCTGGGAAATTGTCTCTGCACAGAGCAGTGTGTGTTGCCCACTTGAGAATGCTCAGGGTTAATTAACTCTAGCCCACCCCTCCCCCATACCCCACTCATTGATTTCCTGGATACCATGGAGCTGGAGTACGGAGCTGGAGAACAGACAAGACCACAAGAATCAGGGACAGAAACGAAGGTTTACCCAATGCTGTCCTACAAACTCAGGGTGGAAATGTCCCACCCTGTGTATACACTAGCTTGAGAGTGTCAGGTGCAGAGTCAAGACCAGGGTCAAAGTAGCAGAAACCAAGACCAACACAAGCAAAATGTGGAAGAAGCAGGGAATGATGTCCTAAGATGTAGGAAAGGACTCGGGAGTTGGTGTTGTTGCTGGAAAGAAACCCAGAGGCTAAAATGGTCTGTACTAAGCTACCTGGAGCAAAACAGTTCTCATAGAGCAGCCTTGGATGCTTTTCACAGGGATCTTTTAATGTCAAAGAACACAGAAAAACCACATCCTGGTTGGCAGTTGTGAGGGGAGGAAGGAGAGAGAGTAAAGCAGCAAGTAGTTTAACAGAAGGCAAAGCAAGCAGTTAGCTGAGGCATTTCCACCCTGAGTTTGTAGAAGAGCATTGACTGCTTTTCTATGTGACTTCTCATGATAGGGGTAGAAGAAAGGGAATGCCAATTTCAGGTTCAACTACAGATAGCTCTAGCTGAGACAAGATGGAGGAACCTTTGTCCTGTCCAGTGTCATAATTTGGAGTCCAGTGCCATATGAGGACATTGTAGTCCAGGGGAGATCAGCCTCAAAGTCTTAATGATGTTGTCACCTGTGACTCCAGACAGAAAATGGGATGCTGAGTAGCTAAAACTGGCAGGCTCTCTGTGAAGGGGAGGTAGGGTCAGCATTATTATCATGTTCCTACCCTGCCTCGTAACAGTTGGCTCCTAAGAGGAACTACCCCAAGGTTTTGCGACTTGGGGCTCCATGGGTAGAAGCTTCCTTACCATTTCAGTGTGAGCAAACTTAGAGGTCACAAACTGTGCTCCAGACTAGGTTTGGTCACTTTTTTCCCCAATAAACCAATTAAGTGATACAAAATTAATAATGGAAAGCAGAAAAGGGGGATTTATTCATTGTGGTCACATTGGCAAGACATGCAGAAAGATCAGAGAATTCTCAAATGCATCTTCGGAGTCCTGAATTGAGACTAACATTTAAATTGAAGGCCAAGGAATTGTACATCTAAGCAGTCCAGGTCAAGGTGTGGCCTCACCCACCATGGACCATCATTGTCTGGGCTTATGTCTTGTCCTGTAAGGTGGTCAGGCAAGAAGGCTGTTAGTTCTTTTTCTTGGAGATAAGCTCCCCTCTGACTAGTCCAGGGCTTGGAATTTTTCTTTCTCCTATCATGGGATTCCTGGGAAATTCCAATTTCTTATTGTCCATTGTTTCAATAACCTGATAGGCAGAGGAAAAGACACAGGGTCTGTTTGAAGTGTCTGTATTCCTGCCAGGAGGATTATTCTATTGCAGGATGGCAGATGCATGTTCTGGGTTTGCTGTCAACCAGTGCCTGTGTGTATGTATTGGGGTGGGGACCTCTGATCACAATCCTAAGCAGAGCTCATCATAAGCAAGTGGCTGGGATTTATTTTAATCTCTGGTATAGATGAGAAATCACTTTGGGAAAAGAAGGAATTTGGAGTGAAATATACCAGTGGGATAAGCTTTGTCTTAAAATCTAGATATGAGGGAATAATTAGCTCCTTGCCACAAAGGCAGAGGAACAAAGTTTTAGTATCTCCACACAGTAAAAGGAGCGTGTGGAATTTCAGTCTTGCCAAGATGGTCTCTGTTTATAAATTCTTTGCTGGTCGCCTGAACAAAGCTATTGCATTGTTATTATGTTCTGGGAGAGCATCCATCAGGGCACACCCAGAAAATGGTGCAGTTCACACACTGTGCTGTTTCCCTGGCTCTGATTTTCTGGTCCTCAGGTCAGTATTTCACTCTTGTCAGGATATTTCCCAGTGCCTGCCCGTCTCAAGCTCCAGAAGAGAGCCATCTGTTGAGCTAAAGAATGTTTTCAGCCAGAAGTGATGGATCATTATTCCAGCCAGGGCATGCTGTTGCTCATAGAAATTTTTATAGGTGGAGGCGCAGCTCATGCCCTGAATTAGAGGCTCTCATCTGCCTGTGGCAAACGGCAGTGCATGCTGGTAAAAACTCCCTCCTGGTGATCTTCCAACAAATTGAGATGGTTTAGTCACTGATACCTTGCAAGCAACTCTTTCTCCATTACTATGATGTGTGTGTGTGCTCGAGTGCTCGTGTGTGCATGTGCATGCGAGCACACACACATGCATATGTATGCGTGTGCATGCATTATGTACACGCATATATGCATATGATATGTGCCGTGCAAATGTACACGTGTGTAAATTTGTCTCATACTACAGCATCACCCCCTTTCTTAGGAGGACCAGTCTCTTTGTCCCTGGGGAGATTCTGTAGTTTTGATAGTGTCCTCAGAGGCTCATATGTTAAATACTTGCTCACCAGCCAGTAGCACTAATGGGTGTGGTGGAAAGTATAGAAAGTGAGACAGCTGAGCCACACAGAGTGTGCCCCAGCGAAGATAATGGAGTCCTGGCATCTTTACTCTCTTGGCTTCCTGGATTCTGTGAGATGAGCAACCTCTCCTGCTGGCAATCCCACCAGGGTGCCCTGCCCCATCATAGGCCCCATCACTGCAAAGTCAACTGACCATGAACCAAAACCTCCGAAATAAACCTTTCTTCTTGATCTTAGGAGCTTTATTACCTAATGGAAAGCTGAGTAACTTGGAGAACACACTTTATCTGTGAGTTTTTTTTTTTTTTTTAAAGTAAGGACCATTTTATAACTTAATGGAGGTATTCCAGTGCAACATATTTCTAATTTTAAACTTTGAGAAAGCAAAGGGGTCTGGATTTAAGCTAGTATTAGTGATGTCTGCAAAGCACTTCATGGTTTGATGTTAGATTAAGGCTCTTCCAGAAAAACCAACTAGATGTCAGTGTGGGCTCTAGGGGAGAACCATGTCAGGCCTTCTGCAGGTGCTACGTGAACCTTGCCCTTCCTCCTCAGACTACAGAAATGAAGACTTCATCCCTTAGGCTGGGAGACCTGGAAACACCATAGCTAAGAACAGGCAGAGAGAGCTAGACATGTTAGCTGGGTGGAAGAGCCCCTGGACACCCAAAGCATCTTAGCAGAGGATGAAGCTAAGAATTCCAGAAGATTTTAGGTACAAAAGACTTGCGGAGCTAGCCTCCATCTTGCAGACAGAAACCCAGTTTAAATCAAGTGGTTGCTGATGAAAGTGCTTCCAAGTTGCCTCGGTGGATGAAACTCACCTTTCTGATGGTGGCACATGGCATTATTGAGGAGCTTTGATAAAAATTCCTGCCTTGTTTTTATCATTCTTAAACATCACTGACATAATGAGTCATGTCATACCACGGTTCCCAGTGCTTATCTTCAGGTTGACAGGGTGACTGCCTTGCTGCCTGGCTTGCTTCCTTCCTTCCTTCCTTCCTTCCTTCCTTCCTTCCTTCCTTCCTTCCTTCCTTCCTTTTGAGACTGAGTTTCATGTAACCTAGACTGACCTTGGTCCTCCATCCATCTCCACCTCTGGTGTGCTCAGATAGCAGGCCTGAGCTACCATGTTCAGCTTACGTGGTGCTGGGGATAGAACTCAAGTCTTCGTATACACTAGGCAAGTTCTTGGCCAACTAAATTAGAATATCTGTAGTCTTTATATTTAGTTTTTAAATTGAAACACTATGTATGACAGAGAGCATGCTGGAATTAAATAGAAGGCCTTGTTCTCTTGTATCTGAATTATTAGTTTCTCGGTGATAAACTAAGATTTGTTATAAAAAATCAACCTCACACAAGAACTATAAACACAAGAAGCCTTGATACGTATTCCAAGTCATGTGGTGATGTAGTGACAAAGTACATTGCTGTCTTCTTATTGTTACATGGGGAATGTTACAATGCATTAGGTTCAACTGTATGCTCTTTCCCCTCTCTTAAGTGTGCGTGTGTGTGTGTGTGTGTGTGTGTGTGTGTGTGTGATGTTGGGTGTCTTCCTTGATCATTCTCCACCTTAGTTTTTGAGACAGCATCTCTCACTGAGCCCAGAGTTCACCATTGGCTGTGTTGGATGGCGAGCAGGTCTCAGGATCCACCTGTCTCTACCTCACGATACTGAGATTATATATATGTACCACAATGCCCAACAATTTACCTGGTTTCCCAGGTTCAAATCTCATCTCCTTAAGCAGTGCATTATCCTGAAAGGATATAAAAATTCATAAAAATGTTTGAGACCCCCCATCTGAATTAAGGTTAACAAGTTCACAGGCCTAGGTTCCAGGAACTAGCTGGCCACCCAAAGAAAGAACTAGCCAGAGGACAGGTCAGCTAGGTCGTTCTGACAAAGAATAACAGAACTAGTAATACAGGTTGGCTAAGTCACTCCAGGAAGTAACTGACCACAAGAAAATGGTCAGGTTAAGGTCACATTCCTGAATAAAATGTATATAAGATGTTTCCCACACACCACCCTGGTTTATGATCAGCTAAATAATGAGTTGAGAACTTTCTGTTATTTTTATTGTATGAGTTGGAATTTTCCACTGTTCTCTCTTGGCTTCCCCCTTCACCACCACCACCCCCCTTAATTGGTGGTTTTCTTCCTTAAATACCCCTTACACCCGAGCCTCGGGGTTGATGCTCCTCTTGTGAGTCTCAGCCTCAGCCGGCTGATATTCTGAAATAAAGCCTTTTGCAGTTTGCAGCAAGTCTGGTCTCTTGGGTTTCTGTATGGCTGTGAATCCCGTGACTTGAGTGAGGGTCTTCAGAGTCTGGGAGTCTTTCAATCCAATGAGCCGACCTTCCATTTTATTCAGAGAATACAGTGAGATTATGCATCTGTCTGCCTTCGTGTGTCAGTTAACCATGCTGTCAGGTACACAGTTGTTAATCAAATGGTGGCCACATTTCATCTAAGGGACAGACTTGATTCCTTCAAACCATGTTGTTTCTAGAGACAAGCAAAATTCACAGTATCTCACCTTACTGTATTTTTAGAAGGTTCCTAAATGTGCCTTTTGTAAGCATGTGTGTGTGTGTGTATGTATGTGTGTATGTGTGTGTGTTTGCTCACACATGTGTCTTTACTGTATCACTATACCATACAGGAGATGAGTGTCCCCCAAACTTTTCCTTATACTATGCGCTTTCTTCAACCTTTGGAAACCCAATGATGGTTCAAGGGTCGTTTGTGCGCTACTGATGCCTTGGAGCGCATCTGTTCCAAACTGTGCGTGGAGGGTGGGAGCCATGGAGCGCAGTGTGTAATGAGAGAGAGTGCTCAGTGATGAATTAAAAGATGATTTAGAGCCCTCATTAGAGCCATCTGTGTTAGCTTCCTATTACAAATTAAAATAGCCATCTCCACACACAGTTAATTTCTTCCAAAACACCTGTTCTAAAAAGGAAATGTACTTCTTACATCATCGAGATGGCTACATTTGGAAAATATTTCACTTTATTGAAAATTAAGTTCTCTTCCAGGATAAATGTCCTCACATGTCACGGGGGGAATGAATCAGTTCCCAACAAAAGTCTAGGCTAACAGAGCTCACCCAGCTGTTTCTTTTCTTTCTCTTCATGTTTGCCAGGATTATCCTTAGGTCACCAGTGAGTCCCTTTGGCTTGATAATCACTTACTTAAAAAGGAAAAACCACACTTGAAGTAGAAACATGCTAAGTCATGGCCTATTGACCCGGAAGACACTTCATCTGTGGAAATTGGAGCAATCATCCTATAACTTGTAGTCTTTCTTTCCACGTCCAAAACAGCCACTTGGTAAACAATCCCACTCGTAGGGGCAGAGAAGCTGGTTCTGTCAGTAAAGTGTTTGCTATGCAAGTGGAAGGACCTGAATCAGGGTCCTAGCACCCACACAAAAAGCTGTTCATGCTGTGCACCTGGAGTCCCTGTACAGGGGAGACAGGCAGGTGGATTCCTGGGGCTCACTAGCTTAGCAGATCTATGAGCTTCAGGTTCAGTGACAGACTCGCTCAAAAAATTCGGGTAGACATCAATCGGGAAAGACACCTGACATCAACATTCTCAGACATCGCACATGTGTGGACACACAAAATATTCCAATTCTTTGGTTGCGAATTACAATGGCATTTTCACTGATTTTTCTGCCAACATAAACCTGAAGGAATGAGACAGGTATCTTCAGACTAAATGAAGAGAATTCTGGCTTGCAGTTACCGCATCTTCTAGGCAGTGTTTCTAGAACTGGTAGCAGAAGAACTACGAGCAATTCCTTTAAAGAAGACAATTTGTAAGCCCTGCCGCAAGAAGTGGAAAGATTTCTCCCCCTTCATGGCTTTCTTTTAAACATCCCCATAAAACAAAAGGAAGGCTGGAGACCTTCGGCTGCTCCCCCTGTCTGCCTGAAAAGGACAGCTTAATTGAAGCAGCGACCTTCTTCCTTTTCCATTCAAAGATCACCTTTACCCCTGAGTGGGGCATCGGGGGGGGGGGGAGGGGAAAGATGTCTGCCTTGGAGAATTAGAATCGCCTGTCTCTGGGTGTTACATACCCTCCTCTGGAGTGCATTAAAAAACCATGAGATGCAAAACAACCAAGGCTTGTTCTTTATTATCTTTCAAATAGAGGTTCTTTGAAGGCCTGATAGTCAGGTTCAGCTGCAGGGAACAAGGGGCATGCATTTAAATACATTTCTAAGCCAGTCTAAGATTCTCACTTGTACAACCTGAGCTATTAGTGGAGCCTGACTTCCGTGAACTCACTGTCAGCTACTTTCCAAGGATCACATCTGCTCTGTCTTGGACTACTACTACGGCAACTGCTCTTCCCTGTATGCTCTCCTCTTCCAAGGCAGGGCATGCCCAGAGGGAAGAGGGAGCTTGACATCTGGGGGAAGAACACAGTGCTTGCAATGGTAGACATTTCTGCTTACCCAGGGGGAAGTGTGAAGGAAGATAGAGAAATGCTGAGAGTCATAAAAACCTATGGTGATACTCCTAAGTATAGAAGAGGCCATGGAGGATTTCTCAGACAGTTGATATATCAGATTAATTCAATTGTAGGAATATATGTGCTCATTCCAACTAACATCCCATCCCTTCCCTGCCCTTCCCTTCCTGTTGGTCCCCTTCTCTCTCCTCCTCTCCCCTTCCCTTCCTTCCTCTCCTCTCTCCTCTTCTCTCCCTCCCTATCTTTAGTTCTCTTCTAATTTTGAGACAGAATTCTACTATACAGCCCAAGATGACCTTTAGCTTCCTATGTCTTCCAGGCTGGCCTCATACTGGCAGCAATCCTCCTGCATCAACATCCTATGTGTTGGGACTATAAGCACGTGTTACGCCCACTCCCAGCTCATTTGACCTCCCTTTATGTTGTTCAGCAGTTTTGAAATCCCATCTCGGCTGTGGAGACAGAGGTCAATGTCAACCGTCTTCCGCAGCTCAGCTGCTCTCCCCTTCAGTATTCATTACATTCAATTTCCTTATTCATTCATTTGCTTACTGTGTATTTGTGCATATATAGTATGGAGGTCAGAGGTTAACTTGTGAGAGCCATTTTTCTCCTTCCACCGTGTAGATCCTGAGGCTTACCCTCAGCTAGTTGGGCTTGACAGGTTGGGCATCCACTGTTAACGCCACATGACCACCCATGACCACCGTGGTTGGACTTGGAAGCCAATGTCTGCTGTATCCCTTCTGCTTTCTCTTAAAAGTGTCGGGCAGGGTGTTTCTGTATGCATCATGAAGATTACACTTGAGATGCCTACCAGAGAACCACAGAGTGACTGCAAGTAGTACTTAACCCTCAGAGGATGCTGGAGTGAAATCTATTTGTGGACAATTGATCTTGGGGCAGAGATGCAGAGGGAAAGGGGTGTTCTAAGCAGGGTGTTTGGGGAGGGTTTATTGAATTAGGTAGATAAACAGATCACCATTGAATTTGCATTGACCCGCATTTCCCCCTGAAATTAATTTATCTTAAAAATTAAATCTAGCCCACCAGCTTGCTATTAGTCCTTTTCTCATAAAAGGAGGAAAAGAGAGGACCAGAAATCTATGTGTGCGATTTTTGTGGGTGACAGATAAAAACTCTCTAATAAGCCTCTGTTCTGTGCTCCTCAAAATGGCTGCTCAGGTTCTGTGTGTCTCCCGAAGGAAGAAAAGAGGCACAGTGGGGGAGGGGAGAGATGAGTAGGAGGCTGTAGGAATGGGGAAGAGGTTCCGAGGGACTGAGCCCAATCTGGCTTTAGAGTCCTGGCTCACAACTGTTATTAAGAACTCTGGGGGAGGTCAGGTGAGCTGGCTGAGCATGGTGACCTGAGCCCCAAAAGTCACAGGTTGGAAGGATAAGTTGTCCTCTGACCTCCACATATGTGCTATGACATGTGCATGTATGCAGGCATACACACATATACACACATACCTGAAAAAGTTAACGTAATAGTTTTTTTTAAAAAAGAATTACACTGTTCTGGGCTGGAAAGATAGCTCAGTCAATAAATACATGCACTGTGTTGAAGGTGTGGCGACCTGAGTTCAGTTTCCACAATCTGTATAAAAAAGTCCAGAGGCAAGGACATATACTTGTAATTCTACTGCTGGTGAGATGAATGCAGGCTAATGCCTGGCATTCACTTGTCAGGCAATCTAGCCGAATCTGGGACCCTCAAGCCAGGGAGAGCCCTGGCTCAAATATCAATGTGGGCAGTACCTCAGGAATGGCACCTGAGTGTGTTCCTTGGCATGTATACACAATAGCTCTGCCCACACACACATACACACATACTACACACACACACACACACACACACCACACACACACTCCTGTGTCCTCTGGGCTCCCTGCCACTCTTTTATCTGAATTTTTACTTTGTGGAAACCTTCCTAGGTCCTGGCCCCTCCACCTGGTGACTATAGCTTGCAACAGTGACTGACAGTCTCCAGCTGCACAAAGCAGGCCTGATGTCTGACAGACAACTACATCTCACACGCTGAGCGTTAGACATACATAGCTATGCAGCTTCACAAAGCCTGGGTGGCAGTCCTCCCAGCACCTACAGTCTTTTCCTGACAGAGTTTTCTGCTAGTATCTAACTGTGCCATGGTATTAGATGACACATCACGTTCTTGATAGGAAGAGGTGAAACTTCGTAAAAACATTCAGATGCAGGGTGGCCTTTAAGAGAATCAGTGTTTCTAAGTCTGGAACTAATGGCTTTGAGGCGGAAGGCCTGGTGAGATCTGAGGCTCTCTAGGGGAGCTTAGGCACTTTGGTGGCCATGGAGACATACCACTGGCTCTGCTTTGAACTGGCATCCAGTCCCGACTGACTGACCTTTTTCAGACAGCGTTGTGAAAGAACTGAGAGAGAGTGAAGGACCTGATTCTCGATCAATCTGTGTGACTAAGTAAAAATTATCAGCTAAGATCTACCTGGTGGTAGATTTCAGACTGTGGACTGTTGACCTCGTTTACAGCCACAGAAGAAAGAAAATCACAAATCAGACGCTTTACAATCTCATTGGTTGAAACATCGCGCACGCAACTGAGATAGAAAAGCACACAAATCTCAGGTACAGGCCTCAGAAGCTGCGTGACAGCATTCTTAGCCACTCTGTTCATGGAAACTAGGAGTCTGTGCTTTCCAAAGGATTTACCTGATGGTACCAAAGATCAGTCACATACAGAGGAGGTCGATAAACGGCTACTGGGGGCAGGGGCTAAAGATGGCCCAAGGTAATTTGTTTCTGGACTTGCAACATCCTAACCCCTCCACATCTTTGATGCTATGATCAGTCAGTCAGCCTTTCCAGTCATCGTTTCCTTCCAGAAATTCTTGTTCACACCAGAGATGCTCATCAGAGTAGCACAGTGCATTTGCATACCTCAGGGGTGGCAGGATGTCTTCACATACCTCAGGCAGTACTCAGAAAGGTTTGCTTCCGAATCAAAATCAGAGAATTTTGAGTCTACGTACAGGGAGCAGTAGTCTCATTTTGTCTTAATTTTCTAAACCTCAGAAAAAATCGAGTGTTCACTTTTGTGGAAGACTTTCTGGATTCCTCTAGACATAAAACTAAAATTGCTCTCAGCTCTCTTTTGAACACTTGCTTCCAGATTGGCAGATATCAGCCCATGTTTCTTTTCCTAATACATTTCTAGTGGACTGGAAGGATGACACAGTGGTTAAGAGCGTGTGCTGTTCTTCCCAAGGACCTAGGTTCAGTTCCTGACATCCACACCGATTCGGTCACAGCTACCTGTAACTCCAGCCACAGGGATCTGATGCCCTCTTCTGGCCTCTCTGGGCATCCACACACAAGTGGCATGTACTCACACAAATAATTCAGTTTTAAAAAGACATTTTTCTTGCTCTGTGGTTTTAAAATATTCTTGGGAATTTAGAGATTTGAAATGACTGGAGCGATGGCTCAGCGGTTTAAGAGTGCCTACTGTTCTTACAGAGACCTAGGTTTGGTTCTCGGCACCCGCGTGACACTTCACAAATCTTCACAGATTCCAGAGAATCCACTGTCCTCTTCTGGCCTCCTTGGGCATTGCATGCACACAGTGTGCATATACTCACACAGGCAAAACACCTAGATACATATACACGTAAAAATAAATTTAAAAAATCTTAAAGATTTTAAAAGATCCTAGAAAACAAGGAGGAGGACTCCATTTTCTCACTCAGTCTTAGAATCCTTGGTTGTGTTTCACCAATCTGAATTCTGTATCTGGAAATAGGAGAGGAAGAGAAGAAGAGAGGAGGGGAGGCGAGGGGAGGGGAAGGGAGGGGAGGGGAGGGGAGGGGAGGGGGAGGGGAGGAGAGCAGGAAGGATTTGGGTGGACAACATGGATTAGCAGAGACTATGAGCAAGGAGGAGGCCAAGACAGGACAACCCCAGAGAGCAGAACCAATCATCATCTAAGGAGAGAGATCAGCTGCCATTGGCTCCTGGTACCATCCCAGACTCTAGGTGGGTCCTTGATAATGTTCGGCTTCTGGCTTACAGTGAAGTCTCCCACTGGACGGTGCTAGTGTGAGCATTGTCTGTCTCCTGTAGCTGAATGCCTAGGGTTCTATGTGGGTTTTCCATCCACAGACTAGGCAGTGTGAGAAGTTCCCCCTCCGCGGTCTACCAAACACACTCATTTCTCTTAGAGCACCCTTCAATGTACGTGGTTAAAGTTATTATTCAGAGGCACTCCACTTTCTTCTGCCCCACAGAATATTGGCCATTGATATGTTCTATGTAGTGCCCACATGCAGCCCTCAGACTACCCCACACCCACTGGTGAGAAAAGAGTTACTCTGGCTCACTGTATCAGAAGGATCTGAGTCTGACATGGTAAGCAATGGAAGCTTATCTGTGGCTTGTCCATATGACAGTGACCAGAAGCAGAGAAAATAGAATGGATTCACACTGGCTCACCCCATCAACACCCACACCTCTCTGTGCTTGGGTGCTCATGGCTTGGGCTGCTCACTGCTTACCTGGCTTCACTATGAATTTTGCACTCTGTGAGGAGGGATTTTCTTCCAACAGAAACATCCCTTCCTGGAGGGAGGTGGGAAGCTCATGAGAGTCAGGGAGTATAGTATAAGATGCTGTTCACAAGGCCACACCCCAGGGTACTTCCCAGTCATCAACAGCCACTGGGAAGAAGATGCTCTGACTCTTAGGGACTACAGGGATGCATCTTTTGGTAGCCATGCTGGAGTAGGTTTTTTGGATGATGCAGTAGGCCACCTTTGAATCATCTGTGTTCTTGTAAGCCCGATAAACTCTCTAGCTCTCCAAGTCAGACTTGGGTAGAATTGGTTCTTTGGTCTGTCAACCATACCTGTCTCTCTGGGATGAATAGCCATTTCTTTGAGTCTCCATAGGATAATTTATATACGTTCCCTTAGAAGCAACTGCCAATCAGTGACTGGTGAGAACAGAACCACCCACACTCCATCAGCTGTCTAGTGGGGAAACCCAGGAAGGTACGCCACCCACAAGCTTGTGGAGTCCTCAGAGGGATTAGGGAAGATCCAGAGTGACAATGACTTGGCAGTCTTTCCTCCTCCATCTCTTGTGTGTGCTGTGAACCAGGCCAGGCTATGGCATGGGAGGCTGGGGGAGGAAGATGGCGGGGAGTTTGAGGGTGGTCTGGGTGAGTATCAGGTGAGCTGGGGCTACATAGCAAGACCATGTGTCTAAAAAGAATGACAAAAAATCTCTAAGCAAGCAAGCAAACAACAAAAAAGAAGGAAAGTAAAATGAGAGAGAGAGAGATTGAGGGGAGGGAGGGAGGGAGGGAAAGAGAGAGAGAGAGAGAGAGAGAGAGAGAGAGAGAGAGAGATTGAGAGAGATGGCTGCACAGATCCAGATGCCTAAAGACTTCTTCCTTTGATAAGGTTCATCTGGACTCTGGCCTTCCACACTGGTTTCCACTGATGTAAACCTCCCCTTGCCTTGGATACATGTCTAGGGAATTTCCTTCAACATTCAAAGCAGACATTCTACACTTTTGGGAATCCTTGGCCTCCTGGTATTCCATTCTTTTTATAGGCCCTTGTCTAAACCAAAACATGAACTATAACATAAAGTGAATAGAAAATCTTTTGTGTTTGAAGCCCCAGTATTCTAGTGCAGATGATAGCCATGGAAACATAAACCAAAGACAAGAACATAAGGAAGTTGAAGCATTATGTTGTGCTACTAGACAAAGGTTGAACCTAGATACACCTGCATATGAGTTTCAAACACAGCAACTTCTAACTCTGGGGAAAGGATTTAAGGACCTCCTTGGTACTTCAGCTACGGATTGGAGCTGACAATTCTTCCTAAGGTTACTGTGAGTATTACAGAAGCTATGAGGGAGGAGTGTCCATGATAAATGTCAATTTAAGCACTTAGCCCCATGCCTGGATGCCAATGAGAATCCAACAATGTTCACCATCTATTAGTGTCTGTGTGTGTGAATGACATTAAAGAACTCATGGTGTATACACAGCCTGATACATACAAGCTGGAATCAGACTTGTTAAGAACACCTGAGACTGAACAGGTGTGCCTTGTTGCCATCAGAGCTTATCCCTGGAGACCAGAGAGTCCCCTACACAGGATGTTCTTTATGAGGAATCCTATCTTTCTGTACCTTAGGCAGGGATCAGAAGGCTTGAAATAAGAGTAGGTCAGTCAGCAAAGCTGAGTCCTCATGCTTGAAGTCTAGTGTTGCTATGAGCAAAAGAGAGACATTCCAGGTAGACCTATGCATTCCTTGTCCCTAACTTTGGGTGCTCAGTGCTGCTTTGAGACTCTGCCAGAAAGTAGCCTGTCATGGGAGGGGGAAGGGCTCCTGGATCTACACTGTGAGCCCAAACAGATATCTGTTCAAGTTTTTAAGGTTCATTTTTACGTTATGTATATGGGTGTTTGCCTGTGTGTATGTATATGTACCATGTGCATGCAGTGTCTACAGAGGCCAGAAGAGGGCATCAGACTTCAGGAACTGAAGTTATACATGGTTACTAGCTGCCAAATGAATGCTGGGACTGAAATCAGGTCTTGTGGAGCAGCAGCCAGTGCTTTTAACTGCTGTGCCATCCCTCCAGCCCCATGAAATCCTTTTTTTGGTGAAGGCACTTGCTCCAGGAATCAGGAGTCACATGTTATAGCATATAGAAATCCTAGTGTAGAAACCAGTTACTGGGCTGTGTAGGAATTCCTTACCAGTTTTCAGGGAGCATGGACAGACCATCCCAAAAGAAAAAAGACCCAGAGCTGGTCCAGAAATAAGAGCTGGGATCCAGTGTCAACACAGTATGGATTCACCTTTTAGGGAATCTCCAATCAAATTAATGTGCCCTTCAAACCCTGCCACTATTGGCCAAGCTTTATCTGCTGCCATCCCTGACTAGCCAGTTGACTTTGTCTGTCTCTATCCCGAGATGCTGGAGTTGGGATGGGAGGTCTCATGTATGCCTTCTAAAGTAAGGACTTGGAGACGCAGGAGATGTGAATCAACTATATGCATAATGGAGAAGGTATAGTTGGCAGGGAGAAAGAGAAAGAGGAAGAGGAGAATAGGTGTCTATCAATAGAGGAATGGATAAGCAATACAGTACAGAGTGTGTAAATGAAGGGAGTAGTACTCAGGCTTGAGAAGAAGGAAGTCTAGCATATACAACATAATGGTTGAGCTTGAAAGATACTAAGTGAAATAAACCAGTCTCAGACAGAATGCAATGCATCTTTATGATTCCTGATTCCTCTTCTGTGACCTTGCACGTGAATGCATGTAAGTGTGCATACACAGGGCTCCTTCAATTGCTCTCCACCTTATTGAGACAAGGCCTCTCACTACACGTAGAGTTCATGGACTCTCCTAGGCTGGCTGGCCAATTAGTTCAGGGATCTGCTTGGCACTGCCTGCCTGGCACTGGGTTATAGGCATGCATCAGTGGCCCTGGCTTGTATGTGCTGGGGATACAAACTCACATTCTCACTCTTGCATGGCAGGTGTGGTATCGTCTGAGCCATCTCATCAGCACACAGTGTCTACAGAGGGCGCTGGGTTCACAGAGACAGAAAGTGTGGTAGTTAGGAATGGGGAACGAGGCGCTGAGAGGTGTTGTCTCCCATCCCATTTCTCAGCTTCACTCCTGTACAATGTAAATACCTTGGGAGATTGGCTGTAGATTAGTATAGATATATTAGGTGCCGCCAAACCATGGTTAAGAAGGGTTGACACGGTCTAGTTTGTGCTGTACCTATTTTACTATAATTTATTTTTGAAAAGGGAATCGATTAATGAATTAACCAAGCAATGGGCATTGTATGGACCTACAGTGGTGGGGTCCCATAGTCTTCATGGGATACACATTTTCAAAGATATGTTTTGTGGCCCTTGTGTTCTCTAGAGGCCTCAGGCAATGGAGAGGTGTGACTTCAGGATCCTTACTCAGGATGCACTTTGTGACTCAGCCACTTGACTGTAAGATGAGCCTGCTTGATTCGGGTGGATTTTCAGGTCTCATGTTCCCATCTTCCTCTCCCATCCCATATCACTCAGCTTTGGATTGGCAGGATGTAATCCGGCCACAAGGTCCTGCCTTCCCCTTTTCTTTATTTAGTTGAACTTGATTCCATTTAAACCTTGTCTTCTCCCTCTCTCAGGCTGATTTGGACTCAGACTTTATGCCAAAAAGCATGCAGATCATTTCCTCTTGTGTGGCTCACAAAATTGGACTTGGCATCATTGTTCTTGCTGTGTGTGAAGCTGTTTGGCACTGTGCTGTCACTCAGATGATCTCAGTGATGTCATCAGTCCCCCCCCCCCCCCCCCCCCGTGCTGTCACAAGATGAATAGTGCCTTTGGCAATGGAATCCCAAACAGCCATGTAAATCTCAGTGTGTGAGGCAAGATCTAGCAGAATCAACGTGGTTCCTTCCTATCTCGGGGGACACCACTGGACTGGTTGCTTATGAGCCCTGTATAAGTTTCTTTTCTGTTGCTGTGACAAAACACCCAACAAAAGCAGCTTATGAGATAAAAGGTTTACTTTGGATGTCACATCCAGAGGTCTAGAGTCCCTCAAGTCCTGGTGTTAGGAGTGTGAGGCTGGCCTACATTTAGAAACAGAGGGAGATGTCAGGAGGTGATGGCCAGGGTGTAAACCCTCAAAGCCCACCCTAGTGACATGCTTCCTCCAGCAAGGCTCCACAGATTACAAACCTTCCCAAACAAGACCATTAGCTGGGGACAAGCATTGAAACATGAACCTAGAGGAGACATTTCACAATTAAACTACAGCGAGTTCCCACCAGGTTAGACAATCCTCTTTATTATCCAGTCAATGCCCTGTTCTCTCTAGGGCTTGCCATCCTTTTCCTCTTCGTGTTAACAAAAGGAAATGCATCGGAGTCTTCTTGAGTCAGGGGCTGGCCTGCTGACCCACTGTTGTGACAGAAACATAAAGCACACATGCAAAAACATGATGCTCACTCTTTTTGGATTGCTTGACCAAAGTCAATAAATATTTGCACATCATATATTTAAAGAGCATTTTTCCCTTTCCTATTAGAATCTATTTAGAAGGTACTACTCAAATGATCAAATTTTATAGTCTTTAATATAAGTATGCTACCAGTAACTACTAGAAAACTCCTTCTGGTCAATGAAATACAATCTCTTGTTAGGGTAGAGACTTAGCACTTCAGTTGGGCTGGGTCAATCAATAGCCACACCCCCTCCCCTAGGAAGGCAGGTTCACCTTGAGTCATTGAGAGCGCTAAGTAGAATGATTAGTTCTTTAATAAGATACTGTATTTTCATTCCCAGCCTCCCTTCCTCTTGTACAGAAGCTTACAGGGCCACAGCCACACGGCTTTGTAAGTCTGCTCGATTTTCTGAATTATTTAGGAAGGCATAACTTCTTTCATTCTTTAAATCTCATGTCTAAGCACAGTTTTGTTAACACTTTGGGCTTCTCCCCAATGCTTTGAGATTCCTCATTCTTTCTCTAACACCTACATCCTTGTCAATCTTGGCTGACCCCTGTGCTGGCTTAAATGACACAGTCCCTTTTCTTTCTTTCTTCCATTTTCCCTTGGGCAATTGCTGAGGGATTTACGGCTTGCCTGCCTCTGGGGTTTTTCTTTTAAACTCTAGTAAAAAATTCTTTGTGCTTCCATTTGAGTACATTATTAAATTCTTTTAACCCTAAGAGGGGACCCCAATTATGTGTATAAGTTAGATAATTGTTTTGGTCTCTGTAAAGCCTTGTTGGATAAAACTGTCTCACTGCAGAAATCCAAGAGTCTTTAGTGAACAAGCTGGACATTCTCTAGGATGAAGTTACCTTTGAGGCCACGTCCTCCTGCAGTGGCCTTCCAATCAGCTACTGTGGAGGAAATGATGAGCTTTCCACTAATCACTCCTCCGAGTCTGCAACAGACTCCCCAGTGTCCAAATTCCAAGAGAACGGCAGGTTTCGTTCTTCCTTCTCCTAGGAAGCTTACAGACCTTGGCTTGTCAGGGTCCCTGGACATCAGAAGATGTACCCCTCTTCCCAACATATCCTCCAAGTCATGCCTTCCTTCTCTAGAATCGTTTCCCTTCTCCCACTGCCTGGGAGCCAGGGACAGCCTGACTGCAGGCTTGTGAAATGTGTGCACCCCTTCTCTGAGATTATAAGAAAACACACTGTCCTAGATTGCTTTCTGCTGCTATGATAAACACAAAGAACGAAAGGAGCCTGGGGAGGAAAGAGTTAATTCCACCTTACAGCTTGTAGTCTATATCATGAGGGAAGGCAGGGCAGGAACCCAAGGCAAGAACCCCAGGGGCAAGACCTGATGCAGAACCACTGAAGAACAAAGCTCACTGGCTTCTCCCCAGGACTTGCTGCTCAGTTTGCTTTCCTATTTCTCACGGCCATCTGTTTGTCTGCCTATCTTGTTGGAGCCTGAGCTCTCACCAGATCCCCTGCCATGCTGCTGTCTGTCTGTCCATCCATGGAGTTAATAATTTTTTAATAATCTTCTTACACCAGAGTACAATCCACCTTAGTGTCCCTCTTGAACCCCAAACCAGAGAGACACCCTTCATGTACAGTCACACTAGGGAGCAGGCTGGGAGCCGGAGGGAGGAGTGGCTCTGGGGAGGCGTGGCCTTGTGGGTGTGGCTCTGGGGAGGTGTGGCCTGAAAGGCTTATCTGTGGTTAGTGAAGTATCTGAGAGTGGTACTTTCTGATTTCTCCTGTCGCCGCAGAGGGCCTGTGTTCTCTGCTAGTCAGTGTGATGAGGAAACAGAAGTGGAAAACAGCCTGTGTTTGTATTTCAATCAATATTATTTCTTGTTCCTTGTACGCTACGTTGCTTGATAAACTAAATCTATATAATTTTCTTGTGTTACATCTGCCTCTACTGGGCATGAGTATGATTGGCAAGAAAAAAGGATTTCTTTAAATTTGAAGTAGTCGAATCTCAAAAACACACTGAGTAGAAGAATCTAGCTGCGAACAGTGGCATATAAAGTGTCCAGAGCAAAGGCAACTCATGGAGAAAGCAGATTAAGGAGTGGGAACAAGCATGGTTGCAGACGCGTTGACGGTATATTATGGAATGACACAGGTGTCCTTACTGCACTGTGATCATCGTTGTTCATCATCTCACTCTATGTCACCTGTCTTCAACCTGTGCAGTTGCCTCTAGTCTCTGGAGGATTGCTGTGGGATAAAGCATCTTAACTTCCATAGGTGTGTGAGAACAGGTGGGATTCGTCTGGCTTATTTCATTTGACACGATAACTTCTGGTTCCATCCATGTTGCTGCAAGTGATAGGCCGTGACTCCCTAATGGATGAATCACATTCCAACTTGTATATGTGCAATAATCCTTAGGCCTTCATCTATTGTTGGAGCCCTTGGCTGATTCCGTATCTTGGATATGTGTGTGTGTGTGTGTGTGTGTGTGTGTGTGTGTGTGAAATTTTTAATGAATTTTTTAGTGAATACACTGTCTTTTTCCCAATTCTAGCACCTTACTTGAAGGTAAGTTAGCCATTGCTGGATGGATTTTCTTCTTCACTATTTTTTACTACATTTCTTGACGTAATTTTCTTATTTTGTGTATATATCTGACATGTGTGTGCCATGGTGCACGTGGAGCTCAGAGAACGAGATTCAGGAGTTTGTTCTTTCCCTCTTTCACATGATGGAACTCAGTTTTGGTGGGAGGCACCTTTACTTACTCAATGAGTCATCTTGCCAGAGCAATGCCCACTCTCAGGCAGCCAACGTGCTCCCACTCTCAGGCAGCCAACGTGCTCCCATTCTGTTTGGTCAGCAAGGTCTCTAATTCACAAGACCAACTTCCCAGCTCCATCCTGAGCTTCTATGCTGCAGAGGGCTCCTGTCTGTCTTGCTGACCTCCTGTGCTCCCCCTTGATTAGTTTCCTCAGAATGCAGCTATTCATTGCTTCCCTGGCTCCTGCCCCTGGGGTGTATGTGTGTGTGTGTGTGTGTGTGTGTGTGTGTATGTGTGTGTGTATAAACATCGGTCAATGTTATGTTTCTGTCTTGGTGCCTTAGTTACTTTTCTATTGCTGTGATTCAACACTTTGACCAAGGCAACTTGTAAAAGCAAGTGTTTGATTTGGCTTAGGGTTTCAGAAAGTTATACTCCATGATGGCAAAGCAGAAGAACACATTTTGATCCACAACCCATAAGATAGAGATAAGATAGAGAAAGCACTAGGAACTGAATGAGTCTTTTGAGGCCTCAACGCTTATGCCCCAGTGACACACCTCCTTCAACAAGGCCACACCTCCTAATCCTTCCCAACCAGTTCCACTAACTGAAGACCAAGCATCCTAATCAACATTCTTGTCCATGGGAGCTACTATCACTCAAGCCACCACACTTGGTCACTGTAAATTTCTAGTATGTTTTGAATTCAGCTAATGTGATGCCTTTAGCTTCATTCTTTTGCTCAGAACCACCTCTGTCATTTGGGGTTGCTTTTAGTTTCATGTGAATTTTAGCATTTTTCTCTTAATTTTCCAAAGAATATTTTTGGCATTTAAACAGGATTTTTTATTGAATTTGTAGATTGCTTCGGGTGGTATTGAGATTTTAACGATATTAATTCTTCCCATCCATCAAAATGAAATACCTTTTCATTTCTTCATGTGTCCTCTTCGATTCATTTCTTTCGCGTTTTATAATTTCCGTCATAGAGATATTTAATTAAATCTATTCGTAGATATTTTATGTGTCTGCAGCTAAGGCAGATGGGATTACTGTCTTTAATTCTTTTCAACAAGTTCATTATTGGTGTATAAAAATACTACTATTTTATATGCTAATTTTGGCTCTTGACACCTTATGTATTTATCGGTTTCAACCACTCTTTGGGGGAGGATTTTTGTATATATGAAATCTTGTCATCTGAAAACAGCTATAATTCACTTAATCCTTTCTAATTTGCATGGTTTATTTCTCCATTACTGAATTTCTCTAAGAGGTTGGTATGACATTGAGTAGGACTGGGAAAAGGAGATGTCATGAATCTGAAATGTTTCCCAGAGCTGTTCTACATGTTCTCTCCACAATTTGTGGTACTATTCTGAAGACCATGGAGCCTTGAGAAGATGATGGCTGGCAAAAGTAGGGGAGGTGGTAGTTACTCCTACACATGAAGCAAGGGTTTTGAGGCCTGGAAGGACAGTGAAGTAAGCTTGCAGAGTTACAGCAGGCCTGGGAGCTATTTACCATTCTCTTGCTAAGCTTGGCTCCCAAGACCACAGCTGCTTCTCACATATTCATCTCTGTATGCTGCTTGTCCTATTCTCTCTCTCTCTCTCTCTCTCTCTCTCTCTCTCTTCTCTCTCTCTCCATATGTGTGTATGTGAGTATATGTGTGTGTGTGTGTGAGAGAGAGAGAGACAGAGGAGATAGAGACAGACAGACAGACAGAAACACACACACACACACAGAGGTGAGGAGCTGGGAAGGACACGCTCCTGTGCTCCCCTTTAGTCTGTCCTGGTTGTTGGCCAGGGAAGAGATGGAGGAATGCTGCTTTCTGGCTTGCTCTCCATGGCTTGGTCAGCCTGATTTCTTGAACACTCTGGGTCCAGCTGCCACAGTGGACTGGGCCCTTACACATCAATCATTAATCAAGACTCACCTACTGAGGAAAACAGTATTCTAAAAGAAACACAAAAGAAGGAAATGAAAACTGTCTCCAGTGTTTGTGCAGGCTGAACAGCTGTTCTACCTAACAGTAACAATGGGTATCTTGAAGGGCTTCCATTTCTGGGCTGTCAACCTAGTACTGCCATTTAAATGAACTGCTGTGACCAGCATATTTTCAGGCAGTGGCTATTTCCTTGTCTTCTGAGAGACTCCTTTTCCACAAAGTAAAACAGCTTAGGGAGGAGCTATAAACTAACCATTAATCAAACTCTGAGGCCCCCACAAACACACAATGAAATCACAGTGCTGTATAATCAAATCCACCAAACACTTGCCAAGGCCCTGTTTCAAACAGAGGTTCTTGACCTTGCCTCTAAGTTTCTACAAGTTGGTCTTGGAAATGTGTGTTGTATTTCTGGTCTTTCTGGTTTACCACAGCTTTTTTTTTCTTGGTCCACCTGAACTTTAACTTGTTGCTTTGTATCAGGTAGTTGGTCACATTAAGAGAGGCCAATCATCTATGGTTCATGACTACAGCTCTCTCAGAGCGTGAGTCTTTTAAGTTTTGGAATTGAAATAGACTTGGACAAGTGGGATGAGTTGATCATCCTAGTTCTGAGGTATTCTGGTGAACCAAGCATGTGCCATTTTTGTCCCTGTAACACTAACATTGCACCCGAAATGAGCACTTCCCCAAGTGTCGAGACAAGTGAAGTAGCTCAGGTTGGGATGAGTGCTTATGAAAGAAGGAAATATTCTGAAGGGAGACAAGAACATCCAGAAACCTAGTTCAAACAGGAAGCGACATCAGCACTGATTTGGGGAGGAGAGTGGATGGGCAAACATTCACAGTGAGACAGCAAAGTAAGCCAGTGACCTGAGGTGACAACTCACCAGAGCAGGGAAAGCCCCAGGAGAAGGATCTGGGATGGAGACAGCTTTAGAACAAAGGTGAGGGCGGGGAGGGCTGTAGTTAAAGATTGTCAATGTTTTAATGAACTCATTTCTTTTGTGTGTCTTTGCAGTGTGCATGCACGTATGTATTTGCATCCATGTGGACACACATGAATGTACCGATATATGTGCATGTGTGTACTCACACTTGTGTGGGGACAGGTGTATATGCAAACACAAATTTGTGTGTGTGCAGGTGAGGCTAGGGTGCTGGCTGTCTTCCTCAATCACTTCCTTATATATCGAGACAGGGTTACTTAGTTGAGCCAGAGCTCATCGATTTGGCTAGTCTAGCTAGTCAGCTCATCCTGGGAATCCTATCTCCATCTCTGCAAAACTGGGATTACAGGAGGGCTGTGAAGCCTGATGGGCATTTACATAGATACTGGGGATCTCACTGTCACACAGAAAACACTTTACCCAACAAGCCATTTTCCCAGCCCTGGAATGTTCTATTCATAATCGTTAAAAGTCAATTTCTGATTCAAATATGAGTAGAACAATCCTAAGCATACTCTTGGTACATTTCTAATATCAACATACCTGTGTCCTTTTCAACAAATCAAGAAACAGAAAACAAGCAGAGACTGTGCCCCTTGCCTCTTTCCCAGGCTCCATGGACCCACTCCTTGCAGGGTAATGACTATCTGGGTTTCTAACAGCAGGTGATGGTTAATCTTGGCTACCAGCTTGATTGGATTAGTAACTCCCCGGGAGGTTAATAAAGCATGGCCTTTAGTATCTCTCTGAGGTTGTCTAGAGATGATTAAATCATGGGGACTCTGACCTAATGAATGGGTTAGTCCATTCATGCGGTTGATTTAAAATCTGAGTGGATCAATGGGAGATGGTAGAACTGGGTAGGCGGGGCCTGGCTAGGTAGGCGGGGCCTGTCTGGAGGCCCATGGGAGTTTTCTATCTCACTCTGGTTGCTTCCTATTATTGATCACCTTCGGTTTGCCGTGATAGGAACTTCTCCATCCCACCTTCCCTGCTAATCAAATCCTTGCTTTCTTAGTTTATAGAGAAGAGAAAACCGACTCACACAGAGTTACCATTGATTATCTCTGCCTGGTTTTGAATATAGTCTCCACAACTTCCTCCTCTATGGACCTTTTGATCAACAGAGTCATCTTGACTCAATGGTATGGTTTTTTTTTCTGTGTTTGATTTTATTTTTGTTGCCATTACTAGCTACTTCGTAGTATGACGGTACGAACATTTATACAGTCATCTTCAATAATGAGAATTTAGTTCATTTCCAATTTGGGCATCTTATGGATCATGTTTCTGTCATTTGGAGCGTGTGTGTATGTGTGTGTGTATGTATGTGTGTGTGAGTATGTATTTGTATGTGTGTGTGAGTGTGGATGTATGTGTATGTGAGTGTTAGTGTGTGTGAGTTCATTTGTGTGTGAGTGTGTATATGTGAGTGTGTATGTGTATTGTATGTGTGTGAGTATATATGTGAGTGTGTATATGTGTGTATGAGTGTGTGTATGTGTGTATAAGTGTGTGATATGTGTGTTCGTGTGTGTATGTGTGTATTGTATATGAGTGAGTATGTATATTGTATGTGTGTGAGTATATAGTGAATGTGTATATGTGTATATGAGTGTGTGTATGTGAGTGTGTGTGTGTGTGTGTATGAGTTTCAGCAGGAGTGGTGCCAGTTTCTGAGGGTGAGCCTGTTGGAGTGTAGGAAATGAACTGGATAATTTTGGTAGATACCACTAAGAAGTTGTCCAGCCAGTTAGTATCAATTTATGTTTGCTCTGTGTGCTTGTTTAGGTTGCTGCACCTCTCAACATACCATAGCTTTGGGGCTTTGTCATCGTCATAGACATAATAGCAGTGAGTATGTCCATAGTTGGTCTCTGGTAATTTGTAGGACCAAACCCTTCCTGCATGTATGCTGCACATTTGCATATTCTCTTTGCTCATACATTCATTCAAACATTCTTTTCATGTTTCTACTGACTCATTCCTATATTTCTTAATTCTTTTATATTCTTTGGCTGATAAATGCTTTTCAAATACTCCCCCCCATGTGTGTATGTGTTTGTGTGTTTGTGTGTGTGTGTGTGTCTATATGGAATCTCATTTCCTAACCTGACTAGCTAGATCTCTCTACACAGACCAGGAGAATCTCAAATTTACGGCATTCCAATGTAGAGAGAATCTCTTATGCACTGTGTGGAATCACCTGTCAATAAAAAGCTGTTGGCCTATTAGCTTAGGCAGGAAATAGGAGGTGGGAGTTCTGACAGAGAGAGATTGGGTCTCTGGGATAGAGTCACCCTGAATGCTGAAGGAGAGGGTCACATTAACTAACCACGTGGTGGGACTTAGAATAGAATAAACAGGTCACTAAGTTGTGAGCTAGTTAAGGAACAAGCCAGAGCTTTTGGCTTAGGCATTTATTCATGAAAGATTAAGTCTCAGAGTCGTTATTTTGGGAACTTGGTCATGAATGGAAAAGCTCAGTTCCCCTCCTCCCCAGGCTCAGACTACTGAGTGTTACAATTCCCAACACAAAGCTTCACCGTGACGTAAAACTGTTACTAACTTCCTCCATGAAACAGCATGCCATGTGTGCTCTTCTACCCAAGCCAGTGGAGAAATCATGGCAGATTCCAAGCAGAATGTTTGCAATTTTATTCCTTCTTCAGTGAGGACCTGTTGGGAGGGTACAAGCAAGAAAGTGACACGATTCGGTTTGTTTGCAAATGTCCAGGTATGTAGCCAGATGGAAATCAGGATGGACCAGGATGAGGGAGAAGGGAATGTGGGGGACAGGAGTAGCAGCAGAAAAACCCAAGCACCTCCTGGTGGGTTTTTGGTGACACAGCATTGGCAGGATTGGTGTAGAGGAAGGTAAGAATGATGGCTGGTCCTCAGCCTCTGCTTGGGAACTGAATGTGCACTGGTCCATTGACTGAGATGCTGTGCTTAGAGTACTTACTGTGAAACTTAGTGGGCACTGGTCCATTGACTGAGATGTTGTGTTTAGGGTACTTACTGCAGGGAAAGAGTGGTATTTTTGTTTGAAACAATGTTAGACATGCTTTTTATATGTTACATCTCAAGTGTTACCCAGGCAGAGACACCTGGAGGTATGTGGATTTGGGGCTCAGACCCAGAACAGAATGGCGTTGTTGAGGCCCACAGAAAGCTTACCTGATCTCACAAAGGAAAGTTGGTTTCTTTTTTATTCTACTTTGTATTCTGCATGGATATAAGTCATGGCATAATTAAATCTTTTTTACCTTTTGTGTGTGTGTTGTGTGTGTGTGTGTGATGTGTGTGATGTAGTATGCTGTGCTGCATGTGTGTATATGTGTGTGCTGTGTGTTTGTGTGTGCTGTGTGTGTATGTGTGTGCTGTGTGTGTTGTGCTGTGTGTGTGTGCTCTGTGTGTGTGAGTGCTGTGCATATGCTGTGCTGTATGTGCTGTGTGTGTGTGTGTGTGTGTGTGTTGGTGTGTCAGTGTGTACCACTGTACTCCTATGGTGTTCAAAAGCCAACACGGGCTCAGTCTTTACCTTGTTTACAGTGAGGTCTTTCCTGTTCACCACAGCTTACTCCAGGCTAACTGGTCCATATACTTTTGGCAATTCTTATGTTTCCACTTCTGGTTTTTCTCATGGGGTGCCCTGGAGTTGGAGGCTTGTACGCCACTTTGTCTGGCTCTGTGAATGTGTTCTGGGCATCTGAAGTCAGGAGTCAGGCTGTGCAGCAAGCGTTTTGCCTAAGGAGCCATCTCTTCAGCTCCTTTTTGCTTTTCTTAAACAAATCTGTCTCACTCAATTAGCCTGGGATATCATCGAGAATCAGGTGGCTGACAAAGCGCCTGTACATCGCATGACTCATTAGTTTTGTTAACCAGATGAATGGATTTCCTTTGAAAAGGAAAATAGAGAACTAAAAAAAAAAAAAAAAAAAAAAAAGCCTTTTGAGTCAAAACCTTCTATTCAAACAGATTTTCACAAAATGTTCTGCAAATTCCAGTAACAAGTCAATAGGATAAAGGAGGGCCGCGGCAAACAAATAGATCAAAGTCTGTTTCCAGGATGTCCCTGTTGCCTCCTGACAGTGAGTAATGGCTAATTCTGAGCTGGGTGCCTCCACACCAAAGGAGGGTAGGTGGGAGCCTCCCACAGGCGCTCACTTCAGTGGACTTCCTGGTCTGTGTCAGAGCAACAGGAGCTTACATATTTCCACTTTGAAGGAAATGAAAGACAGACAAGGGAATTGGCTCCTGTCTCCAGCTTCCTGTTTCCCGGGCCTCACACATCCTCCAGTTGAGGTCTGCTTTGGAGTCAAGAGAAAGAGTAGACTGCACCAGGGACAAGCTGCTCTTGTCTCACTGCCTCACTGATGGGGCAGCTCCGAGGAGGCAGGGAGCCCAGAGTCTGTAGTGTGAGTAGTGCTAAGGCAGAGTCATCCGCCATGATGTCACCCTCCACAATGCCACCCTCCACACTGTCACCCTCCACGATGTCACCCTCCACGCTGTCACCCTCCACGATGTCACCCTCCACATTGACACCCTCCATGATGTCACCTTCCACACTGTCACCCTCCATGATGTCACCTTCCATGCCGGCACATTCTCTTAAGCTTTTTGTTGTTGTTGTTTTGTTTGTTTTTCGAGACAGGGTTTCTCTGTGTGGCCCTGGCTGTCTTGGAACTTGCTCTGCAAACCAGCCTGGCCTCAAACTCAAGAGATTCACCTGTCTGCTGTCAGCCTTCTGAGTGCTAGGATTAAAGGCATGCACCACCACCACCACCTGGCACTTTATAATCTTTTGAGAACTGGACTCAGGAAAAAGTAGATCCTTTGCTGCCATATGGAAAAGAATTTCAGAACAAGCTGGTATGAAGCAGAGATTTTTTTTTTAAACCATGGGAGTTTACACAGTGAGAAACACTCAGGGAAAGAATAAGACATACCCAAGTATGGACATGGACATGAGGTTCTTAAGGGAGAGCTGAAATTAAGTGTCTTAGCAGGAAATATGGACACTATTTTGGTGGACATTCAAGTTACATCTCAAAGAAATGCTAAGAAATCTTTTCTTACCTTTTTTTTTTTTAAACAAATGTAATTAGAGGATGCCTTCCAAGGTGACATAGAGTGGAATTTCAATCTGGTACTGTAAAACCAGGAGTCATTACAAGAGCTGGTAGGAAATGTCCTTTTACTGTGAAGGAGTTTCTGTGATTTTCTGTGATAGTCCTAAGAAATTGTAGGTTAAGAGCTCCAGGGAGGGAGGGAGAGAAAGACTTTACAAATGTTAATTGTTCGAGAATCCTCAATTCTCAGCTAATTAGAGACTTAAGAAACTCTAGAGTGAGGCTTTCTTTTCCTTACCCACATACCCCTAAATTCCTGTCTTTCTCTCCTTCCCCAAGAGGAGGAAGGCGCCACCGTGCATGTGCATAAACTGAGGCACCAGCAAGTATGTGTTTCTTTTCTTGGTATAGAAATATACTGTGTACCCCAACACAACAGATGCAAAAGAGTAGATAAGAATGACTAGTCTTTTGTTTGATCCACTCTACTAAAGCTGTTCCTACTTCTTTTCTTATTTCAATTTATAGTCTAATGGTTTATAAACTTTATATAAGAAAACTTTGCAAATAAGTGAGAAGATTATACACCAAATTTGACCCCAAATCTGTACACTGTCTGAGTAGTCAGAGCTGGCATTAGGAACAGCAGCTGGGAAACTTCACATTAGATTTTATGCTTTCAGTATTGAGTATGTTTTATGCATGTAACCATCTCCAACCCCCAGAAATCTGTGACAAGATTAGAACTAGAAAAGCAATTAGTTTCATATCCTCTTTCATAACTCCTGTCCATCACCTGCACCCGGTCTTTCCTCATCCCTGATACTAGTCTTTCTGATTCTCTTTTCTTCTGTCACACTGAGACCAACAACTACTTACATGTGTACACATATCATTGGGTCGATTCCACATATGAGGAGAACATGTGGCTTATTTTTTCTGAGACTGTGTGGCCTTGCTTAATGTATATTCTAAGTCCATCCATCCATTTTCCTGTACATTTTTAACTTTGTTCTTTAGAGATGTGTGTATATAAATATGGTATATGTAATATATACTATTTATAGTATATGGCATCTCTACATATACATATGTATATTCAATTCAGTATACATACACACACATATAGTATATGGCACACACATATAGTATTTAGTACATATGGCATACAGATATATAGTATATATATGTATTTCTTTTATTCATTCACTTGTTGAAAGAGAACTAAAAAGTTGGTTAAATTCTTTGCTATAGTGACTAAAGCAGCAATTAACACAGGGTGCAAATATCTCTACAGTAGGGTATTAAGGTCTCTGGGTTTGCCCCCATGAGTGAAATAACTGGGTCAAATATTATTTCTAATTTTTATTTTGTAAGAAATCTCCAGACTAATTTCAAATGGCCCTATGTGTTTCTACCCCACCAACAGTGGGTGAGGGGCTGACCCTCTCCACGTCTCCCACGTTTCTTGTCAGATTCCTTAGTGACAGCCGTTCTAACGAGGATGAGGTGGCACCTCACTGTAATATCAATTGGCATTTCCCTGATGACTAGGAATATTGAACAGGTTTTAAAATAGTTACTGGCCATTTGTGTTTGAAAATTGTCTATTCAGTTCATTGCCCATTTGTTGGTTGGCAGTTTTATTCACTTGACATCTGATTTCTGCAATTCTTTGTAGTTAATTTATAATAATTACTTGTTATTTCAAAACACAATGTAAAATAACTGATTAACACTTAGCAGGTTATATTGAGTAAGAGCTCCAAATTCTGGTGCATATCTCAGTTCCAACAAGCCATACAGCAAGTGCTCAGTGGCCCCCACAGTGACTGGGGCACATACTGATTGTGCAGTTTAAAAGCCAGAGCAGCACCTAGTGACATAGGTTTTCTGAACTTGGGGGCATAGATTGTGCCCCAGAAGCAGACTTAACACTCATCTTCAATAAGACAATTAAAATGGTCATACTAGGGGCTGAAGAGATGCCTGTGCCTTGAAGAGCCCTGGCTGCTCGTGCAGAAGACCCAGGTTTGATTCCCAGTACCCATAAGGCAGCTCACAATCATCTGTAGCTCTAGTTCTAGGGGATCCAGTGTCCTCTCCTGGCTTCTGCAGGCAGTGCATACAAATGGTACATACACATACAGTCAAAACACTCCCCCAGACATAAATAAAAGAAAACTAGTCAAACTAATACTAAAGAGCAGAAAAGGGGAGATTTATGCAATGTGGTCACATTGGAAAGAGAGACAAAGACATAAGCGATTCCTCCCCCACCCCCAGGTCCACCTTTCTGGTCACAAAGAAAAGTTTAAATATACAGAGTGAGGTTTAAGTCCATAAAGAGCATTGTAGATACATGCACCCAAACAGTTCAGATCAAGGTGTGGTCACGCCCACCCCTGCTCCATCATGTCTGGCTTCCAGTCTCCTCAGCAAAGTGGTCTGATAGCTGTTAGCACTGAGTGTCATTTCCTGGGAGACCAGCTTCCTCTCTGGCTGACACCAGCCTGTCTCTTTTCTCAGCATGAGATTCCTGGAGTAACTCCTGCTCCTCCATGGCCATTTCTTTAGTGGTCTGACAACCCAAATGGAGGGACACAAGTGTCTCCCATGCCCCGGTGTAATGATGCTTCCTGGAGCTGTGATTTTGGTATGACTTCTGTTCGACTTCCTGAAGTCCTAAATAGCTCTGTTCACTTGCTTTTTCCTCCCTGAAGACCCCAGTCATGCTTTCTCTTCTAATGTCCTCACAGCGTGGCCACCTTCTCCTGTCTCTTGATTTCTATCCCATTGAAACCAACCTTAGCCACAACTCATTCCTCTGCTTTGTCTCCCTCTGTATATTTAGTGTCAGAGCTACAAATGCCTTCCTTGTTGGACTTCTCTGTTTTCCCCATCTGGAAACAGGAAAGGAAAAAAACAAATACAGAAATAAAATGAGAGTTAAGAAAGTGTAATTCCTCTCCCATGAAGCACCTGACTCTGGGAACAAAACGGAAGTTGGAAGTTTTAGTAACTTTTCTTCCTTTGTGGAAGACACTTAACATTTTATTTTTTAAGGGATGGGGATTACCATGTACTGCTATTATAGATGACCCAAGTTTGGTTTCCAAAACTTATAACTACCTGAAATTCTACTCACATGTATGTGCCCACCTAACCACATACACACATGTAATTTTTTTAAAAAAATCAAAATTGGGCTGGAAAGATGGCTCAACAGTTAAGAGCAATGGCTGCCTTCTCAAAGGATCTAGATCTGAGTCTAAGCACTTCAACCATCTGTAACTCCAGTTCTAGGGCATCTGGTTCCCTTCTTTGCCTCTGTGGGCATCATGCATGATTGTGATGTGCACACACACACACACACACACACACACACACACACACAACCCAACAACCATACACATAAAAATAAAAATAAGAGATCTTTAAAAAATAACAATCAATATTCAAGAATATAAATAATGGGGCAGAGTCACCAATATTCCACTTCTTCAGGTTTTCACTCTTGGTGATTCCAAAGATGGCCTTTTACTAGTGGCCTGCCATCCTGCTGTTGGCCTGACAAGGCAAGATCAAGACTGACAAGCACTCTCTGAGCTGGTGGCCATCCTTTCAAGGCATCTTCCCTTCACCCAGGAATGATGGGACACCTTTGAGTTTTCCTCTCACAGGGAAAACTATACATAAGTGATTGCTTAGCTTGGTAAAGGGCAGGAGGGGAGGGCGAAGTATTCAGTGTGTGTTGATGGACTTGAGTCAAAGCATTGGGAGAAATCACTGCCATGAGCCTATTAGAATTCAAAGGACTTTCAAAGAATGAAATGAAGATGAAACTAATTTGTTTCCACGCCAACACAGAGAAAAGAGCAACAGCAGAAGGCAGTGGCATCCATTGCTCCATGCCTCCTGAGCACATAGCAGGAAGTGTTGGCAGCTGAGCCTAGTTCAAATGGGAATGCCTTGGCATGGTGCTGGCCCCCTTCCTGCTCCCTCCTCATCTCCCTCTCCCCATCTTCTCTAGAAGATTTGACAGACACATCTCAGGAGGATTCTCTCTCCACTGCCCACATAGAGGAGTCTGTATGCTAAGGAGCATGCGCATGGTCTTGATGAACTATGTGTGCTGTCACTCGGGATTCAGGGAAGGTTAAATATGTAACATAGCATCTGAGGTCACAGCCTGAGTCAACAGCCTGCTGAAGTCGCTCCCATCTGTTAAAAGAGGGTTGTCAAAAAAGCTTTGGTCTTCCAGACAGTCAGACAAAACAAAAATGTAGTAAAAACCCTCTTTTGTGGCCTGAATTAACAATCATTACCTGCCTTGCTCACACAGAGTGTATGGATATTAATAAATGACTTTTTAGTCAGCTACCTTGTGACTATGTTAAGTGTCTCCATATGGATATGAGGGACAATCTGAAGCAGGGATAGTCTGGGCAGTCTGTCTGCTCTTCACTCTTTCTAATGTATGTCCATGTTTGCAGATAAATGAATGGAAAAGGCAGGGTGAGTGTGCAATCATTATGAAAAATGTTATTTCAACTGTGGACTATTAAAATATGTTAAGCCCATTCCATGTAAGAAATATGTATGCAAATTGAATTCATGGTAAGTTAATCATGCTGGAGTTGAGTGCTGAAACTTCTCTCTCTCTCCCCCCTTCTCTCTCTATCTCTTTGGAAGGAGATGAAAAATTTAAATTTTAATGGATGATGATGAGTTCGGTCCACAAATTAGATGAAGCCTTACTCTCTCATTCTTATTGCCTCAGACCTATAACAAACCTTAGCAAGAGTGCTAGATACTGTCCAGTGCCATCTTAGCATCTTCTTCGAAGGAAGAACTTTAGTTTTGCTCTATCAATATTTTCACCTTCTGATTGCCTGCTAGAATCACCCATTAAGCTGCAGTGACAGAATTCAGGCATCTCTAGCCTATATATCCAAAATGTTTCCATGTTTTTCTAGGAAACCTCTTACAAATGCTTTTCCATGTGGTCGGGTTTAGTAACTGCGACACTCCCACTTCTGGTACTAATTATTAAGTGTTTGTTAGATTTCTGTTGTTATGACAAAAAAAAAAAAAATATCCGAAACAATAACTTTAAAGAAAAGGAATGTTTGTTTTGCGTCAGGGCTAGAGTGTGTTGAGTTGTCCACTGCTGGCTCTGTAGTTTCTGGGTCAATGGTGAAGTGAGACAATACATCCCTGTGAGGACTGTGTGGTAGACTGAGTTGTTCATCTCATGGCATCAGGAAATAGAAGTTGATAATGGGATCAAGACGAGGTATAACTGAAGGCTACAACTGAGTCGTCTTCCTCCAGCTGACATCATACCTCCTAAAATGTCTACTATCTCACCAATCTGCACTTACCAGTTTAAGTATTTCATGCTGAAACCACAGTGAGTCTTTAATACTCCCCAGGACATTGGTCATGATTTTTTTTCAAGTGTCTTGTGTTATCTCCTCTCTTTGTGATTAATTTACAGTTAGGCCCAGACGAAAAAAAAAAGACTATTGGCTTTTTAAAGAGTATTTTCATCCCTGATAAAATTGGAGGAAGATTCAGAGCTCCTTCTTATAAAATAATCCCAAGTCGAACGTTGGTGTGCCTTATCTTATGGCTTCTCTAATAAGATAACTCTAAGGAAAATCCTCAAGCTGAAAAATCTATTTGGTCAGTGATACTGAGAAAGCAGTAGGAGGGTGGAGAAGTTAGAGGAAGAAAGGGCGTGCATGGTGTGTGTACGTTGGACAAAGGGGTCTTATTCTGGACAACTGAGTCAAGTCTTGCTAGGGCAGAGTTGTCCCATCCTGAGTACTTTTCCTTCCACCAGCTCCCATGATACACTGAGCATTGCCCCCAGAATGTCTTCTTGGCCCCTCCATCTTGACACACACACGGAACAAGAGCATCAGAGAGAGCCTATAGCTGGCGATCAGCAGGTTCTGTCCGCCGAGATCGGGTTCATTGAGAGGTGAACTCTGAAGGACATGGATGATGGGTGGGCCCTGGCTGTTGTTAAGCTGTACTTTTGAATGTATTTGGAACCATCTTCCTTTTAGATTTCATTTCCCTAAAGCTGTTTCAGGAAGACGATCTCTGGCTGGGGAACCTGAGAGACTACTTGGCTCAAATGCACTAGAACAGCAGTGGCACTTGCTTAAAGCCAACATCCACCTGATGACTCAGTCACTTGTTTTAATTGCTTAGTGCTGATGCTGTGGCATTTAGAAAGTATTTCTGATAGACTTGTTTACGGAAGATGCATCTGACAGACAGACATTTCCTGAGTTATCTGTTGATTAATAACTGACTCAGAAACATTCCTGGAGCAGCACTTCCATCACACCACTCTCTTGAGAGGCCCAGCTCCAAGATAACATTAATGAACCTGACATTCAAGGTTTTCCCCACTCTGGCCCCAGCCTACCTGCTCGTCTTGCCTTTTTACCCACTCCTCTCGCATGTAAACCTTTAAGAATTATTGGGCCATCTCTCATTCACTGGATGTTTGCTATGTCACTTACAAACATGTCTTGTGTAAATCACAAAAACAATCCTGGAGACTCATGGAAATCATTTTGTAAGGATAGGTAAACTCGTTTATAGGTGAGAAACCTCACAAGACTGAGGTCCCAAGCCACCACACATGAGCACAAGAAAGGTTCCATGCCTTCCTAAAGACTCCAAACACCAACTGTGTTTCCTGCTGCTGCAACAGAATACTCGCCATAAGCAGCTTGATGGATGGAGAGTTTCTTTTGATTCAGAGTTTGAGGGTAGATACAATCTGTCCATCCTAATGTGGAAAATCAGTGTAGAGAGTGTTAGGCAGTGGGTCACATTGTATCAACAGTCAGGAAGCAGAGACTCATGAATGCTGGTGCTTAGCTCCCTTGCTCTTTCCATTCAGTTCAGGATGCCAGCCTGTGGGATGGTGTTGCCCACAATTAGGGTGGGTCTCCCTACCTCAACTAACCCAGTGGGGCAGCTCTCTCATGGACATGTCCAGAGGTCTATCTTCCAGGTGGTTTTAGACCTCTCAAGTTGACAATAAATACTAAACACCTCACACAATATTCACGTTTATTCTTAGGTGGAGTCTGTGGTTCTAAAGGGCAGATTTATGTACCTTCAAATTTGACTAGTTCCTTGTCCAATATTTGCACAGTCACAAATTTCTGCCAAAGCGTTTGCTGAACCTCTGCAAGGTTCCTATGAGAGGCCACCTGAAGCTACGGCTTGCCTTTCTGAGTTATTTTTCCCCATGAAAAGGAAGAAAATGGTCCCAAGATTGATAAGGAAAATAATCTAATGAGCTATAAACGGATTCCAGTACTCACTGAAGGCATGTGGAGAACAAAGAATTTCCATGTGTTGTTGTTGGGTGTCTGAAGTGTTTCTGCTTTCTTAGAGAGCAGTTTGGCAGTTTCTATTAAGATGGAAAAAAATATGCATTCCCTTGGTCCTATCAACTACAAATTGTAGGAATTTATCCTATAGAAACAAAAGCAGCAATCTATAAAGCATATGTTAACATGTTTTCTTTTATTACAGTGTGATAGCAAAGTAGTGGCGAATATATGGATGCCTAGCCATAGCGAGACTGCTGAATATATTGTGGTGTTTAAAAACACTGTGAAATCTTATGCAGGCAGAAAACAAAATCAAAAATAAGAAAATCCTACAGCCGTTCAAGCTACTTTTAAAGAGTTAGTACAATGTAAGGTTGTGTAAGACACACTAGATGTAGAAAAGAATGTTAAATATATTTTTATTTTATAAACTAAGGAATGAGAGAGGAGTGCTGGGCATCTGTGTTGTGAATTAGGTTGTCCAATGTGTGTATCTGAGTTGGGAAGGCACTTGCTCAAGTGTGTCTGGATTCTTGTATTGCACCACAAAGAATTGGACCAGAGAGACACATAATTGGAAGTAGAGATGCTAAAGAGGTGGCTCAGTGGTTAAGGGCACATACTGTACAGAGGACTGGAGCTTGACTCTCAGATTTGCTGGACACATAGAAACCACCAGCAGTTCCAGTTCCAGGGAAGCAATGCCTCTGGTCTCCAAGGGCCCTGCATTCATGTGTACATAACCCACCCTAATCACACATGCACAGTCTTTCTCTTCATTTAGCTTCCTGTATGTGTTGGTCTTGATCTGGATTTTTCTAATCTCTACTGTCTTGCCATAGTATGAACAAGAAGGCAATTATGAAAAGAAATATTAGTATGGGAGACCTAGAGGAGAGGCCGAGGCTGGTGTGCAAAGTGTGTGTGGTGTATACACATGGGTGCTGTGCACTGTGGAGGTTGAGGCTGGTATGGAAAGTGTGTGCGGTATATACACATGTGTACTGTGCACTATAGAGGCCAGAGGAGAACTTCAGATGTCCCACTCTATCACTTTACACTGTTCCCTTGAGATGGGATCTCTTAATGATCCTGGAGCTACGCTGACAGAGAGAAGCTCCACAGGTCACTGTGTCTTCACCCTCTGTAGAGCAAGGGTTATGGATATATGGGGGCCAAACCTGGGTTTTACATGGATGCTGTGGTCTGAATTCAAGTCTTTATGATTGTGTATCAAGTGCTCTTAGCCACTGAGACATCTCTCTTACTCTTAAGTATTTATTTTAATCTATGAATATTCTGTAAACTTATTGTGACATTTTACCTTTGAATAAAGAGATCACCTCCTGCCCTTAATGTCTTTTCATAGAAAAGTCCCATTTCCCCAGATCTGGTCTTGTAATAGCATCATCTTCCCCTGACATGGCAGGGCACACTGCCAGCTCAGTGAGAATCTCTGTAGGCCGGAGCACACCAATCACACTAATGTCTTCTGCTTTTGTCCAAGATGATGTTGTCCGACCTTCTCAGCAGGGCTTAATGGTGCTCTAAAGAATGGCCCTCCCGTTTGAACTCTATGACACTGGAATTTCCTCAGGAGTCTCCTGCTGGGAAAGGGAAAAGTGGGGTAGGTCTTGGTGACAGCTAGGTGGGGAACTTACCTCCAGGAAGAGGCTTCACACCATTCTGGCAAGTTGTCCCACCACCTTGCAGGACAGACTGGCTCACCTTGGTCAGGGCTGCTTAGTTGTACTTACTCCTTGCCAGTACCCAGAAGATAGACCCCAGGGGTTACTGTATCACCTTGTTTCTCCCTTCAGTGTAGCCACATTGAATAAATCTCCTTTTTATGATTTTTCACCATTACTTGTTTCTTCAATTGGGCCCTTCAGGATGGGTGACTAGCTGAGCCTAGCTTATTAGTTGTACCCTAAAAATTTTGGTGACACTGCCTTTAGGCATTCAGATATGTAGACACTATTGACTGAAAAATATTTCCTCTCTCAGTCTGGTTTTCATGCACTTGTCTTGGTCAGCCCAGAGGGTTTCCAATTATTTTACAGTTTCACAAGTTCACTGCTCACATTGGGGGCTCCTGTATGTACATGGTAACGCCTCAAAACCCCCTAGAAGGAAAAAGTGGGAGTGGGAAGTACTGACAAAATTCCATTATAAGCAAAAGGAGAAGACAGCAAAAATTTTAAACTATAAAAGTCTAGGGTTGAGGGGCTGCTTAGAGCAGCGCAGAGAGAAAGAACAGAACCATAGCTGGTGAACGCTGGGGGCCTCTGGGAAGCAAGTATGTGCCACAAGTGAAGACATGGGAGTCTAGTGGTGACTGTAATCCACAGACCTGTTTTCCATACAAGAAATAGAGATGAGGCTGAAGGAAGAATTACAGGAGGAAGCTATCTTTGCAGGGGGCAGCCATCTTTGCAGGGGGCAGCCATCTTTGCAGGGGGCAGCCATCTTTGCAGGAGGCAGCCATCTTTGCAGGGGGCAGCCAACTTCACAGGGGGCAGCCATCTTCACAGGGGGCAGCCATCTTTGCAGGAGGCAGGCTGCTTCTGCAGCAGATTGAAAAGCAAGAGTCTTTACATTGTAAAGAGTGAGCACTTATCCATCTCCACTAGCTGCAGAGGAGGATAAACAGATGCTCACACACAAAACCAAACAGCCATCAAGTGAGCCTGAAAGAGAAATCTATACAACATAAACTTTCTAACTGTGTTGTTACAGAAACACTCGGTAGCTTCAGTGCTAAATAAGGAAACAGATTTAGCACGGGATTCATATAGGGAATAAACCGGAAAAAGTGATAGCAAACAACCAGAAACAGTTAGTAGAAAACCACACCTGTTCAAAAAGAGTTGCTATTTTCAAAAAGATAATACTTGTAAAAAAAATCGTAAATCAAATAAATATAATTATTCTCTTAGTGGTCTGTCACACAGCAAAAAATATGAGACTTCAGACTCCCCCAAAACAAAACACTCCCCAAACCAGAAAAGTCCCATAATGCACCAGAGTCAGTTTGAGAGATCTATAACAACACAGGCTGGTTGGCTACATAGGAGTAAATTATTCCTCATAGTTCTTAAGAGAGGCTAGGATGTCTGAGATAATTAGTAGGCTTGGTTTGTAAGGACCTACTTCCTGGTTTGTAGAGAATGACTTTTTCATGAGAGAGAGAGAGAGAGAGAGAGAGAGAGAGAGAGAGAGAGAGAGAGGCTTGTTTCTTCTTCTTCTTTTTTTTTTTTTTTGGTTTTTCGAGACAGGGTTTCTCTGTGTAGCCCGGGCTGTCCTGGAACTCACTCTGTAGACCAGGCTGGCCTCGAACTCAGAAATCCTCCTGCCTCTGCCTCCCAAGTGCTGGGATTAAAGGCGTGCGCCACCACCGCCCGGCTTGTTTCTTCTTATGAGGGCATTGTAGTAGCTAATATTTGTTGGCAATTTGCTAGGTTTAAGAATCACCATGGAAAAAAACAGCTCCTGGGATGTCTGTGAGGGTATTTCCAGCAAGACCCACCCTGAATATTGTAGTAGGAGGAATTATTAAAGCCTCTAACTTTGCCGCTGTAAGATCTCCTACCCGAAGGAGACCAGTAAGGGAAGACACAACTCAATAATTATGATATAAATTGCACGCCTGGATTGGGCAGATTTACCACTACACTATTCTAATCCCCGGCTATGAGATCCCTTATAACTTGCAGTTTATCCAGGCTGCTCTGGCTCCTCTGTGGTCAGCTTCTTCTACCGCCAGCTTCCTTCTGCTTCTGCTTCCTTCTGCTTCTTCCTCTGCTTGCTTCTACCTCTCCCGTCGACTGTTGTGGATAGCCCCAGCCTTGTATTTTGATCCTAGTTCCACCCCTTGAGAGGGGCTCCAGAGGAGGATTGAATCAATGTTGTGGATAGCCTCAGCCTTGTATTTTGATCCTAGTTCCACCCTTCTGGGAGGGGCTGCAGAGGATGATTGAATCTGTATATAGACGACATCTTGTAAACCTTCTGTCCAATTAAAACCTGTAAAATAAAGACTAGAGCCAGAGATTGGGCAGTAGGAGGGGAGGCGGAGAAAAAGGCTTAGGGGAGGAGAGAGTGAGAGGAATTCAATATAAAAGGAGGTAGAAGTAGAAGCCAGAGGCAGGAGAGAAGGGAGTCATTGGGAGATGCGGGCAGAGAAGCAGAGGAGAAGCAGGAGAAGAAAAAGCAGAAGGAAGCCAAGATGGAGGAGCCTGAGCTGGACAAGCACAGTGGCCTGGATGAACCGCAAGTGATAAGGGATCTCACAACTGGGGATTAGAGTAGTGTAGTGGTAAATCTGCCCAATCTAGGCATGCAATTTGTACCATAATTATTGAGTTGTGTCTTCCTTTACTGGTCTCCTTCAGGTAGGAGATCCTACAGTGACAAATTTGGGGTTTAAATAATTTCTTCTACTACAAATTGGCACCCAACGCCAGAGGCCGATTTAAATAATTTGTACTACAGAATATGGGCAATACTGCCCTAGGGTCTGAGGTCTCCTGAATCTGGGCAGCAGCATCCTGTAGTCTAGGTCTAAACATGACTAAAAAGGAGAAAGCAAAGCAAACACCAGCATCTCAGTTTCTCTCCTGACTGCAGATACATGCAGCATGGCCAGATGCCTTGTGCCCCTGCTTCCATTCCTTCCCCTGTTGATGGACGGTACCCCCACACGGTGCACCCCACACAGTGCACCCCCACACGGTGCACCCCCACACGGTGCACCCCCACACAGTGCACCCCCACACGGTGCACCCCCACACGGCACACCCTCACACTGTGAGCCAAAACCAGCCTTTCCTTCTTTAAGTTGCTTTTCTGGGTATTTGATCGCAGCAGTGAGAAAAGTAGCTAATCTCGACAGTAATCCCATTTGTAGAGGCTTTGACAGGATGACTTAATTACTTCTCTAGGAGTCCATTCTTAAGAACATTAGATTAAATATGTAGGCTTCAATATATGCTAGGGGGACACAGATACTCATTCCCCAGCAGATAATAAGAATACGGGAATTAGATATAAGTAAATAAATAAAATATAATTAAACAAAAATTAAATATAAATATCAATAAAAGGCTTACAAGAAGTATGAAACTATGATATACATACATACTATGTTGAGTATATATTTAAATATATCTAGCAGGGCCTGGAGAGAAGGCTCAGCCATTAACAGCACATACTCCTCTTTTTTTTTTTTTTTTTTTTTTTGGTTTTTCGAGACAGGGTTTCTCTGTGTAGCCCGGGCTGTCCTGGAACTCACTCTGTAGACCAGGCTGGCCTTGAACTCAGAAATCCGCCTGCCTCTGCCTCCCAAGTGCTGGGATTAAAGGCGTGCGCCACCACCGCCCGGCTGCACATACTCCTCTTGTGGAGGACTCTGGTTCGGTTCCCATCACCCCTTGGGGTGCCTTAGAATCACCTTTGACTCTAGCTTCTTTTGTCCTTTCTGGCCTCCACAGACTCTGAAATCACATGTGCACAAACTCACACACAGACACATCTATATAACACGTGACTGAAACAAAGCAAATCTTTTCAAATTCTCAAGATAAAAATAATTTACCAGAATCGTATCCTGGAAGCAGAGGGAGAATTGGTTTACAGAGAGGAATGAATGGGTTCTATGTGTATCTTGAGGAATTATCAAATCCTGTGTACACCAGAGTAAGCACTGCAGCTACTAGTACCAAAGAATGAGGGAAAACCGAGAATGTAAACCAACATATGGCATGTCCCTGATGACGTGAAAGCTGGAGAAATGATATAAGACAGCATAACCAACATTATCTCAATACGTAGATCTGAGCTACTATCAGATCCTGGAAGAAAAAAAAAGCTTTCTTCCAGGAATCACAAAGACATACAGAAAGAAGTTTTCTGGACTTCAAAACTAATCCACTGGAAAGTCACTGATAGGGACAGGGCATCTGGCTACAGATTTTTCTGGGTGATAGCCAATATGAAAAGATTATGGGGCTGTGAAAATCTCAGGTAACTGAATAGAATTCAAAGACGTCATACCCAGACAAAAGCAGTTCAAGGATCGAGACCGTGGATCTGAATGCCGAGACACGCATAAATGGTTTTGCTTCGAAACGTTTCCCCATGTGTCTCCTAGAGAAAGTGCTTCTGAGCTATAACCCTGGGGCCAATCCAGCACACTGCCAGGTTTTGTTTCTGTGTTCTTATAAAGCTTTATTGTAATGCAATCTTGTTTATTCATTTGCATACTGTCTGGCTGCTTTCGTGCCACAGCAGCCAGAATTAACTGGGGTTAAGTTCTGTGTCTCCATGTAAGCCCTCCATGGTCTTCTCTGGACCTTTATGGAAAACAAACATCGCTCATCCCAACATGATTCCCTTAAAGAGCAAGGTGTTTTCGTCACTGCCGAATAACACACAGAAACACTCCATAAATATTTACTAATTGATAAGTAGTTAGCTTTGGGGTGGAACAAGCTCATTCCTTCTGCCTCCTCAGCCATCTTTCTTTTCTTCATTGTCTGAGAATAGCACCTTGGTAATAGTGGCCCGAGGAGGTTCAATTGCGTTGTGGTAAAAGATTGCAAGAGGCTGTGGCATTGGCAGCCCTTTGCTGATGCACAGTGAGTGAGTTAGCCTGTGAAGAACTGCATTCACGGAGCTTCTCGTGGCTTTAAATCCAGCAAAGAATAAAATTTACAGGTAAGTATTTCTCTTTTCCTTCTGTCAGACTTCCCTTAAAATTTGCTTTTTTTTTTTTTTTTTTACAGTTTTAAATTACGTTTCTTTTTTTATTTTATTTTTTAATATTTTTATTGGATATTTTATTTACATTTGAGATGTAATCCCCTTTCCCCCCCACCCAGGAACCCCCATCCTATCCCCCCTCCTCCTGCTTGTGTGAGGATATGCCCCTCCCCACCCACAATTTCTCCAACACTGGGGCATCCAGCCTTCACTGGACCAAGGACTTCCTCACCCACCTCCATATTTGCTCCCATGAGTATTTTGTTACCCTTCTAAGAAGGGCCAAAGCACCCACACTTTTGTCTTCCTTGTTCATGAGCTTCATGTTGTCTGTGAGTTGTATCTTGGATATTGCAAGCTTTTGGGCTAATATCCAATTATTAGCCATGTGTGTTCTTTTGTGACTGGGTTACCTCACTCAGGATGATATTTTCTAGTTCCATCCATTTACCTAAGAATTTCTTGAATTCATTGTTTTTAATAGCTGAGTAACATTCCATTGTGTAAATGTACCACATTTTCTGTATCCATTCCTCTGTTGAAGGACATCTGGGTTCTTTCCAGCTTCTGGCTATTATAAATAAGACTGCTATGAACATAGTGGAGCATGTGTCCTTGTTATATGTTAGAGCATCTTCTGGGTATATGCCCAGGAGTGGTATAGCTGGGTCCTCAGGTAATGCTATGTCCAATTTTCTGAGGAACCACCAGACTGATTTCCAGAGTGGTTGTACCAGCTTACAATCCCACCAACAGTGGAAGAGTGTTCCTCTTTCTCCACATCCTCTCCAGCATCTGCTGTCACCTGAGTTTTTTATCTTGGCCATTCTGACTGGTGTGAAGTGGAATCTCAGGGTTATTTTGATTTGCATTTCCCTGATGACTAAGGATATTGAACATTTCTTTAGGTGCTTTTCAGCCATTCAAGTTTCCTCAGTTGAGAATTCTTTGTTTAGCTCTGTACCGCATTTTTAATTGGGTTATTTGGTTGTCTGGAGTCTAATTTCTTGAGTTCTTTGTATATATTGAATATTAGCCCTCTATCAGATGTAGGATTGGTAAAGATCTTTTCCTGATCTCCCATGCTCGTGGATTGGCAGGATTAACATATTAAAAATGGCCATCTTGCCAAAAGCAACCTACAGATTCAATGCAATCCCCATCAAAATTCCAAATCAATTCTTCATAGAGATAGAAAGAGCAATTTGCAAATTCATTTGGAATAACAAAAAACCCAAGATATTGAGAACTATTCTCAACAATAAAAGAACTTCTGGGGTAATCACCATCCCTGACCTAAAGCTGTACTACAGAGCAATAGTGATAAAATCTGCATGGTATTGGTACAAAGACAAGCAGGAAGATCAATGGAATAGAACTGAAGATCCAGAAATGAACCCACATACCTATGGTCACTTGATCTTTGACAAAGGAACTAAAACTGTCCAGTGGAAAAAGGACAGCATTTTCAACAAATGGTGTTGGTGCAACTGGAAGTCAACATGTAGAAGAATGCAAATCAATCCATTCTTATCTCCTTGTACAAAGCTCAAGTCCAAGTGGATAAAGGACCAGATACACAGAAACTAATAGAAGAGAAGGTAGGGAAGACTGTCGAATAGCTAGCTAGGCACAGGGGAAAAGTTCCTGAACAGAACACCAATGGCTTATGCTGTAAGATCAAGAATTGACAAATGGGACTTCATAAAATTGCAAAGCTTCTGTAAGGCAAAGGACACTGTCAATAGGACAAAATGGCAACCAACAGATTAAATTACATTTCTTTATTTGTGTGCACATGCACATTGTGTGTGTGTGTGTGTGTGTGTGTGTGTTACTGCATGTGTGTGCAGATATTTTGGGAGTTGGTTCTCTCTTACCATGTAGGTCCTAGGGATTGAACCCAGGTCATCAGGGTTTGTAATAAGCTCCTTTATCTTCTGATCCGTCTTGCCTGCCCATGTTTTGTTTCTGTATTTTAAAAAAGTTTGAAGGGACGAAGGGCTGGATTTAACAAGCCTATGGGTTAAATTAAAGACTTACTTGTCAAATCAGTTCTGCTTCTCTTTCCTCAGAGCTCCTCACCCCTTTCCCTATCTGCTCTTTTTTGATTCCTGCCAGTGTAGCTGGGAAACCTAAGATCATTTTCAGGTCCAGGGAAGACTACCAATCAAGATAGGACAGTTTTTGAGAGATAGTAGAGGGGTGGCTGAAAATGAGTTCTGAGGACCAATGAGATGCTCAGTCTGATGATCAGAGGTCAGCCTGGGACCCACATGGTAGCAGGAACAAACTGACCCTTTGGGTTGTCTTTTGACTTCCACACATGTGCCATGGCATGAGACCCTAAGTAAGTAAATAAATAAATAAATAAGCAATTTTTAAAATTAGAAGAAAGTGGGGATTACACCCGAAAGGTCAGCTTCTTTTGTTGTTTTTTAAAGTCTTGTTTTGTCTCCCACTAGTTGTGAGGCCTGGGTGTGCTACCTCCCAGTTCTATACTTTAGTTCCTGCATATGTGAAGTGTATATAGTCCAGTGTCTAGGTCACAGCGCTGTAGGGAAAATAAATGTCTTCGCAGAGGATGAAGCACTTGTAACAGTACCTGGTGCGGAATTAGCCTCCACAAATGTTGCTGCTGTTGATTCTTTGTAGCTAGGGGAACGATTCCACCGAAGCTGGCATAGCAGGTGATGTCTGCAGCTGTTGGAAGAGTTTGGCTAAGAGGGCTTCAGGGGAAGGAGGTGGTTCTCGGGCTCCTGGGATGAAGTGTTTTCTTTCCTTTGATTGCGGTGGGGATAGAAGCTGCCTGCTCTCCTGGCTCCAGTCTCTCCCCATGATGCTGACGTTGGTGGACTTGGCGGAGGCCGGTGTTTCCACAGGGATCCCACTTTAGGCTGATTACTCAGAGCCGATGGTGAGGATGCTTCCCCAGGGCTGCAGGAAGAAGCCATCGCTAAGGTTTGTTATTTTTGGACAACTGGTTGCTGTGTCTCGTTGCTGGTTAAATAGATAAGACTTGTGTCTGCTGGGAGATTTCCGTGTGTGCCAGGCCTTCCAGGAAATGATACCTAAGCCCACTTGAAGCATTAACTGTCCCAAAAGGATGCCTTTGTCTGACTGTCACCCAGAGAAGACAGCTTATTTCAGGGCTGAATGAAGCAGCCTGAGCTCCAACACTCATGGTCTCAAAGCAGGTCATGGTTTGTCTGCTCCAGCAGTGGAGAAGGCCCGACGGTGTATCTGCTGCTCTCTGTATTGGTGTGTTTCCTGTTGTGATCACATGCTTGACCAGGAGCAACTTCCTGGGGAGAGGATTTATTTAACATTACCCTTCGAAGGGGCATGTGGGTGGTGTCCTGTCTGGAGTTCTGTGAGGCAACTCATCACACTGCATCTGCTGTCAGGAAGGGAGAGAGAGAGAGAGAGAGAGGAGAGAGAGAGAGAGAGAGAGGAGAGAGAGAGAGAGAGAGAGAGAGAGAGAGAGAGAGAGAAAGGGAGAGAGAGAAAGGGAGAGGAGAGAGAGGAATTCAGTCTAGGACCCTGGCCCATGGATGGTGCTGCCCACCCTCAGGGAAGTGTACTCAGTTAAATCTCTCTGGGAACACCCTTGAGGGCCCATCCACAGCTGTGTTTCTATGGTGATTCTAATCCTGTCAAATTACCTTCGCACAATGCTCAGATTGATTTTTAATCCTGAGGTGTCCTGACAACACCACAAAGCCTTGGCTAAGGATCCTGTTTAGATGCTGAAGATCCTGAATTCCAGTCCCCAAAACAAAACAAGAAAGACAGTCGCCGAGATTGCCCTCTGCCACACTGATTATATGCATGCTTTTGCTTTGTGCATTAAAAGTTATACAGTAAACTCTGATATAAATGCAGAGCCTCAAAGAGATTTTGATTGTTTTTAAACATAGCCCAAGCAAGAGTAGAAAGAAAGAACTTAGACCTTTAACCCTGGTTTGATCTGGCTCCTTCCTTCATTGCCCAGGCCTTGTTGACCTCCTACCCAGGATCCACATCCTGCTCTGTGGCCTCGCTGAGTCTTTTTGGTCCAGCCTCTTAGTCTTTCGTACACAATCCTTGCTTTTGTGATGTGCTGGCTTTCATCTAGAAGGTATTTATGTACAGAAGCAAATTTAAGCCCTGAGAAACACTGGCCTTTACCAATCATGTTTATGAATGCTTTTGTATGTTCTTCCTAGGAAACGAAGAGTCTTCTTTTTATTCTTTTCCCAACGATCAGTCACGATGGTGACAGGGAACACTGACAGGAATTAATGAGGCTGAGGTTAACAGTGGCCACACCTCCTGCCATGCAGCTCTCATGCCACACCTAGAAGGAGGCTTTAATATCATTTAATACGTAATTATAATTTGTGTAAATAAATTATATATGACATAATGTAGTGCTGATGCTACTGTTTAATATTTAATATGACTATATATGTCTTTTGCAGACAAGGAAATCAAAGCTAAGACGATTTAAGACACTCTACATCACATTGCTAACACAATTTGGAGCTGAGAGTGAAACCCTGGTCCAACTGCCCATGCAGCCCCAGATCTAACTGCCGAGTTAATAAAAAATAAACACTCATGAATGCAATTTGAGATAAGGAGATGAGATGTGCAAAGGTTGGCTGTGCTCTAATGAGGCTTCTTGTAATTGCTTAGAAGTAACTACAGATTGGAAAGAACTCATTTAGCTGGTCCCCTGGATCCACTGTCTCCACACAACTGGGCCAAGACTCCTTTGATGAGAACCCAGGGCTCTTAAATACATGTAAAAAGATTTTATGGTCTTTACTATATGCTTTTCATTATATTTTATGAATTTAGTATGAATGCTTGTTTTTTGAAAGTTATCACAAATCCTTACAATTTCTTATGATCTTATCTCTCTCTGTCTCTCTCTCTCTCTCTCTCTCTCTCTCTCCTTCATGCCATCCACTAAAATTGTTGTTATTTATTGCCAATAACTCCCTGGGTCCACTTTGTGCTGATTATATGCACATGGGTGTGGGTCTCATCCTCTGGGGGATGTGGGCAACCTAGCAGTGGGCCACATCTCCAAGGAAAAGTGATTCTCTCTTTCAGCAGCCAGCAAGTGCTCATAGCTCTCCAGTAGGGGTGGGGCCTAAATTGTAACATGGAGGGTGAGACCTGGGTGAGAATACTGAGCCTTGCCTCAGCAACCTGCATAGCACCTGCCTGCACTGTGACAACTAACCAGCATGGAGGAAGTTTCTCACTGGGTTTAGGATAGATTTCTGTTTTAATAATGATGATAATAATACCCAAAGCCCTAGTTTTCATGTAATTACAATGTTTTATTTGAGATTTCCCAGATAATAGTACTGTATACTAGTTAGTAACTAACTGACTTATAAGCGTTTCCCCTCTCTGAATTTTGCACTCATAGTAAGTATCACTTTAGTCTTCTTGGTTGGCTTCTAGGATGGTAACCATTTACATAGAACTAACTGAACAAGGAAATGAGAATATTTTAAAAGCATATTTTCTAGCTTCTATGTGGCCAACCCAAGATTTAGAATAGTGTGGTTAATTACCTTCAGTATGCCAGGCATGGTGGTAGATAACAGCAATCCTGCACTGAGAAGGTGTGGCAGGTTGAAAAAATATGGCCCCCATAGGCATTAGAGGCAAGAGTGAGTGACACTATTAGGAGGTGTGGCCTTGCTGGAGGAAGTGATGCTCAAGCCAGGCTCCATGTGGCATTCTCTTCTTGCTGCCTGCTGATTTGGATGTAGAACTCTCGGTTCTTCCAACACCATGTCTGCCTGTACACCACCATGCTTCCTGCCATGGTGAGAATGGACCAATCCTCTGAAACTGTAAGCCAGCCCCAAGTAAATGTTTTCCTTTGTAAGAGTTGCCATGGTCATGGTGTCTCTTCACAGCAATAGAAACCCTAACTAAAACAAGAAGCAGAAGACAGAAGGCAGAAGGCAGGAGGAGTGTCCCAAGGTCAAGGTCAGCCTGGCCCAGATAGTAAAGTCCAGACCAGCCAACACTACTTAGTGAGGTTTTGACCCAAACAAACTGGCAGACAAGCAGGCAGACAGTCAGGCAGACACAAGAAGGCAGGCCGACAAAGAATTTCCCACAATGCAACTTGAATTATATATTTTCATTGTGTCCATTATTTTGTATACATGCAGAGGACCATAATTTGGCAGCTGGGTTTGACTGACATGGCCGCCGCCTTCTCTGTATGTGATGAGTCTAACAGATGTGTAAAGACCAATTATTTGTATGTAAGATTATGTTTCCTCTTTCATCTTTCTGTAGCTCATCTACGACCTGAAACAACCTGGTACTTAAGTTGCAGACACCATTTCATATATGCTAAGTTACATCCAGAAGCATAAGGATGTCTTTATTGTCAGTCACCTACTGTAAACTGAAGACATCTTTGTACCAGCCCTTTTATAGTAGCTACTTTCTTGTTGTAATAAAATACTTGAAAAACAAAACTTAAGGATGGAAGGAAGAGTTCATTTTGGTTCATGCTCTGAGGACCATCATGGTGGGGAGATCCTGATGACAGATATATCAGGCAGTCGTAGCTGTTCCTGTATCAGGAAGTGCAGAGATAGATGCCGATTTAGCTCACTTTCTCCATGATTTTCTTTCTGTGCAGTTAGGATCCCAGCTCATGAAATGATGATGCTTGGGTGCAGGATGGGTCTTCCCTCCTCCGTTAAACCTCTCCGGGAACGCTTTCACAGACTTACATACAAATGTGTCTCCTAGGTGATTCTGAATCTTGTCAAGCTGACAAGAAAGACTAACACCACTCCTTCCTTTTAGGGACCCCTCTACAATGAAGATGCCACCAGGGAGGAGCTTATAATACACGTTTTTCACTTTGATGATCAAGCTCAAGGAGCAATAAAGAAAATATCTCCCCAGGCTAATACACTGATTAATACATCTTATTGTTCACACTCGTTACACTGATTTCTCATTTTTGTTTATTGTCTTGTGACATATTCAACTTTATAAACCAAAATTCACTTCGGCAATGATGCAGGGACACCAGCGAGCAGACCACTCTGTCGGTTACATTTTAGGGAAACTTGCTTTGCACTCAGCCAGCCATGGGTTTCCATCAGCAGGACCTCATCAGATCTGCTGGGACGATGCTGTGATTGGCTTGGATGGAGATCAATCACAGAGGAGAGTATGAGGGTACCAGGGAGGGCAGGAGAAGCCAGTGATGAGCCTGAGATCAAGTCAGGGAAACGAGAAGAATGGAGAACACAGAACGATGAGGGGCATAGGACACACTGCATCTCTTTGTTCCTCATAAGCATCCTTGACGTTTCTCCATCCTTCACTTATGCCCACAGCTCAGTTTCTTCAGATATCCTTCCTGAAGGGCTGTTTGCTAAGACAATGAAAACACAGCCATCGAGCTCTGTGACTGACAAGAAAAGTTGACCAATACTTACATAGTGAACTCTTTTGGTTTCATGTCCTTGTCTGCAAAATAAACACAGTGCTCCTTCATTGTGTTTATAAAACCCATCCATGTTGTTGGGTGTAGCAAGAGTCGATTATGGTCCTTGTGGATGTAGTGGTTTGAATATGTTTGGCCCAGGGAGTGTCACTGTTAGGAGGTGTGGCCTTGTTGGAGTAGGTGTGTCACTGTAGGTGTGGGCTTTAAGCTAGTCCTAGCTACCTGGAAGCTAGTCTTCTCCTAGAGGCCTTTAGATGAAGATTTAGAACTCTCAGGTCCTCCTGCACTGTGCCTGCCTGGATGTTGCCATGCTCCTGCCTTGATGATAATGGACTGAACCTCTGAACCTGTAAGCCAGCCCCAATTAAATGTTGTCTTTATAAGAGTTGCCTGGTCACGGTGTCTGTTCACAGCAGTAAAACCCTGAGTCACCGGAGACATCGTCTCTGCAATATTCTCTTATCTTTCACTATGTTGTTAGATGGACAATTGAGTTTCTGATTTTGTCTCTTGAACGAGGTTGCTGTGAGCATTCCTGTACAGTCCGGGTGTGTGTGTCCTGACTCCTCTAGGGCGCATTCGCAGGGCAGAGGTGCCGAGTCATCCTTCTGGGTTCAGTTTCAGAAAAGTTTCCAGTTTTCCAAAGTGATTGTTCCTCTGTGACATTCGCACCCTAAAAGGTCAGAGTTCCATTTGTCCCACATTGCCAAGCACTGGCTTTTTCAACTGTAACCTTAAAGTTCAAATTGTTTATGCTAAGCAATTGTTTGTGCTTAGACCCTTTATTTATTTTTATTTAAAAAACATTCACTGAGCAGTTAGAGTTTAGCAAGCACCATGCTAGAAAGATGACATTATTCCTGTTGCAGTGGACTTCATGCTTGAGTTAGGGGGCATGCTTCATATATAGTTTGCTTTTGGATTCTATATATTGGGGAGGGAACTTATAATTCAATGCTAACTTCAGAATATGGTATAAAGAAAACGCCGTGCTTTGTTGCTATAACAAAAAAAACCAAGTCAGGGTAACTTTGTTTAAAAAATAAAAAGGATTACTTAGCTTATAGCTCTTGGGATTCAAGAGCATAATGTTAGCATCGGTTCAGAGTTGTTGAGAATCCCTTAGCAGACAACAGACGGCAGGAGTGTGAGCGAGAAGGAAAGAGCTTATTGCCAAGCAGGAAACCAGGAGGAAGTTCAGGGTTGAGATGCTTCTTATAAAAATGTATTCTCACAGGACCTCAGGACTCCCTTGCAAACTATCTCCTCTGAGGGCAGCTTTACCCCTAATTGACATGTCCCTTCCCTACCTCCTGCCATCTCTCATACATGTGCTTATGGAGATTCATGTATACATGTAGGGGCCAGAAATAGATGTCTGGTGTTTTCCTCAATAGCTCTTTACCTTGTGTGTTGAGACAGGGTCTCTTACTGAACCTGGAGCTTGCCAAGTATACAAGGCTGTAGGCCAGTGAGTTCCGGGAATCCTCCTGTCTCTGCCTCCTCAGTACTGGCATCAGAGACAGACAGTATTATACCCAACTTTTTACATTAATATTGGGAACCAGACTTAATTCCTCATTCCTGTGCAGCAAGCACCTGACTCATTAAGCTATCTTCTCAGAGACATTTTTTTTCTTGAGGTAGAGTCTTATTACATAGTCCAAGCTGTCCTGGAAGTCCTTGTGCTGCCCAGGCTGGCCTTGAACTTGCGATCATCCTGTCTGTGCTTCCTAAGTGATCAGATTGCAGATGCTCACCTTTGTGCCTGGCTTAAGTCTCACCTCAGGCCCATCACCCTCAACACTAAGGACCAAACTCCCCACATCGTCATAGCAAACCCTTGATCCATGGTTCTTAAAATCTTCCCACTCCCTCTTCCACAGTGAGCCAGAGGTGCCACATCTGTACCTTTCGGGTTACAAATACACCTATTTTTAAAAACATGCTAACTAACACCAGTCAGGAATTACTAATGGAGTAAGAGAAGGCTGGAATTTATCCTGGTTTTGTGTATATATTCCACAGGGGTGGTTATACCAATGCAAACTAGGCAGGTAATAAACTGTGTCCATTTTAGCAAGCTACCAATGGTCCAGATTCTAGGTCCCAGCAGCAGACCTAACTGATGTAGTAAGTCCACATTTCATAGTACATCTTTCCAGTTGGTTCTGGTACTTAACCATCTACAGGAACTAAAATGACTATAAGAAAGTTCAGAACAAGGCGATATGTGTGAATTTTTGTGTCCACGACACTTGAATGTGTTTCCAACCTAGGAATTTAGAAAATGCAGAGAAGATGGGCAATCGGGAAGGCCTTTTCTGACTTGCAGGGAGGATGCCTTTTTTCTTACAAGGAGATAGAACAGTGTGTGCTAAGTGAAGGGACTTATGACAGGTTCTGAAATATCTGTTGTTTCCCTTTCTGATGAAGGCTTTGCAGTTTGTTAGAATCCCTGTGTATCTTCAGTGAAGCATTGGGACACTTGCCAGCAGCTAATGGTCCCTCTGCACTGTTAAACACATGGAGACAGAAGAGCTTTGTCATGTCATCATCAGGATGGGCTCTTATGGAGAAAGTCATTAATCAAAGCTCTTTGTACAAAGCTACCCTGGAGAGGAAGATGGTCACTTCAATCAAGGGACTTCATGCCTGGAAGCGTTAGAATAGAATTCATCCCTCCCTGAAACCATCAGCTCAAGCTGAGTGACTTTATCACCTGGGGTAATCTTGAGGTTCTCCTGAGGATTCCTGCATTTACACACACACACACACACACACACACACACACACACACACACTGTAAAATACAGCTTAAACTTTGCTGGCTGTGTCTTTGTGCTCAACAGTATAGCCAAACCTCTTCAGAGCTTTTCAGGGACACATCTCCATTGTTAGAAAGAAGTTTAATTAATGCAGAGATTATTCCATAGATGGGTGTTCAAGTGGAGCTGTGTTTCATAAAATGCTACAATGTCCTATAACTTTCAAAGGCTTCCAAGAGAGGTTTTTGGACCTCACTCTTCGGACCTTCATATTGTATCCACAGGTCAAGGATTCTTTCCATGAAAGATCTATTGTAATAGTTAATCTTCCCTGTCAACTTGACTGAATTTACAATCACTTAGAAGACTCATCTCTGGGTGTGTCTGTGAGGGAGGTTTAGCTGAGGAAGGAAGAGCCACTGTGAGTGTGGGTGGCACCATTCCATAGCCTAAGGTCACAGACTGAATAGAGAGAAGAAGCCAGCTGGCCAGCGATGATTATCTCCCCCTGCTTCCTAGCCACCGAAGCGATGTGACCAGCTGTACCACGCCCCGCTGCTGCGCCCCGCCCCGCTGCTGCGCCCCGCCCCGCTGCTGCGCCCCGCCCCGCTGCTGCGCCCCGCCCCGCTGCTGCGCCCCGCCCCGCTGCTGCGCCCCGCCCCGCTGCTGCGCCCCGCCCCGCTGCTGCGCCCCGCCCCGCTGCTGCGCCCCGCCCCGCTGCTGCGCCCCGCCCCGCTGCTGCGCCCCGCCCCGCTGCTGCGCCCCGCCCGCTGCTGCGCCCCGCCCCGCTGCTGCGCCCCGCCCCCTGCTGCGCCCCGCCCCCTGCTGCGCCCCGCCCCCTGCTGCGCCCCGCCCCCCTGCTGCGCCCCGCCCCCCTGCTGCGCCCCGCCCTGCTGCAGCACCTTTTCACCAAGATGGATTCTGTCCCCTTGAACTGTCAGCCAGATGCTCTGTGCTCCCGTTAGCCACTTTGTCAGGTATTTTATCATAGCACTGAAAAAGTAACACATTTATGAATCTTCTGTCTGGCTACATATATGATTTCAACCTAACTTCTGACCTGTCTCTAGGCAGGATTAATGGAGCCTTAGATTGCCAATAAAATAAGGATGGATAGTGACAAGCATGGATTTTGGGGGTAGGGGCGTGGGTTGGTGGTAAAGCATTTGCCTGGCATACACTTTAAGTCCTGGTGTCAGTCACCAGACTTTCAATATTTTTGTTTTTAAAGCAGACCCTTGAGTTAAGCTGCCATTGTTTATTTATCGGTTTGCTTTGCTATTGTGCCATCTTCAACAAACTGATTAACCTCTCTGTCCTTTGGCATCATGTCATTATCGATAAAGTAGAACTCGAGAACCTGTTGCCTAGTGCCACTGTGAACAGTAAATGTGATGGTGGTATTACCTGCCCGACATCCTGTTCAGGCGGCTACAGAGTGTGGGGAGAGCTGGTTCTTGTTCAGACCCCTATGGCTCTTTGTCTACTTCCTGATTTAGATGAAGATGGTAAGGATGTTGTCCACTCTATCACACGCCCCCCTCTCTAGGTGGAGTGTGGGTTGCCTCCTGTGCAATGAGGAGCTATGGCAGAGTTTAAAGTCGGAGGGTGGCAGGGTTGTGGTTTCCATTTTCTTTACATCGTCTGTGCAAGTGGCACATGAAGAAGCAGAGGCCACTTGGGGAGGAGACCTCCAGTCCAGGATGGTAAGTGCAGTGTCTACCAAGAGACGTGAGCGAGGATATTAAAAGAAGGGGGAGGGGCTGGAAGACTGCTCAGAGGTTAAGAGCTGCTTTATTAGGGGATTGAATTAAGTTCCCAGCATCCATATCACGTGACACGCAAATGCCAGCTCTAGGGACAGCCAATATCCTCTTCTGGCCTTTGCAGGCACCTATATGAACACACAACATGTAACGTACACAGACATATACATGTCAATAGAGACATCTTCAAAGAGGAGAGATCTTAGGTTGCTGTGGGTAGTGGAGGAGCAGTCAAGGGTGGTTTGAAGTTCTCACCTTGAGTGGCTGTGTGGGTCGGTGCTGCCGCTTACGTAGGTGGTTACCAAGTGCCACTTGTGTTCATTCCCAGAGGGCTGTGATCATGGCAACCTCTTTTCTTGACCGATACCACTCGAGGGATCAGCAACCATGGGCTAGAGAGGTCTGGGAGGGGGTGAGTGCTTGGGCAGTGTGGGGTGGAGTTTTGCAAGGGAGTCAGATATGAGCATGAGGTTCTTGAGAACTTGGACTAAAGGGAATAAGAACATAAAGAAAGGGCCAGTGAGAGGGCTTGGCGGATAAAGATGCTTGCTGCCAAGCCTGATGATCTGAGGTCAATCTCTGGAGCCCACATGGCTGAAGGAGAGAACTGACTTGAACAAATTGTCCTCTGATACCATGTGTGCATGTACACATGCACATGTACACACGTACATACTAAAAATGTAATTTTATTATTTATTTGTTTGCTTAATTTGCATTGCTATTTGTCATCTAACTACAGGTGAAAGGATTTCTGATGTAAGTCTTCACTCCTGAGAATCCATTGAAGATGAGTTGTACTGTTGTCTCTCCTTAGCTTCAGTTCTGAGATGTGAATAGAAGTTGGGCACAGCAGCCATTTGGGCTGTGATTCCCCTTTAGCTGTGCCCATTGTGACATCTGTGCTTCTGGCTTCAGGGATGAGAAGCGAATGGACACATATCCTCAGTCAAGATACTGTAATCATTAGTTGCCTCACTGCTGGGACAAAGCACCTTATATGGGACACTTAAAGAAGGAGGGTTTTATTTTGGTTTGTGGTTTAAGAAGGGTTACAGTCTATCATATTGAAGATATGATGCCAGGGATGTGGCACAGCTGGCCACATCGCATCCGTAGTCAAGAAGCAGAGAGAGAGAGAGAGAGAGAGAAGAGAGAGAGAGAGAGAGAGAGAGAGAGACAGAGAGAGGAGAGAGACAGAGAGAGAGAGAGAGACAGAGACAGACAGAGACAGACAGACAGACAGACAGACACAGACACACAGAGAGAAACAGGTAGTGAGTCCAGGCTACTAAATACCAACACCTTCCCCAAGGGACCTACTTCCTCCAGTGAAGTGCCACCTCCTCAGATAGGACGACCAGCTGAGGACCTCAAGTGTTCCATTCCAGGAACTTCTGGGGGACATTTTTGTGTCCAGACCACAGTGGATACTTTTAAGTGTTTCATTTAAACCATCAGGGGCTTAATCCTAATTTCTTCCAGAGTTGTCTCAGAAACACGGTCTCCAAATGCCAACTGGTAATTTTGTAACCTGTGGAGGCTGCACTGGGGTGCTGACAGGAGGCCTGGACCTGTGGGTACTGTGTGAGCCAGGCACCTGCCCTTCCTCCTGACTGTTTGCACATTCTACTAATAAATTCCCTTTACTGCCCAGGGCCAGTTGTAACCGAGTGACTTCTTATATGTGACCAGAAACATTTTAGCAAATATTGCCTTCCATTTCCTTGGACACAATTTTAGAAATAAAAATTAAAATATCCATTTATTCTTTTCTTCTGCAGTGCACAGAGGCATTTCGCATCCATTATCTCATTTGATCCTGACAAATAGCTTGCCATTTTGCAGATGAAGGTCATTAGTGGACAATTTGGAGATAGAGTTTGCATCTCTGATTCTTATTCACTCGATCACCATTAAATCCCTTTTAGATATAATCAGCTGAGTGCTGGGCCAGGGATTTCATGTTCTGCCAGTTCTATCTCCGTAATTTATTTACATTTTCAGTGCATTGTTCTTAGTCGTGAAAGTCTGCCACAAAGGCTGTGACACGGTGAAGAAGCATTACTTCAGTGTGGATGCACATAAAGTATCAATGACCTCCCAAAGACAGGACCTTATAAAAGCATCCATGCCATGAGGCCCAGATGGGTCAGATTTCACTTCCACCTTATGCTTAATTTTTTAAAAAATATTGTATTATATTAGTTTTATTTTATGGTTTGTTTGTGGGGCTGTTTGTATATGCATCAGATGTGTCCAGTGTCCATAGAGACCAGAGGAGGGCACAGGAAGGGTATCCCCTGAAGCTGGAGTTACAGGTGGTTGTGAGCAGCCCGATATGAGTGCCAGGAGTCAACCCGGGCTCCTCTGCCAGAGCAGCCAATACTCTTAACCACTGAGCCAGCTCTCCAGCCCTGTATGTATTGTTTTAAAGATTATTGTCATTTTTCTTTTAAACATTTATGTATTTTCATTTATTTGTTCATTTCTTTATTGAGTGTGTTTGTGTGTACAGGTGTGCTAGTTTTCATGTGAAGGTCAGAGGGCAACTCTCAGTTGCTGCTCAGGTAGGTTCTCTCCTGTCACCCTGTGGGATGTAGGAGGAGAACTCTTGTCATCAGGCCTGCACAAAAGGGCCCTACCTACTGAGCCAGCTAATGGACACTGTTTGGCATTATTTTGTAGATTTTTGGAAGAGTCACAGGAAAACATTAACTTATTTTGAAATAGTGAACAGTAGAAATTATAAACCTAAAATTGAAAAAAAAACATTAATATTGGGCGCATATGCATGATGTGTTTGTAAGTGCAGGTATGTATGCACAGATTCCTTTAAGGTCAGAAAACAACTTTGTGGAGTGGTTTGCTCTTCCACCTTTAGGTAAGTTCCAGGGATTACATTCAGATGGCCAGTGAGTCATCTCCCTGGCCCCTAAATCTTGATATATGAACAACAACTACTACAAAAATCTTTTTTAAAATCTAGAAAACCAAGATGTGCTTCACTGATGGGAATGTGGAGAAGAACCAGGCAGTTTCTGGCTGAAGTCCTTCCCACCAGGCTGATGAACAACAAGCGCTAACAACTAAACGTAGTTGTTACTTCAAGAACTCACAGGTGTCCCATCGCATGCCTGAGGTGGGGACACACAGCTCACAGTCTCCTCTGACAGGTTTATAGATGAGATGAAAACTGGAAGATCAATGGATTTATACATAGTTTAAAATGTACCCAAGGAATGAATCTATCTATCTGTCTATCTATCTATCTGTCTGTCTGTCTGTCTGTCTATCTATTCATCCATCCATCCAACTGTGTGGTTCAGAGGTCCAGCGTTCCATCCACTTTATTCTGTGCACAGATCGTCTTTTGTTTAGTTTGATTTTGTTATTTTCTGTTCATCTGCATTTGCTCTATCATCTTGCCTCTTAGAGACTCTGATGTATTAAGAAGTGCACTTCTTAGCCTTCTGGAATATATTCATTTGATGTTGCTGCAGCCTTGAAAATGGATGGTGCTGTGTGTGTGTGTGTGTGTGTGTGTGTGTGTGTGTTTTAAAGTCTACTTAGTGGAACTGAGGTATGAATCAAATTCTCTTCCTTATTCTTTCTCCACCCTGAGTTATACTTTAAAGTTCTATTTGTGTGTAGTTGGTAAATCTAGTGCACTGATCTTGATTTTTCTCATGGTCTTCAGAGCTTTTCATCACAGGCTGTGGTCAAATCCAGTATGTATGTTCTAGAGATGGCTATGTTACTTTCTCCAGTCATGCTGCAAACATGTTCTTCCATCCTTCTGTATGGGCCCATATCAGGTTATCTGGAGGATGCTGCTGGGCTTCCCGTCACTCACCACATTGAACTAGTGTATACTTCCATTCCTGCCTATGGTGGTAGACAGACACTGCCCGGAGTTCTGTAATGCCAATATCATTTGAGTAGTTTATCCTTTGGAGAATTTACCCAATCAGCAGTGAGACCATCTTTCCACACATCTCTAAGCCATTTGTCTCTCTTAGCTTTTGAAGTTCCTACCCAAAATCATCAGCTGTTTTCACGTATTGTTGGAATTCTGTCTATGTTGATAAGAAGGGCATCACCTTCATTTTCTTTAGCTAGTCAACAAATTCTCTTTTAATTATGTTTACTAAATAATCGAATTAGCTCCTCCTGCTATTTGCAATGTCAGCTTTACCACACACACACGCACACTTGCCATGTACAGAATTTTGGCTATAATTTTGGGAAATTCCCTAATTTATTAAATCAAAGCATTAGTCTTCTACAAGTTTGAGATAACACAACATGCCTGTCCCAGGTAGTTACCTGTGTGACTGTTTTTGGTCTTCGATCAAGGTGGTCACCTGTGTGACCACTTGGGGACAAAAAGCATTGTTTAATATCCATGTGGCCATGCCAATCTATGTCTCTCTTTATACTTCATATTTTAGGAATCACTTTTCAGTGCTGGAGATTGAACTCAGGACCTGGGTAAGGTAAGTGTCTAACCCTGAGCTGTTGCCCAGCCCTGCCAGTTAGACCTCATATTCTAATGTCTCAGAGACATTTTCTTGTAAGGTTTTGTCTTTTCCATTTAAAATGCTAATATATTTGAAGTTTGGCATATATTATGCTATGATAAAGCTTCACCTTTGTTTTGCTTCAACTAGTTAACCAATTTCCTTAATGCTGTTCACTGAATAATTTAAGTAGCTCTTCCTTTATTTGTAATGCTAATTGTCCAGCTCAAACACCTATCAATGTCTTCCTAGACTTCACTGACTTCTTTTCCTTTTTTGTTATCCACAACTAGTAGTATTCCTTAAGTCATAAGATTATGGTTTTGAAATATATCTTAGTTGTTGATTTGTAAGTCATCTGTAGTTGAAAAAAATCGGCTTATTTTGGAATTTGTTTTTATAAAATTACAAATTTAGCTTCTCTGTTATCTTCAAAGTTAGTTCCACAATGGACCATAAAACTCCATTCAAAGGTTAAACTGAAAATGTCAATCCTGGAACTGGAGAGACAACTCAGTGGGTAAAGGCTACTACTATGCAAGCTTGATGATCTGACTTCAGGTGCTGTGACCAGGTTGCAAGCCAGGCATTGAAGTGTACTCCTGTAATCCCAGGGCTGGTGAGGCCAAGGCTGGAGCTCCTGGGAGCTCAGTGGTCAGCTGGTGTAGCCAAAGCGGAGATCCTCAGGCTCAATGGAACGCTCTGTGCTCAAAGAGGAGGTGGGGGGAGGAGGGTGATAGAAAAAGACTACTCTCTCTCTCTCTCTCTCTCTGTGTGTGTGTGTGTGTGTGTGTGTGTGTGTGTGTGTCTGTGTGTGTATATGCATGTACACGCACATACACATACCATTTAAGCCTTGATCATCAAAGTCATCAGTAAAAATTTATAGAAGACTTTGGGAAACACAAAGTAGATATCTAAAAAAGGAATGGTATTTAAGATATACGAAGACTGCCTAGTTTTAATAATAAAGAGCGAACACTCTGTAAAATGGGACAGGTTTTGAACAGATCTTACAAGAAAGACTGACTTACTGAGAAGCATCTGGAACATGCTCTGTGTAATTATTCTTCAGGGAAATGCAAATTAAAAGTACATCCATTGGACTGGCCAAAAGGAAGATAACTGACCATAAAATGTTAGTGAGGATGTTGAGCGACTGCAGGCTATTGGTGGCAAAAGCATTACAACCATTCTAGGAACTCCCTGAGAGTTTCTTATAAACCAAGCATCCAACCAAACGTTTAACCCCATAATACAGCAATTTACTTCTAAGTATCTAAACAAAAACCATGAAATGTACCCTCACAGAAAGACTTGCAAAAATGTTCAATTTTAATTCAAATAGCTCCAAACTGGAAACAGTATAAATGACCCCATCGGTGTGAAAGCCAATATCAAGACTGAGATATTGTTGTATAATAGAATAATATTCTACAATAAAAAGGAACAAGTTGTATACATAAACCACAACAAGGATAATTCTAAGAACATTATTAAAAGAATCTCTGTACCGTAGCATGTGTATGACACTATTCTGTTTATATAGTTCTAGAATATGCAAACGTTTTTTTGTAGTGGGAAAATATCAGAACAGTGATTGGCAGCAGTGAAGGGGAAGTGTTGGCTAGCATGTGTCCTGTTTTATACCTTGGAAAAGGTTTGAGATGCAAACACATATGCAGTTGTCAAACTTGATTGTTTCACTTTTCAAATTTGTACATTTCTTTGCATGCATAAAATATACACATTTTCATTTTCATCCCCAAGGAAAAGCCCTGAAAATCAATAATGAAGTCTAGTTAATGATATGCATGCCGATGTATTGACAGGGGGAATTACAGGCATGTTTGCATCTTACGTTGAAACGCAGCCTAGAACTAAGACAAGTTGATGGATCTTCTGATAGAGTGTGTTTGGTCCAATGTCTGTGGCAGGATCTAGGTGGAGAGTCTATGGGCACCTGCAGTAAAATCTTTCCATTATGAAATTGTTTAGTTTCTAAACAATGAATACTTATTTTCTCCTCTCCCTGTCTCAGAGCACCTGCAACACGGTGTTAAACAATGATGGTGACAGTGGCTGTGGTGAATACTTTGAGTTAGTCTGTAAAGCCTTCCCAGCCATGTTCTCATGTTTACCTGGAGAGAGTGCACGGAATGAATCAGGCATTTTGCTGGTGTGGACTGCAGAAGAGATAGCCTGGTCAGCAAGCCAGTCATGTTGCGGGTGGTTCCTGCCTCACCAACGGCTTTGCAGGTCATTAGTATTCCTCATCTCATTTAAAAGAAAAAGGTTGCTACTTAGTAGCTGATATGAACAAAATAACAAGTCATTTTGAAAAGACTTATTTTGATTTATGTGTTTGTGTGTGGGTGTGTGTGTCTGCATGTACATTTGCGGGTATGCATGGAGGTCAAAAGGCAGCACCAGACTTCCCCACTCCTCGGAACTGAGTTACACAAGGTTATGAGCAGCCTGGTGTGGATGCTGGAAACCAACTTGAGTCCTCTACAAAAGTATCAATTGCACGTCACTGCTCAGCCACCTCCCCAGCCCCCAGACAAAATAATAAATGTGTAAAATATTATAGAAGTCATTATGTATAATAAAAAATTAGGCACTAACCATTTGCCTTATACCCATAGCCCAATGTAAGAATTAGAGATATTATACATATACATCATCAATTTTCTTATAAAACTTCTCGCTGAGTTTAATTATCAATATTTTTACAGTGCTGATGAAACTCAGGGTCATTTACATACTAGGCAAATGCTCTACCATCAGGTATATCCCCGACCCCTCGCTTATTTTATAGATGCCATTATATTCCATCTGCATATGTGATTATTCCCGGAATTAAACAATTGATATGTTTCTGTTCTCTGTTGCTTGTTTTCAGTGCCTGTGAATGTATCTTTCTGAATGTATCTTTCTGTATAAAGCCTCCCAGTTCTTCCTTTGTTTTTCAACAATGTTTCAAAGATCCCTTACTGCATCTATCTATAGTTCACTGGTTTGGAGACAGTGGATCACCATGGAAATCAGAGTGGTCTTGAATGAAGAACTCTTGATTCTTTGGAGCGCTGGGATTCTAAGTGTGTGTGACACGGTGCCCAGTTCTCATTCAGCTTTTCAATCCTGTAGAAACGTTCACCAGTGTGGGTCTGGGAAATAGCTCAGCTGGGGAGTTGCAATGCAAGTATGGGGACTTGATCTCCACCTCAGGAACCACTGTAAACAGCCAGACATAGGGACACACTTGTATTCTCAGTACTGAGGCAACAGAGGTAGGTGGACCCTGGGGTGAAAGGACACTTACTGCCAAGCCTGAAGACCTGAGTTGAAATCCCTAACCCAGACGGTGGAGGACAGTCATGCACATTGTCCCCTGAGCTCCACATGGGTGCTGTGGCATGCTGTGCTTCTCAACAAGTGTACACACGTGTACCAAATAAACACATGTAAAACATTTTAGCATCAATCTGAGGAGCAGCACCAGCCTACGCTTACCATGCACCCATGTGTGCGTATGCACATAAACACGTGTGTGTATCCAAGCATAAACACAAATCCACTATTGTCAGTTTTCTATAATTTATCAGTTTTCCTACATCTCTTTTTAGTTATTTCTTTATTTGCTGTAGTGACTGTAAGCAGGTATATGAGAAGGGTTCCTCCAGGGCGTGCAGAGCCAGAGCCAGCTGTGTCTAAGATGCATAAATCCTGTGATTTACAAACGGACAGTCAATTCGCTCACTGCATTTGCCTTAACAATTTACCATCTGTTAATAGTGTGTAAGTTTTCATTGAATCATGTCCTTTGGGACACTGTGCTATCTGATTTCTTAATTTTTGCTAATCTTGTCTAATTTAAAAGACATCCAGTGATCTTCACTCCTTTGTCCACAGCGCGTTTGAACATCTTTTCTTGCATTTCTTATCTGTAATTTTTTTCTATGTGAAATCTCAACTTAGATCTTTTATTTTGTTTTTACAAATAGATTTAAAGAATGTTTTTATGTTTGAGTTTTTAAAACATTTACTTTCTTACTTTTATGTGTGTGAGTCTGTATGTGGCGCCGGTATCTACAGAAACCACAGGCATCAGATCTCCCTGGATCTGGATCTGTAGTGACAGACAGATGTAGGCCTGGGACTTGAACTCAGGTCCTCTGCAAGAGCAGTACATCCTCTTAATTGCTGAACCATCTCTCTGGCCGTTAGCTGTTGTCGTTTATTTATTTTTTTCTAGGAAGTGTCTCATGAATTCCAAACTTACTGTGCCGGGAGCATGACTTTGAATTTCTGATCCTCCAGGCTGCACCTTCGCAGTCCTGGGTTCATATGGGTGAGCCATTTTATGGGGCTCTGGGGTTGTAGCCAGGCCTTCCTCCATGCTAGGCAAGCAGTCTACCGACTGAGCTATACCTCCCGCCCACTGTATGCTAGGCATCACTCCTTTGTTCTGTATATGTTAAAATATTTTCTCCTCTTTTGTATCTGCCTTATTTAATGGAATCTTCTGATGAATAGATATTAGCTTTAAAGTGGGATTTTAAGTCTTTTCTTCCATATAAATGAAATGCACTCGGCAGGTTGTATTTATATACATACATATGTATATGCATATATGTGTAACAATAATCATTTAAAAGGAGGTCATGAGTTTGAGGGGAGTGGGTGGGACATAAGAGAAGTTGGAGGTGGGAGAACAATGGGGTGGAGATTATGTAAATACTAGCTCCTGTATGAAATTCACAACACTTTTTTGATTAAATCTTAAAAATAGGGACTGGAGACCCAGCTCAGCACTTAAAAACACTGGTTGCTTTGGCAGAGGACCTGGGTTTGATCCTCAGCACCCACAGCCATCTATAGCTCTGGTTCTAAGGGATCTGATAGCCTCTCTAGCTGCCTTGGGCATCCAGCACGTAACTGACACACAGACATACGTGCAGACCAAACACCAATACACAAAAAATTGAATAAATAGATCTGTTCAAAAGATGAAAAAACAAACACCTTTTGTCTTACGTTTAGTTCTTTGTTTTAGAAATTCTTTTCTATCATTGGTGCTAAAGTCATCCGGTGAGTACAAATGGATATTGTTTTCACATTCTCTCTCCCAGTTTGGGTGGCAAAATTATTCTGCCTTCACAGGGCATCTGAGACTCACGCTTCATCTCTTAGCCTCTGGGTGAGGCTGTGTAGTTTAGGATAGTATGTTCTTTGAAAATCTGAGAGAACCCCACTGAAAGAGACCTTGCCTCTGGGAATGTTTTTAATCACCATGTCTGCCTCCTTAACAGCACCCAGGTTCTGTTTCCTCCTGAGTCAAAATTACTATATTTTTTAAGGAAATTGTCCATTTTATCTGTCGACAAATTCATTAGCATACAAATAGTTCTTAATGTTTTTTTTTTAATCTCTTGGGATTTATCTGCCTACCCTTATTTCTTTTAATAATATTGTTTAGTTGGGCCTCCCTCCTTCTTTGCTTGGAGTTGGTCCATCGACTGTTGGGATTGATCATCTTGTCACCATTAGCACATCTTTTCTTACTTTTCAGTTTGTTTTGTGACACTCTTTGAAAGCTCTGAGTCGGACACATAGGAAAATTAACTTCTAGCACCACCCTGTCCACAGTCGCAATGTTTACAGTGTGAATTCTGGTCCAATGGAATGGCTCTCGGGTCCAAAACACTTGCCACAAAGGCCACCTGGAAGGAGAGGCTGCGCTTCTGACTCCACGTGCATGCCCCTGGTACAGGTACTTACACCGATGATCAGTAAATCTTAGTCTTTTGCTATTACAAGCTTTCAAGCTTTTTATCCCCCTGCCCACTTTTGAAGATTTTTTTGCAAATTTAGAAGATTTCACATTCCAAATTCTCCCTGTGTGAGTTCCTTCTGTGGCTGCCAAGAGCAAATAAAGTCTTAAGTCATTTTTTGGAAGAGCTCTGGAAATCCTCCGGTTTCCTCACCTCCACAGTGGGGCTGACACCAGTTAAGACTTTCAGTTCTAGCCAACGTTTCTAAGGCCAGGAACTGTCTGAATTGCCTCCAGACTGGGCAAAGCCTACTGGTCGAGGTTCCCTGTGTCCCCCTTGGCTGTGAGTTCATGGCACTGTCTGCAACCTCAGATTTCTGCTCTTGGAAAGAGGGTCACAGTGGCAAGCATGAAGATAAACCCCACAACGGTGAGCAAACAAAGAAACACAGAGTCCTAGTTGTGTTATAGGATATGAGGTCTTCCTGCTTCTGGATTTTCTTTTCTTTAAGAGGGCTGTCTAGATGTTTTTCTGTTTCTTGTTGCCAGATACAGTCCTGACTGTAAATATATGCAAAGTACATCACACTAAGGCCAGCCTAAGTAGGCCACTGGCTCAGTGGTTAATCACAGCAGTCTCTCCAAAGGATGGTGTGAACTTGACTATGCTCAGCAAAACCTACTGTGTGGATACAAAGATGATTGACTACAGTCCTTCTACAAGGCCAGGTCTCCTTGTAGAACATATACAGGCTTGGATGTTCTTGGAGTCTCAGCTGAGAGAAACTGAGTGAGAATCCTACAAAAGTAGAAACCACTGGGACGGGGCACTGAGACACAGGCCCACAATCCCAGCACTGGAGAGCTGGAGGCCAGAGGATCAAGAATTCAAGGTCATCCTTGGCTACATTGTGAATTTGAGGCAGTCTGGGCTGCACGAGTCTGTTTCAATAAACAGGGGCATAAGAACGGAATGACACATGACACTTTGAGTTTCTCCCCCAAAGTGAAGTTGCACCGTCTAGAACATGTTTGAGCATCTATAAATGGACCTGGAGAACACCAATAGGAAATTTTGATTGGTTGACACCCCTGGGATATTTAATGTTGGTCCTGAGGCTTTGAGAGGACAACCTGAATAGAACTCAGCAGGCGTGAGGGGTGGGGAATGTGCCTTACCGTTTCCTCATGTTTAATCAATGGTGGTGCAGCTCTTATGAATGAGAGGATTTACATGCAGAGCTGTAACAGAGGACTTCGCTGTCTTTCCTGGGTGGGAAATGGCTGTGTTCATCCTGCCCAGTGGAATAGGATGCTTATGTGTGTTCTGTTGTTTTATAGTAGTCATCCTGTCAATAAAACATCATTTCCATCTTTCGAGGGGAGCTAAAACATTTATTTCTAAATAAAAGAGAGCGTTGCACAAAAGCTTTCCATGTAAAAATCCTCTACACATCTAAATATAAAGAGTAATATTTCCAAATTTATCTTTTTTTTTTCTTTTTTAAACTTATTCACACTCTCTTCTCTCTCTCTCTCCCTCTCTCTCTCCCCCCCCCTTCCTGGTCACCTTCTCCCACAATCCCTCCCCCATGTCCCCTCTCCTCTTCTGAGTGGGTTGAGGTCCCCCTGGGTACCCCCCTTTCCTGACACAGCAAGTCTCTGTGAGGCTAGGCACATCCCTCCCACTGAGGCCAGACAAGGCAGCCCAGCTAGAAGAACATATCCCATAGACAGGCAATGGTTTTTGAGATAGCTCCTGCTCCAGTTGTTTGAGACCCACATGAATACCAAGTTGCACATCTGCTACATTGTGTGGGGAGGCCTAGGTCTAGTCTGTATATGTTCTTTAGTTGGGGGTTCTAAAAGCCCCAAGGGTCCAGATTAATTGACTCTGTTGGTCTTCCTGTGGAGTTCCTATCCCCTTTGGGGCATGCAATCCTTCCTCCTATTCTCCCATAAGAATCCCCAAGTTCCAGCTACTGTTTGGCTGTGTATGTCTGCATCTGTTTGAGTCAACTGTTGGGTGAAGCCTCTCAGAGGACAGCCATGCTAGACTCTTCTGTCTGTAAGCATAACAGAATATCATTAATAGTGTTAGGATTGGTGGTTACCCTTGAGATGGGTCTCAAGTTGGGCCTGTTACTAGTTGACCATTCCCTCGGCCTCTGCTCCATCTTCCATCCCTGTATTTCTTATAAATAGGATAAATTTTCAGTCAAAAGTTTTGTGTCCCTATAGCTCCACTGGATGGGACTTAAGAATATCATCCCAAGTGAGATAAACCAGACACAAAAGGACATCAATGGTATGTACTCACTTATAAGTGGATATCAGCCATTAGGATACCCATGCCACACTTCACAGTCCCAAGGAAGGCACAGCGAGGATGCTTGACTATCACTTAGAAGGGGAATAAAATAGTTGTTAAGAGGCAGGTGGAAGGAAGGAACTGGGTGCAAGAGGGAATGGGGAGGGGAGCCGTGGGGATTGAGATCATGTGTGGGGAGGGACAGGAGAGATGGCCGGATGGCCATGAGAATGAATGGGAATCTACAACTGATGGGAGTGGGAGGTGGGAGCATCCCCAGGACGTGTGAGAGACCTGGGATAAGGGATGAGAATCAATGGGGCGACCTTAGCTGTGACTCATAGCATTGGGGATATGGAACCTGAAGAAGGCACCTCCTGTAGCCAGGCAGCAACCAAATGTATCTCTTTATGGACAGTAGCCAACAGAAGACTGCTAAAGCTCTGCGTTAGTTCAAAGAAGCAGACGAAACCCTGAATGAGACTGGTCCTCCCTTGGCTCTGCTCACACCGCAGTAAATCGATTTTGAGGACATCAGAAGCCCTCTGTCAGCCACAAGACCGGGGTATTCACTGGTGACATCATCACCCCACCCCTCAGAGGTAGAGTCTGGAAACTGTATCCAATCCCTAGACACTCTGTTGAGAGATGCCCCACCCCCCCCACACCTTCTTCAACTTCAATCATTCATGGCTAACAGTGATCTGAATATATTATTCTTGTCTTGACTGTTTCAGGAGAGGGGTAAGAAAGAGACCGCCTTCACATAGCTTTATCACAGAATGCTGTTATAAATGTTTTATTTTGTTGCTGTTTATTGCTGGTGTCAATCTGTGCCTAATTAAATGATCTCATAGGTACATATGTATAGAAACAAAACAATACACACAGGGTTGGGTACTATAGACAATGGCAATAGTAAGATTGGGGTTCATCCCCCCCCATAGAGAAGGTGGAGTACTGTATCCAGCCAAGTATCTAGTACAGTGACTGGACACCAGCAGTTAGCTGTTTCCTGCCTCTTGAGATGCTTGCTGTTGGAATCCAGGATGTAAGGAAGCTCATCTGTCCCTGCCTGGGTTGTTGAGATGACATCTAGTGGAGTACAGGCGAACTGTTTCCGCCCAGACCTGACCAAATGCCAGATTGGTTAGCAGAACATGATTGTTGTTTAGCAATGAAGTGTTACTTGAAATGACTATCAGGAGTTGGTTTGCTGCTTAGGAATAAGCAGCTGGAATATTATGAATATTCCTGAATAGAATGTGGAAGACGGGAAGCCGTGCTGGTGTTGATCCCATCGAAAGGCATGGAAGGGATTGGAAGACATCAACCAATAAAATGTTTGCCCCACAAGGAGGAGGGTATGAGCTCAATCTCCAGACTTATGTAGAAAATGTCAAGTATCATAACCCCAGGGCTGGGGAAATAGAGACCGGTAGCTCTCTGAGGCTCGCTGGCTGCCTACCCTGGCCTCTCTGGCAAATTCCAGGCAGTTGAGAGACCCTGTCTCCAAGAAAAAAAACTGAGACGCTACCTGAGGAGCAACAGCTAAGGTTGACTTCTGGTTCAACACACACACACACACACACACACACACACACACACACACACACACAGGAAGACACACAGAAGCCTTGGGGACTCTCCATGTTCTTGCTTTGACATTACTGAGGGTGGGGGATGTGCGGCCCAACTGCTCATTGATTCAGCCGACACCCAGTCTACACGTAGATATTAGAGGCCATCCTAGACCAACTGGCCTCCCCTCTCCTGATCACTAATGTATGGCGAGCTGGTTAGGAACATCAAGCTAACCCAGACTAGAGTATTTTGGGTGTTCATCCAATTGGAGCAGTGTTGGTCTCTGTCGTTGCTGGGATGTGGAGAGACAAGAGGCAACACCAGCATGTCCGAATTCTTATAAAAAATTAGGGAAACAACTGTCAAGCATTGCACATGACTGCTAGGGAGTGAGCATTAATGACTTTGACACATATATAAAGAATGGTGACACGTTAGGAAGAAACATTTCATGGTAGAACACTTAAGTAATAAATTAAAATACCTATGGACATAAGAGTAACATTTTAAAATAGAAGATACTGGGCCAGAGAGGTGATAGCTTGGTCAGTAAAGAATTCACTATATAAGCACAAGGATCAGAGTCTGATCCCCAGAACCATGTAAAAATGAGTCTCAAAGATGCAGCAAGCTCTGGGGAGATGGAGACATGGGGTCCCTGGGATTTGCTCACCAGATAGTCTAGACTCTCCAAATTGATGAGCTCCAAGCCAGTGGGAGACTCTGTTTTAAAGGGAAAGGGGTGGATGGTACTTTCAGAACAAGCTGGAAGGCACCTGAGGAGACACTTAAGATTGTCTTCTGATACACATACAAACACACACTCGTGCATACATACATACACTCACAGGAGTCTACAGACAACAGAATACTCTGAAAATGAGTGATTTAAGCCCAAAAGTCTCATGTTGAAAGACAACAACAACAACTGTATTGACGATCGAAATACTTTCCTTTCGGCACTGGAAGTTCCTCAGCACATGGCTGTGTGGCTGGACACTGATGTTTGCTAAGCTGCATAGGAAACAGTGAGCGCGGATGCTATGTGATGCTCAAAACTGCCTCTGCCACTTCCACTTATCAGTTATCTGTGATCTATCACAAGATGAAACCCACAACAACTGGCTTTCCTTTGTGATTTTAGAAAGAATGTGTGCTCGGATGAGTATGACAGAACAGGTGGATCTGGGAAAGTTGTCAGCGGAAATGTAACAGTGATTTTAAAAAGCTGTTTTGACAACATCTGCTCTCTGGCATTTACTGTTCTTTTAAGAGTCAGCACAAGGAGAGCTTCCTGTTCTGTAGATCAGAAAGCAAACACTTTCTCATTGGTTCTTCCTAAAAATTGGTGTGCTTGGAGACTTAGCTAATTTTTTTTATTATTTAATCATTAATTAATTAGTTAATTTCTGTTTTCTGAGACAGAGTTTCTTTGTGTAGGTCTGGTAGTATATATGGTAATGTGACTCCCATATGATTTGAATGCTCTGCCATTGTCCAAGGCAGGAGCTTGATCCATAGCACTGGCTTCCCCTGATTTGGTAGATCACAGCACATTGAAGAATTGCTCAAAAATTTGGGGTGGGGAAGATAGCTCTATGGGTAAAAGAACCGCTGAGCAATTAGGAGGTTCTGAGTTTGGATCCCCAAATCAATATGAAGCTGGACATGGTAGCATGTGTCTGTGATCTCTGTTTCTACAGTAAGATGGGAGGAAAAAAGATCCTTGGAAGTTCATGTACCAGTTAGCCCAGTGTACACGGAAGTGAGCAACAAAGAGATGCTGTCTCAAGGTAGAAGGCAAGGACCAACACTCAAGTTGTCCTCTGACCTCCAGAAGCACATCATAGCATGCACATAACCATATTCACATACATGAACATATTATACACACATGCACACAATCTTCAAAGCTAAATAGCTATATAAGAACTTAAAACTGTTCACATGACAATAACATCTCAGCTTAATGAGTCACCGAGCATACAAGCTGTTGGTGTTTGGTGAGCATTTGTGTTGGTCAGCCATGAGTGTACGTAAGTACCTCAGTAATGTGACACTGTAGCTTTATTTTTGCCAGTTTTGGTCACAAGATTTTTCAGAAGATTTATTTGTTGCATTAATAAGACACATGGTCCCTGCCTTCATGGGCCTGGGGTTGGATTGCAGGAGATTATTAACTTTCACTGTTAGTTCTTATGGGGACTGGAATGCAGTAGGGTTCCTGCCTAATGGATCTGATATGTCCTGAAGTCTGCACGACGGGGAGATCCACAGAGCTTAGAAATGCATCTCTGTCCACAGCTGAGCCACTCCTGACATTGACTTTTGTGTATACGTGGGTGTGCACATGTGTGATGTGTGTGGTGCCTGTGGGAATTAGAGGCTAACACTGGGTGTCATTCCCATGAGCCATGAGTTCCTGAGATGGCGTCTCTCTCTAGGACCCTGAGGCTCATTAGTTCCACAAGGCTGACTGGTGGGCTGGCCAGACCAAGATCTGTCTGGCTTTGTCTCTCCTATGCTGGGATTTCAAGACTGTGCCCACTACTCCCACCTTCTAACTAGGTGCTGGGTATCAAACTCATGTTCAGATACTTGTGTAGCAGGCACTTTACCAAGTCAGTCATCTTCTCTTCTTCGCTTTGGGACTGTGAAGTTCATTGTACCATATACCTCTGTCCATCTTCAGGACTGTGATCACCTCCAATCCAGATGTTTCACGCTGGGAGACTAGGCTACCTCTACTTGCCTTCTTCCACCTCTGCATCGTAAAGGGGAGAGCATACTGGTCAGTGTGGGCACCAGAACTCGTCGGTGCAGCCTTGTATTGGTTGTAGGTCAGAGGTAGTATTCCCCTCTTTGCAAGTGTGCACACCCACAGCTGACCTGCAGTACTTCTTGCTGGGTGGTACCTGCATCTCTTCTCTGACCTGAAGCTTAGATCAGTGACCTGTTTTAGTCAGCAGGAAGCCCGAAAAATGTGTCACAAGCTGTAAGTGGCTTGTATGGTTGCACTGGGTCTTTTGCTCTTGTGTTATTGAAGAACTTGTTCTAGACAGCCGCTGGTCCAGAATTGCAATTAGCCCTACTCATGTCTGCAGCCCAGCTACCCGAGATGATGGTTCTCACCCTTGAGAGAGAAAACACAAATGTTTACATATCATTTGAAGGCATGGATACGGCCCAACATGACTAATATAAATTTCAAGTTGGAAAACTCAGAACTGTGCTGTTTCATGTTGTATAATAATGTGAGACAGTTTGGTAAATCCCTTCAACAAATAATTATGATGTATCTGTTTTACAATTTTGACCACATCTGGTAGGTCTTGCACGTTTCCAATTTCCTCTCATAATATAGCTTTTAATGAAATGAAAATTTGGATCTCTCCTTAGATGGTATCTGGCATCTGTTTCTCTCTCTTTTCAACATGTAATTTCCAAAAAGGCAAACGGGTAAGTCCTATACAGATTTAGGGTGAGTCTATGCCAATCATTCAGCCAGCTTATTAACATGCAAACAAGTAAGATAGTGACAATGATTCCAAGACCATAGGAAGAGCAGTTACTTCTAGCCATTAGCAAGAGAGATATCAAAATAGAACTCTTAGGATATGTATAAAACCAAGTAACGTTCTGCAGGGCAATACACACAAGCCTGAGGGCCTCTTCCCTGCAGGACTGTGGAAGGAAATGGAAATGAACCAAAGAGGACAGCAAAGGCAGCCTGCACGAACAAAGCCATAGCCGCAGTCACAGATTGGAGCATGCTCAGGACAGGAGAAAGGGGAAAGGAAAGAGAGCTGTCTGAGAGTAGCACAGAGAAGTCATGGGTGATTTATTAGGAAGTGAGGCACTCCCTCTGGTTGGTTAGTGGCATGCATTTGGCTTTCTCTGATTGGATGCATTTAGGGACTTGTCAGTAACTGATCTCTGGGGTCAGTGGTCATGGGCTGTTGTTTGGTTTCCTGGACCGGTACTATAGACAGTGGTCTGACTTACTAGAAATCAGCTTGACTGTAAGTCTGAAATCGGCTGGCTTCCAGGGCTGGCCACTCTAGATAATGGGTTGGTTTCCTGAGCAGATCTCTGCAGGGCCTGGGTGAGAGTTCTGTTTTGATATATGGCCAGGCAAACGTTCATTTGCATGTCCCATCTGTCAGTGGAGAACCTACCTACCAATTAACAAGAAGCATCAGGGTTTGGGTTCCATTCAAGTAAGTGGCAAGCCAAGTACACTGTCCAAGGGAGAAGAAGTAACCTTCTATATCCATGTAGTCAACAATACTCTAGTAAGATATTGAAAAGTCTCCCTGCTTCCCCTCTACCCTATTTCCAAGTTTTGGGTAACATTTGAAGACCTTTGTGTTAGGAAAGGATAAAAACAGAAAACTGGGAACAAAATACCAATCTTGGGTAAAGTAGGAACTGCATAAGACACAAGCCCTTCAATCATGTCAGTATCAATTGAACCCAGGAGGAAAGTGCAGAATTCACAAGGTCTGTGTTGAATGCAGGCTGAGGAATAGTCTACTCCGCTTTACCGAGCGTGAAATTTGTATTTTTAAGCCTTTGTCTCATTGACTCTGTCGTCTGTTTCTCAATTGGTTCCCGATTCAAAAGTCAGAGAGACAGATCTTGTCTATTTTTTCTGCTCATGTCTTAACACTAATTACTTCTTACAAGATATCATTCAATAAACCAGATTGATAGGATCTATATCACAGGCTCTCTTGATCAATGAAACAAGAGAAACCAGACACACAAACCCCTTTTGATTTCAAATGCCCTGATTTTCTCATCAGGGTAGGATCCATAGCAATCATTCCCATCTCTGAAACAAATTTTTTTTGAGAAAATTTCTCAAAATCCTCAAATTCCTTATTGGTAGGTATTTAAACTTTGCTCTACCTACCCCCCAATCATAGATGATAGAATCACGTAACTACTTTTAAGTGTCTTAGATGTTGTATTACTCTTTTATTTACAGACAACATTGTTAATTTTGCTGGGCATCTAATTTTGAGTCAATATTGTATCAAGACAGTATTTAATTTTTTTAATTTATTTTTTGTTTCTATTTTATGTGTATAAGTGCTTTGTCTCTCTCTTCGTGTAGGCGTCATAAGCATGCAATACCATCAGAGGGAGACCAGGGTACGAGTTCCCCCCAGAACTGGATTTATGATGGTTGTGAGTGACTGGAACAGAACTTGCATCCTCTATAAGAACAGTCCATGCTCTTATTTACTGAGCATTTCCAGTCCCCAAGACTGTCCTTTAATGTGAAAAAGTCTCTAAAATATACTAAACATTAAGTTGAAGGAACTGGTCTTGATCATGAGTAAATAGCAAACTCATATTTATATCTTAACTTTTATTTCTCCCAGGCCTTTTCAAGAGTCACAGTACACACTGTATCAAATTCTGCAGTGTCATTTAAGGCCAGACATCAATCAACAGGTTGTCCACTAGATGTCACTACACCCCTACACTGAAGGGACACTCTTGACATTCATCTGGTGACAAAAAAGAAAAAAACTAAGTGGTCAAGTCACATACATCCTTCCCTCCCAACAAGCTGTCCCTGAGGATGGTCCCATCCAGGATACTGGGATTTCTTTCTCATGCAAGACAGGCTTACATTGCTTTGGCCACTGACTGATGGATGCTCAGAGGCCGTTTGTTTTCACAATCTCTTGTTTATTTCTTATTAAACATGGCAGGCTCGCACAGAATGGACATGGGCAATCGATGCTGTGTTGTACTGTGTTAAGTTAATGACATAGAATGGAACTCAACGCCAAGGCCATCTGACACACCAATAAATGACTCTCTCAATCATGTGCTTCACGGTTAATAGTCTCCATTGAGAACCATCGGACATCCAGTGACTGTTGCCAGATTATCCCCAGTGTTCTAGGCTGTAAGCCACTGGAACTCAATGGAACCCTCAACATTTGCTTTGCTGTGTATAAAAAGTGGTGCAGAGGCCTTCCTGGAAAACAATATGGGGAAAGAGAGAAACAGGGAGGAAGGAACATGGGAAGTGTGTGTGTGCACAGAGAAAAAGGAGGCCATGCTCAATGGGCAGGCCCTGCCCTATGGAAAGCCAAGTTGCTGGAAGGAGATGTCTCAGCAGCTGCTTCTCTTGAGTGAGCAGCAATGAGAAAGTTTGAAAAATGTTCCCTGGGTCCTAAGGGAGGCAAACCTCAGGCTGTTCAATTCAGACAGGATAAATGCTGAAAGCAATGCTTCCTGTTCCCCAGGAGGGTTGGCAGTGTGGCAGAACTACGGATTTGCCCCTGGGGTTGTATCCTAGGAATCGCCAGTAGCTTCCTTCCCATCCGTGCTTGCTTACTATCTTAGTTAGGGTTTGACTGCTGTGAATAGACACCATGACCAAGGCAACTCTTAGAAGGACAACATTTAATTGGGGCTGGCTTACAGGTTCAGAGGTTCAGTTCATTATCAAGGTGGGAACATGGCAGCATCCAGGCAGGCATGGTGCAGGAGGAGCTGAGAGTTCTACCTCTTCATCTGAAGGCTGCTAGCAGAATATCCTCTTCCAGGCAGCTAGGAGGAGGGTCTTAAAGCCCATGTCCACAGTGACACACCTACTCCAACAAAACCACATCTCCTAATAGTGCCACTCCCTGGGCAGAGCATACACAAACCATCACAGTTACCTTACACTTGTAATAGATTTCTAGTGTCTTCTCATAGACCTACAGGAAAGGCTGGAGGAGAGAAGGAAACAGAGACAGGAAGACACAACATCTTCCCAAGAAAACATTTAGAAGATGAGAAGTCACCAGCCTGGGCTGCATCTGGAAGGAAATGGAACGTGTGTCCTGATTCTTCAGTCAGAGAGCTTGGACTGCAGTTGGTTCATGTTGTTACTCATGTAGCCAGTTGTCTTCACCAATCTGAGATGCAAAGTAAAATCACTTTGAAATCATTTCTTGATGTTATAATAGATGGACACAAAACGGCATATAAACATATGTCTTAGTGAACTATCCCATGCAGGGTATGCCCCTTTTATCCACTCAGGAAGACAAGCAAGGTCAACATCACAGACTACATCTGTTCATGACTCTAGAAGTGAGCACTGCCCACCTTCAAACAGCATGACTTGCTTTAGAATGGGGAAATAGAACCCAACGGCAGATGGTTTGTACGTGATCTCCTCCACTCAATATTGTTTGTGAGGAGCCAGTCATGCTGTAGGCATAGGCGTAGGTGTGGGCGTAGGTGTGGGCGTAGGCATTCTTCATAGGTGGGAAGGACTGCCACCGTCCAATCTTTCTCTACGGGACTGCTCATACCATGGTTGAAGGATACTGTAGAAATCTTCAGTTGGGATGCCTAGGGTAGTGATGTTGTGGCCGCTCTTGTGCATGAGTTTTGGCAAATGTACAGAATGGTGGTCACATTCCTTTGTATGTCCAAACACCTTGGTACAGAAACTGATAGGATCCCATTGAGAAAAGTCAATCCATGTCCTCTTCGACCTAATTCCCAACCAAAAGCTCAGCTCTACCATTCCAGGGCAAGCAGGGACCTCAGATTCTTGTCTCCAGCTCTGCTGGTGGCTGCTCTTTGAAGTGTCATCTACTACGAAATATCACACATGTCTTCTGGCTACAGGAATCAAGTTCATTAAATGACTGTGTGAATATTCTGAAGAGCTGTCCATCAAAAGATGCTGGTCTTTTTTGTATTATTTGTGTCTGTATGATGTTGTATGTGGTATTTTTGTGTACGCCTGCATGTGTGTGCTTAGGTATAAATGTGGAAGCATTAATGCCCATGAGATACGTCTGGAAGTCAGACCTTGGCTGTCTGTCCTCTTCTTTGTTGAAACAGGGTCTCTTGTTCACCACTGTGCATGTCAGGCTAGCTGGCCCACAAACTTCCAGAGATCCTCCAGTCACCACATCCTATCTTGCTGTAGCAGTACTGGTGTTATGGATCTGTGCTATCACTTCTGGCTTTATGTAGGTGCTGGGATCCGAACTTGGGCCCACATTCTTACATACTGAGACAGCTCTCCAACCTGGGATGCTACTCCTGCCATGTTCATGTTTGTTTGTGAACAGACCTCCTTTTCATCAGGATGTACAACAAGCCAGCCACTAAGATCAGATGAACTTCTGTCCTCAGATCCTTGTAGGCAGTACCTGTAGTTAACTGACCTCTGATCTATACCCCTAACAGGCCTTTCTTTGGAGTCTAAGTCTCAAGTTAGATTCAGTTCTCTACCTTTACCCTGAGTTCTTCAGGATTCTCTGTTGATTTCTCTGAAACATGACCTTAGTTAGGGCCAGAGACTATATCTAAATATTGGGGTCTAGACACACTACCCTAAATGTGGTAGCTTGCCATACTGAGTACTTTAAGTGAAGAAAATCAAGGAGATTATTGAAGTAGCCAAGGACACTCTGGTCTTTCTGACCATTTTTCTCAAATGTTGATTGCTACTCTATTATAACAGCCAAGAGACAGAGCCAGCCTAGGCACCTATTGACAGACAAGTGGATATGTTTTCTCCCATATATGGTGTATATGTGTTTGTGTGTGTGTGTGTGATGAAAATATCCAATTAAAATGGACTATCTGGGAAAAGAAGAGCACTAGGAAGAGGAAAGGGGGTCACAGAGGTAAATATAAAGTGTACGATGCACTTGAGTGAAGATGCCTTAATGACACAAATGAATATACACCAAAATAGACTGATAGATGATCTGTAGCTGGATAGGCAGACAGATAGATAGACATATGGACAGATGATAGATAGACATGATGAAGGAGGATAGATAGATGGATGGATAGATGATAGATAGATAAATAGATAGATAGATAGATAGATAGATAGATAGATAGATAGATGGTAGATAGGTACATGGTGGTGGAAAGAATAAACCTTTTTTGAGAACCCCCTAGCATGTAGAGGCTGAAGCCAGGCCATCTGTGTTCCAGGAACTTAGCCGACCACAAAAGGGCGGAACCAAGAATGTAGGTAATCTGGTTCTTAGGCTCTGGGTTCCAAGGACAGGCTAGCCACATGATAGATGATTAGATAAGATTAAATTCTTGAAAAATAAGTACACAGGTTGTTTCCCACATGATCCTTCCACTGTTTTTATGATACTGTTCAATGATGTTTTATTATTCCCCCTCACTCCCCTGGTTTGTACCCCCCTTGTCTGTATTTTTTTCCTTTAAATACCCTTCTCCCTCTGGCCTCAAGGTCGACACTCCTCTTGTGAGTCTTGGCCTCAGCCTGCTGATATCCTGAAATAAAGTCTTATGCGGTTTGCAGCAGTTCGGTCTCTTGAGTTTCTGGGTGGCCGTGAATTCCCACAACTTGAGTGAGGGTCTCCCCTCGTGGGGGTCTTTCAGTGGCTAGACGGATATTGACAAACTTTCCTTTGATGAGCTTGCATGCTTTTTCTCTTGTTATTTTGTTTGTTTGTTTTATGGATGAGGAAATGATAACCCCCTTTCTTCCTTCCATTCGTCCCAGGATGTAAGGAACTAAGATGCTGAGCCTGCTCCTGCCAGCCTCAGAATGTTCCCATATATGCATGAGTTCAGATGAACATATGAGGAAGGTAATGCCCACCTCCTAGTGTTACCAGCTTTTACCTCTGAGCCTGAAGAAACAAGAGCATTTCCCAGTAGTAAAAAAGGGGGCCTTTTCTCTTTTTGTATGATTTATTGGAAAGAAGACTTATTTCCCATGCTGGCCTAGTATTTACATATCCTAGTATTTACTGATAACAGTCAAGTTGCAAAATGATGTGTATAACATGGTACCACTTATATAAACTGTAAATCCCAACAAAATTTTGGCTTATTTTACTGACAAAAGTTAGAAGTTGACCTAGGAAGGGAAACCTAGCAGTTTATCACGGTAGGACTTGGCTGGACCCTTGTGTAGTGTGTCTGTAGTTTTACACAGGACTGGTGACCCTTGTGTAGTGTGTCTGTAGCTTCACAGGACTGGTGACCCTTGGAGTCTGTGGTTTGCGGAAGTGATGGCAGTGGTGTAGTTGGTACATGTCCTTGTTTGCTTTTGTTGCTTTGATAAACACCATGACTAAAGCAAGTCAGGGGAGAAAAGGGTTCATTTGCTTGTAGATTATAGTTCATTATGACAGGGAAGTCAGGGCAGCAACCGAAGCAGAGACGAGGAAAGAACAACACTTACAGTCTTGATCCCCGTGGCCTGCTCAGCTTGCTTTCTTACACAGGGCAGAATCCTTAGTGGTGAAATCACATACAGTGGGCTGGGCCCTCTTCCATCAATATCAGTTAAGAACATGCCTCATGGACATGCTCACAGGCCAATTTGATTGAGGTAGTTCTCCAGTTAAGTTTTCCTCTTTATAGGTGACTCCAGGTTTATGTATGTCAGAATAAGTAGTATGAAATGACTGAAGGAGAAATTTAGTGGCAGAGTATTTGCCTAAGAGGATGAAGATCCCAGATCCTACCCTGCCCCCGCCCCAGTATCAAAAGATAAGAACAAACAAATGAAAAACTGGAGATCAGATGGCAGCAAACTGCTTCTGGTAGTTTCCACTTGTGAGAAATGGTGGGTGGTATGACTGCAGGAGAGAGACAATTGAATCAATGCTGTCTTTATTCTTAGTCATTTATCTAATGTTCCAAAGGTTCTGGGACATACCATTGTGACATAAAAAATTATTTTGAGCTGAAGACATTTGAAAATCCAGACAGGCAGAATAAAGCTGTTTGACATGCTGTTTGTCCAGAACCTTGGCCTTGTCTGTTTAAAGAGGCCATGCTTCTGAAAAGATTGAATCCCCCCTGAAGAGAGGTGTCACCAGCTGGGAGTTGGGGACTAAAGGGACACTGCCATGAGACCAATAAATACCAACAGGAAATAGCCTCCCACTCACTCCTACTTTCCGGAGGACCAAATTGTCTCTCCCCATGGTCATTAATTTTCCCATAAATATCTTTTCTCTTCTTAAGATGGTACATGAGCCCCAAAGTCTTCTTTGAGTTTCTGTGTGCTTCTTTGAACCACACATTCTGAGAGTCCCTGACTAGCTCTGTGGATAAACCTTAGCTTTTTCCCCTGTGACTCTGCCCCTGACCCCACTGGATAAAATATGCAGGTTTCCAGTTGCAGAACAAGAAGTTGAGGGAAAATGTCTCTTCTCTGACATTACCTGATTTTTCTTCCTATTTCAACTGAATAAATAAAAGGTAAGAGGAAAAGTAGGTTTTGGTCAACAAAGGTACACAAGGTCTCATCCAGTACAAGTCAAGGAAAAACATGCACGGATTCCCTGTAGATCCGTCACTCTGTGGAAACCGATGGCCTATTTCCAGTTCCTTCTGTCTTGCTTACAGCTCCTGCCTTCTCACTCAGGCTTGTAGGTTCTAGCATGGACTTGCCCACAAACTGACTCTGTTGCTCCAGGCTGTTAAAGCTCTTGACACACAACCATAAGCACCTGTGGTCCCCCTCACGATTAACCTGGTAATGACAGGTGTGCTAACATGACTGGAATCCCAGTGCTGGGGAGGTAGAGACAGACAGATCCCTAGGGCTCACTGTCTAGCCAGTCTAGCTTAGGTGGTTCCAGGCCAGGGTCCTAAACACAAGATGGGTTGCATCTGAGTAAAGACACTTGAGATTGACTTCTCCACATGAGTCTACACTCATGTGTACACACAGTCACATATATACACATGCACACTTACTCACACACATGTGTGCGTACAAACAAAAGTAGCAAAACCACATTCAAGTCAGCACTTGATTTTGTCTCTAGGATTTCCATGCTTACTTGCCTAAGATGACGTGTGTACACCAAGCTATGAGTTGGCCTAGCCTCAATGCTGTGAGGTCAGAGCACTAACAGACCCACTACAAGACTCAGGGAAAGCAACTCAGAATCTGAAAAGTAAATCTTTGAAAATGTTTCCTATCTTGTTTCCCTCTCTGAGTTCCATTTCCTTCTTCTCCTTTTGCACATGTACATGTTTTGTGGTATACAGTATGTGTGTGCATGTTTCCAACATGTGTGCAGATGGCTGCTGTAATGTCAGGAATCTTCTTCCATTTCCTTTTTTAGTCTTACTATTTATCACAGGGTTTCTCTATCAAACCAGAGCTCACCAGAAGGTGAGCTTCATTAGCCAATCTTGCTTCAGGAATTTTGTCTTGGACCTCTGAGACTAGAATTACAGATGAGGTGCCAAGCCAACCTGGAATATATGAAGATTTGGGGACCTGAACCCAAGTCTTCTCAGGAGTCCAATGAGTACTTAGCCACCAGCTATCTCCCCAGTCTCCTGGTTGTAACTGGTATGGGAACATTCCATTATCTTGCATTTATTTTTAGGTAGTAAGCCCATCGAGATTTTATACTCGATTTGAATATAGCAATTTCCTGCCATGTTGTGTAGTACGTCTGAACCAACTTGGAGTATTTGAGAATCAGCTGAGCCTTAGCTTCTGGTGACTGTGGAGTGTTGGAGTAATTTCTTCTCTCATACAACTGTTGTCTCATTTCTGATGTCCCCGTTCACCCCACCCATGGCCTGAGCAGGGGCTAGAAACCCAAATGCTGGCAGGAGGGGAGCAGAATGAAATGATGAGAGGTTACCTGGCTGGAGGCCAGCACTGGGCTCATCAGCCGCACCATTCTTCCTAACACTGTGTAGGCAAGGTTACTGCCAAGGTGGACACAGAGCTAGGCAGAGGGTGGAGGAGGAGGAAAATGTGGAGGTGCCTGGCTTACTCTAAGTCACCAGATGCCCTTGTCTAGTACTTCCTTGCTTCTCTGAATTTCCCGCTGCCTCCAGCTGCCCCCTCCTCTACAACCATGACCAAGTGTGTTTCACTTTGGGGAACCTCATGCCGTGACCCTCCCCTCCATAATCCCTTCTCTGTCACTTTTGCCTCAATTTCTAGCTCTCAGCACAGATTAGTGAATTCAAGGTTGATAATGTCCAAATGCTTACCCGCCTCAAAAAATGTGCATTGTAACAAACATGGTAGTATGTAAATGGAGGAGCCTGAGAAGAAAGTTTGGAGTATGTACCCAACTCTAGCACCTGCCATGGGATAGTAATGCCACACTGTCCTCCCTCTAGGGCTGTGACTTTTTCTTTAGGGTAATTGTTTCTTCAAAGTTGAGAGATGATCAGGATTCGAAATCTCCCAGGAAAGTTGTTATATCATCTCTACTCTCACATGCCAAGCAACAAATCAATACACTTATGAAACTTACAAAATTAAGTAGAAGAAACCAAAATAGAAGGCTAAATCTCCAAATTAAAAAACAAAAAAAAAGGTAGGGGAATAAAACCAATGTGCTTGATTCTGGCTACAGTGGTGGAAAGTCCTGAGGCCTGCTAGGCCAGGTTGCTGGACTCCTTGTCTATTTTTAAAGGTTCCTACATGGTCCATTGTATTTCCACATCTCCCATGGCTGCTTGTGTGTATTGACTTCAGACTTCAAATCGATGGCAGATGGTGTAGAAAGATTAGCCTTCTATAGCCTGGGGACATGGCTCAGTGGATAGTGTACTCGCTGCCTACCATGAGGAACTGATTTGGATTGACAACTCCTAGATGGAAAGCTGATCTAATCACAGCACTGGAGAGGTGGATTTAGGTAGATCCTCGAAGCCAGCTGGAGTAGCTACTCCTGATTTTCAACTCGACTATATCTGGAATGAATGAACTACAATCTAGAATTGGAAGACTCACCTGTGATCCTGATGTTCAGGCTTGGAGATACAAGTTTATGACCTGGATCTTGGCATGGAGATCTTGAGGCATAGTGGTTATGAATCCCAGGAGACTAAGGCAAGGAGATCTCTGAGTTAAAGGTCATCAGGGACAAAGCAAGTCCCTGATCCAGGCATGGTGGTACACTCCTTTAATCTGAGCCACAGCTTCTGACTGAAGACCTACATAAGGACATTGGAAGAAGGAAGATTCTCTTGCCTGCTTGCCTTGTGGGACTGAGCAACTGCTAGATGCTTGGACTTCCATTCACAGCTGCAGCTGATCATGGTTGGGGAGTTAGACAACAGGCTATAAGTCATCATAATAAATTCCCTTACTCTATAGAGACTACCCATAAGTTCTGTGACTCTAGAGAACCCTGACTAATACACCAGCCTAGATGAATCTGTGACCTCAGGTTCAGTGAAAGACCCTGGCTCAAGCCACACAGTGACAGAGTGGTAGAGGAAGATGCCCAGCATCAACCTCTGGTCTCAACAAGCTCACCCACATATATTCATATATCAGAGATGACACACACACACACACACACACACACACACACACACACACACACACAAATCTGTGCTTTTATAGGAAAAACATCACCAACAATTGATGAGACTACAAATGAGCATAAATATTTCATGCGATGTTAGATTTTTCCAGACTTCATCTTTAATGGGATGAATTCGATGGGCATAAAGGATTGCAAATACATTTTAAAGTTTATTTTGTTGAATTGCTATTATTATGCATATTTGGCACAGCTATCTTGAAAGCATTTTACATCTATAGGATGGGAAATTGGATAAATCATTATGGTAATGTCATTAGGAACCTGGATCATCTGTATGAGGAAGCAAATACACAAATCAAAGGAGTTAAGGCCCAGCGTGGTACTCAGAAGACTGAGGCACAAGGCAGGCCATGATTTCAAAGCTATCTAGGGCTAGAATGTGAGACTCTGTCTTAAATTTAAAAAAAAAAACAAAAACAAAAAAACAAAAAAGCAAAACAAAAAAAAAAAAAACCCAAGCAAACCAAAACAACAAAACAAGGCCTAGGGAGTTGAGGGCTTGCCTGCAAGCATGAGAGCCTGAGAGTTAGGCTTCCACTCCTCATATAATAATCCCAGGTGAGCTGCGGATTCTGTGAGAGACCTTGCCTCAAAGAACACGGTGCGGAGTGATGGAGGAAGCTCAGCCTTTATCCTCCATGATACATGAGTTCAAAACCCAAGCAAGCAAACAAATAAAACCAAGGAAGTTAAAGGTTTTTTTTTTCCAATAACACATTTCCCATCCATGTTTTCTGATTAGTCCAGAAGTAGCCCGTGCTGTGCCTTGAGCATCTCAGGACAGGGAAGAGCAGTTTCTGCACATCTCCTACATGGACCAGATCCTGAAGGATTAGTCACTCATTTATTTGGTGTTAGCCAGAGGAGCCTGCAGTGATCTCATGAGCTGTCACTCAGAGAAAGGACTCCAAGGCAAGGATGAACCTGTCAAAAGCCACTGGAATTCAAGGTGATAGTTTTTATTTTTTCATCAAAGGTGAGAATAGCTAATCATCAACTTTTAAGAACCAGAATGCAAACAGATAAATAAAAAAACAAAACAAGACAAAAACAATTTTGTTCCCTCAAGGTCACCAATGACCTTCGTCAACTAAGGTCAATAATCTTGACCTAGTAATTGATAACCATAGGAAAATTGTCCACATGGACCATATTTCAGGAAGAAAACCACTGTAATTACTAAGAGAAAGTTGTTTCATAGAAGAGGTATTGCTAATACATTGAATACAATACCAGAATTTAAAAATTGCTGTTAACATCCCTTTATGAAGTAACATCTGTATTGGTTAGTTCTCATATCAACTTGTCAGAATCTAGAATCATCTGAGAGAAGAGTCTCAAGAGAAAGTTTGTCTGGGTCAGATTGGTCCATCTGATTGATAGAAGAGAGATCAGTCCACCATGTATGATTACCAGTCCCAGACAGACGTCCTGTCCTGAAAGTGTAAGAAAGCTATTTGGGGATATGCCATTTGTTAGCCATCCAGCATGCACCATCCTCCATGGTGCCATTCAACAATCCTCCATGGCTCCTGTACACAGCATCTCTCATGGCATCTTCTTCCTTCTTTGGCTGTGAAGTGAACTGTGTGGTCTGAATAATGTGTTGAATAGGAAAAAGACCTGCCTTCAGGTTTCTACTTTGAGGTCCTACCTTGGTTTCCTTCAGGGATGAACTGTGACTTGGAATTGTACAATCAAATATATACTTCCTTTCCCTAAATTGCTTTTGCTAAGGTGTTTTATCACAGCAACCAAAACCAGACCAGAACAGTGAGAAAACTACTGGGAAATATGATGGAGGGCTGGGGGACTGCTGTCGTCAGAAACTTTATGGGGCCTTGTTGGCAGCAGAAATGCAAGTACAGATCCTCCCAGGAAAGGTTCTTCCAGGCCACTTCGCACGAAGTCTGTGAAGTAAGAGTAACTGAAGACTTGTCATGCAGATATGCACTAGTCCTTCATCCAACCCTGAGTTTGCCAGAAGCATAGGGACAGAAGAGCAAGTTCATGACATGACATGAACATGCAACATCCCTCAAGGAAGCTTGACTAATCTCTTACACATCAATCACTTGGGCCTACCTCAGTAGCAAAGTGACGTTCCTAAGAGCCTGAGGACCAGAGCTCAATCTCCAGAAGCATGTTAAAAAAAAAAAAATCCACGTGTGTCATAAATGTTCTTGTAATCCTGACACTAAGGAGGAGGGACACAGGAGGATCCCTGGGGAGCTCTGATTACATAGACCAGCCTACTTGGAGAATTCCAGGCCAGTGAGAAATCATGTCTCACAAAGAAAGCTAAGATGGATGTCAACTGTGGAATGCCAGTTCAGGTTGACCTCTACACACACACACACACACACACACACACACACACACACACACTCACACACTCATGCACATACATATACATACATCAAAGGCATGAAGAGATGAAACAAGTATAAATTGACCAAATAAGAGACAGAATCCAGATAATTTGCCACATTATTTGGGGCTTAATTTGGACAAGATATCTACAAAGTTATATCTGGGATAATCAGGGAGGTTTGATGACAAGTGGGAAGAATTGCTAGTTTTGTTAGGGTGATAACTTGTGATGAAGTTACTCAAAAATCATCTTTATGTAACAGAACTGCACATGAAAATAGCTCAGTGCCAGAGATTTCCCCCTAAATCAACAACATAATAAAGAAAGCGGGGCATAAGTACAAGAAAATATTGATACTTTTTAAATCTAGCAGTTGGGCATATGGGCATTCAGTATACTATTTTCTGTATCTTTATAAGTTGCCATTAAAAGAAGTTAAAAAAAAAAAAAAAACTTTCCTGATCCCGACGATCAGACTCCTGGACACAAACACCAAAGTAACTGTCACTAAGAAATAGATCGTTTGTTGATCCCAGCCTTATTTTGTCTTATTTTAGAGTTGCACACAATCTCTTTGTCCATTCCTGGAAGAGTGAAAAAGTAAAACTGAAAGAAGGTATAACCAGAGGATTGGACTAAGTAGCAATTGTAAGGTCAGAGGATGTACGAGTAACAGTGTCCAGGATTACGAGTAGCATTGTGTGGTCAGAAGATTGTACTGAGTAGCAATCTGATGTAACAGATTCTGCAGGATGCGCCCACAAGCAATCTGGCTACAGCTTCAGCATGACAGTATGCTGAGGGAAATAGGAAAGGAGCAGAAGAATCTTTGTGACAACTTTGACTATTGGTTTTATATAATATACATTATATTTAAACATATCACATTGTTATTTATCTTTTAAAGATTTGTTTCATTATTTATATTTACATGTATGTGGTAGTTTGAATGAATATTGATCCCGTAGTTGGTGGAAATGTTTGGGAAGGATTAGAGGGAGTGGCCTTATTGAAAGAGCATGATTGACTTAGATTTCAAAAATCCATGCCATTGCCAGTTAGCTGCGTCTCCTCATGTTTCTGCCTCAATAGGTAAGCTCTCAGTTCCTGTTCCAGTGCCATGCCTGCCTGCTGCCATGTTCCTTGTCATGATGGTCATGGACTCTTAACAGTTTGAAATGATAAGTCCAGTAAACTCTTTCTTCTATAAATTGCCTTGGTCATGATGTCTTATCACAGTAATAGAAAAGTGACTAAGGCATGTGTGTGTTGTGTGTGTGTGTTTTGAATATTCTCAGTGATCAGAAGGGTGCATTATATTTCCTGGAACTGGAATTACAGGAAGTGACATGAGTGTACTGGGAAGTGAGCCTAGGTCCTCTGCAAGAGCAGGAAAGTGCTCTTAACTGCTGAAACTCTCCATCCTCTACACTGCTACTTAGAACATATATATAACTTATATGCAAATTCGCACTAGACACTTTCTATATAGATCTCTCTCTGTATAGATCAGGTTGGCCTCAAACTGAGAGATTGACAAGCCTCTGCCTCCCGAGTGCTAGGATTCAATGCATGCAATACCATGTGAAGTAATTTTGGACAAGCCCTAGCCTGGCATTTTCTAGTCTTCTTCTTTAACAACCTGCCTCAGAAAACAGTATGTGTTGATATTTAGACGCAGCTGCTTGGAAGGGAAGACGCCAGGGCAGAGGGTTCCACAAGAGGAATTTATTTAGGGCAGAGGGGGGGGGAGAGAGAGAGAGAGAGAGAGAGAGAGAGAGAGAGAGAGAGAGAGAGGCCATGACCATGTGGAGAGAGGGGGAAGGGAAGGGAGCAGAGAGACTGAGAGAACCTGCAGGCGAGTGGGTCAAGGGGCACGAGAGAGAGGAGGGGCCAGACAGCCCCTTTTATAATAGTGGGCAGGGCTACCTGGCTGTTGCCAGGTAGCTGGGGAGGAGCATACCTGGCTGTTGCCAGGTAACTGTGGAGGTGGAGTTTGACAGAATGCTAACATTCCCCAGTTTTGGTTTAATTAAAAAAGAAAAAATTAGAAAAAGGTGACAGCGCAGCAGGAATAGGGTCATGGTGATATCTGGCTCACTTCCTGCCGGCATTGGGGGCGATGTGTCTTTAGGAGGAACTGGGGTGATGTTTGTCTGGTTCTGCTGTCCAGGGTCTGTGGAGCCATCTGGGACAGGCCAGAAGGAACAGGTCCAGTGAAGCAGCTGTGTTGTGACAGGAGATGGAGCATCTGAAAGGTTGCTTCTCTGGAGCTGTCCGGATGCACCTGGACTTGACAAGATTAGGGAATAAGATTAAGCACACTTGGGAGAAAGAAAATTTTCTAAGATGTACATTTGAAACCCAGAGGGATCCCACCCTTTGTAATAGGTAGTAAGTGGGAACTTTAGGCAGATGTACTTATCTGGATGGCATCTATTTGGTCCATGAGAGGTAGATTTCAGTGGGTTTCCTGTAGCTTATAAGTTTACAAAAGAGATAACAGCATGAGTTAACAATACAAGCAGTCTTTAAGATGAATCCTTTGTTGGATCGTATAGTGGAATGTGTAATAAAAGTTAGGTAGTTCATAGGACTCAGATGATATTAGGACAGTGGGATAGCAAGAAGAGGAAATATAAAGCATTAATTGGTGGCAACTGAATTTAGATAATGAGGTAACAGATAATATCTGTGAAAGCTTAGCTGTCAATGTAGTCAGAAATCTGAAAAAGAGTAAACAACAATCTACCAGTTATATTATGTTAAAAAATGACAGAGTCCACTAGCCAACAGTTCCTGTGGTTTCCATACTCTCTTGGGTAAGTCAGTTTGGCTTTCAAGCACAGAAAACCCAGGGATTTTTCTCTGTGAAATGGATACGTATGACATGAGAAATGACTTACCTCGGGTTGACTTAGCTAAGTCATTTGACTCAGAGTATCCAGTTTAGTCCACTGCGTTCGTTCGTGACTGTATCATTGCATACAATCCAGTCTGTATCTTCTAGGAGTCCAGTGTTCAAGTCTTCTGAAACATCTTGGGTTAACTGTTAGAGGCTTTGGGAATTCTGTCAGCTATAAACTATTTAAGTTAGTATTAGCAGACTTCTGACAAAATTGAGAGCCATAAGATTGGTTGTAACTGAATAGAATTCAATAGCAGTAACTTTGGAGGGTTGTATAAAGAAGTATTTGGCTAGGACCAGAATAAGAAAGCTGATAACAGTGGCAAACGATCGAACTGCTGGCAGGCGCTGCAAATCAGGTCTGCTGGCGGCAGCGGCAGCAGAGCGGGACTTCCTGCTAGCTTCCGGAAGTCGCTGCCCAGTGCCTCTGGCAGGCAGCTCCAGTGAGCAAGGAAAAAGCAAGCAAGTCCCATAATTACAGTAAGTTTAAGTTGCATAGGTGGTTGTGCACGTGGAGGATAACCTTTGGTAGTTGGTTTGATAGAAACCTGCAGACGTCCGCCAGAGTCTCAGCAATTCACCCATTTTGGTTTAATTAAAAAGAAAGATTAGAAAGAAGTATGGGATTGAGCAGCTTTCATGCTAAGAGAACCTGGGTATGGAACAGGCAGAACACATGGAAGGAGTATAATGAAGGTAGATAAATGGTCAAACATAGTGGATTTTTCCATTTACCAGATTGCAGGCAGTAAGTGTTAAGACCCCTTAAAATAATTGAGTCGAGTGTGCCATTAAGTGGCTACTTTAGTCCATTATCTAGAGGGTATTAAATCCAGACCTTATTGCAAAGGTGTATCTATTTGGAAGGCCTCAACTCAGGCGTTAATCTTAGAGATTTGAGGTTTTTCAGTAGACAACCCAGTGGAGTGTCTGCGGGTACAGACGAAGACAATGCATTGCCCATTGGGTGACGTGGCTGTTACCAAGTTCTCAGTCAGCGTCCCGAAAGAAAAAACTGGTAACGGAAATCAGGCTCAGGCCAGATAATCAGGTCATCATGAGAATATCTGGGGGCCTCGTAGAGCTCCTGGAGTCTGACAGAAAATAGCTCACCTAGTACCAGGATTTCCCGCAGCTGCAAGAGCTGGTGTGGGGGGCTGGGAGCTATTTCTGAGAGGGAAAAATCACCCAATGGCCAAAGTCCGAGGTCGTAGTTCAGCTAGAGGCCAGTCATATGAACTGGGGCAATGTAAAGCAAACCTCTTAGCCCAGGGGAGGCTGGCCAGACCCTAACTGGGCGTCCAGGGGTCCTCCTGCCAATTGCAAGCTCCTTACCAATTAATATGCCGGTGTGTGTTTGCGGGCTTGTGCAGTCTGGTATCAGGAAAGGTATAACCATGAGTTCTGTGTCTGTCTGGCTACCCAGCCCACGTGGCAGAGAATCGTGTGGGAACCCGCACAGCTCACGTGGTGGAAGTTTTGCAGCAGTGGTGGAAATTCATGCGATCAGCAGCGGCAGGAACGGCAGCGGAGTGACAGTGGTGCAGGTGGTGTCTGGCAGTGAACGGAGCTGCTATGGCTGTGGCGGAGGAGCTGCTGAAGTACGGGCGCGTGGCAGCAGATGTTAATTTACACACCCGATGGCGGCTGGTAGCGCAGACAAAGTCCACATGGAGTTGCAGTTGCGGCAGGCCACATGGCGTCGTCTCACATGGTCGCGGCAGCCCGAGCCAGCTGCTGCACGGGTCTTGAGGTCCCCGAAGTCTTCGTATCTGAGTCACAGCACCATTGTTGATATTTAGACGCAGCTGCTTAGAAGGGAAGACGCCAGGGCAGAGGGTTCCACGAAGAGGAATTTATTTAGGGCAGAGGGGGGGAGGGGAGAAAGGAGAGAGAGAGAGAGAGAGAGAGAGAGAGAGAGAGAGAGAGAAGAGAGAGAGAGACCGGCCATGACCATGTGGAGAGAGGGGGAAGGGAAGGGAGCAGAGGGACTGAGAGAACCTGCAGGCAAGCTTGTCAAGGGGCAAGAGAGAGAGGAGGGGCCAGACAGCCCCTTTTATAATAGTGGGCAGGGCTACCTGGCTGTTGCCAGGTAACTGTGGAGGTGGAGTTTGACAGAATGCTAACAGTATGAGTCTCCATTTTTAAAAGTCCTCTGAAATGATTCTTAAAGACCATAAACTGAAGTGTCTTAAAGACACCTGTTTTTAGGAACAGAACAGCAGAACCTAACTCTGTCAGAGAATACACAGGAATAAGAGATAGTTTATTATGAGCCATATATGAATGACCAAGATCCAGGAAGAAATTCAGGTTCCCTTGAGTGACACATTCCACTGTGGAAGGGAAGACATGGACCTTTATAGTAACAGAACAACAAAACAACAAAAGTAAAAAAAAAAAAAAAATCAAATGTGTTTAACAAATACACCAATAGAGACAGACAGGTCATAGCTGAGTAGGAAAAGATCTTTTCTGTAGTTTTCAGATACAATCTGAGTACATCCTTAGCTTGAGGGTGGGTGGAAGCTAGGAGTCTGCTACAGCAATACAGGCTGAAAATCTTACTGTTAGAAAGCTGGGCAGATATTAGCAGCCTTGGAGGCCATCTAGGAGGGACCAATCCCCTCAGAATTGGCTTTGGATATCACAGTGGTTTCCCTAGCAACACTAGAAAGGGAAACATCAGTTTTGTCCCTCTGTAAAGTTTAAAATATCACCTGAGAAGGAGAGGTATTAGATTTTGTTGGTCCATTAAGGGAAAGGTACTTCCTTCTTATCAAAATAATAGAATCCAAATTCACCTCTGACCCTGGGTGGAGACCCTGGCATTCTAACCCCTCTCAAGCATTACATACTACTGTCTCCTTTCAACGTCAATCCAACTTGGCCTGCCAAAGAGACTGCTCCTTAGGTAGACTGATTTTCCTGATGATGTGCTAAGGACATGGGAGGAAAAACTAGCCCCTTAATGAGATATTGTACTGATAGCTCCTCCCTTCCCTGAAGCAGGTGCTTACAGATCCTCTCTACCAAACCTTCTCTGCTTTTCGAAACTGTAATTCAAAACAAAGGTGTTTTCTTTCTTTCCGTCTCTTCCAGATGCTAGTTGTTAGCATTTTGTTTAAGCTCTGCTCCTCAGTTACCTGGCAGCAGCCAGGTAGGCCTGACCCACTATAAAAGGGGCTGCTTGCCCACCTCTTGCTCTCTTGGTCTCTTGTTCCTCTCTTGCTCTTTCCCTGCTTCCCTTATCCCCTCTTTCCCCATTCCCTTCCCCATCTCTCCATGTGCTCATGGTCGGCCTCTAGTTCTCGCCTCCTCTCTTCTCCTCTCTTCTCTTCTCCTCTCCTCCCCTCCTCTTCTCTTCTCTCTCTCTCTCTCTGCCTCTACTACTCTCTTAACTCCCCTCTCCGTGCCCTGAATAAACTCTATTCTATACTATACTGGTCCCTCAGGGGGAGGGGAGGCCTTGACATGGGTCTGCTGAGGTATCTCCTACCCCCACCCCTCACCACATCTCTGTAGATTTCTTTTATCTCTTTATATAAATACATCAACAGCTACAAACATAAGCATGCTTTCTTACTCTTCTGAATCCTTAAGTCCCAGGCAGCTTCTTACTGCCCTTCATTGCTGAGCTTGCTTGCTCTCTTGGCCTCTGAAGGTAGACAGCTCTCTTCTTCCTCGTTTCCCTCTTTCCAGTGCCTGCTGGGATTTTTTTTTGCCTTACCTTCCCTGTTGTTTTCTCTCAAGTCCTAATGAAATGGTCCTTGAACTTCCTTCTGAGTCTGTTTTTAAATTCTCTCAATAATAAGACGGACCACCCACACTAGGAAATCTCAAGTCCCTGGTACCATTATCTAATAATTGCAAAGATGCTAGGCCGATGCAGTTCATCATAAAGGCAACATTTGAGTCTCAGAGTTCTAGCCCTCGATCATTCCACAGAATCTATAATTCACAAGGGACCTTTTTCAGATAACTTCTGTTCATAGCTCCCAGGAAAGGCCTGCACAATTCTCTCGGTGTCAAATTTTTGTTTGTGAACAAATGCGAGTTAGTTAAGGCTGTATTACCTCTGAGAAGGAGAGCTATATAAATGCTAATTACCCCTGGGCAAAGTTAATCTCCTATTTACCACTTAGGGAATTTCCTTTTCAATCCATCTGTAAAGGAGAGAAAAGAGTCTATTGTTATTCTGCCCTATGTTAATTATAATGAGTTAGAACACAAACAGGAAAGAAAGGGAAAGATATGCAGGGGTTGTAGGCATAGATAGCCCCTGGGTTTGACTGATGGGACTATAAATGGGTATGGCTAGCATCCTGTCTCTAAATTCCCTTCTACAGGAGTTGATCCTTCAGAAAAGCTATGTCAGGCCTCATGTAAGGAGATAGAAGTTCAGGCAGTTCAGGAAAGTTGGGAGCATCCTTGTTTCTGTTCTGGGTGGAGATCAGAAATGCCCCAAAGGCACTCTGGTTCCTACCCTGGTTTCTTAATACCTTTCTTGTTTTTATCCAAATTAAATAGCCTCCTTGCCTAGGAGTTACAAGTGAGGCTGTGACCAATATGGAGAGGCACCTAGGTACTTCATGGGCTGGCTGATGGGACCAGCAGCTTTCCTCTTCAGGCCCCATGCAAATTTCTTCATCAGCCATATGAAAAAGTCCTGGATTCACAGCTCCACCTCACCCCAGCTTTGGTTTCTGCTTCTGCCTTGCCTTTGTTCTCTTGTGTTCATAGCTATAATCGTAATAATCTTTCTACTGGGTAGAGAGAAGGTTCGGTGGTTAAGAGTTCATACTGTTCTTGCAGAGGACCCGAGTTTGGTTCCCAGCACCAGGTTTCTCATGCTTGTCTGTAATCCCAGCTCCAAGGGATCTGACACTTCTGTTTTCCATGGGCATCTGTACATATGTATCTATACCCACACATAGACACATGATTAAAAATAAAATAATTTAAAAGCTCCTTTCAAATTCACATTCCTATTGTTTCTGAAATTCACTTTTTGAGTGTATAAGACAAAGGACCCAGAAATTCCTGGCTTGGGATAGTTCTGCTGGCTGTTGATTGTCCCGTGCCTTTGTACTGTGACAGGGCAAGACTGTGCAGAGCTTCTTCCGTCTCGTATTCTTGCTGAGGCCATTTCAAGTTTAACTAGAGTTTGAGCTCCTGGATGGAGAATCCCATGAAAAAATGATCAAAATCTGTTCCAAGAACCCAAGGTTAAGATGCCCCTGCTAACTTAGCTTCTGCTAAACTGCCTGCTTGTGCAGAACCCCCTGCAGCTAACCGCTTATCTTAGCTTCTGTCAAATTGCTTGCTTGTGTAAAGCACCCCCCACCCCCCTACTGCTGAGCTGAGATGCCAGGAAATGGTGTTCTGTCTGCCTTAAAAAAATACCCTGTGCTTTGGACACTCAGTGCTATATTTAGGACCTGAATATCTGAGTGTAGTCCCAGATGGCTGGAATAGAGACTTTCAATTGGTTATAAGCAGTGTCAGAGTGGTCATCTCTGGTGGGCTGTCCATAACAGTATCCCCAGTTCTGCTCACTTCAGACAAGAGAGAACATCTCCATCACTCCAAGGGACCCCTCCCTCATATCATCAAAATGTTGATCTTAGCATGCATTAATATTGAGAGGAGAAAGGAAGCAACCCAAATATCCTTCAGTGTGGAAATAATTGGACATATTATGGCAGATAAGGAACTGTTCAGGAGAATGAGAATCTATACATACTAATGCAGAAACAACTTTCCGAAATGAAGTGTTTCCAAGAAATCTTGCCAGGAGATGGGGGGGAAACATATGGAAGAACACTGTATAATGAGACACCAATTTTTCTTCTTAAAGAAGAAAATGGAATAAAATATGTTAGCATGTGTGGAAAAGGCAAAATTGAATATAGATGCTCTGAACTGTTAGCAATGGTTATCTCCAGGGCAGGAGCTTCGAGACTTCCTATTTGCATATGTTGTACACATTGAGTAGCTGTATGTCAACTAACTGTCTTATATTTATAGCTAGAGGGAAAACAGTAAAGATTCATTGGCCCCCTAGAATATTAAGGAGATAGAAGTCCAAGAAGATTGCTCCTCTACTGTGCTCTAAAGGTTTTAAGGAAACATGCTGTGAGAACACATCTCAATCAAGTAGACATGGTGTGGTTAAGAAAGGTTATTTAAAAGAAGGTATTGGCAAGGCCAGCAAAATGACTCAGTGGGGAGACCCAGCCAAAGTAGCTTTTACAGAAGATAACTCACTCAAGGTATCCCACTGTGAATCCATTGACCCATTAGTCACACTGAGCAGAGCCCAAGTCAGTTCCCTAAAGGTCCTTCCTGACTTCACCTTTCAATATTGCTATTGTTGATCTACATTGGGGGAAGGGTGTTTCCAGGTTCTCTGCTTCTTATTCAAAGAACTGAAATAAACCCACACTGATTTGCAAGGAAACTTTATTTCATTATCAGTGTACACTGTGAAAGCAGCAGGCCATAGGAATGAAGATACACAAGGGTTCTGGCATTTTCTGGGTCTTCCTTTTATAAGGTTTGGTTAGTAAGAAACATAGTAACAGTGGTTCACTGTTTTGATGAATAGGTTAGGTCATATCATCATTTTGCTATAGCACATGTTCCTTCTGTAATGCATCTGCTATGAATCCTATTCACATACCCAATTACATGTAGGTATAAGATGGTAAATAGGAAGGTCTTCCTAAAAGTTTACTTGAGCACACATTTTTGCTTTATTGTATATGTACCTCCAAGTCAGTTCAAACCTACACAGCATTAGGGTCTAATGGGAATACATGTTACTAGAAACTGTCTTAGTTTGATGATATTTAAGGAGAGGAGAAATGTATCCTATTGCTCAGAGAGGGATGTGCACGTCACCTGACACAGGTGGGCATCGTAGGTTTTTAAATTGACGTTGTGCAGAGAGAGGTGTGTTCATGACAGTAACTGCACTGGCTTGCCAGGTACATTGTTGGAAGAGTGGGATATGCAAAACTGAAACCAAGGAGAGCCCCAGGTTATTAAACTCTCCCCACTTGCCTGCCTCAGTCTCTCATAATGGACTCATATTTCAGTGTGAGCTTTTGAAGAGAATAAACCAAGTCCAAGCTGTAGTGTCTTGTGCATGGGTTTCTTTGTGCTCCATTTATTATGTCAGTCAGCTCTGCTTGGTGGGAGGGTGGGACAGAAGATGGGAGGCAAGGGGAGACCAGAAGATGAAAGACATCTGAAAGCCTGGCTCCCACAGGAAGCCAGCCTTCCTTGGAGCAAGTACAAGCACATCTAGCTCTCAGTTAGTCACAATTTCACTGGAGTCAGCCATGGGCCAGTTGTTAGCCGGTAAGCTTCGTGCCAGCTGGAGCAGAGCCAAGAAGCAACTGCATGTGCTTGTACCTGAGATGTTTCTAATCCAGGAGAGAGAATAGAAGTGAATAAAGGAAAACCGGGGCAAGCAAAGACACTTGAAAGTCAAGTATGATGGTTGATCCAGATTGCTAACTTGATTTGACTGACTAGCACCTAGGATATTAGTAAAGCATCCCTCTGAAGTGTCTGAGAGATAATTGACAGAAAGTGATACCTCAGTGAGGGAAGGTATGCCCTGTATGCGGGCAAAACCATCCCAAGGGTTGGAAGTCCAGATAGATGTAAGTGTAAAAGGAGAAAGCTTTGAGCACTGGTGTGCCCCCTCTCCTTTCTGGCTATTTGGCTACACCACGCCCTCTCTGCTGTACTGGACTGATGCCTCTGAGACTGGGAGACAAAAATAGATCTTCTCTCCTGTTAGTTTTATTACAGTGCCCAACACCTCACTAAGACAGTGTTTTATCTCTTGGATAGACAACAAATAATCGTCATATGAGCCAACATGTATTATCTGTGTATGAGATGCTGACCTCAGTGTCTCAATTCAGGAATCTCCTTGATCTGTGCAACCATTCTGAAAAGTGGGATGTTTAGGCATCCCTCTCAAGACACTAAGTTCCAGCCCGAGGGTCACAGACGGTAACACCTGATTGAACTTCTCTTTCCATGGTTACTTACAGACTGCAATCTATATGTTTGTTTTTTTTTTTTTTAATTTTTGATTCCTTATAAACACATGCCTGAGCTTTGTCAGGATGACAGACTCTCCGAAAGTATTGTGGAATAAGAAAACCAAAGACAACAATGACAACAAGAAAAAACTGCAAGAATTAGACCTTGCCTGGCTGTAGGGAAAAGCCGAGAGGTAGGGTCCTTAAAAATTGAAGGGTGAGTGAAAGATTTGGTATTAGGCATAACAAAGCCCCAAACACCAGAGGCCTGGCCCTTCTGCAAACCTCTGCTCATAATTGCTCTGAACTTAGTGCCACGTCAAGGTGCTGGCAGGGCTGGCTTCTTCTAAAACGTCCACCTTTGGTTTCTGGATTGCTTGCAGATGTTCACACAGCGAACCATTCACAAGTCTCCTAATACAGTGTCTCTCTGAGGTTCTAGCATTGAGACTTCAGTGAATGAGGATTGGAGGCGCTCATCCAGTCCTTAGGAGGTTAGTCTCCAGCGGGTCAATACAGCGAGCTATCAGGGGACTCTGATGCTGCTAGTCACTTCAGCCACTGGAGGGGAAGCACAGAGGGGCTGATGGAACTGACCCTGGGAGTAATGGCCTGTCTGTGATGATGTCTGATGAGAGTTCACAGAAGTAGTAAGCCTGGAAGCCAAGTGCTGCCAACCAAGAAAGGCAAATTAGGAAGAAATTTTGCATGGAGGAAGGGAAAGAGAAGACATCTAGAGTCCACCTGCATCTCAGTATTACCTCCCAACACCTCTTGTCAGATCAGAATGGCATATGCCTCACTTTCAGGTCCCAGATCTTACCCAAATTCACTGTTGGCATCTCTGACGCAAGAACAAAGGATTCTGGGAAATGTAGTTTCAAACACACCTAAGAAGATACTGCAACACTTCACCTGTGGGTGTTGGGCATCTGGAAATATAGAATCACTTCTGATTCCTTGGGTCTGCACCTTAAAAAAAAAAATCTTGTAACCCATTTGACTCAATGAGCCCCTTGCCACCAGAACTGAAAAAAAAAGATCAATCTATGATTGCAGAGAGCAGTGGGGAAATAACTTTTATTAAATGTTTATTGTATGCTGGGCATGATGCTGTGATCTTTGGTGTATTGTGCCATTTATTCTAATAGCTGGCCTTAACAGCATTACTGACATACCTGATTTGTAAATGAGAGAACACAGACCCAGAGGGAGAAGGTGTTTTTCTCACAATTGGCAGTTAGTAATAATAAAAGCCACGGCTGACTTTTACTGAATGCTTGCTAAGTGTCTGACACCGTGATTTAAAAGCCCATCATCAATTCTTATTACCACAGTACTTGATTCTGAAGCTGTTATTGTTCTTGCTATACCAGGAAGGAAATTGAAACACAGAATATTTCAATAGCTGTCCAAGGTCATAGAGCAACTCGGGGTGTAAGTGTGGTAGAAACAGAGGTACTATTTCTCCTCTCTTTGTGGTGAGATGTGGTCATGTGACTACCTTTGGATCATGGGAGAGGGAGGGTAATGTGTAACTATTAGGAACATTTCCTCCTTTCTTACTATGGTGTCTTAAGCTGGTCCATGTGCTGGTGCCTCCATCAGCCTGGATCCCTGGATCCCTGTGTAGATCAGAGCCAGCTACCCAAAGATGGTATGGAATGTACAATGCAAGTTATATAGAGGCAGAAGGGACTCTGCTGTTACACCCTAGCTTAGTTGGACGCAACATTTGCTAGTGTGTCTCTGGGACCCCAAGACCTTTCTCAAGCACTGAGCTCCACCATATCCCCCAAATGATAGCACAGACTGATGAATTATGGGTGAAGTCATATATGTGGTTGCCTTTCAAAAATCAGCAAGAGATGAGATGCCATGGGAGGGACTGTGATGGGTCATCTTGGTTGTCAACTTGATGGGATTTAGAGCCATCATTGAAACAAATGTCTGCACATACCTCTGAAGAGTGGTGGGAAGACTCACCCAGCCTGTGGGTCCTAGACTACAATACAAGGGGAAGTGCACTGACCAGCAATATTTATTTCTCTCTCCTTCCTGACTACAGATACACTGTGACCAGATGCCCCAACTTCCTGTTGTCATGGCTTCCCTGCCATGATGGGCTGTGCTCTCCAACTGTGTGTCAAAGTACACCCTTCCTCACACTGCTTTTTCAAGGTATTTGTGATTTTTTTAAAATTAATTTTATTATGTCTATGTGCTTTTTGCTTGTATGTATGTCTGTGCTTCACATGCATGCCTGGTACCTGCGAGGCCAGGAGATGGTATGGATACCATGGAACTGGAGTTACATTTGGTTATGAGCTGCCATGCGGGTGCTGTGAATTGAATCCATTGCTCTTAACTGCCAAGCCATCTCTCCTGATCTTACCACGTATTTGTGAGAGCAACAGGGTGAAGTCACTGATACAGAGCCGAGGACCATGAGTCCTGCCCTCCTTGGGCTTGGTCACATCCACTACTGATAATCCTTCTTGTAGGGATTTCAAGGAATAACTTAAAATTTTATATAAGTGGACTGTGTTTTCTTGAAATGGCAACTAAGGAAAAATATCTGGAGCTAGGGTCAGGAAGACTGTTTTTGTGACTGTGGTAGAAGGGAACCCATCCAGACTGCTCATTCTCCCATCCAATTGTGCTTTGTTTATGGCTAATTTTGAGCTGCAATAGCAGCCCCGAGTATCTGCAACAGAGAACACATGACCCACAAGGTCTAAAATATTTGCTGTCTGGCTCTTTGCAGAGAAAGTGTGCTAACCTGTGACCTCAAGGTACTGGAGTATAACAGAGGTACAATGTTGTTCTGCAGAAACACAACCTGAAAGACCCTCAGATCTACCTAAGGGCTCGGTCATGCCCTGACAGTTTTTTTCTTAATCACCCTTCAGGTTGAATTAAGGCCTTAAAGGAGCACATAAAGCCACAATTGGATTATCTGATAACTCATTACCCCAATTAGCACCTTGAGGCGAATCCCCTGTGGTAGTCCTGACTCTCTCTAGGAGTCTTCGAGGAGGTGGGTGGGCTGCAGCTCAATGGAGAGGGAGAAGAAGGAGTGGGAGCCATGTTGGAAGGGTTTTATGAAGCCATAGGACAGAGTGGCATATCCTCTCCTCTATAGTCTGGGTATTCAGAACTCCAGAGAGATGCTCTGCAGGTATATTCAGTAAACTGCTATTTGGTTTTTTTTTTGGATTTTCGGTTGAAGGTTGAGGGGCTTCTCTGATGAGATCATGACTGCATCCACAGCCATTCTTAAGAGCAAGACTCTTATACTTGTCACCTATGCCCTTACTCTCAATACTGATTGGCTAAGCTTTATGCGCATGCTAAAGCTCAGTACCGGTGGGTTGGACTTTATGTACCTGTCAAAGCTCCTCTTAGGTTCATCTGTTCCAGGAAGCCTCTCACCATGGACCCAGTGCAGGGTGCCTGTTTACTGGGTCCTATGCTTAATTTCCTTACCAATGCTTCCCGGGCTACTGGGACTGTGATCCTGGTCTGATACTTTTAAAGACCATTCCCTTTGTGGGATCTAATCATCCTATGAGGTGATGAATCCCTTCCTGCTTTTGGGTCATACTCTGAGTAACTAGAACTGTGATATTCTGAGCCCAGGTGGCCGTAAGCTTCGTCTAAGTACCTACGGAGGCAGGTTACACGGTCACCGGAGGTGTCAGAAGGAGGCTTGATTATCGCAGCACTCTGACAGATCTACAAGGTTGCTTTATCGACGGCATCTGGTAGAGCTGGGGCAGAGGTATTCCTTATTCCTAGCTTTTTGAACTGCTAGGTGCCACAATACAAGGCAGCCGGTCTCGATCTCCCCACCTGGAGAAGTGATTTTGTACACGCTGAAAGTCCACCCACTCCCTCTGTGCACTATTTGCAGAAGACAGGAGACTGTTCCTAGGGTTGAAGGGGAAGTTGTTCAATGCTGTAAGGAGACCAGGGGAGCCTAGGAATCCCTGAGACTGGGCGGTGAACAGAGAGAAGGGTATACAGGGAGCAAAGCTGGGAATGGCTCTCAAGAACAGAATGGCCTTACACTGCACGGGTGCCTCCCTCCCTTTCCCTCTTTCCTTTCCTTTCTCCATCCCTGTCTTTCTTTTTGAGGTGCTAGGGATTGGACCCAAAGTCTTACATGTGCTAGGCAAGAGCTGTACCATTGAACTTAATCGCCAGTCTGCACTGCAACAGTTTTTGCCTTGACTTTGTCATCTGGAACTTTGCAATTGTCTTCTTCAACATCAATTTGAAAACAGGTATGACTGGGTGCTCAGTGGCTAGTGCAGAGTATCAACTTGACAGATCTGGAATGAGCAAGGAGACAAGGCCCTGGACAAGTTGTGAGGAATTTTCTAGATCAGCTTAGTTGAGATGGGAAGGCCACCCGAACTGCTCATCCTAATAAAAAGGAGAGAGTAAGCTGAAAACACATTCATCTCTCTGCTTTCTGGTTGCGTGCTGGTTGCCATGCCTTTCCTACCCAGATGGGCTATATCCCCATTCCCTGTCTCAAAGGGATAAGACAGAGAATGATAGAACAAGATACCCAATGTCTTCCTCTGATCTCCTCATGTACAGGCACAAGCAAGCACACCTTCACCTCCCTACACACACACACACACACACACACACGCACACACACACACACACTCACACTCACATGAATACTCATGACACAAGAAAGTCAGGGATGGAGAGAGGGAAGAAAAGAGGACAAGGAAGGAGGCACCCCTGCAGCATAAGGTCATTCTGTTCTTGAGAACCATTCTCAGCTTTCCTCTCTGTACTCCCTTCTCTCAGTCCACCTATACCAATGACATCAAGGCTACTCAGCTAATCTTCTTATACCAGCCAGAACCATCTGCCTAGGGAATGGCACCGCCCAGTTCTCAAGCCTTCCTAGGCTCCTCTGTTCTCCTTATAGTATCACACAGTTATCCTCTTCAACCCTAGGAAGTAAGTCATTAGCAGAAATGTCTGCTGGGAAGGAATCCTGGATCACTTCAAGTCCTACAGTCTCCAGGCAACTGTCTTCTGCAAATAGTGCACAGAGGGAGTCTGGGTGGACTTTCAGTGTGTACAAAATCACTTCTCCAGATGGGGAGATCGGAGACCTGCTGCATGCACAGTCACTCTCAGGATGCTGCTCTGAGATCGCTGAAATAAATCCTCCCCCTTAAGCTGTTCTCTTAAACTTTTTTTTGCAATGATTTTTTTGCAATACACATGAAGGTAAACATCTATGGTGTTAAATATTCAAGAATAGTGTGATCATCTGAAATTAAACATGCTGGGAATGTTTCTACCAGGAAAAAAAAAAAAAACGCTGCAAATTAATGTTACCACCTATTTTTCTCCAGACATGCCAGTAAGCCCTAGTTTTCATTCAGGACACTATGCCCCTCTTGGGTAGGCTGGTGTGATGAGTAAACATGTGAGTGAGTGTGTGTGTGTGTGTGTGAGTGTGTGTGTGTGAGTGTGTGTGTGTGTGTGTGTGTGTGTGTGTGTGTGAAGGTGTGCTTGCTTGTGTCTGTGCATGAGGAGGCCAGAGGAAGACATTGGGTATCCTGTTCTATCATTCTTTGCCTTATCTCTTTGAGATAGGTGCTGTGGCTAGCCCTGGTGCTGTTTGTATTTTGAAGAAAATTCCGCTTCTCCAAGAGAAACAGCCTGGGACAAGGAGTGAATCACTACTCAGGTGACTTCATGTGAACCCTCCCCTAATGAATAAAGATGTCAAAGAACCAATCATGGGAGAGTAGGCGGGGCTTCCGGGTCAGAGAAAGGGATGGCAGAAGAGGAGAGGAGACTTGGTTGGTGGATGGGGGATGATGGAGACAAAAAAAACGTAGGTAGCAGAGGCCCCCAGTTCAGGTAGCAGATCCGCTAGGATCCGCTACAGGAGGATTTGTAACTTATCTGCTACGGGAGGATTTGTAACTTAAATAGCTTACAACATTATGATGCGAGTTGCTGCGCCCAGTGATTGTGTTACCTTTTGATTCTAAACTAAGATTGTGTGTTATATTTCTTCACACAGAGACTTACCTGAGTTCCAGAGAAAAGGTACGGTGGCAGCGGGCATCCCAGCCAGTCACGAGAATTTGGAAGCATGGGGCTAGCACGGCAGCGGCCTGCCATGGGAACTCAACGAGCTGGGTGGAGGGATTTTTGGAGCTCTTAGACTGAGGGTCTGTCCAGACCAGTGCACTGATGGCTTAACGTGGATTGCTTTTTTTCTATTTCACACCACAGATAAGATTTCTCACCAAACCTGGAGCTTGCTATCTTTCAGCTAGACCATTCAGCCCAGAAGTTTTCTTATATTGTTCCCCTGTCACAGGGCTAAGGTGACAGGCATATATGGCCACTCTTGATTTTGATGTAAGACCTGGAGATCTGAATGTAGGCCCTGATGTATGCTTGCACAGCAAGCTTTCTTGGTCATTGTCCTAGTTAACATTAGCTGTCAACTTGACACAGCTCAGAATCACCTAAGGATAGAGTCTCTACTGTAATTGTCTTTATCATGTTGACCTGTGGGCATGGATGTGAGGGACTGTCTTGATGGTTAATTGGTATAGGAAGGCCTGACCCACTGTGGGTAGTCCATTCCTTAGACAGATGATTCTGAGTGATATGAGAAACTTAGCTGAATAGCCTTGAATTTATTGGTACAAGAGACAACGTCCTGAACAGAACACCAATGGCTCAAGCACTAAGATCAACAATTAATAAATGAAACCTTGTGAAACTGAAAAACTTCTGTAAGTCAAAGGATACTGTCAATAGGACAAAATGACAGCTTCGAGATTGGGAAAGATTTTCATCAATCCTACATTGGGCAGAGGGCTAATGTTCAAATTATATAAAGAACTCAAGAAGTTAGACACCAACAACCCAAATAACCTGATTTTAAAATGGGATACAGAGCTAAACAGAAGTCTCATAGAGAAATCTCGAATGGCAAAGAAACACTTAAATAAATGTTCAATGTACTTAGTCATCAGGGAAATGCAAATCAAAACAACTCTGAGATTCCACCTTACACCCATCAGAATGGCCAAGATCAAAAACTCAAGGGATAGCACATGCTGTCAAGAATGAAGAGCAAGGGAACACTCCCTCCATTGCTGGTGGGAGTGCAACCTTGTACAACCACTCTGGAAATCAATTTGGTGGTTTCTCAGAAAACCAGGAATAATTCTAACTTATATACCCAAAAGATGCTCTACCATCCCACAAGGACACTTGCTCCACTATGATCATAGCAGCTTTATTTGTAATAGCCAGAAACTGGAAACAACCTAGATGTTCCTCAAATGAAGGATGGATAAAGAAAATGTGGTACATCTACACAATGGAATACTACTCAGCTATTAAAAACAAAGACATCATGAATGTTTCAGGTAATTGATGGAACTAGAAAATATCATCCCGAGTGAGGTAACCCAGACCCAAAGGGCATGCATGGTAGGTATTCACTTATAAGTGGATATTAGCCATAAGTACAGGGTAACCATGCTATAATCTACAGACCCAAAGGAGCAAAATAGTGAGAGCCCAAGGGAGGATAGTTGAATCTTTCTCAGAAGGGGAAATAAAATAGATATCGGAGGTGAATGGAAGGAGGAAACTGGATGGGAGAGGGGATGGGGAGGGAGCTAGTGGAGGGCAGGTAGAGAAGGGGAAAGAGAATATAAATCAGTGATGGTGGGGGGGCAATATCTAGGATGTGCCAGAGACCTGGGATGAGGGGAGGGCCTAGGGTGTCTATGGGGCAACTCTAGGTAAGATTCCTAGCAATGGGGGATATGAGTCCTTTAGCCAGGCACAACTCCTAGTGGGGGGAATAAGGACAGCAACTCACCCACAAAACCTTCGACCCAAAATGTGTTCTGCCTACAAGATGTTCAGGGACAAAGATAGAGCAGAGCCGGAGGGTATGGCCAACCAATGACTGTCCCAAATTGAGACCCATCCCATGGCAAGAACCAAACCCTGAAACTATGACACTCTGTTAAGCTTGCAGACAGGAGCCTAGCATAACTGTCCTCTGAGAGGCTCCACCCAGCAGCTGACTGAAACAGATGCAGATACCCACAGCCAAACATTAGATGAAGCTTGGGGACTCTTGTGGAAGAGTTGGAGGACAGGTTGTGGGGCCCAGAAGGCATAGGGACTCTACAGGAAGACTAACAGAATCAACTAACCTAGATCCCTGGAGGCTCCCAGAGACTGAACCACCAACCAAAGAGCAAGCAGGGACTGGACTTAACACCCCCACATGCATATGTAGTAGACATATAGCTTGGTCTTCATACGGGTCCCAAACAACTGGAGCCGGGGTGAGGGGATGTTCCTGAATCTATTGCCTGTTTATGGATCCTGTTCCTCTAACTGGGCCACCTTGTCTGGTCGCAGTGAGAGAGGATGTGCCCGGGGCGGGAGGGGGGTAGTGGGGGAGGGTTGTATCCAGAGGGGCTTCCCCTTTCTCAAAGGAGAAGGGAGAGGGTCTGTGTGAGTGGGTATTAGGAGGAGACTGGGAGCTGATTTTGGGATGGAAAGTGAATAAATATATAAATTTAAAAAAAAATTCAGTGAATGTGAGCCCAAGAAACCCAAAATGTGACCCAGCAAGCATCATTCTTCTATGGCTTCTGCTTCAAGCTACTGTTTGCATCTCTACCTCAACTTTCCTCAGTGATAGCTTGTGAGCCAGAAGTATGAGCCAAAGAAACCCTTTTCTCCCTAAGCTGCTTTTGAATACCCACTGAGGTATCTCACCACCACAGAATCATTATTCTTGAAATCATAAAAGTAAGCGTGTTTCCTGTAAAAAAGAAAGTCATAGAAAATAAAGAACGGAGTTTTCCTATCAATATCTCCACTCCTAAGAAAAAAAACCTTGGAGGATAGATTTGTAGAATTTTCTCCACGTAAATTAAAAAATGGGAAAACAAAAAACAAATCCATATATCTTTTAGACAAGTGGAATAGAGTTAGAGATGTTTTTATATCTCATTTTGTTCATTCTTGTTCACTCTAAAAATATAACCTGGACTTTGTCCCAGTTACAGCAGATACTCATGTGAATGAGTGCAGGATGGCAGCTAGTACTGTATTCATAGTTTCAGGGCCATTTTACTTGCTTTGAATCCTTTTATTGTACATATAATATCCAATTATCATGGGCATGTATGCACACACACTCATACATGCACACACTCACATGTGCACACACATGTACACTCACACATGCACACACACTCACATGTGCACACATTCACATGTACACATATGTACGCAACTTACACGTGTGCACATACACATGTGTTCACAAGCACTCAGACACTCATATACATTCACACACATGCACACACACACACTCACAGATGTGCATGCCTGTCTCTGTGCACATCAGTTCATCATTTTAGGACAGATTTTCAGAATTACAGCTGCTAAAATTGCTGAATCCTCAAATGCCATCTTGGTAAATAGGACTAAATGATCTTGCACAAAGTCGTACGAACGCCCTCCACTTCCAGCAAGCGAGGACACTCATTTTTATAAACTCTTACCAAAAATAAGTGTTACCGGAGCTTTTCAGTTGTGGAAGTCTGCTAAGGTTGTGGTTTATTGTTGACTTCTTTTTTGAGTTTCCTTTTTCACTGGTGAATCCAGATGTCTTATTTTCATTTATATTTCTTCTATTGTCAATTATTAATTTGTCTTACTGGCTCATTTTTATATTGAATTGTTCACTCTAAAAATCAGCTTATAGTAGCTATTTAAAATGTATTTTGGCCATTAGCTTATAATGTGCTTCTCACACAGAAAACCTCAAATCAATTTTTAAAAAACTTTGTATTATGCTTAGCTGCACAGAATGTCTAGAAAATAGGACTACCCAAGGGATGGCTCCGTGCTGTGCTATAAAGGCCTCCAACACAAAGGCATCACCTTATACTTTTGTTAGCATTTTCGGTCTTCTCTTTTACATTTAGGCATTTGTGTATGTTTTTATCTAACTAGAATTTGTTTCGTGTGTATGATACTCTGAGCTGAGGATGGACCATTTTTAGTGGACTCTTGCTTCTTTCATCATTGTTTATGGCTCTGCAATTAGGAAATGAGCCAAATGCTTACTTTTGTAAGATTGGGGGAGGGGGTAAATCTATACCATAGACACTGTATCAGCCACTCACATTTGTTTTGGACCATTCAATCTAATTTTGTGCCACAGAAATATTCTTGAATGCGTGGTCCTCTCCTTAACTTTACAATAATGCTGTTCTCTTGTTAACACAATACTTTGTGGACTTTCATTTATTCTAGATTTTAGGGTTGCACCATGATAATACCTCCATGTGACTATCTGCTAGGGTTTTCACAAAGACCACATGAATATATCTATAAGGGTCCAATGTTTTGAAAATTGCAAAGGCTTATGGAACTGCAAGTCGTTTTTAATGAAAAGAGGAAACGTGGATGACAACCATGTGATCAACACTGACAACTCATACCCACAGCGTTCAGCATCAAAGGGACAACATGGGCAGGGTCACATGGAAAAGTATGATGGAGAGACATCTTCAAATGAGCTCAGATATGGATCCAGCTATGGGAGCAGCAAGGAGGCACACGTACATCCTTCCCTAGTTGAACCCTTTGCCGGCTAACACCCTGTTATTGTCACAAACTCTAACACGTTATTAAGTACATAGACTTATTATGAGGATTGCTGCTGTTGCAATTATGGAGCAAATTGACTCTTTTATAGCACTTTCTAAACATTAAATAATTCTCAGCGGGGAGTGTTACAGGAGCCCTGGCCATAGAGCTTGGCACTGGTCTAAACATTTGCTTGAATTAAAAGGAAATGCAGTGATATACAGAGAAATGGAAAATTTTGACTACAACTGGAAAGAGAAAAATTCTCAGTCTCCATGTGCTATAATGTTAGGTCAGAATGTGTAAAAAGATATAAAAGCCAGGACATATGTATAGGGATGTATGTCTTTCTTCCAACTTCAGGGGCTTCTAGGGGTAGTCCATCTTCACTCCAGCATGACATTTTCTGGAGGAATCCTAATCCCTAGGGTCCTCACCACTGCAGCAACTATGAAGGAGGGCAGCAGACGGGCAGCTGTGAAGGCCTGGATCAGAGATGCAGGGGTATTCTCAGGAGGCCCGCTGTTTCTACCTCATGCCCAGTAGTGATTCACCAACTCACTCGTTCATCTGTAGCATTGTTACAGTTTGAATATGAATTCCCTTCACAGGATCATGTGTTGAGCATTTGGTGTTCAACTGATGAGAACATTTAGGGAGCTTTGCGAAACTTCAGTAGATGCGGCTCAGTTAGAGAAGTAGGTCTCAGAGTGGGTCTTGTACAATGTCTTGCCTCACCACTTCTACTTCTTGTATTCCTGTTTCTCTACTTGGCCTCCATAATGTGAACTACTCTGCTTCTTCACATTGTTCCTGTCACGATAGGCTGTACCCTCTGAAACCATGAGTGGAACCCATCTTTCTGTCAGGAGTTCCATCCCAATGAGCAAGCTTCAAGGGATGGGACCCTTGTTACCTGAACAGTTAGATTCCACTGGACCTTACAACTGCCAGTTCTTGCATCTTGTTGCTTTTCTATGTACCATTAGAGCATGTTGGAAGGTACTTGGCTGGAGTTCATGGCCTCTACCATGAACAACCTCCCACCCCACCCCACAGCTGCGGTGACTCTGAAGCTTATCTCTTGTGAAACTTTCCAGAGTTACCCCTTCAGGTTTGGTGAACTTTAATTACCTTGAGTGGCGATAGTTTCATCAAGCGGTTTCTACTTCTGGTCTCTGTGTCCTTCATGCATTATCTTCCTGGAGCTGTCTGCCATCCCTTCCTTAAGATCCTATGCTTTTTTTTCTTGTTGTTAGAGAGCTTGCCTTTAGGGAATACTTGAAGGCATAATCCCTGCCTTCTCAGCCTTTTGAAAAGGAGGTATCAGACTGAATAGCAAAGCACTAAGTGCGCATACTAATGACTTTTCTGTTGCTATGACCAAATGCCTGACAGAAGCAGCTTGAGGAAGGGAGGGTTTTCTTTGGCTCACAGTTTGAAGATACAATCCACTGAAGTTGGAAAGGCACGTCTGTAGGAGCTTGAGACTGCTGGACATGTTGTGTCCACAATCAGGAAGCAGAGAGAGATGGGTTTGGGTGTTCAGCTTACTGTTCTCTTCTCATTCCTTGTAGGATGCCAGCTGCGGGCGGTACCATCTGCATTCAGCTAGGTTTTTCCTTCTTGGCTAAATTTTTCCAGAAATAGCTTCACGGGCATACCCATAGATGTGTTTCCTAAGTGATTCTCATCCAGTCATGTTGGCCATCAAAACTAACCAACAGAGTGTGGCAAATGAGAGTCAGCAAGTCACATCCCTGCTGTGAGCTTTACCCACTACTAGTCCAATGAACTCAGAAAAAGCTGTCTAAAGATAAAGTGGATTCCTTGTTGCTATTTCTGAGAAAAGTTAGATCTTTCACAGGGAGCTGAGGAGTACGATAGACTGAGTGAATGATAGTGTGTTCACAAGCCTATCCACTCAGTCATTTACCACACATCAACCCATCCATTAACCTCCCATGCATCCACTGACTTACCATAATCCACCATCTCAACCCAAGCACTAGCACTTTACCCATCAGTCCCTCCACCTCACCCATCAGTCCCTCGACATCAACTATCAACCATCCACTCACCCATCAACTCACCCACTCTACCCATCAACCCCTGCACTCTACCCATCAACCCCTCCACTCTACCCATCAACCCCTGCACTCTACCCATCAACCCCTCCACTCTACCCATCAACCCCTCCACTCTACCCATCAACCTCTGCACTCTACACATCAACCCCTCCACTCTACCCATCAACCCCTCCACTCTACCCATCAACCCCTTCACTCTACCATCAACCCCTCCACTCTACCCATCAACCCCTGCACTCTACACATCATCCCCCACCTCACCCATCAGCCCCCCACCTCACCACCAGCCCCTCCACTCTATGAATCAACCCCTCCCCATTCCCACTCATCCACCATTTCCCTCCCCACGCATATCTACATCCACTTCAAAACCTTCAAAATATCTTTGCTCGGGGTCCAAGATCAAAATAGAAGAAACAAATGACTTACAGCAGGCCCAGAGGAAGCCCTGGGATACTTTATCCTGAGCTACTTGCTTGTCCATGAATCCTCTGTCTTCAGGATGTTTCACAGCAAAACACATTCGCTTTGAGTATTTCATCTCAACCTTCTTCACTCAGGAGATAATTCGTATTCACCTTTCAAAGCACTTTTGAGGGCTCGCTGGAGTGGATGCTGTGGTTTGTCACACAGGCAGAATCATGGCTATGGTATCACAGTACATGTACTCATAGCACTTACTCCTCAAGATCTGGACTGACTAGTGTGGAAAAACACAAACCCCATCTTTTGGACAATCTAGAATCCCTCCTAGGATGCATCACAATTCCAGAGTTTTCACGGGGCTGTGGTGAAGGTCCTAGTTGAAGCTGCAGTATGGCTCATTTTCTCTCATTCAAGTCTGAACTCTTTACTCCTGTACACATTCTTTCCCTGCCAACATCCTACACTCAGGTCACAGAGGCTCAGGGCTGTTTCGTGTGTGTGTGTGTGTGTGTGTGTGTGTGTGTGTGTGTGTAAATGTGTGTCTTTTTCAGCCACAAGAAGCAGTAAGGTACCATGTTACCAATGTTCCTGGCAAGTACCAGAGCATTTAGCAAATGGTCTTAGTGTTGTATTCTTTTTCCATTTTTTTCTGCTTCTAGATTAGTAGACCTATTACTGTAAGTTAAGTCATGTTAACATTTTTTGCTTGTTTTGTGAGAGTTTTGTTTCCTTTTCTGTAGCCCTAGTTGTAGACCAGGCTGGCCTCAAACTCAGAGACCCACTGCCTCTGCCTCCCAAGACTGAGATTAAAGGAGTGAGCCATCACTGCCTAAAGAGTTTCTGTTGGCTTTTTAAAAAATATTTTTTGGTTGTGTTTAATATTTTTATAAAGAAAGCTGTATTACTACATAGTGACATTCATTTATTTACATAATATTTATGCCACATTTGCCCTATAATAGAGTTGATGAGTCCTGACAGAGACATTCTGACCTTCAAACTTGAAATATAGCAAAAGACTTGCTGATGTCCCCTCTGGACTGAGGAGCTATGAAGGCAGGAAGTCATCTCACTTATTTCTGTGTCTCCCAACATCAGCACCTTACACAGTGCTTGAAAGAGTCTAATAAATATTTGCCAAAAGAATTGAACACATTTGGGAAGATAAGACCAAAACCCAACGTTGTTTTCAACGTGGGAATCCGATATCATCAGAAATACCTTTATTGTCAATGTTAGAAATTAAGTCTTTTTTTTCTTTTGGAGCAGGAAGTGTGAAGTGTTACCAGGTGGTGGAGGAGATAGCAGGAAGCCGTAGGTGGAAGTGATAAAGGTGGGAAGCTCCTGGTGAGAAAGGAGAGAGGATGTGAATTAAAGCCAGACCTTGTGGGATTTAAATTTGGCTTTCCCACATCATAGGGTGTGCTCAGGGTGCAGGTGCCCACCTAGCCTCCTCCCTCTCAATGGCAGACAAGGATAAGAACACTAGCTTGGCCAAACATGGAAGGGTTTTGTGGTCTGCTACTGAAACAGTGGTGTGAGGTGTTCTCAAAGCTGCACAGGGCAGTGCAGATAAAGGGATGGTTTTGTAGTTGAAAATCGCTTTCAAAGTTAATACGGAGCACGGATCGGACTGGTCAAACCCATGGTCTGTTTGTACTATCCCAAGGGGTCTCAAAATATGTTTGGATTGGGGTTAGAGAGATGACTCTACAGGTAAAAGACATTCTGCTCTTGCAGATCACTCAGGCTTGGTTCCAAATGCTCACATCTGGTGGCTAAAACCACCTGGAATTTAGTTCTGAGGGATCTGACACATGTATCATGTACATGTATTCTGATCCCCGCATGTATTGTGTACACTTGGTGCACATACAGACAAGCAGGCACACATACATAGACATAATAAAAGTAAACACAATTTAAAAAGAAAATTTTGTGGGATTAACTGGAAGATGGGTCAAGCTGTACCTTGCGAGGCTGTGGGGTGGGTGTTGGTGACTTCTGGAAACCTTCCAAGTCTTCATTTTACCCTGGCAACAGGGTTCAGTCTTTTCTAGAGCCACATCTGATTGTCAGCAGCCCTTAGGTTGCTTATTGACTTAACATTTCTTCAGAGATGTTAAGAAACATGTGGTCTGCTGACAGAAACAAGGAGCCCTGCCTTGAAAGGGGGTTCTGATGGCTTGAGCACAGCTGTCCTGGCTCAGGGCCTTTGCAGTCAACTGCTTTTCACAAAGATGTTTTAAGTAGAGCTTCTGCTGCACTTCAAATGTCCTTTATTCTTACCCACCTTTCCCAGCAATCAATGGCGACTGCAGTGTCTTCACTCAGTATCCAGCAAGCTGTTGACGAACGAACGAGTCATTTCATGGTGAACTAAATCTAAATGAGAGAGCAATCCGCCTCGCAAGGTGCTGCTGTCCACCGTGTCAAAGCAATCAGGCACCTCAAACGATTCGCAAAGTATTTGTGTATTGTTTCAGAGCCTGGAGACATGGAGAATCTACAGAGACAGCCTGTTAATCCAGTTTCAGGACAAGGGCTGGAGAGATGGCTCAGTGCTTAAGAACACTTGCTGCTCTTTTAGAGAATCCAAGTCTAGTTCCAAGCACCCACCATAACTTGTTTCAGGAGTTCTAACACCTTTTTCTGACCAGTAAACACGTGGCATACATTCACGTGAGCACACACATGCACAAGCACACACACACTTACACACACCTTAAAAAAGAGTTCATGTTGGGCAAAGGGTATGGCTCAGTTGGTACAGTGCTTGTTCGGCATACATGAAGTCCTGGGTTCAATCCCCAGCACAGCATAAAATCTGATGTGGTCACATAGACCTGTAATTCTAGCAGTGAGGAGGTGAAGGCAGAGAATAAGAAATTCAAGGTCATCCTCAGCTTCCTAGTGAACCTGGAGTCAGCCTCTTGAATTAAATGAGACCGGCAAACCAGCAGCGGACAGACAGCGCTCCTTTGTGTTTGAAGGACAGTCCACAAAGACTTCTTCCTTCCTGCCCACCTGATTCAGAGTTTTCTTTTTCCTCTCTACCCAGCCTGTATTTTATTTATGCATGGAGACACTCTATCTTCCAGCTTGCTAAGGGCCTATTTTTTTTTCCTTTTATTTTTAATTTTTTTTTTTCAAAATTGCCTTCCAAATTGGCTTTCTTTTCTTCTCCCTGCTCCCTCCTTCTACACTCCCTGGGAAACAGGGGTGAAGGGCAAACTTGCTTCCTGCCAGGTGGCTCTGGAAATGATTCTTAACATCTGTGCTTCATGGACCCTGGGTTAGGGACCTGGGGAGCTGGGGGTGGGGCAAGAGTGGTGGAGATTAAGGAAGAGAATTGAAAATAAATGCTTTACAGAAAACAGGCCAACTCTCCAAAGGAGTCTCCATTGAATGGATATTTATCCAGACCAACAGTGTTTCCATTGCACGTTGGGTGGGGCTCCAGGACAGGGTCTGGAGACACTGAGTCAGGTGGCTACATTAGTCTCTTCTCTTCTGCTATCGTTGGATAGTGTAGAGGGAGATATTTAGAAAAGGAGCACTGTCTGGCTTGTTCCCGGGCAGCCACCATGTTCCCGCTGCTCCTTGGCTCTTTCCAGGGCTCCAGCTAGCTAGATGTGAGGCCCTGGCACCCACAGGATGCCAGCGTGGTGGCTGGCTCTGCAATCCACCATGCTGTCCCCATGCGGCTGAGCCGACATTCCCTATGCCCTTGGAACCATAGAAAAGACTCTTAAGCTTAAAGATTATCCATTAATTTATATATTTCAAATTCATGTTAACAAGATGCCTCAAAATTAGAATTGTTGCCATTAAATAGATATTTTAGCTCATTAGATTCTAGAGAACTACATTACTCCGAGCCCTTTCCCCTCCCCCTCCTTCTCTCTCCCTTCTTCACTCCCCCCTTTCTACTGCCCAGCCTAGCTCTATTGCTAATGCCAGGGAAAATCCTGCTCAGGAAAGACCTGGAAAACCTTAAGGAAAGACTTACTTGGAACATAAGGAAAGAATGACTATCGTCAGAAGTTGAGGAAGAAGACATGGTGGCACAAACATCGGAATGCACCCAGGAGGAAGTCGAGTGACAGAGTCAGAGTTTCAAACACCATTTCTCCAAAAACCATTCCTCCAAAGATTCCACCCAACGGTTGCACAACTTCCCAAGCTCTCCCAGGTCTTACGACCATGGTCAACTACATAACCAGTAGGGGGAGGTTACACCAAGCCATTGTGGGGGTCGGGTGCCTCCTGTTGACGTGGGACTGACGGTTTCCCGTGGTGGACCAACCCATAGGACCCATTTCTAGGGAGGGTGGTCTCTAGCCAGCGGGACCTTTAGGACTGTCATCGACGCGATGCCAACTTTCTTGCTGGATGTATAGTGTTGTATCATCACCATGCACTCCAGCAAATAGGCTCAGATACAGTGTTGATCTATACCCTGTCTAGATGGGAACTTAGGATCATAGAAATCGAATGTATTTCGTGGTCTGTGATCTGTCTGACCTTTAATTCATCTTCATTCCCCATGGATTTTTTGTGTCTTCCTGCTCATCCTTATATTTTCTTTCATTCATTTCCCCTCGTGTGATGTAAGGAATCCAAGCTTGCTTGGGAACAATGGGCTAGAACCCTGATCTCCTGAAGGGAGAAACTCAGGATGAGTGACGTTCCCTAGAGACTGCAGGGTCGAAGCGAAGTCTAATCTCCATAGAGTACATTGCTTCGTCACGTAAGGCCATTACAGCCCCTCCCAAGTGCACAGGTTAACTACAGGCCTAGCCCTAGGGATTTCATTGAAGGTCAGAGGGCGGAGCCAGATTTAAGCATTCCTCCGCCCCAGAATCTCTCTTTTCTCCCTCCCTACTTAACTCAGGTCTGCCCTGAGTTTGGGGGGATACATCCAGATCCATTTACCATCCGCCATGACAATAAACCCTTTTGGAACCAAGGACTCCCCTCTCTTTTTTTGTCTCCTCCCGCCTCAACTCTAAGAGTTTAGTTAACATTGTCTCATGACTATATTTTACAAAACTCCAAAACCTTTAGTACTTTTGAGAAAACACTAATCCTGACCAGCTTTGGACTCTCTCTCTGACTGGCACAACCTCCTAGAGTTGAATAGGACTGTTTCCTTTGGAGAGGGAAAGCAGACGTGGTTGCAGGTCCCCGAAGGCACATCCCACACCATCTGACTTGCACTTGTGCAGCCAGTTCCCTTCCCATCTGTCTCTAAGCCTTCCTCATTTGCATAGCCTTCAGGAGCCAGTGGCTAAGGACTTTGATAGAGTCTGTGGCCGCTCTGCCTTGACTGGTATCGATGATTCCTGTCTTCCCTTTCTGCTTTCCCACACTCTTCATTTCCCTCATCTCACTAAAGCTATATGTAGACTTGCATGTCACCTGTAGACAGTCCATACATGGCCAGAAGCTTACATAGTGTCCATTTCTGTATGCTCCTCAGTCTTATGTAGATGCTGGAGACTGAACTCTGGTCCACTGCTGGGAGCAGTACGTGCTCTTAATATCTGAGGTCATCTCTCCAACCCCACACTGTGCTTCTTATACTCTAGAAACTGAGGTTAGAAAGAACAAGGAATATGGCAGATTACTATGTTGTCATTTACTCATGTATTTCTTCCTTTGCTTAGTCTATCATGCTATGTAACCCTTTAGCTTTTTGTTTCGTGACAGTGAGATGGTATGTGTGTATTCATGTGTATGTATGTTCCACATGTAGGTATGTGTACATTTGTATGTATGTGTGTGTATGAGTGTATTTTTGTCTGTATGCATGTGTATATTTTTATTATGTTATGTGTATACATGCATGTATGTATAGGTCTGTGTGGGCATATTTTTGTGTGCATGTGTGCATGTATTGGATATGTGTGTATGTGTGTGTATGTGGGTGCACATGTGTTTATGTTATATGTATATATATGTGTATAACATGTTTACAATGTGTAGTGTGTATGTGTATACATGTGTACATGTATGTGCACATGTGGATGTATGTGGTATGTAAATGCTGCATTTCTTTTCCTTCATGTGCCAGATAGTGGCTTTGATACTTCGCAGTTGATTTAATTAGTGCAGTTAATTTATTCATCATTTTAGGGGCATATGAAATACATACAAATGAATGCTAATTAATGTGAATTAATATTTTAAGCTAAGGCTTTTTGCCTTTTTCAAAAGGAAGCATGCTTTAATGGTGGTGGAATTCAGGTGCTGATGCTGCTTTCTCTTCTCCCTTAAGCCAGGTAAGCTCCTGCCTGGCAGGGATTGTCGCAAGTCTTGAGTGCTTCCACCCCAGCCTCATTTTAGTCCTTAGAAGGGTTCACCAGGCACTGAAAAGCTGCTCCTTGCTCTCTTTCCCTCATGTTCCCTTTGTCCTGAGAATCCATGAGTGACTTGCTGGCTGCTCTTCCTCTTCTGCTGTGTCTTTCCTTCTTCAACCCTGGGCCTGGACACAGGGCAGCACCAAGAGGAAGGTGCCTGGCAGGCTCTGTGCATTGCCACTCCTCTGTCAAGGTCTGTGTTGGTACCAGGCCCTGGGAGACTCAATGTAGACAATCAAAGCAGGAAACTCCAAAGCCACCAACACTCTGGAGCCAGACAGCTGAGGCACTACTGTGGGATTGGGGCATGAAGGTCTTGTTTCACTATCCCTGTGTGCTCAGAATTCTTCCCACTGTAGTATTCTGAGAAAGAGGGGTAGGAAACAGGCTGCCTTCAGCTACATTCAAGGATTTACACTCATTCTTACAGTAGCGTCTCTCCTTTCTTCTTCTTAGTCCAATCCCCCAAAAGCTCATCACCTCTCCTTGAGTGTACCACACTGCTGGGCCCCGGGGCAACCTGCTTTCTGACTCAGTCTACCTGGATGGCTGAGTGAACATGGCTCCTGTTTCAAGGTCCTGCTTGGGCATCGCCCTTTATAAGCACCCGAGAGGAAAGCATCTAGTCAGACTGAGGACATGACTCTGTTGATTAAGCGCTTGCCAGTCAAACGTAAGGCCTGAGCTGGAGCCCCAGTACCCATGTGAAAAACTACGCATTGGTCTCAAGAAGCAGCGTGGGAAGCACCTGGGGAACAGGAGCCAAGGTTTGAATCTGTCTACACACGCACACACACACACACACACTCACACATGCACTCACACACGCAACTCACACTCAATACTCACACTCATACACACTCACAGACACTCATACAATCACACACTCAAAACATCACACATGCACTCTCACAACACAACTCACACTCACATAACTCACACACTCATACACACTCACACACTCATACAAACTCACACACACACTCATCACATGTACTCTTCTCTCACACACACACTCACACATGCATTCTCAGAACACACTCCATAACTCACTCACATACTCACACACTTATACACACCCACAGTCACAACTCATACACACAAATATATCACATACGACATACTCACACACACTCTCACACACATACAAACTCACACACACTCTCACATCCACACACTCACACACTCTCTCACATACACTCACACACATACTGACAGGCTCACAGTGTGCGCGCTCTCACACACACACAGACACTTGTCTACTCCATTTTACCCCTAGTAGATTGATCACTGTTTTCTTATCTCTTAACATTACATAATTGTATTACAGAGGGTAGGGTTAGTTGGTGTTTAAAAATAGACACCCAGTACAGAGGACTGCATGGCTTCAGGTCTAGCTCCTTAAAGTCCTTGATGAGAAGTTAAACAGACCTGAGAGGCAAGCAGACAGGGAGAGGGCGCCACGGTTACTTAAAACGATGGCAGACTTCCAGCTTCTTACCTCCCTGAAGACACAAGCTGTCTGCTTTTTCAAAAGGCCTGGTGAGTGAGCTTTCTCTGCCCAAGTACCTACTCGGTCCCCACTGATGGGGTGTTGGTTGACAAGTTCAGGCTGGATCAGGTATGTTGACCCAAAGTTGTGGCCTGTCAACCTTTGTGTCCTCTTCAAACTAACAGCCCTTAACCTGGAATAGAGACCACCCACAAAGGCCTAAACTCCCATACCTCAAGAGAGGCCAGACTGTGGCTTCTCTAATCCCCTCACTTCAAAGGGTTTTTCTTCTTTGTTCCTTGCTGTGTTCTCCTCTTGTTGACAGAATTTTCTCTCACCGCTGACTCTGTCAGTTGTGTATGAGATTTTCTCTGTGCTATATCTTCACTCAAGATTTTCCTGCCTTGTAATTCTTCAGTTGACAAAGAGAATGAACCTGATCCAGAACCTCTAAATCCTCACTGCTGGTGCTTTGACTTCTCCATCTGTATAATGGGCATGATGCAGTGATCCTTGCTTTATGGATCAGAATGGGAACTTTGCAACCTCTTGCTGGTGCCAGATCCCAAGAGCTTACCATGGATCTGAGCACAGGGTCATCAGTGGTCTGCAGCAGACTTCAACATGGCTGTTACCCATGATGCCTTGATCCTGTGTTCAGTGCTTGCTCATTTGAAACTCAGAACAGGCTGTATTTTATTAATGCTTCCTTTCATGGCCATGCTATTTTTGGTGAGAATCGACCACATATTATTATTCCGTAATCATCATTATTTAGTTCATTTGTCTCTAAACAAACATCAGTTAACAAAGAAGAAATAACTTTCAATTTTGTAAATGTAAAATTTTTCATGTGCTTACTGAAACTTTTCATTTTTCAAGTGAAAATATTATGGCTTGCCGTAAAACTCCTTTTCATTTGAAAACCTTTGAGCACAAATGAAAACTCTAAGTGTTTATAGTAATAGAACTGAAATGACCAAGATTCATTTCTTTACACTTACAGTTATTGCACTACTACTGTTCATTAAGAATCTATGGTTCAAACTAGAAATACATGGTACCCCTGGGACTGGAGATGTGAACAGCATCAGAGATAGGCAGAAACAGTGCACAACTACGAAGAACTTTTTCTTCACAGGAGACTCACAATCAAATTTAGGTGTGTTGGCATTAAAGCAGGATTGCTACTCTTGAAAACTTCTGTATCAATCTTGTGTCCTGGCAACAGAACATCTGATATGGGATACCTGTGAAGTAAAACAGGGTTAGTTAGTTTGACTTATAGATCTAGAGGTTTAAACGCAAGACTGGTTGGCCCGTGAGGCTGAGGTTTTGGAGAGAAAGAGAGTCACAGTGGGCATGGGTACCAGAGTAGATGCTCATACTGTAGAGACAGGGAGCGAAGGATACACGAGAATGAAATCTGAGCCCATAATCTCTTTCAGGGACTAATAATAACCTAAGGACCTCACATCCCACCTCTTAAAGATCTTTAGCACTTCCAGTAGTAGCACCATTTTGGGGACCAAGTTTGTGAATATTGGTCTTGTCAACTTGGTAGAATTTAGAATTACCTAGGAGACACATTTCTGAGAATGTTTGTGAGGATGCTTCCAGAGGGAACTTGGGGAAAGACTTACCTGAATGTAAGGTAGTTTCCAATAGGTTGTCTAAACATAAAGAGGTCCATGGAAAAAGCAGCTGTGTGCCCACTTTCATTTCTTTCTGAGTATCTACAAACGTTTCTGCTATCCTCCGCTAACATCAGACTCTGACTTTGTCGGCTTTCCAACCTTTTACTCAATACCAGTGACTCTCCAGGGAATTTCCAGGCTTTTAGAGCTGGACAGAGACTGTTGGGATAGCAGCCAGCATCCTTAAGTGAGTAGAACCAGGTTCTCAGCCTCTCCAGCATGGACGTAGTCATTGTTGGACTACAGAATCTCACTCATATCACTCAATCTAATAACTCCCCCTTCAACACACACACACACACACACACACACAACACGCAATAAAATATATATATAACCCTAACCCTACATATATATATATGTAAGTGTGTGTGTGTGTGTCACATATATGTATATTCAAATAGTTCTGTTCTAGAAAACCTGCCTAATATAATGCCTTTAATACATGGGTCTTTGAAGGTACCTCTAACATTCAAACTAGAGCATCTGCCATGATGATAAACTTGTAGAGGAATTTTAATCCAGGAACATGGCTGTTCTGGCAAGGGATCATATCCAAAGACCTTCTAGGTCTATGTGATCTGGCTGGAATACACACAGGCCCTTAGTGCACACCTAATTAAAGGTGTGCACACCTTTGATCCCTCTGAGATCCAAAGGGATCAAAGTGAATACAGACTTACCTTTGTACACACCTTTAATTTCAAACAAGGACATCTAGTTGAGGGTCAGACAAAATGATAAATCAGAGAAAGATTTGACAGAATGAGTCAGAGATAGGATATGTCCAACTTTTAGGAGAAAAGCTATTTAAGAGCAGTGCAGGGGGAGAGTCAGTCAATTCTGTTCAGTTAGTTGGGAGCAGTCCAGTGAGTACAGTGCAATAGAGTTGAGACAGATCCAGAAGGATTAGAACACATTGCCAGAGTTAGTTTGAGGACAAGCAGAGCAATTCAGTGAGAAGCTGAGAGAAGCCAGATTTGAATCAATCAGCCTGGAGAGGAGTTTGAGCCAGAACAGCTGAGTTGAACAACCAGCCTGAGTTCAGAAAGAACTAGAAAATTGAGCTTATATCAGCAGTGATCCTCCAAGACAAACAATTACATCAGGGGAATAAAAGTGACTTTTACATAAACTTTTTAGTAAAAGGTAAGTCATGAAAATATCCTAATTTTAACCGTACCTACATTGACTCAAAACTTGGCAGTGATAACAGCAATTAAACAAAACAGAAAGGTTTTGGTAGACAGATATATGAATCATTTGTTTGTTCTGCTGTACATGGTGAAAATAAAGTGTATTTTTTTATAGGTTGCTCTGCTATTGTTAATTTCTTTATAGACACTGTCACTTAGAGTAGAGGGCATGCCAGACAGAAACATGCACAGCCTACTCAAGACCAACTGATGGTCTTGAGGCCAAGTAAAAAGATTGGTTTAGTTGGATTTCTGGTTCTGTGAAAAAATACCTGGTACAAGAGAAGAAGTGTTTATCATGGTTCATGGTTTGAGTATGCAGACCATGAGATTAAAGTCTAGAAGGTAGAGAAGTCATAGCATCAGGGACATGAGATGGTCTTGAAAAACAAAGGCAAGATCTCACATAGGACAGTAATAACACCCTGGGGCTGGGGTGGTACAATCTTAGCACAGCATAAAGAAAAGAAAGTTTCGTGGGAAGCAAACTTATATCTAGCTTTGCTTGTGAGCCTTAGATCTGAAAGTAACTGCAAAAGATGCTCTGACCTAAACATTTAGCACACAGCCTCTTATAGCTCAGAGATAAGCAACCAAGAGAAGCCACGGAGCACATCTTTGAATGAGTGAGCCCATGGACCCACAGACTATGAGAACAATCGCAGCTCCAGAATGAGCAAAGAACAGACTGAGGCAAACATATTTAGAAAGAAAGGAAGAAAGAAAGAAGAAAGAAAGAAAGAAAGAAAGAAAGAAGAAGAAAGAGAAGAAGGAAGGAAGGAAATAATTCAAGTTGATAAGAAAGCAGGAGCTAAAGAAACCTCTTAGTCTGCAGAGCTGTGAAAAATGCTTGGGTCCCAGGCAGTCTAGTGAAGAGAAAGCAATACAACAATATATCCTGATAAAAATCACTGAACTTAGAGGAAGAAGAGAAAAATCCTATAGAGTTCAAGGTAGAAAAAAAATTGCCGATGCTAAAAAATTAAAAAGGGCCCCATTGTTATTTGAGCTCTATTCTGACAGTAGAATGAACTAGAAGATACCAGAATCAGTCACTATGAACCTCTAAGAGGAAGTATTGCCTGGAATATTTTGTGTGCAACCAAGGTGGTATTCATATTCTGGGGTAGAAAAAAAAATGTCATTCATGGGCTTGTGATAAGCCAGAGCAAGTGTGTGCCTGGTCTGTGTACTTTGTGAACCCAACACTTGAGGAGAGATTCTAAATAAACAGATATTGGAGTGGCAAGCAACAGCCAATGTTGCTATAACCAGCACTGTGCAGCCTAGAGCTAGTGAAGACTCCGACGTGTGAGAGGTTACTATCTATTGAATTGGGGAACAGCAGGGCATCCCTGAGTGCTATGAACACTTTCTCATCTCAGATGAGAGTAATTCAAGGTGTTAGACACTCTTGTGTTAGACAATCAACAACCACCAAGGCCATTCCAGCTGTTTGTTAGTCTCAGATTCATAAACCTGATTTTATTTCAGACAACAGAAGGTGAGGTTTGTTTTTTTTTTTTTTTTGTCACAGAGCTAAAGGAGGTTTTTATTGCAGGATACGGACAAGCAGAACACCTATGAGAGGAGTTCCCGGGAGGTTGCCATTGAGGAGCTTTGCCTAGGGGTTCACATTATACTGAAATTAGGGAGGTGGGCTGATTAGTCTAGCCGACCCAACCACTGGCCCGGATGACATGCCCATGTACCTCTTCATCATGTTGTCGGAGCCTGGAGTTTCAGCGAGCATCTTCAAGGGACAATGAAATACCTGCTCACACAGAGCTTCCAGGCAGTGGTGCTCATGAGGTTGCCGTCTCCTCCACCTGTGTGTGTGAGTGCACACACATATGACAACGTTACCCCAAACAACAATTTCAAATAGCATCTTTAAAGAAAGATTTATTTTATTAACCATGTGTATGTGTGGAGGGGTTGGCATCTATCTATGTGTGGGCTTGTGCATATGAGTTCAGGAGCCCAAGGAATCCAGAAGAGGCATCTTATCCCCTGTATCTGAATTACAGGTGCCCGTAAACTTCCAGATGTGGATCTCAGGGCTATACAATGAGGCCCTTTCTCAAAATAAATATGAACTATGTGGGCTTAGGGATATGGCTCAGAGGTTAGGAGCACTGGCTGCTCTTCCAGAGGATCCAGGTTAGATTCCCAGTACACATACGGTGGCTCATAGCCTGGTACTGGCAGAGGCTAGGAGAGAGCACTGAATGCCCTAGAACTGGACGTAATGATGCTTGTGAGCCACCCACCATGCGAGTGTTGGAAACGGAATTGGAGTTCCCTAGACGAGAAGCAGTGTTCTTAACAGCTGGACCATCTCTTCAGGCCTTGTTTGCCATAATCTTACCTCTTATAATCTTTAACATTACCAAACATGGCAAGAGCTTGTGATAGATTCTAGAACAGCCGTCATTCAAAAGCAAAGATGAGTGATAGTTTGATGTATCTACAGTTGCAATGGACGTGCAGATACCTCTGACAAATGTGAATGCATGACTGGGAGTCCTGCAGACCATCACCTACATTCAAAAGAGAAGGAAATGTCATATTCTGATGGAAATTAGTATAAAAACACTGTTTTCCTACCAAAAGACTTAGGCCATAGGCTGAGAGCCCTTGCCTATATTAGTCCTGATGGAGCTGCCTAGACAATTTCCTCCCTAAATATCTTTTCATGATGTTACTTCTTTTTCAACTTTCTCTGGCTATTTACTGGTCCTTAGAAAAGAAATCAAATCCCTGGGCTTATTCTTTCACCTGACATTGAGACATTGGGGTAGGTCTCTGGGCATGATGGAGCCTTTTTCAAGGAGGTAGACTCCTGCAAACTCAATGGTCCAGTGACTAAAGCTGCCCCAAGTCAGTGACTTTTGGATTCTTTTTTCCTGAATTTGAAGGGTCAAATTTATAGGTCATAGAGGATGAGTTTTAATGAGAAATTTATTATAGGTTCATTGGTCTGAACTGGGGGTCAGGGGAAGGCTTCAGTATAGTATGGGGTGGGGCAGGATGGAAATAGGGAACCAACAAGCTGAAAGCCTTTTTTTTTTTTTTTTTAGTTACCTATGGTTGAAAGTGAAGTAAGATATGAGGAAAGGGTGGCTGCTCAGGCCAGTTCACCCAACCAGGTCTCCAGGTGTCGAGGTCTCCAGGTAACCAGGTGTTGATGTGCCTCGTACACAGGTGTCCAGGTTCTGAGGTCCTCAGGTCTCCAGGTGCCTCCTCTTGGTTTCAGTCACATGGTTATGCAGAACCTCCAGGCAGAACTGCTCATTTTGGAGATGACTAAGCAATAGGAATAAGAAGTCTTCCCTGGCATCCCATCCTCCATCAAGGATGTTCTAGGAACCGCCAGTTTGAAGTCTCTGACCTATCTAAGAATTCTTTCTCTTGTTCTCATCTCTACCCTTTAGACTTGTAGGACCACCCTTCTCTCGGATTTGGCTCTATCTGGGCTGAATTCCTTGTCAGACCACAGCAAGTGCCTACCTGCAGGTTCTGTTCAAGGCACACACATTTGTTAGTGAAAGAAATGTGTTTTGCTGAAGCAAAAAGAGATTCAACACAAATAGAACCAGAACATGTAATGCTTCCAGTGCTTTTCTGCACTGCTCATCCCCTTTTCCTGGACTGCCATTGACTTCAGACACTGTCTTCTTCATTCTAGAATTTCTAGAAAAATTTCCACTAGATCTCTTTTTCCTAGAGAAATTTTACATGCTTCTAGGTCTATAGGAATGTAAAATAGGTACACGCCAAACATTTACTAGCAGTAAATTGTAGAGACTTATTTTAAAGTAGCTTTCAGTATACACATAATTTTACCATTTATTAAAATGAAAGCAAATTTGCATACTAATGAGATGGATGTGCTCATGTGTGTTTTACATAAAAAATTAAACCTTGGCTGAAGTTTGGTACTAGAGGACATAGATCATCTTCAATATTTTTCAGACTTGATCAATACTTTGATTTTCTAGTCCTTGATGCTGTTGAGAAGGCCACTTTGCATAAATACTTAGTACAAAATGGCAGAAGTGTGTCTATGACCATTTCAGAAATTATTGAAATTCTGTCCTAATCCCAAGTCAACATTACTTCAATGATTTTTTTTTTAATGAAAGGCAAGTCAGCAACTCAAATAACAATCTTAAAAGATTTTTTATTTCCATTATTTTATGTGTATGAGTCTTTTGTCTGCATGTATGTCTGCGCAGAACATGCATGCCTTGCGCCTATGAAAATCAGGGGACGGTGTTGGATCCCTGGAACTGGAGTTACAGGAGGTTATGAGCTGCTATGTGGGAGCTGGGATCTGAACCTGGGTCTTCTTAAAGAGCAGCCTGTGCTTTTAACTGCTGAGCCATCTTTTTTAGCCCAACGATTTTAAAAACCAAACATTCTAACAGGATTTGATGCAAAAGCACACTAATCTGCTGCTTACACGCTGAGGGATAGGAAAGTCTTTGTTTTCTGTAATTAAAGCAGTATGTTTCATGAGAGTAGAAAACTTCTTGTCTATACGTGAAAAACACAAAGCTCACAGCACGCAGCCATCCGAGCTGAGGTGATCTGCAGTGTCTGTTAGTATTGCATGATGCAATGTGTGCACAATGCAAATGCATGCACTGTACATTCAGAAGCAAGGCTGTAGGGAAGATGCAAGGTAGCACAGACGATCTCTGTCAGAAACACGGTGTATCCGTCCCAGGTTTAATTTTGAATTAATCTTTAACATTCAGAAGCCTTTTACTATTGTTGGGTCTGTTGGGACTCCCCACATTCAGTTATGGGACTTCATATGGGGTTGTGACCCACAGTTTAAGAAATAGACCTTGTCTTGTCAGGGCAGCACCAAAGTCCAGGCTTTGTGGCTTCTTTTCAACTTGCTGAATCGAAGAGGAAGACAAACTCATTCTAAATGGTGCCAGCCACAGCTTTTGGAATCCTTGTCAGCCTAAAATGTAGCTTCTATTTCTTTCCTTGTCATGACTCCAGCAAACAGAGGAGCAAATGTTGGGACTGACCTGACCCAGGTAATGTACCCAAGCAAGGAGCTGGGGTTGAGCTTACTTAGAACTCGGGCAGAGCACACAAGAAGAGGGGAACAGAGAAAACCCAGGTACCACTCCCAGTGAGGCAAGCAAACACCACACCCCTCTTTCCTTGAGAACTGGTTCTAGTTCCATCCAGACAGTATGTTCTTCCCTTCACTGTTTTCTGTCATTCACAGTAGGTTTTACTGATCACCTACTGTGTGCCACAGGGTTTAAGATCCAGGGTAAAACTTAAGAGTTACAGTCGGCAAACACAGCAAGCAACACAGTTCAATTCATTTCTCTGTCATCAAATTACATTTGCCTTTCGTTGGCAAGTTATTGATCAAGATAATCTAGAATCTTCTGCTTAAAACTTCATTTCTTTTTGAATCAATAATCAATTCAGGCTTTAAGCTGAATTAATTCACAGCCACAACTCTGTCAAGGCTGACCTCCATCCCTCGGGCTCTCCTGACTTCTTTCTTCTCCGCACCAGGAAAAGGCCTTGATGCAAAGGGAAGTATACATGGTTTCATGGGTGTGATGGCAGGGTGAGGCTCACTGCGTAGCCATGCACTGCTTAGCCATGTTGTTCATGTAGTGTGCTCATGCAGTGTGCTGTAAGGACCAAGCTGCTGACTGTACTCTGTGTGCTTGAAACCTAGATCTCTCCTACTGTCTGCTTCCCTCTTGTCTCAGCACTGGGATGTGAGGAGCTGTGGGTGTCTGGGGGAAAACACCAATCCTATCTCAGACTCTGTCCCTGTGGATGCACCATTACCCTCCATTTCCATTATCTTCCTGCCTCCCTGTGACAGCTGTGTTCTGAGAGGTTGCCTTCTGCCTCTATTGGAGTAAGTTGGTGTCATGGTCAATACTGCCAACTTGGCAGGTTCAGGGATTACCTAGGAGACAAACTTTTAGTCATGGCTGCGAGGGGTTTTTAGATTGAGTTTATTTGAGGCAGGAATCCTTGGTTCCCCAGTTGTGGATGGCAGCATCCCAGTGGGCTAAATAACAAAGAAAAAGTCAGCTGAGTCCCAGAATGCATGTCTCTTTGCTTCCTGACTGTGGATGAAATGTGACCAGCTGCCTCATGTTCCCGCCACCATGATGTCCCTTTTGTGGTAGACTTGATCTTTGAACTGTGAGCCAAAATAAACACTTCTTTCTAAAGTTTCTCTTATGGGGTATCCCCCCCCAAAAAAATCCTCCCACTCAGCTCGGAAAAGGTAACTGATACCTTTGGCAAGTCCCCTGGCTCTCTGCATGTCCTCAATTCAATGAATCTGATTTTTCTTGCCAGCCTACATACCTCTTTCTGTCTGTTTTTTCTATGGTCTGGGAGGACTGCATCTACTCTTTAATCTTCTCAGTCCATTCCCCTAGGCCATCCCTCAGGATTTTACCCTCTCTCCACCCGGTGCCTGAACTCTCAGGATGCAATTTCATTCTCTTCCCTCTGATCTTTGGACATTACAAGCTTTTAGATCTTTGGAACCAGCAAGCCCCCTGCTTCTCTCTCAGAATATCCCAGCTCTTGCAAAATAAAAGTTACAATCTTTACAGCCACTGCCCCCAAGTGAGCCCAGTTTGAATGCAAAGTAGCACAACCCAATGCTTGGCCATTTTCAGAGTTTTGCTTCTCCCAGATGCCTCTGTGGCTGCTCAGCAGTGGTCAGCAAAACAGCTGGCTTCCAGTCTCTTGCTCCTGTAGTGATGTATTGATAACACAGTGATGTCTTGGGATTATTCTATATTAAAACATCCAAATGAGTTTTATCAGGCAACATCAAGGTGTTGGGAAGGCTTCACACCTCCTGGAGACACTAGGTGAATCTGTCCTTTGCCTGTGTCTGTTCTGGGAGCTGTCTGCATTCCCTGGCTCTTGGATTTACACCATTCCAACATCTGTCCCTGAGAGTAGGTGCATGGGCTAAGGAAGGAAAAAGAGCTGCATCAGAGAAGCCAATGGAGAGAAAGCTAAACTAGGAGACTGGTTCAGAGTCCCTGCAAAAGAGGAGAAGGCGTTTTGTTCAGTGGATGACTGGCTGCCCTGGACAGAGATGAACTCCGGCCCTCAACTCCAGCCCTAAGCAGCAGAGATGACAGGCTGAAGTCTATAGGGGATGCTCATCTCCTCAAGTATGGTGGCACACTGTCCACTTGCTCTCTGCTCTCCATCTGAAATGCAGCACACTGTGGAGTAGCAGATGCTGTCTAGACAGTGCTTTTTCTTTCTCCCAAGAAGTGCTGGGTATGAATGCAGGTGCTGGGGCCGAGTAAGCCTGGTTCAGACTCTGTGGGCTGTGTGGCCTTGGGAAAGCGAAGTAACATCCTGAGCCTTCGTTCCCTCGTTTTCAGCTCATTGTGTTTCCTAAATCTTAAGGTAGGAGGCTTTTGTGAGCTGACGCATGCCAATGTATTCCCAGGGTGTGGCACCCTGTGTGCTTTGGAAAAGATGTCATTTGTTACTAACAAGGTAAAGTGAACTGATTCTGGGAGGAGGGTTGGGAGAAGAGGATTATTAAAGTGGAAAACCAAATACTAGCTGTGTGTATGGAAAAATGCGTCTTGCTAAATATCCTTCTATTTCCATCTTTATTTGCCTTCTTATCCCAATCTCACCCCCATATCCACCCCATCCCATCCCCCACCCCCATATCCACCCAATCCCATCCCCCACTCCCATATCCACCCAATCCCATCCCCCACCCCCATATCCACCCAATCCCATCCCATCCCCGCATCCATGCCATCTCTCCTTTATTTCCATTCCTAGCTCCATCCTCATTTCCCACATCTCTAGTCCCATCAGCACCATTCCCATCTCCACCCCTATCCTCTTCTCAACTTCTCTCCTTTCCCCACTGTCATGACCATGTCAACCCTACATCCATGTCTGTCCATCCCACCCCACCCCACCCCACCTCCATCCTGTCTCCAGTCCTGCCCACTTCTCCATTCCATCTCCATCTTCCCCTTTAATTTTCAAGTTTTTCTGAGATATGGAAACACACTTGCTTTGGATTCCATAGAAAGCAAGGTTCAGGACTAAGCACGGTAAGTTCTCAGTTTCAGACTTTTTTTTTTTTCATCAGCAGTCCTTGCTTAAGTTTCCTTTTTTTTCTTTTTTCCTGGCTGCAGATATCCTTATCTCATTTCATGATGGCTTCAGGTCAACAAATAGGTCACTTTCTGCTCTTCACCAGACTCCCAAGGACAATGAGTTTCTGACAGAAGCCACCTACCACTCCCACCTCTCTTTCATACTCCTTATCACAGATAACAGTCCTGGGGGCACAGAGGTCTGTAGGGGAGGGTGATGGGGTGGAACCCGCAGACAGTCTTGGGCTCCACAGGTATCTGAGCAACAGCCGAGTGGGGATGAAGGAGAGGCACACCCACAGACCTTTTCTTTCTTCTCTGAGGTCAGTGCTGTTTCTGACCGTACAACTCAGCATTTCACAACACTCGATTAGCTCAGAATTGGCTGGGCTGTCTCTGAGTACAGCATTCTTGTAATGCTTGAGTGTGTTTGTGAAGGATTCTAATGCCCTACTAGCTTGCCCAACTCTCCCAGGCTTCCAGTGGACAGAAGTATTAGGACCTCAGCCCAGACACTCCAAGGGTGGGAGGCAAGATGCATTTGACCTCGCAGGACTAACCCTGAGATGTCTGATGTTTAATTGAAATCTGCAAATGCTGTTGTTACCAGGGAATCTGGGCTTCCCTGTTGGGTTCTTAGTCTCTTTAATAAAAGGATCCAAAATGGACTCAGAAAGAAGCTCAAGGACAGTTGTATTAACGTTTGATAGAAAAGCAGGGCAGGCAAACTGTTCTATCTTAGCCACTGACAGAAAGAGAAGAGGAGGAAGAGCAAGAGGAAGAAGAAGAGGAGGAGCATTATGAAGGGAAGGGGAGTAGGGAGGAGCACCCCACCACTACAGGGCCTCATTTCCCAGAACAAAGGGCTGCACCTGAAACACGATGTTAGAAACAGAAATAGAGACTGTTTATTAAGAAAGTTAAAATACTACCCAGAATGGGAGAGGACTACTGAGCTGAGAGAAAAGTCCCCCTAAAGCATTGAGCCATGAGTTATATGGCCATTTACAAGACATTTCTACAGTTCTCATCTCTCTCAAGCTTGAAAAGCAGAGCTTTTCTTGAATATGCCCTGAGCCTTTCAAGAAGCCCACATGAGGAATCTCTTCCAGTCTGTCTCTGCACACTGGCTTCTTCACGTATGTTGTAGTCTTCTGCCTGTGATACTGGAACCAGAATCACCTTGCCTAATCTCTTCTGCATTAAAATGGCGCCACTATGGGGAGCCAGCTCAGTCTATTCAAGGCTTAGACCCCACCCCACAGAGTTGGGCAGAGTGATACCTATGTGTGGTATTCTACAACAGGATCCTGTGTGCAGAAAAGGATGTCCTTACCAGTGAGTGTATGCCTGTGTGTGTCTGTGCTCCAGGGGACATGTGAGGTGGCAGGGTAGGGCACACCTCTTTTTATTTTTTTCATTAAACCTAGCCTCAAGTATGTTAGGCACCTACTTTCAGGCTATGTCTCCAGTCAGAGATTACCTTTAAAACAGACCAGAGCTTCCTGCTGGAATGCTAATGATCTGTTGGCTTGGTCTTGTGCAGCTAACACCGCTGCAGCGAAGTCATGGTAATGTCCACGCCACGCCCAGGAGATAGCCTTTCAGAGCCCTCCTCCTCCCCATGTTCTGATCTTACATTCTTTCTGCCTCCATCATGGAGAGGCGGATGGATGGTTGACACAGATGTCTCAGTTTGAGTGAGTACCCACAGTTACTTATCCTCAGCCCTGATTGGTTATGCATCTCTTCAGAAAGATGCTTCTCTAGCCAAGGTTGAAAGCATCACTTGTAGTTTGACAGCGTGCCCATTTAGTGTATCAACAGCAGTATGTTCTCCCGTACAGGCTGCGGTCTCCCACGGAATAAGCTTTCCTGCTGACTTACAGTGCACGAGTTCGCTCCTGTAAAGCGGAAAATTCTTGGGGGGAAATTCTAGTTCCTTGGGAATTATAGTTTCAAGAGTCTGACCATTAAGTGGAAGGGAAGAATGTATCTTGAGGATGCCTCCATCCCATCCAGGATGCCTACTGGCTGGACTGACTCTGAAGGACATTATGGGATCAAGGTGAGGCTAGGCATCACCTAAAGCCTCATCCTATCCCACTGCACGTGTCTGTCTCCTGCTTTTCCTCATTCTCCCACAGATATCATCTGGTGACCTGAGAGATGGTATCAGTCACTGGCCTAATCAACCCCATTCACCTCTAGCTTCTAATATTATATTCTTTTCAATTAATCCTTTTCTTAGGTCTCTCCTTCAGTCACCTTGCCTTCCAGAAATGAAAGGGCCGGTCAGTAAATATCTGTATCACAAGGAGCTAAAATATTCCCAAACCACAGTGAGAGTCTGGGATAGGCAACACCCCGCATACTGGCAATTATCATTAAGAGGATGCTGTCTCCGGAATTGGAATGGTTACTGATGGAGACCAGATTGTTCCCCCCAAGGGACCAAGCACTCCTTGTTGTACCACTTAGCAGAGCAGGAGCCGAGACTGAATTCTTGCCCCTTGTCCTAATTCTCCCTCTACTTAATAGTGATTTTGTTGCTTTAGGGAAGGCGGGCTGAGTCACTAGGCTCCTTTATCTGATCTTCCCAAAGTTGTCACATTAATCAAATCTCTTTTCCTGCGTTTTACTAACACTACAGTTTTTGACTAGTGTATCATATCAGGATGAATGACCAAGCCTAATCAGCTGGGGCTCCAGGAGCTGGAATTTTTGTCTTAACATGATAGTAACAGGCCTCAGTTGCTATCAGATTGGGGAGATCGCAGCCTATGCCCCAACAAGCCAGGTTCAGCTTGTTTCTAGACAAGCCAATAAAAAAAAAAACCCACCAAATAATTAATGAATAAACAAGGAATGGCAGCATGTTCAAGGTGGCCACGTCGGAAAGAGAATGAAGAGACCTAGGGACATACCTGACCCACACCCATGTCAGAGTGAGGCTGAGGTTTAAGTAGACTCCAGAGTCGTGCACATCTAAGCAGTCTTGGTCAGGCGTCCATCACCAGTTCGTCTTTGTATCTTCTTGCAAGGTGGTCTGATAAATTTCAAGTCTTCTTCTGGGATGAAAAATTTCCCCTCTGGATTACCCAGACTTTAGGCTTTCTTTGTCCCATCACAAGAGTCCAGGGAGAATTCCAATTTCTTGGGGCCTGTTGTTGCACTAATGTGATAGCCAAAGTAAGGGACACACATGTCTCTTTAAAAAATTTCCAGCCAGCCAGGTGATTTACACCCTTGAGCTAACACGTTAAAGAATCCCTGCCTAAGGCTGTCACAGATCTGAGTAAAGGGAGAGCAGGCTGGCTTCCCTAGAGATATTGCCAGGAACCGCCTGCCTTTCTGCTGCCCACCAGGTAAGTTTAGGCTTACTTGTAGGCTTGGCAAATATCCTTACAGGATGTGATAGTTTAGTTGTCTATGAATAAACCACTTAGGTTAAAGAAACAAAACAAACTTCTGGTTGCTTGAGAGATATCTTAGCTGTTAAGAGTGCAAACTTTCCTGGTAGAGGACCAGAATTCAGTCCTAGTTCACACTAAATTCTTGTAAGCCCAGCTTCAGGCTATTTGATGGCCTCTTCTGGCTTCTGAAGGCACCGCACACACACACACAAATACCTCTTGAGTTTCATTAAAGTTTGTTTGTTTGTTTTTAAATGAAGATCTTCAGTGTGGCCTGTGTTTCTAAGAAGTTTTCTACTAACTGGAAAGTAAATTTTTTCTAGAAAACACTTTTACTGTCATCTGACTACTAAAAAAAAATTAGAATTTTGGTTTTCAGTCTACGTGTTTCAATTCTTTTTGCCAAAATCATGACTTTGAGTTTCCTTTTAGAACTAATTAGCCATAAATATTTTAAAATGGCCTTTGTCCTTAAAAATATTCAAACACTCAAAAAAAAAAAAAAAAAAAAAAAAAAGGGAAGAAGGAAAGATTGGTTTCTGTTTTGAGGGCTTTCATTCTGAGTAGATTAACTGAACCCCAGTGGCAGGGAGAGGGAGCGAATGGATGGGTGGATGTGTGAGATGTGAGCAGGGATCCAGGGGAGCCTTGCTTTCTCCCCTTTCTTTGCCTCCCGTGTTGTTTTATTCTATTTTCTACTGAAAAGGAAATGTCTCCATTATAACTGTCCTGGCAGCAATGAAGATATTCTAAAGAGGTTATCGTCCCCATAGGCTATTAGACTATCAAAACAATGGACCCCATGAAATTGGAATTTACCCCCAGGGCTTGTCTGTGGGAAGGGAAAAGATGAGGCCAGGTGTACCTCTAGGGGAGTGTGTTTCCAAGAAGAGATTTCACACAGCTCTGAAACATCTCACACCACCTTGAAGCCCAAACAATGACGGGTCAGTGACAAGTGTGACCACACCCTGAACAAACAGGATCGCTTAGCTCTGTACACCTCTTGCCTTCCCTTTAAGCCCTAGTCTCACTTCAGGATGGGGGACCATTTGACTTCTGTGCTCCTCCTTCCAATGGGGCCACATTGAAAAACTCTTCTCTTGTGTTTACTAGCATCCCTTTAATTGGTCAGTTGAGGATGAACGGCAGGCAGCACATTGCCGGCTTTAGCTGCCAGAGTCTAGGCTGAACCTAACGACGCATGTAACACCACTGGGTTCTGCAGAAGTACACCTAGATGAGATCACCTGTGTAGGGGCTTCAAGAACGAGCCTGGGAAGTGAACGAGGGACTGAGACAGTGGGAAGATATGAAACAAAGTAGCAGCCACAGAGAGGTTGGCTTTGGTCTAGCCATGAAGGAGGGTTTCTATGTAAGCATCATCCCAGAGACATCCCCTTTGAAGGGAAGAGACTAGCCCCATAGACTAACAAGCAGCCTCGTGCTCGCACTGCCCAAGCCAGGAGATGATCCCACTCCTATGCGTCCTCCAATATCATCTACCAGTCAAGGTTCCATGGTCTCACTCAGAGGAAGCAGGAGCTGCCTTGTCTTGTCTGCTCTTGTCTGCTCTTGTCTGAGTGGTTATGGCAACTCCAGTGGTTCAAAGATAGTCGTTCGCCAGTGGTCCCAGGAGAGTATGTTCAAAGTCCAACCCAGCAGACACTGGGAGATGGATACACAGGAATGTGAAAAGGGACCCAAGGGATCTGGCTGGAACTCTCACTGTCCTCTGTAACAGATAGCAGGAGAAGATCTGTAGAAGGCAGGGTGCTTGCTCCAAACTCATTTGAATGTGAGGCTTTCAGATCAAAAGAATAGGATTCAGGTAGCACATCAACGTGTTGCCTCATGGGTCCCCCAGCAGCCCCCTAATTCTATGGAGGTGGTGCCGAGCCCTGCTTATGGCCTCCATTGGTGTCTATTGTCAGGCAGCTCCCAGGAGAATCCAGCTTCGGTATTGTCAGTTGAAGCTGAACAAATTAAATTTATCATAGGGACAAATGCTCATCACCGTGGCTGTGGATTCTGAGATGCTGAGGAGCCTGAGGCTGTGAGTACAGGCAGAAAAATCTGCAGATCAGCATCTGGAAGTGCTTGGGGCTTAATGGTGAAGCTGTAATCAGCAGCCAGAGCAGTGTCTTGGAGATTATGATGAGCCAGGGCTTGAGCTGGCAGGGGAAAGATACCCAGGGAATTGCGCTAGGTCACCAGGCAGTTGGGCACTGCGATTGGACTTGATAACAAAAGGGGGGAGAAATCGGAAACAACCCATATATATGTAGAGGCTGGAGAGACCGCTCGATGGTTAAGAGTGCATACTGCTCTTGCAGAGGAACTGAGTCCAGTTCCCAGCACTATTTATGGACGGGTCACAGCTACCTGGAACACCCACTCAGGGAATATAATGTCCCCTTCTGCCACTGAGGCCACCATACAATGCCACACACAGAAACACACATCTACATGTAATTAAAAATAAAATTTTAAGACTAGTGGTCAGAGGTTACCAGTAGGCATTTTCCCTTTGGGCCAGAATTTGCCTTACAGCAAACTGTAAACAGGGCATCTCTGAGATCATGATCACCTGGCTTCCTTCATCCTGGCTGCAGTAACAGCACCGTAGACTGCAGAATTCATAAGGAAAGAAAGCAGCCATCTCCCCATCGCCTATGGGTGCGTGTTTCAGTACCAAATCTAGCAGGTAGGGGTAAGGAAAGTTCTAGAGTGGACACAAGATTGGAATTGAAAACCCACGCAGACGGATTTTAATAAGGAAATAGTTTGAAGTTCTCCTGAGAAGTTGCTAAGAGACAGAAAATGTGGGTTTGACAAAGTAGGAATAGAAATTGAGATGGGGAAGACTAGACCTTTTATGTCTATCCTCTGGTGAGGAACACTGCCCAACAAAGCAGTTCTGTGCCGTGAATGGAATCTGAGAAAGCATGTGTTGACTTGGGCCTCTGGATGGCAGTTCACGAAAAGCCTGCATCTGGACACCCTGGTCTACAAGGGTAGCTTCAGTAGTGTGAAACCATGCAGCTGAGCCTGAGGCCAAACAGGGCAGAGAGAAGCTCCCAGAGGACACACCAGAGGAAGACGGGTGTGTTGACACAGGCTTGTAATTCCAGGATTCAAGAGGCTGCAGTAGGAGGATCATTAGGAGTTCAAGGCCATTCGAGTGACAAAAGGAGTCTGACATCAGAAGTACAGAGCAAGATGCTGTCTTAAGGTGGGGGTGAGAAATAGCTCAATGGAGAAAGTGCTTGCCTTATAAGCCTGGGGACCCGAGTTTAGTCCCCCAGAACCAGTGTACAAATAAGCCTTGCATACTGGTATGTGCTTGCAGTCAGAGTGCTGGTGAGGCAGAGACTGGTAGACCACTCAGCTGGGCTGAATTAGATCCAGACTAATAAATAAGTGACCACCTCAGAAAATAAGGCAGATAGTACCGGAGGAAGGGCTCCTGAGGTTGACTTCTGGCCTCTCCATGCTGCACACCCCCCCCACACACATGCACAGGCACACACACCAATGAAAGGTTTAAGTCATTATCAATTAAACCATGTTTGATACTGGGTTGATTCTTGCTCATCTCTTACCCAGGTGTGAGCACACCTATACACAGATTCTTTCTGGTAGGAGAGCTGTGAGTGAGCCGGAGTCCATGACCCTTCAGTCCACACTGCATTCTCATCAGATAATGTTCCTCTGTGGAACCTCAGCTGACAGTCACACTGATGATGTACCAGGCGGGGTTGGACCAGGTTCATTCGTCCGTGCTTGGGTTTGCCCTGTGGGTCTCAGTGTGCAAGCACTTGCCGATCTCCGTAGAGAGCTGGCACACAGGTGGCTGCTGGGAAGCAGATCTGAGGAAGTGAGCAGACTCCAATTTCCCATCCCGAACTCCAGCTGACACTCTTTGCTCTGAGTCTTTCTGTCTACACCCCGCCCTGCTCAGCCCTGTCAGACACAGCATGTTGCTTCCCTTCTTACAGACACCCTTCAGAAACATATTTCCAGCTCTCTAACCCATGACATTTCTAAAATGATGGATGATAATACTCACAGGAATCTCACAAGTTAGACTTTGCTGTAGATAGCCCTTTCCCATCTTCCAGGGTGGCTGCAATTAAAACAGACAGGACGATTGCAAGTTTGCAGAGTGATGGCAAGAGGCAATATTTTAAAAATCATAATTGCACTGGGTCTTATTAGGTGTTGAAGTTGAAAGCAAGGCTTATTCTTGGCTTATTCTCTCATTCTTGGCTGACATCGTTAGGTTGGCGATCTTAAGAGAGGATTATAGTTAAATGGCTTTTTATCTTCAGTGGCTCTGTGACCTTGAGGAAATTCTCTAACCTTTACCTCATTGATGTCATAGTTAATGAGGATAAGAATAGCACCTACCTTACAATCAACACAAAGCCCAGGACTTTTTTGTGCCTCTCTATCTAGGTCTGGAGCTATTTACGTGCATAGTTATACATTTGGTCTCCTTTCTTTCATTTTAAAAAATTGGTGTGTGTGCTGTATCTGCTGTGTGTATGGTGTATGTGCTGTGTGTGTTGTGTGTGTGTGCTGTGTGTGCTGTGTGTGTGTGCTATATGTGCTGTGTGTGCTGTGTGTGTGTATGTGTGGTTTGTGCATTTGCTTGTGGAGGTCAGAAGATGGTGTCAGATCTCCTGGTGCAGGAGTCACCAGTGGTTATAAGCTAATCACATGTGCTGGGAACTGAACTCATGTCCTTTGCAAGGACAGGACATGCTCTTAACCACTGAGCCATCTCTCCAGTCCCTAGAAAAGTCTTAACAGATACTGCATTATTGCTATTGTGATCAGCGTTTCTGAGATCATATGTGACTATACAGCATGGGAGGAGTACTGTAAGTTTTAGAATGAGTTAATTATCCTATTGCTGTTTGTTACTGACTGTGTTTCCTTGGGTAAGAGAAATGACTTCCCTCAGCCTGAGTGATCATGAAGCTTAAGGGCCAATTCTGGTATGGACTATTCCACAGAAAAGGGGATGGGACAATCCGAATATGATGGTGTTATGAAGTGTCTGACTCCTGTATGCTGTATTCCGCTTCTATTTTAGAAGGCCAGTGTGGTGAACAACACTGTCAGCTTGACAGTATCTAGCATCACCTAGGAGTCAAAACTCTGGGCTGAATGTGGAGGTTTGAATGAGAATGGCTGCCACGGGCTCCTGTGTTTGAGTGCTTGGTTCCCGTTGGTGGAACTGTTTGGGAAGGATTCACTTCGGGAGGTGTGTCACTGGGAGCAGGCTTTGAATTTTCAAAGGACTCTTGTGAGTCCCAGTTTTCTCTCTTTCTCTCTGTTTGTGTGTGTATGTATGCTGTGTGTGTGGTGTGTGTGCTGTGAGTGTGCTCTGTGTGTGTATGCTGTGTGTGCTGTGTGTGTGTATGCCATGTATGTGAGTATGTATGGTATGTGTATACATGCTGTGTATATGAGTGTGTATGTGTGTATGGTGTGTGTGTGTGTATGCTGTGTATGTGTGTATGCTGTATGTGTAGGCTGTCTGTGTGTGTTTGTGTATGCTGTGAGCATGTTCTTTGTGTGTATGCTGTGTGTTATATATGCTGTATATATGAGTGTCTATGTTAGTGTGTATGGTGTGTGTGTGTGTATGCTGTGTATGTGTGTATGCTGTGTGTGTATGCTGTATGTGTAGGCTGTGTGTGTGTTTGTGTATGCTGTGAGCGTGTTCTGTGTGTGTATGCTGTGTGTGAGTGTGTATGCTGGGTGTGTATACTGTGTGTGTATATGCTGTGTATGTGAATGTATGTGGTGTGTGTGTATGTGATTGTGTATGCTGTGTGTGTGTATGCTGTATGTGTGTATGCTGTGTGAGTGTGTGTAAGCTGTGTGTGTGTATGCTGTGTGAGTGTGTGTGTGTGTGTATGCTGTGTGAGTGTGTGCATGTATGTTGTGTGTGTGTATGCTGTGTGTGTGTATGCTGTGTGAGTGTGTGTATGTATGTTGTGTGTGTATATGCTGTGCATGTGTGTATGCTGTGTGTGTGTATGCTGTGTGTGTATGCTGTATTTGTAGGCTGTGTGTTTGTGTATGCTGTGAGCGTGTTCTGTGTGTGTATGCTGTGTGTGTGTATGCTGTGTGTGTATACTGTGTGTGTATATGCTGTGTATGTGAATGTATGTGGTGTGTGTGTGTGTATATGCTGTGTATGTGATTGTGTATGCTGTGTGTATACATGCTGTATGTGTGTATGCTGTGTGAGTGTGTGTGTGTATGTGCTGTGTGTGTAAATGCTGTGCGTGTGTAGGTTGTGAATATAGATCAAGATGTATTCTATCACCATGGACTCTAAACCCCTAAAACTCCAAGCTAAATTAAACTCTTTCTTATATAAGTCTCCTTGGTCATGGTGTTTTATCCCAGCAATAACAAATAACGAGGATGCCACTGCATGTGAGGAAGTTTCTAGATTGGGTTAAGTGATGTGGGAAGACCCATCCTTGATGTGGGATGGATGCACTATCCCATGATCTGGAGTTCTAGACGTTCTGAAGCGGAGAAAGCAAGTTGAGCATCAGCATGCCTGACTATCTGCTCCTTGAGGACAGATGTGGAAGCAACGTGACCAGCTGCTTCAAGTTCCTCTCACCACACCTTTGTCATCATGAGATACCATGCCCTTAGACTCAGAGCCTAAGGCCTCCCCACGTTGCTTCTTGTCAGGTGTTTGTTGCAACAGTGAGACAAGTCTCTAACACAGTCTATATTGGAGTTAGCATGCCACAGTCCTGTCCTTCTTCATTTTGAGAAAACAAGATTCTTGATTTTTTATTTCCACTTAAAATGTCAGCAAAACCCTTGACATGTCAGGAGCATCAAGTGATGGAGTGGAGGTAATTAATCTAAAATCACAGCACCTGCCAAGCCTGGCTAGTGCATTTAGTGGCATCATTTGTCCAGGTGGACCTGTGAGCAAGGCCTTGTCTCCTTCTTAGAACCCTCGTCAGCCATGGTGACATTTAGGCTGAAGCTGCTCTCAGCCTCACACAGACTGGCCTAGGAAGTGGTCTGGACATAATGTCGCATTCTGTGCTGGTGGAGACTGAGCGGGAAGATGTAATGGGAAATATCATTCGCCATCGGTTCTGCACTGGAATCAATGAGCAAGCTGTGAAAAAAAAGCTCTCCAGGCCTGGGCTACACTCAGTGCCCTGGAATCAGACGTTGTGTGGCTTCACTACTCAGTTAACAGCGAGAAGAACAGTCTTGGCAGCAGATTTTCGCACAGCAGGGAGATGCCATTCAAACCAATGCTCTTTGACTGAACTCCGTAATTGTATCTCTTGGACTCCGGATAGCTATGCTTACTTTGTGAGTTACCAACCTATATTTAGGATTCTATTAAATCTTACTGGAGTTTTATTTTGCATAAAATAAAACACTCTTGCTTATTTTCTAAAGTGCAAATCAACGGAGCACTCCTGGGAGGTCCTTTCTCTTTTTCTCTTTTATTGAAAATATATTTTTTCTCACATAATCCATTCTCATCATGGTTTCTCCTCCCTGTACTGCTCCCAGTTCCTCTCCACCTCCCCTCACATCTGGGGCCACCTTCTTTCTGTCTCTCATTCGAAAACAATCAGGCTTTAAGAGATAATAATATAATTAAATACAATGTAATATAATATTATGATATATAAAACAAAAGTTAACACACATCAGAATTGGACAAAACAAACAGAAGGAAAAGAGCCAAGAGAAGGCACAAGAAACAGAGATCTACTTGTTTGAACACTCAGGAAATGTCATAAAAACACTAAACTGGAAGCTGTAATATATACACAAAGGACCTATATGGTAAAAAAAAAAAAAAAGAGAGAGAGAATATATATATATGCATATATATGTATATATTTTAAAAAAGAAAGAAAGAAAAAGAGCTGACATGACATTGTATAAGGAACCTCCAGAGCTACTGTTGAGTTTGTTTGCTTTGGCCATCTACTGCTGTGCATACAGCCTACCCTTAAGAGTAGTTTTGTTTCTACAGAGAACACTCATTTTAAGTATATAGTTCAATGAATTTTGTCAAATATATGTACACATGTAACCCACCAATAACGGAAGAAATGAAATGTTCTAAGCACACCGGAAAGTTCTCTGCATGCTTTGCTGTCAGCCCGGCCCTCATGTCTGTTTCCGCCCTCATGTCTGTTTCTGCCCGGCTTTCTGTCACCCCAGGTCGCCCTTCTGTACAGTAGAATTCTCACGAACAGCATCATATCCCTTGCATGTCTCACTGCCTGCTCACGTGCTCTATGTGGTGTTTCCTAGATCCCTCCATGCTACCGCATGGACTTAAAGCAATTCCTTTAACTGCTAACATGTGATATGGGCTGTGAATGGATACAGTGTTCATTAGTCACCTTTTGGTGAACATTTACCAGTCTTAGTACCACGTTTTTCTTTTTTGTGAGTATGTATGGTGACTTCTCTTGTGTGTGTGTGTGTGTGTGTGTGTGTGTGTGTGTACACACGAGTGTACATGTATGTGTCAGCATGTGCATGTTCCCAGGTTGACGTTGGGAATCTTCCTCCATCACTTTCCCCTTATTCTTGGAGGCGGGGTCTCTCCATCAAACCCAGAGCTCGATGATATGACTGTTCTTACTAGACATCTTGATCCTCAAATTTCACCTCCCCTTTCTAAGGCTGGCATTACAGGTGAGCAGCCACGCCCATCTGGCCTTGACATTCTTTATTAGGACCTGAATTCTTGTCTTGCTCGAGCAGCAAGTGCTTTAACCGCTGAGCCATTTCTCTACCCCTACAGTCAGTTTGAGCTTTAATTCTTTCCCAGTATTTTCACTTACTAGCTTTCTGATACTGCAAACAGGGAAGGCTCACCAGAGCCCCCCCACCCCTCTTTTCTCTTTCTTTCTTCCGTGAAATTCCTAGGTAACTTCTAGCCACGAAGTGAGGGGAAACTGATCTCTCTGACATAAAGAGGGCCATCCCGCTACATCATCAGTTTCCCTCAACCCTCAGTGATATTGGCTTACTCAAGATCTCAGAGGAAAAAAAAAAAAAAGCCGGGTGGTGGTGGTGCATGCCTTTAATCCCAGCACTTGGGAGGCAGAGGCAGGCAGATTTCTGAGTTCGAGGCCAGCCTGGTCTACAGAGTGAGTTCCAGGATAGCCAGGGCTATACATAGAAACCCTGTCTCGAAAAACCAAAAAAAATAAAGATCTCAGAAAGACTACCTGCCCAGGGCCATCGAATCCAGAGCACTGTTTATTTCATTATTGCCACGCTCAGACACTCGGTAAGGGTGTAAGTGATTGGCTCAATGATTGGTGTTTGGCTTCCTGAACTTACATTTTGGGTAAAGTGGGATCACAGTTCACTTTGGCAACTGATTTATAAACCCCACAAATAGCCCCAAAGTACCAATGTCTTCCTAGAGGTAGATTTGAAGAGTAGGCTTGTGATGTCCACACGTGTGTGTATATATGGAAAACATATCAAAATACATACATGTATATTTGTAAATACACTAAAGTAAGCAGCCCTACTCATGGGTTCTATGTGTGTGGATTCAGCCAACTTCTGGGTGAAAGTGAACAGGGGACAACAAAAGAATGCTTCTGTACTGAACTTATAGAGATTTTCCTATTATTAGTCTCTAAATTATGTAAGATTGTAACTACTGACTTAGCATTGATCTTATATTGGGTATTGTTACGTGCATATGTTACATGCAAATTGATAGTAGCATTACTGACAGTAAGAGACTAGGTTACGTGTCGACTTTGTTACCTGTAAGGGTTCCTGGAACACATCAAGGACAGACACTCACAGAAGCGCACATATCTGCAGACAGTCACTAGAATGTAGTCCTCCTAGATCCATAGACCTCTTCCTAGGGGGCAGGAGAGATGGTGGAGATGGTGTACTGGTTAGTTTGTTTGTTTTGTTCTTTTTGTCAACTTGACAGAAACTAAAGTCATGGGGAAGAGGGAATCTCAACCAAGAAAATACATCTACCAGATTGGCCTATAGGCAAGTCTATGGGGACATTTCCTTGATGAATGATTGACGTGGGAGGGCTCAGTCCACCATGGGCAGCGCCACCTCTATGCAGGTAGGCCTGGGGAGGTATAAGAAATGTAACTGAATGTGAGCCTGAAAAAGCAAGCCAGTGAGCAGAACTCCTCCATGGCCTCTGCTGCAGTTCCCACTCTGACTTCTTTCAGTGATGGGGTGTGATCTGAGAGCTGAAAGCTGAAGCAAACCCTTTTCTCCACAAGTTGCTTTGATCATGGTCTTCATGACAGCAATAGAAAACAAACTAAGACAGCACCTCAGTGGGTAAGAGTACACACTGCTCCTGTAGAGGGTCTGAGCCTGATTCCCAACACTTACGTCCTTCAGTGCTCAACAGCTCCAGGGGAATCCAACACCGTCTTTTAGATTTTGTGAACACTGCACTCATGTATGCATACTCCTATATAGACCTACATACACATACATAATTAAAAAGAAAAGTCTTGTAAAATCTCCTTTTAAGCACCTTTTACTTCACTTGATGTATGCTATTTTTTAAATGGATGTCCCATAGTTAACTTAATTGTGCCCCTAAAATAATACTTTTAGGTCGTTTCTACCTTTTTTCTCAGGTTAAAAATACCCCAAGGAACATATGTAACTAATACATCTTTCTGTATTACTTTCTTTGTCTTAACTATTGTCTATCGATTTCAGAGATAAAGCACATCACGACTTTGAATTTTCTTCTCCATCTTCTCCAGTGAATAGATTGGGGTCACTGGTATAAATATTCATTTCTGGAAACTCTCTGATATCTAAGAACTCTGGGGGACCCGCTGGCCTTCAGTCATGTTAGATTTAATGTTACAAATACCTTTAGCTCTCAGCTTTCTGAGCAATCCCTCTGCTATCGGGAACTCATCAATGTCAAGGTAATATTCCAGGTCACGCATCTCGGTGCGCCCAGAGGGGCTTCAGTTCAGGCTGCTGTACAAGAGAATGGAAACCCAGCTCATAGGAAAGTTCTCCACGTAGGGCAAGCTGGCAATGCCATTCAGTTACAAATGAATTTTATTCCATAAAATTTCCAAAACGTGCTCATTTTGTTTGTGGCGGATGAATTTATTCTAGTGCATGGTCCCTACCAATTACATGACCAGCATTTGCTTTTCAAAATTAAACATGCTACGGGCTAAAGGTAATGCTCGGATTACTCATGTTCCCAGCTTCATTTGGTTACAGACAGACATTTGCAGAGGAAACTAAAGTATTTCCCAAAATCTTGAAGAGCTGCCCCTAAGAGAATTTTCACGAGGCCTCAGCAGATGGAGACATTCCCTAGGGTCCAAGCTCTGCGCTTGGCATTGAACAGATGCTCTCACACTGACCAAGGCCATGCCACGTTTCTCTAAATCTGGACATCGTGCTTTGCTCTTGCCCCCATGCCATTCCGCGTTAGTCCTCATTGGTACACGAAGATGATATAATGCACATGATGTACATCAGCATCGTGAAGATGGGAGGATCCAGGATCCATGGAGTCAGGGAAGTAAGAGATACATTCTCCTTGTGGGGGATGCAATTGTTTACACATTGCAGGAGGTAGGGAGATGGAATGTGTTTCTCAGGCAGAAAGGAGGTCTAGGTTCAATGAGAGACTCTGTCTCAAGTAATAAAGTTGATGAACGATGGAGAAAGATACCCAACATCAGTCTTTGGCTTCCACATGCACGAGCACACACTCATCCTAATGCTTTCCCATTTCCCTCTTCTATTGTGGTCCCTATTACTCCCAGAGCAACCAAACCTAAGCAAACCCAAAGCAAAGCACCACACTATGTGGGCAGGGGCTGGCACCCAAGGTGGCTATGATAATTCATTTCCTCACACTTCTATCTGTTCCCACGTCTTCCTCTTTTTTTTTTTTTTTTTTGCTAACTGGATTATATCATCCAAGTTTAAAAGCAGCCTGGATTTTTCTGATTGACGAGTCTATGGAAGAAAACAGTCTGTCCAAGATAAGTTGCAGGAGAGAGATTCAACAGAAAGTGGTCAGAGGGTGAGGAACAAAATAAAGTATGTCTTGTCTCTTTAAATTTGTAATCAAGGGTTTGGGGCATGAACAACACCATCATTTAATCTGGATTTGCACTACCTGCTGCAGACCGTGCTTTCCTTCCAAGCATGCTGCCTATCTGGTTCTGATTCTTCTCCTCTTGATCTTAAAAAAAATGATTTATGTATATATGTATACATATATGTATGTATGTATTTGTGTGTGTGTGTATGTACATGGTGTGTGTATGTGTGTGTGCAAGCATGCATGTATGTATGCAGGTGCTTGTGGAGGCCAGAAGAGGGCAGCAGATCCTCTGAAGCTAGAATCAAAGATGGCTGTGAGCCTTTAACGTGGGTTGAGGAAGCTAAACTCAGGTCCTTTGCAAGAGCTCTTAACTGCAGAGCCATCTCTCCAAGCCTCCCTTCTTGTACTTTAGTGCCTCAAATGGCAATTTTCCTGTTTGGTTCATTCATTCAGTAAATATTTGCTGAGCATTTACAATGTCATGCATCTGATAGGAATCTAAAGACAAGCAAAATAAACAGGGAAGCAATAATCTAGTAGGAGAGATGAGAATGAAATCTTCAAATGCCTCATGTGACTGGGCTCAGCCTTGACCAGTCTCACTGCCCCTCAAGTGCCTGAAGAAGATGGAGGAACAGATGCTTCTTGTTTGCCATGGAGATTTTTTTTTTTTTTGACTGTTCCATGGCACTAGTTGACCAATACATCATCTCTGACACTTTCAGAGAATTGATCTCCACAAAGTGTAATGTAGAGAGATGGAGAGGGGCTTGGTCATAAAATGCTTGCCACACAAGCATGAGGACTCAAGTTTAGTCTCTAGAAGTAGGCATGGGCCATAGGTTCTGGGAATTCCAGCAGAGGTGAGGAGATCCTTAGAGCTTGCTGGCCAGCTAGCCTTACAAATCACAGAGCTCCGGGTCTCAGCAAGAGGTGCAGACCCAACAAAACAAGGTGACTGACTCCTGAGGAAAGGTACCCATGGCTAACCTCTGGCCTCCGCATGCATGCACACATGCATGCACACACACATGCATGCATGCACACACACACACCACACACACTGTTGCACACACACACAGGAGTGATGCAGAAAAATGAATGACGGGCTCACTTGCTCTCCCCCTTCAATGACTGTGTTGAACTAAAAGGGCAATGAGACCATTAATGTAGCCGGTACAGATGGGTTGCCTTTGCAGAGAATGATGCAGTGAAGGAAAAGATGAATCAGGAGAGGAAGTGGAGACTATGTAACCCAGAGACCCAAAGGATACATAATAGCTGCTTCTCCTGGGCACGCCAGAAGGACACATTTTATTGTTTTTTTTCTCTCTCTTTTTTTTTTTTTCTGTTTGACTCTCTAGGGATTAGCGAAGAAGGGGGTGGGTGGAGTTTCTAGTATTCTCCAGTCAAGGAGCAAAGAAAGCAAGCTCTAGGCATTAAAAGAGCATGTCCCATCAGGCAGTGGTGGTGCACGCCTTTAATTCCAGCCCTTGGGAGGCAGAGGCAGGAGGATTCCTGAGTTTGAGGCCAGCCTGGTCTTTCAGAGTGAGTTCCAGGACAGCCAGGGTTACACAGAGAAACCCTGTCTCAAACAAAACAAAAGAGCATGTCCCTATAGGATGAGGTGGGTGTCTGCAAGAAACAGAGTGCAGAGAAACAGGAAGGAGATTTGTCAACAGTAAGGGCAGGCGGGAAGGGTGACAGGGTCTGTGCTAATGCCTCCTGATCAGCTGTGGAAGTTATTTTCTCTTGAGCTTTTGGGGGTTCTCAGGGAAAGTGCTTGGGAGACATATCTGTATTAGTGTTTTAAAGCAGGCAGCTCTGGGAGATGATAGAGGAAGACTGGTTCAGGAACCATAGTATCTCACACACATGCAAATACTGAGTCTCTGTTGCTGAGCCTGGAGGCATCACCAGCAACCTGTGATATCCCATCTAGGCACACGGGAAGGAACAGAAAAGTCTGGGTTGAAATAACAGGAATTGTTTCAAAAAGTAAGAAGAAAATGAGGCTGGCCTCAGGGACTGAGCAGTGGAAACAAACTTTCCTAGGTGAAGGAACTGTTGTCAGCAGAGTGTGGGAAAAGTCTCCAGATGATTAAGAACCATGCTCTGCTTCAGAGACCGCACCTGCCCACAGGACCCGAGAGTGATGACTGAGGTCTCTGAACTCCCACTGCTCAGCTTCCTTCCCAGGCCTGTATGAAGACAGCTTTCCTCTTGTGCTTTCTGTCACACTTCGCAGGAATGAACAGAGAAGAAGTTTTCAGGAGCCTCCAGTTTAAAAAATTCAAGACGCATGTTTCATTTCACCTCCTTCCTCAGCTGCTCCTGATTTGATGCAGTGGTCATAGAGTAGAGCTACAGGTCCCATGGGATTCTCAACTTCTGAGCCATTGCTTCTGGTAATTGTCTGCCAGCAGGAGGGGGCGGGGTGGAAGCTATGAAAACTTCAAGCCAGAACTCTCTAAGCTCTCTGCCTTTCCTGGGCTCCTTTTCGTCTCCTGTCTAAACCTTCCAAACGAGTACCTTGTTTTCCTCCAATTTCCAGAATAGAGCAATAATTTCCGTTAGGCCCAAGAGATGATCAGTTTAAATGAAATCTCTGTCAACAAAAAGAGGAGATTCATTAAGTGGAAATTTTACCTAAAAATGCCAGTGAGCACTGCTCAAGGTTCATGGTTCAGGCGATGAAAGAAACGATGTTTTGTTTTTACTTTGTAAAAGCCTCCCCTAATTTTTTTTAACTAGCATATCTTAATTGCACATAATATTGTGTCTCCTTATGACAGTTTTCTTACACATAGATAATGTATTCTGATAATATTTAACCCTGTCACCTTCTTTCATCTGCCCACCCCCTCCGGCTTTCAATGAGTTTAATTAGAGCTGCTCACAGGAACACTGGCGGGAGGTTAATTTAAGGAGAATGGGCCCTGATCCAAGGCTGCGCCCTGAAGAAAGTCTCTCTGCTTCCCTCAGCAACAGGGAGGCTTCCTACAGATCTCCACAGACAGGTGTAGCCTCAGGAGCCCCTCCCTATTTGCAAACATTCGGGAATACTCATTCACTGGAACATTCGCCCACACTACCGCCTGTATCCAGGTTCTGCTTCTGATAACAGAGGGTAGAGGGAACAGTCTGAAGCCAAAGGTCCCAGGACTTGGAGTCCTGTGACTCCTGCCTCTGCTGTGGGCTGTGGGATCTTGGGAAGGTTCTTGCAGTTCCCCTTCCACACAATGGTAAGATTGACAAAACCTTCCTTCACAGAGTTGCCAGTGAACTTCTATCGAATGCTCCAGACTGCAGCCGTTCTCAGCATTTGCTGTTATTAGTCTGAAATGAGGTCAGAACACAAATAATTAATCTTGTTTTTACAAATTATAAGATTGGTGAGGTTCCTTTCAGGAAGAACAATAAATCGAGAATGGGACTGTTATTTCAGATTATACATTCAAAAGGAAAATCACGGCAAAAAAGAGGATACAAATTAGAATGTAAATACCATAATTATGCCATTCCACAGCCGCAAGGCTCAACCTAACACAGTGAAGACGGACAATAAGATGGATGGTAATACCTATGTCTTCAAAAATGACAAGGCTTTGTCTTTCTCACCACCTCCTGAAATACCCCAGGGAGCCACAGAATGAGCCTCCTGTTGGCCACGCTGCTTCCTTCCCTTCCCTGGAAGGAATGCTGACTCTCAGAGTGATTTAAATATTTGGGGAACAGCTGGGAGGTGGCAAGGATGATGGGACTCTCTCAGAGCAGTGTCTGCATCTGCTTGTGATGTGTCTCCTAGGCTCACTGCAGACGCCTGCCACATATCTCTCCCATAGCCGAGCAGCATGCAAAGGATGGGGAATGACTGGCAAGCAGACTGTTACGTGAGCATGGGCATGTGAAGGCAGAGCACATGCATGCACATACATACACATGCACTGCAATGCTATATCACACAGACATCATATACCACATACACCACACACATAGCATATACACTATACACTCATCACATATCTCACACACAGCCTGCATACTACACAAACACAATATACATACCACATCACACACACCGCATAGATTACACACATCATACCTATCATGCACACACTCAACATACACACACATGATATATACTACCATACATCATATATATACACAAACACACCATACATACCATACACAGACATACCCATTTGACATCACATACATCCCACACCACATACACCCTGCAAACACACACACACACATTATACATACCACATACACACCCCACACTCATCACACTCACTATACCACAAACACTACACATACTATGCACACATACAACTAAATATATATAGTTCTCTACACTATATATACACATACAACACAACACGTACAAATACCAGACAACCCATACCAGATAACATGATGCACACATATGCACACACACACACACAGGACTCACACATACCACACACCACACAGCCACTACACAGACACATCTACACATCACATACATATATACATAGATAAACATACATATACACACACAGACACAGACACACACAGACACACATACACACACACACAAATTAGTGACTGAGCATGTACTATATATCCTTGCTCTTGAACTTTGGATTTTTCCTTAACTACAGCCAGGTAGGTGTTGCCTCACAATGCAGATGAGAAAGCTAGCATCTATACCCGTTAAGCAGTCACTTGCACTCTCATAGGAATTCCAGTAAAACTTCAAGCCATGCTACCACTAGTGTTTTCAGACTTTAATACACTTTAACTGTTTCAAGTTTGTGAGCTTTACACACTAGCCACTATTCTTGTTGCTGTGATCAAATATCCAGCCATAAGCCAGTTAAGAGAGAGAGGCTTTGTTCTGGTTTATAGTTCAGACATAAATCAGTCCATCCTGACTGGTGCAGAAGCTGATGCGAGTCATGACAGCTGAGGAAAAGTCATGATAGCTGATGGGGAAAGTGTGACAGCAGGAGTAGAGGACTGTTGTCGGGTCTCATCTGAATCTAGGAAGCAGCAACTGAACAGGAAGTGGGGCCTGATTATCTAGTCTCAAGGCCCACCCCAATGACGCACTTCCTCCAATGAGGCTCCACCTCCTGAAAGTTTCATAACCTTTCCCAACAGCTCCACCAACTGGGGACTAAGTGTTTCTGCAAACAAGCCTGGGGGGAACATTTAACATTCAAACCACAGCAAGTGATTATACGATGAGATGCGAGGGTGGAGATTTTTAAAGAGAAAACTGGTGAAAGGCAGATGTGCATGGCGTCAATGTTTTGAGTTGAAAGTGCTGTAGGGCTGTGCTAGTTACCTGCTGCTGTGTAACAAAGCACCAGAAAGCTCTTTCATGACACAGGGATTTATCACTGCTCTATGTCTGTGGTCTCCATGGGTTCCACGGATCCTGGCTGGGTGAACCTTGCACTAAGGGTCTAAGGTTGGCTGGGGTAATTTTGCTTATGAGTATAATGGCTGTAACACTGTGTTTTACATGAATACTGCCTCTTCCTGGCAGTGGAACTAACTAGCATGTGTTCAGTGTGTGCGTGTGTGTGGTGGGGGGGGGGGCAGAGCCGCCAGAGGGAAGAGCCAACTAGACTGGAGACATGTCAAGGCCAGTTACCTGGCCACCCCCAAAGCCAGGGGTTGATGGAGGTAGAGAAAACAGTGAAGCCGGCCGTGTGACTAAAGAGGCCAATGGCGTATCATGTGACTAGAGAAGCCAAGGCTGTGTCATGTGACTAGAGACACGAGGTTACTACAGGAAACACAGAGTAAGATAATTATAGAATTAAACCTTCTGCCATCAGGAACCTTCTAAAAAGCCCGCATAAAGCTTCTGCCTCTGTACCAGGTGCTGGGCCTGGCTCGAGGCCAGGATTTGAATGAACACACCATGATGAGAGTAAGAACAGCAGGAATCCCTGCCAGGTTCTGTTTTTACAGAAGGAGACTGAAGCCCAGGGAGAGCTTTTTCAGGTCTTTCACTCCTGGAACTGCAGAGTCGGGACTAGACCCTGAACCATGGCTTTCCATGTCTGCTGATCCTGACCCAGATTGGTGGTTCCCAACCTTTCCTATGGCCTGCCCTTAATTAAGTTCAAAAGCATGTTCCTCTGGTGCCTGGGTTATGGTTTGGGGGAAGGCATAGAAGCATGAAGAACGGAGACTCCTATGAGCAAAACAGGTGACACAAACACACAGTTGGGGGGATGCTCCAGTCTCCCTTGTGTTGTGACAAAACATCAAAAGCAACTTAGGTGAGGAGGGGTCCACATGAACCTAACATTCTCAGTCCATCACTGAGGGAAGTCAGGGCAGAAGCTGAGGCAGGAAGTTGAAGCAGATACCATGGGAGATGCTACTCTCTGTTTCCTCTGGCTATACTCTGCTAGCTTTCCCATGTAGCCCAGGACCAACCGCCTATGGATGGTGCTGCCCAACGGGGCTAGGATCTCTTATATCAATTAATAAACAAAAGAATTCCTCACAGACAAACCCACAGGCCAGTGTGATCTAGGAAACTCCTCAATGGAAGCTTCTTCTTTCAGAAGACAATAAGCTATGCCAGGTATTCCAAGTTGCTAATTTAGACTAATTAGAACAGGTACAAAGTGGAGACAAACAAACAAACAAAAACCAGAAAACACCTGGGCATGTATTATCAGTCCAGAAGCACACATATCAGAGCAGAAACTGGATTTATAGAAACCAGTGGAATTTGTCTTTGTCTTGCTCAGAAATCAGATGCCTGTGACTGAATGATGTGCTGCTCTTGGGGGCAATATTCAGGCTGAAGACTGAGGATTTATGGTGGAATACATTCTCTCATCAACCATGACAGGACATAAAGCTGGCCGGCTCAGCTCAGCTATCCGGATGCTGCTTCTCTTTCCATTGTGATAGCTGACAGCTGCCCAGCAGCCTGTCAGTCCCACATCAATGCTCAGGAATCCACAGCTCTCCAAAGGCCCGCTCTGGCTGCCTCCGACACACCCGGCCAGTATAGCCATGTGCTTCCCGACAGCCTCTGTGACTTCTGTGTAATGGTGTCTCTGTTTTGTGGCTGGATGATAAAGAGCAGGGTTATACATGTGATCTATGAGAAGCTGGCAGCCAGATGGGAAGTGGTCTGCAATGGGCTTCAGGGACCAGAGAATGACCTTTGGAAAAAGGAAACCCATGCCTCTGCACAGACAGAACAATGTCACAGGCCAGAGGCTTCAAGATCTGACCCATTCCATCTGCTCTTATTTGGTCTGTGTGGCAGTCTCTGGTTGGTCTGAATTCCTTAACCTCTTCCCAGGAACTTGAGTTTCACTGAAACTTTAGTAGAGGTTATAAAAACCAGGATGCCCAAGTTAAACTCCCACCATGTAAGGCAGAATTCCAGGGATCCACATGCCACGGGATTTTAAAGGCATCTAGGTGACAGCAGTGAGAATGAGGTGGGGTGTACCAACTATAGTCCATAGAGAACTATATATCATTGCCAAAGACAGTAGTGGCTGCCACCTTCTAAAACTATCAGGAAACTAATAGAGGAGGTTTCCTGTAAGAAATGACATGGGCATTTAAATCATATCGGTCTGAAAAGGCAAATAAATCCTGCTTAAACAAGAAGCTGCAAACAGGGTTACTCAGCGGATTAATCTTGGCAAATAAAGGATGAAGAATTAGGGGCTAGGGATGCAGCTCACTTGGTTGATGATACACAGGGCCTGCCTGCATTACATCCCTGGCACGGCCTCATGCAGGTGTGGTGGTGTATGCCTGTAAGGCAGAGGTGGGAGGATCAGGGCTTCAAGGTCATCCAGCTTAGACTAGAAATTCTGTCAGATAGATTCCTATTGGAATCAGGAGGTTGGCAGGTCACATTCTTACAGGGCAAAGCAAGGTATTTGGATATCATTTTAGGAAGTCACTAGAAGCTGAACAATTACGAGCCATCACACACTGTCTTAGTTAGGGTTCTACTGATATGAACAGACACCATGACCAAGGCAACTCTAAAGACATTTAATTGAGGCAGGTTCAGAGGTTCAGTCTGTTGTTATTATCAAGGAGGGAGCATGGTAGCTTCCAGGCTCGCATGGTGTAGGAGGAGCTGAGAGTTCTACCTGTTCTTCCAGGCAGCTAGGATGAGGGTTCTAAAGTTCATACCCACAGTGACACACTTCCTCCAACAAGGCCACACCTACTGCAACAAGGCCACGCCTCCTAATAGTGTTACTCCTTGGGCAAGCATATTCAAGCCGTCACACATAGGTAATATTGTGCTAGGGCTGTGTGTAGAGATAGGATTGAATGGCAGGATGGAAGTGGATGGATAGGTGTAGCCACAAGGTGTTATCATCACTGTACACCTGTGAGGCCTCTGCAGCCGGAGCTCAGATGGTGGCGGCTTCATGAAAGGCCAGTGGGGGCAGAGGAGTTGGAGTTGGTACGTGGCTGTCTTCAGTTTCAGATGCCCTTCTGCAATATCTGAAGAACTGGTGTCCCTGTGTGTAAGCCTGCTACCTAATCCCAGTGCTCAGAGCAGAGGTGGCTTAATCTGGGTGCGCAGTCTTCAGAATGGCCAATGGTCTTTGAGAATGCACAGAAGTATAAGGAGAAACTCACTTCTGCTCTGGTTAATCCTCAGGGGTGCAGTCCAACACTGAGAAATCCTGCAAGAATTATCAAAGAAGATTGAGGAGGGGTCTGGGATGTGTGAGGGAAACCTGGAGGGTATGATGTCACACAGAAACCCAAGGGGAGAAGTGCTTAGAGAGCCATTGGACAGAGAAAGCTGAGAGTCAGCAGAATCAGAATGGGAGAATGAGTCTCGCCTTGGGAAGAAGGAACTGATTGGCAGTCCTGAGAAGAAGGTTAGAGTGGGCTGGTAACAAAGTCTAGTGTGTGTGAAGAAAACAGTCACCAGAGGTGACTCCTTGCAGGATCATTGTGGTGAGGAGCAAGCAGGACAGAGGCTTGAGGAGGATAAGGGAAGTCGTCAGCATCCACCGGAAGAATGGGACGCTGCTGTTTGCTGATTGGAGGAGTTAACTAGAAGAACTGAGCTGGTGACGGGAAAGGGAAGACAAATGAAGGAATGGGAAGGGCGCAGTGTGCCTTTCTAAATAAAAAAGGCAAGGCCAAAGGTGTGTCAGGGTTCATGATGTAAGGATGATAAAGTTCATGTCTATGTCTATGTGTGTGGCTGTTTTATCTTTATTTTTTCATGAGGTGCGGGTGAGAGATAGCAACTAAAGATCCATGTTTTTCTTTTGTTTTGGCATGAAGGAAAGAGACTGTACAGGTACAAGCTGGGAGCCTTTGCCTTATCTAGAGGATTAACACTGTGATTTGTGTCATTTTGACCAGGTGGGGAGAGGTTTCAGAGTATGTGGGGGTGCTAAGCCTGGTGGGAACCCCACCCAACTGCCAATCCTTGTAAAGAACAGCATCAAATAACTGCGGAACCCTGGTGAGAGGGCTGTAGAAAATGACTGTGGTAGGTACTCTTGCCGGTTTACCTACTTTATTTAGGGTTCTTGAATGCTTCAACCTCCCTTCTAACCCACTGACTAGAGGCTTTGGAGAAAGCTTAATAGGAAAAGGAGTTTGTGGACCTGTTTAGAAAATAGTTCTTTGGGAAGATTCCACTCTTTGTTGTTAGGATTCCAGCAGTCCAGTCCAATAGCAAACACAAAACAGGAATGAATCAGTAGCAGTGGCTAGATCCAGCAGAAACCACAAGGCTCCACTGAATCAGCACTGAGTCAACGGAAGAGGCAAGAATCAGCCAGAATACCACGAAAGTTCTTCAGCGTGTTTCTGTCTATGCACTGAAAACCAGTGAAGACCAGCAAAAAAGCGAGACCAGCGAAGTGTTGCCTGGCAGCAATGCAAGGGAGACTTCTCACTGTTTATGGAGCTCCATTTATACTCTTTCCAAACATCACGTGTCCTCTCAAGATCCATTCCAGCAAAACATCATATGTCCACATGTCTGCTTCAGCAAATAATCCTCTCACAAGACAATTTTTTAAAAAAATCACATGACACACTGGGTTTCCAAAGAAACCAGACATTTCCACTTCAGTCTCTTCTATCATGAGCCAGCTAAGGGTGACATTAGTCACCAGGAGAGGCCTCAGGCCAGACACAGGAAGATGTTTCCTGATTAGTTATGACAATATTGGTAGTTTTACTCTAGCTTAAGCAAGTTGGAACTTGAGCTATCTTGGGTACATATGGAAGTTCTTGGCCTGTCAGGGCCACTGTGATCCTGGGCAGAAGTACCAGCCTGGCTGATTGAAGAAGTTTCTGCTGAGAAGCAAGGCTCTAAAAGGAAAGAGGAACAGATTTCATAGAGAGGTGCGGGTTGGGGGGGGGGGAAGGGAGCTGGCAAAACCCCATGGGTTAAGGGGATAGATGGAAGGGAGACATTTTAGTTTGGTTTTTATTATTTGGAGATAGTCTTTCCCCATAGCCCTGGCTGGTCTTGACATTAAGAACCCCTGCTTTCACCCCCCGGATGCTGGCATAAAGGTATGTGTTGCTATGCCCAGCAGAAAGGAAGATCTGTAACAAATGCTTGCAGCCAGCATCATAAGTACAAAGAGGGATGCTGAGCTCTTGATAGACAAGAGGCAGGATATTTTTTTTTTTCTGGAAGCAAGTCCTCTTAACCTTGTGGTTAAGGCTAAGGCTTGTGGGTAGCAAGGTGAGAGTGAGGGAGAGCTGGCCTTGCCACTCACCTGCTGTGAGATGGCCTGAATGCAAGGGAGATGCCCTCATCTCCTTGTCCCTCACCACCTTCGGCAGTTAGAAGAGCTAGCCTGGGGTCATGAGAGCTGGTGAGCTGGCTCTGTCCCTCTGTGGCTGCAATACTCAGGAGAGCAGACCCTGCACCTTGCCTGGGACGCACCGTGGAACTGGCTCTGGAGGTGAGGATGTGATTGAGCTGACCCGAGGGCATGGGAGCAGGAGAGCGTGCTGATGGATGGATGGTGACCCTGGGTGGCCTAGCCAGAGCAGTGCTGGAGAGCTTATGCTGGTGGTGTCAACCAGATCCTGAGGTGGCCCACTGCCAAGTCTACATCATATGCAAATGGTTGGGACGCATGAAAGGGCCAGTCCTGCTGTTCCAAAGCTGCAGGATCTCCGTGACACAGGGCAACAGCAGGATAACCAGAGAGGAGGTTTGATGAGGACCCAATATTGATGTTGTCATAGAAGCCAGAGGACCAGACCAGCGACTCACTGAAATGAACATTTGCAAGTGAAGATGTGTGGAAAGAGGGATAGACTGTGAGACACACTGTGACATATACAGCTTCCACGTCGAGATGACTTTAATGCTTTGCTTTTGTTGTTGTGGGTTTGGGTTTTTCTTTTAGTGCAGGAGGTTGCAAGGGTAAAGGACGAATATAAGCGGCTGGGAGATGAGTGGGACTGTGGTGCATTGTTCTCACAAAGAATCAATAAAAAGTTAAGAAAAAAGAGAACAAGGCTTGGAAAATAAATGCCAACGAATGAGGAGGTATGTAATCCTATGAGAATCAACTAGAATTACTGGGCTGTCTGAGGCCAGCATCTTTCCTGGGTCTCACCTGCTCTGATACAAGTTTGCAATCTACAGACTCAGGCTGGCTCCCTTGTCTTTGTATCAAAAGCCAAATTCAGCTATTTTGTACCATCTGAACTTGAAACCTCAGTCTGTGAAGGATCAGCCCAATTCGAAACTACTCCTCAGAGCAGCGGTAAATCTTAATGCTGGGACTATAACCAGCAATCCCAGTGTGATACTAACACAAAATTATACACTGAGTCCTCAGCCTGGACTACCATGATTTTTCCGTTTTTGACAGGTGTTCATTAAAGGTCGGCTCCTGAAACAGACCCTCATCTTAGCAGCAGACAGCTTAAACTCACTCTCTCTGTTATGTCAACTTTGGCCTCAGGCTCAAAGGCTCAGGCTCAAAGTCATGAAGACGGAGAGAGTGCCTCTTGTTGTTCTGATGGTTTTCCATGGTGCCTATATTTAAGTAGGTGTTTTCATTCTAAAAGTGATACATGCTTATAAAAAATGTGAAGAAACCACAGAAAAAAGAAGAACAGCATTCCTTTTTCAACCAGTCCATCAAGGGGTCATGCAATGTTTGCCTTCTGCTCACATTTTCTATATGCAGAGATTGGTTTTATTTTGAACTTAAGGTCTCATTAGATATGTAATGTGTAGTTTGAATTTTTAAAAATTTTATTCATTATAAAAATGAATAGGGTGTATGTATTGAGTGCATGGAGTGTGTGTATATGTGTGTATATGTGCATGCATATGTAATGTGTGTATGTGTCTATATGTGTGTGGTATGTGTATGTGTGTATATATGTGTGTATTGTGTGTATATGTGTGTGTATGTGTGCATGCATATGCATATGTGTATATGTGTGTGGTGTGTATAGGTGTGTGTATGTATGTATGTATGTATGTGTATTGTGTGTGTGTGTATACATTAGTACAGGTGCATACAGAGGAAATAGATGGCATCATATCCTTAGAGCTGAAATTATGAGTGGTTGTGAGCTCCCCAATATGTGTGCTGGAAATCAAAACTCCAGTCCTCTGAAAGAGCAGAAAGTGATCTTCACTCCAGCCTGGTTTCACGAGTTTTTATTCCTTAATATGTATCTCCCAAGAGCAAAGACTTATAAAATCACAGCAAGATGTCTTAGTTAAGGTTGCTATTGCCATCCGGGAGGAAAGGGTTTGCTTGGCTTACACTTTTACATTATAGTCCATCATCGAAGGAAGTCAGGACAGGAACTCCAACAGGGCAGGAACCTGGAGGCAGGAGCTGATGCAGAGGCCACGGAGGGATGCTGATTTCTGGCTTGTTCCCCATGGCTTGCTCAGCTGCTTTCTTATAGAACCTGGGACCAGCAGCCTAGGGATGGCTCCACCTGCAGTGGGCTGGGCTCTCTTACATTAATCACCAATTAAGAAGATGCCCTACAAGCTTGCCTATAGCCATCTTATGGAGGCTTGTTCTCATTTGAGACTCCCTCCTCTCCAATGACTCTAGCTTGTGTCAAGTTGATATAAAAGTAGCCACCACAACAATTAAATTCAGAATATTTAAAATTGGTACAATACAAAAATTCTTTCTCAAAAATTTTCAGCTGTTTCCAACATTGTATTTTATACTAACATCTTTTAAAACTTGAGTCTGCCAGGGAGAGAACAACAAACCTGGCATCCTTAGTTTATCTCTTTAGTTGTAATGTATCCTCACTCATTGTTGACTTTGTGAGTTAGCACTTCTATAGAGAACAGGACTGTCATTCAATACTCTATTGATATTTTTGTGATTATTGTCTCATCAATAAAATTAAGTATATGTATGAACACACCAAGTATATAGAGCATAGCTCCTCCAGGAGGGGTCTGATGAGAAATCACAGAACCTACCCTGTATTTGAAGTTGCCTACCTAAGAATCTCGCTTGAAAGGACTCTATCACTGGGCCTCACATTCCCTGGGTTGTTTTCCTAACTAGCTCTTACTGACTCTGTTTTGCAGGTACAAGATTCATAACCTCAGCCATGTTCTCTGTATTTCCTCTTGAACTCTAAATATCATTTTCTCTGTTGTTGAGCTGACAGAGTTTGGAGGCACTGGAGTGTGTCTGTCTGCTCAACCTACCCAGAGAAATGGATACCTTGCTGAGGTCAGTCAGGAACAGTCTGTGCTCTGGTTTTCTTCAAAGAGATGTTTGCTGTTAGGTAGATGTCCACTGTTAGCTATGGTTCCCATTGCTGTGAGGAGACACCATGACCAAGGCAACTCATATAAAGGTAAACACTTAATTTGGGCTGGTTTACAGTTTAAGAGGCTCAGTCCATCATGGCAGGAAGCATGGCAGGAAGTGTGTGGGCAGACAGGGTGCTGGAGGAACTGAGATCAGAAGACAGTCAGGAGGAGTCTTGTCTTCTGCAGGCAGCCAGGAGGAGGGTCTCATTTGAGATGGGTGGAGCTTGAGCATAGAGACTTCAAAGCCCATCCCCCCAGTGATACACTTCCTCTAACAAGGCCACACCTCCTCCAATAAGGCCACACCTCCTAATGCTGCCATTTCCCATGGGCCAAGCATATTCAAACCACCTCATCTATACTTTCCCAGGACCCTGGCAGGGCTGTGAGTCTTCTCACTAGTCTCAGCCAACGAACAACATGTGATTCTTCCTTGTTAGCTCCAATTCTCTCTCCTTTGATTATTTTGACAGGGTCTAAAGATAGAGACCATTCTACAGTAGTGATTTACTTCATGAAGGATTCTGCCTGGAATTGGCCCTGAAGAACAGGCATAGAGAAGAAAGCAAATTATCATGATAACTCAGGGACAAAATTTTTCCAATGTGTTATTACCTATTTGGAAATGATTCATTGAGATGTAAAATATCATCCTTAGTTGAAGGAGGCACCATCTGGATTCTGCCAAGTAGGAAACCAATGCTAGTGATTTGTCCGGGTTCTGCCTGATCCCAGAGCATCTTTTTTTCCCAATGTGTCTTCCTAAGCAGAAACTCTCTGCTCATAGAAATCATCAGCATTGGAAATAATTATCAGAGAATTGGAAACATCCGTGTTCATCCTTGTAGGATCCCTGGGCAGAGCTTGCCCTTGCTACCACTTACCCTGAGTCTTGAAGGAAAAGGTACATGGAACTTGAGAGTATGAAAGCACAGGACAGGGTGCTCACCTGTCTAAAGGGTCCCATTTCCCTACAGTCATGTTGCTGGGCCTCGGGAGAGGAAGACTGGATTCTCTAACATTTTGTAAGACAATGGGTAGACAGTGCAGCCTTTGTTTCTGCCACCATATTTTCAAACCATAGGAGAGTACTGTATTCATGTTTGCAAAATTGTCATTTGATTATTTTCTGTCTCAAAAGAAAGATCAGAATCTTTATAAGTAATCTCTCCTCCTCTCCTCTTTCTCTTCCTCTTCCTCCTTCATTGACACAGGACTTTTATTTATCCCAGTCTAGTCTAGAATTGCTCTTACTATGTAGCTGACAATGACCTTGAACTTCTGACCCTTTGCTTCCACCTTCCAAGTCCTGAGACAACAGGCATGAACCACCATGCAAACTGTTGTTAAGTCATGTTCTGAATTTATTTTGAGAACTGTGCAGTTAAGACAGTGTAATTAATTCCTCTTCCTGCTATTCTAACCAGTCTCGAACTAGAAAAGTCACCTGACTATCTTCCTTTTGGCAGACAGCTCATCTTAGAACTCTTTCCAGACGGAGCCTGTCCCTCTAGCAGACTGTGTGGTCCCCAGCAGAGGGCCAGGAGTTCTTCCACAGCTAAGCATGAGTGAGCCAGCAAACACATTTTTCTGAAGTTCCTGACTCCAGGTTCCTGCCCCAATTTCCCTCAGTGCTACATTCTGACCTGCAAGTGTAAGCCAAATAAACCCATTCCTCCTTATGGTCCTTTAGATTAGAGGATTTTTGTCACAGCAACAGAAAGGAAAGCAGAGGGCCTTACCAGGAGTTGACCACATACATTCATTTTGATATGGGACTTTCCAGTCTTCAGAACTATCTAAAATACAATTCCGTCACTTACACTACCACACACACACACACAGACACACAGACACACACACAGACACACTCACACACACATGCATACATAGTTCTTCCATGAGAGAACTATGCTACATTTCACCGAACTTAATTAGAACTCTTTAGACTTGAAGACAAACATTTTGGCTAGCTGTTGGGAGAACTGGTATCATACATGTGACATGTGTCAGAGTTCTTGCCCCTCTCTGTGTCTCTGACTAGTTGATATTTCTTTAGGAACTTGAAGAATCCTTGGGGATCTAGGATTCTAGCATAGCCCTGAGCCTCCCATGTAAGGGCTAGGTCAGCTTCCAGAAGCCTGTATAGACTTGAGTCACTTTTCAAAGTGCTTGCTGTCCCCTAAGTGTCACTGGATGGGGAATCTTCTGTACCCAGCACAAGCATGGACCTAGGAGATCTAGGCAGGGGAGGTGTCTGGTCCAGGAGAGCCCCCTTCTTTGGAACAGGGGTGTGTAAGGCAATCCTTAGCAGTCTATGACCAGATGAGAGATCCAGTCCTCTCACGCTCTCCTGACACATTTTCCATTGGAATGATTGTGTGCTCTATTAAATTTAAGTGAGTAACTTGTGCATCTCCACTATGGTCAACTTGATTGGGTCTGGAATTTGCTGAGATACATCTCTGGGCAGGGTAAGGGTATTTTGAGGAAGGATTAGCTGAGGGGAAAGACTCTTCCCCAGAGTGGCACTTTCTAGCAGACTGCATGTAAAGAGATTCCAGGGCAGAGTGCTGATTCTTAGCCTCTCAACCCCCTGCCCTCCCTATCCATCCTTGCTGGTGAGTGCTATCTCATTGCTGCCATGGCTGCCATCCTTTCTCTGAGGTGGCAGCCCAACCTCTTTGGCCTTCTAGCCTGCACTGAAGAGCAGCAGTTCTCCAGTAATCCTCCAGCACAGCCCTTGTAAACTGAGGAGCTATTGGATTCTTAGCCCCTTGAGAGTACAGCCAGCCATTGTGGGGCTACCCAGCCTTACTACATAAGCCAATCTAGTCAATCCCTTTGGATGCATTCTTATTCTGTCAGTTCTGTTTCTCTGGAGCCCTGACTGATGTGCTCACTGTGCTGCGCTGCTGCTCTGCACCTCGGACCTGCTGTTGCTTCCATCTGCCATTCCCCTGTCCTTGAGACACACCTATTCAGTCTTGAAATACCCTCTCTCTGCCACTTCTTGTGAGAAGAGTCTCCTACTAACCAGTGCCACGTATCATGTGTCCTTTGTGTTATGCACAAATCTAGCACTTGCTTCTGTTCATCAAAGGTCCGCAAGTCTACAGGGAATGCATACTTCAGTGACCACGAGGGCTGGGGGAATGGAGTAGATACTGTCTGTTCCAAGGCTCCTCGTGGGCTATGATTCACTACAGCAAATCATCACATGGCTTAAAGCAGTCCAGCTCGAAAGAATACCCAGTCCCTGAAGATGAGGAATTCAGGAAGGCCGCTGCTGGGTAGCTAGCCTTGGGTCTTCATGGGCTGCAGTTAAATAGTGGTTGCAATAAGAACAGAGATGAAGGGAGAGAGGCTGAGCCTCTGCCAGCTGTCCAAATAGCTCACACCTTAGCAGAGACCTCAGAGTCCTGGTGTCTCTCTGGAGGGACTAGTTTGGGTTCCTCACCACATGAGAACAGAGAACCATCAGCTGAAGACAGGCTGGAGACCTGTCTTTTTTACCCTTTGGGGATTTATCCTTCGGTTCCACAGTGTCTCCTCTGCTGTGTTCTCTTAAGTAAAAGGGCTCACGCACTCTGCAGAGATTTAAGGGCAGGGGGGTTGGTGGAGGCCACATGATGAAAGTTAATTGCAAAGCTTTCAGAGAACATGTGGATCAAGGGGTTGACATAGCTGTCATTGGAAGACACAACCTGTCACAGTGTCATGGAGCACTCATCACAGTTGTCCACACCTTCATCCCTGTATCTTAGCCATCAGCTTACAGGAGATACGAACTACTTCATCCCATGGTCTGCAGACCAGCATCTAAGGAGAAAAAGCATTCTCTGAATGTAAACTCAAGAAGACCTTTAGTCTATAAATAGAAGTTGTGCCTATTGTTTCAATTAAGGTAACGGATATGCTAGCAAGGTTAATTCAGCTTCTTTAAGTAGAATGTTTTCTAATAGGATTGGTTGGTTTTCCCTCTAGCTTTATGTATTTAGTCAGAATTTTCCACAAAAGCAGAACTAAGCTGAGGTTTTGTTTTCTTTTTTTGTTTGTTTAGTGTGTGTGTGTAAGAGAGAAAGACAGAGAAACAGAGAGAGAGAGAGACAGAGAAAGAGAGAGACAGAGAAAGAGGAATATATATATATATATTATATATATATATATATATGATATTTGTGTACATATGTGTGCTGAGAGTATACGTGTTTAAATTTGCGTGGGAGTATATCATGTTAAAGACTACATGTATATGGGTGTATTCATACCTGTGTGCTGAGAGTGTATGTGTGTCAGTATAAGTGAGTGTGTATGTTTAAGTATACACGTCTCGCTCTCTGTGTGTCTCTGTATTAAAGTGAGTGGGTGTGTAAAGGTTTGCTCTGGGAAATGGCTCAGCTTGTTTGGTGGCTGAGAAGTCTCATGTCTGCTCTCTGCAGGCTGGAGATTTAGCACAGCCCACTGTAACTCAGGCCTAGAAAAGACAATGATAAAGTCTCAGCCTGTGTTTGCTTAAATAAGAGGGGTCACCCTGACCACCCTGACCAGAGATCTCCGGTGTCCCGAGGAGGATCTAGAAGAAAAGGTGTCTCCTTAGCTTGTCCTTTTGTTCTCTTCAACCTCTCCAAGTCTCACACCTGCCCATCTCAGTGAGGACAGTCCATTCTGATGCTGGATTCAAGCGCTGACGGCTGAGGGACATACCTCACAGACTCTCAAGGACATTGCTTTACTAGCAGCTTGGGCATCCTTTATCCCAACCGAGTTAAATAAGATAAACTAAGATCACAAGACACAAGTCAGTTCTAAGTCTGTGTATCATCTGAGGTGAGCGGGCTCAGACTTGGCTTTCCTGTGTGGTCCTTCCAGGTTCTCTGGTTCTTTATGCTGAAGAATCCCTTCTCTGAGGAGCTGACTGCCAGATTCTAGCTGTCAGGGCTCTTCAGAAAGCTGAAACTCAGTGTGAGCTTGTTCCTCAGAGCCATGTATGTCTGGATACTCTGTTGGTTTACGGCCTGGTGTCTTTCCCCAGGACTACAGTGACTCTTTACCTTCTCAAAAGAAAGCCACACCGGAAGCCTCCTATTCTCTCTGAATAGTACTTTAGCATCTAGCATAGGCTACAGATTTCCTAAGGCTGCTCCATGGGCGAACAAATCCAAGATTTCCCTAGACACAGCTTAGCCACCACAGTGAGCCTGAGGGAGTCAGGCAGTGCCTCGTGGCACGTGAGCAAGTCACTCAGTGCCTGCTGCTTGGCAACCACGATGCTAGGTGAAGGTCCTCCTTCATTAAACAGAAAATCTTCAAGTGGAATAAAACAGCACTGATACTGAAAAGAAAACTGGATGATGAAGAAAAATAGTTGCTAATCAGGGGGTGGGGAGATGGCTTTATGGGTAAAGTGTACAATCGTGAAGACCTGAGTTTGATCCCCAAGACCTGTGGGATAAAGCTGCACATGGTGGCATGTGCCTGTTATACCAGAACTGGGGGAACAGAGACAGTGTGATTCTCGAGAGCAATTAAGGAAGAGACCTGATATCAACCTCTAATCTCAACATATATATGTACACATTTGCAGACCTACTCACATGTCCTATACATACATGTACACATATACACCACATGTACATAAATACACATATACGTGAAAGAGGCAGCTACCTGCCATTCTTCTTAATATAGGTTTTGGGTTTCCTTGTTCTGGCCACACTTTTTTTTTTTTAGTATATTATCTCCTTATATTTGTTATTATGTAATATATGAACTAATAGTATGGTTATATGCTGTTACATAAATTATAAATATTGAGGATAGCTTCTATTATTGAATTTTAGTGCTTAGCACTTTTATTTCCCGTGTCAGCTGATATTTAAAAATACTCCATGATGTTAATATAGTTTTTGCTGCTCGGAGGTTTGGGGAGATTTATGCTTAACTCATATGAATCTCCTTTTCATAGGCGCTGCAGAGCTGGGTGCAAACAGTTGGATGACTGCAGTGCCAAAGGCCAGCGCCTTTCTCAGAACTCTGTGCATACCGACCCTTCTCAGCCATCATCAGGCTTCTCTCATCCCTCGCACAGTCTGGTTGCCTAGGAGAGAGAGGTCAAGGAGGCTCCCCACCATGAACCTGATTGTTTTTCAGTGCTGTGGCTGTTGGTAGCCAAGAGCAACAGAGCTAGTGGCTGGAGGTAGTGGGCTGAGAGTCTCCAGATGTCTCAGAAACAACAGGAGGCAGCATGCAGCATCTGGCGTTTGAGAGACAGAGGCAGGCTTTAATCTTTGCTACGTGTGTTATCTTGAGCACATCACTCTGCTCTCCAAGACTTGTGTCCTCCGTATAGGAAACAGGAGTTAATGATACCCATCTTGCTCTCCCTTCTAGGATCTTGTGATAACCAAGTGACTCAGCAGTGGGGGAACTACTTCATAATTGTAAAGTTTTACATGACATTATTTTTATCAGGGCTAATAAGTAGGGAGAGACTTCCATGGAAGGAATAACATGACAGAACAGGAAGAAATTGATCCCTAAAGATCACAACTTCTGGAAAGATTGATATTCTGTTACTGAGGCATGGGAGAGGGAACAGAATGGTAAGCCAAAGGGGGAGGGGCAAACACTATGGAATCCAGTCCTTAATTGTATATTGGATTGGACCAGCGAAGAGAAACGTGGTCAGTACTTGAGCGAGTATGAAAGCACAGGACACACATTCATTTATACCTTCAGTGAAATGTTTTAAAAATGCCTACTGTGTGCATTGCAGCCATACTACTGGAAGAAACTATTTAGACACTTTTCTATATGGAGTAGTTTAGCTATTTATTTAGCTACTTCGTATTAAGATGACTATTCAGAAAATGAAGATAAATCATGAGTTTGCTTGCTGACTTCAGAATTCCCCCTGTGCTTTTGTTTCTTACCTTTGTGTGCTTCGTGGTGGAGAGGCCCGAGGGGAAGATGCAGAATGCACGATGCTGTCACAGACAGCTGGCTCTTTCTCTGCCTCTTGACCTGATACAAAGCACTTCTCTTCCCTAGACTCCAATTTCCCATCTGGATGGTACTGCAAACAAGACGACACATCCCATTTGGCAAGTGATGTGCAGATGTTTGTTGTGCAGTGTTTGTTGTAAGACCTGGTGGCTTGTGTTGGTTTGAGGCAACCCCTGCCCATAGGTATTAGTTAGTTTTCTTGTGGCTGGGACTCAGCACCTAATGAAAAGCACCTCAATGGAAGGATGGCTTATTTCAGCTTGTAGTTCAAGGGAATAGAGTCTATCATGGTGAGCAAGGTGTGTTGAGATAGAAGCTTCCAGTGGCTGGTCGTACTGCAACTGCTGCCAGGAAGCAGAGTAGATAGGAAGTAAGGTCAAGCTATTCAAACCTCAAGGTCCACCCCTAGTGGCTCACTTCTTCCCACAAAGATACCCCTTGTAAAGGTTCCACAGCCTTCTAAAGTGGCACCTCCAGATGGGGACCAACTATTCCAGCACATGAGCCCAATGGGACATTTCACATTTAAACCACACCACCATGGTTGATGATCTTTGGTTTTTACCCATTTAGCAGCTCTTGGCTTCTTTAATATCATTGGAGGCTGTGAGGCCATGACTGTGAGGCCAGCTTCCCTTTTGAGCATGAATCAAGGGTGGATCCTTGCCTTGTCCCAATGAGAGTTCAGGTATAAATCCAGGGCTGGTCTGTGCTAACTGAGGCATTTTACTCTACAGCTTTGATAGGTCTGTGATGCACAATAGGCAATGCTTCTAATGGACCTGGTCCTCCATTGAAGAAAAGCGAAACAGCCAACGGTCAGAGACCAAGAGTCCTTTGTGCTCCAAGCCAGGTCTCCTTTCTGTACTGCAGAGGCTCTCCTGAACCCCACTGTGTGCCTGTCGTTGATTTGTGGCCTCTGCTGCTCTCAGCTGGCTGTCCACTGATTTTCACAAACCAAGTGGTGATGCAGGATTGTCATCTGTTTCCCATCTGTCCCTAATCCCACTCCTGGATTAGGAGTGGAGGTAGCAGTCTGTGTAGCTACCACTTTCTCCCTGTACTCATCAAAGCAGCCTAACTACTGTACCAGCATCTGAGGTTTTGTGGCTTACTTTGACTATTATCTCCTAGTAATACAAAGTCCAATCCATGTCCCAATAAGGAGCAGTCTTCTTCTATGTGGCCATTTAAGGATTCATGACTCTTCAGTGTTGGGATCTGTCTACCTCTATGACTTGGGTGTTTTCTTCATGAGAGATGGGGCAGTAAAGAGTGGCAATGCTGCTTATGAGGTGTAATCCAGCCTTAGGACCCCACCCTGACTCCTGACCCCTGACCCCATCCATCTTTTACTCTAGACAAGCCTTCAGTCCTAGCAGCGATGCCCGCATCTCTTCCCTTGGAGCATCTCTTTCTCTGGCTGTCTAGGTCTATTGTGCACACATATACAGCTCAAGGGAACTCATTATAATCTTCAACAGTGACACAGGAGGGTTGTTGCACAATGACCCTTAGCCAGGGCAACCCTTGGGGAGGGGGTGGGTAATTGCCAGTTTCCAGTAGCACTGGGCTCTGCTTGCCTGGGGTGTTAACCTTGATCATACTTCATTTCTTTGCTGCCTTCCTCCTCTGCCCTTCACTCCTGCTTTGGTATCTGCCAAGGTCACATCTGACATGCCTGTGCTCTCATCCTGATTATAAGATCTGTATCCATGGAGGCTGAAACCAAGGAGCGGTTTTTATGGGCTAAGCCTAGAAGAGGTGTGTCTTCTCTCTCCTTTCATTTGGGTAGCCATGGAGGTGACCACAGAAACAGGGTCTTGTTCTCTGCAAGAGAAGATGGAGAAAGATTTCTGCTGTGTGCCTAGAGCCAAGAGGATGTGGAGGGAGGGGCACACAGCTGGTGCTCTTTTGCAGGAGGGGGTGCTGAATCTCAGAGAGGCTCAGAACTGCTCATATTCTTGCAGTGACCCAGGGATAGACTTGAGAATGAAATTACAGTGACTTTAAAAACTCTGTTTTAGGAAGACATGATTGAGGAGAGTGGTGGAGGCAGAAGGATCAGAAAGTTAAGGCCATACTTGGTTACAGAGTACATTCAACCCCAGCAATAATAAATGGCAAGAATAACAATACTAAAAATGATAATAATTAAGAAAAATGCTTTCCTCTTCCATTTATACCAGATGAAGCACCTGGCCTTGAGGGAGGAGCTTGTAGCTTAGTGGCTACCCCCATCACTAGGCCACGCCTCCCATATTCAGCATCCACAGTTCCTGTTTGTGACACTCCTTCCCCTTGTATATCTGCTTCTCATGGATCTTGTAGGTGTGTGGGCGTTGCCTCCATTCCCAAGTCCTGCCCATCCAGCTGGGTCAAAACCTTGTGGTGGGTCATTGTATATCAGTGTGGCAACAGAATCTTACAAAGCTGTGGTGAATCACACCAAGAGCATTATAAACACATCCAAGAGATAGAGGCAATGATGGCTGTACTTTAGAGGGAAAGGACAAAGGTATGGGTGTGTAACACTGAAAGACTCCAAAGGGGAGACAGACCAATTCTATTTAGTATAATACAGAGCAAGACAGTGGGCTATATCTTTTAGTTTGGGTCAGAGGGTAGGCCAGCTGAGTTTGTGTGGTTCTGGGATTAGCTGAGTGAAGTGTCTGTTATCAGGGTTCTAGTATTTTCTGTTTAGATGTAAGCTGGCAGAGAGAGTAAAATTCCCAAATACTGCTGTTTTTGGCTTACGCATCTTAGCCAAGTAATTTCCCTTCCTTCATCCACTCTCTGGGGAGGTATAGGGGATTCCTTTACCTGGACTAGAGAGAGACTTCATCAGGAGCCATTTTGAACTGTTAACTTGATACGATTTAGCAACATCTGATAAGAGTCATAATGAAGAACATTTAAAGTAGGTTAGCCTGTGGGCATCTTGTGTAAGATTGTCTTGATAGATGTGGGAAGACTCAGCCCACCATGGATCACCATTCCTTAAGCTGGGCCCTGAACTATTTAGAAGTAAAGAAAGTTAGCAAGCAGTCAACTATCTGTGTTTATTCTCTCTACTCTTAACTGTGGACCTGATGCTTTGACCTCCTGCCATGACTTCCCTGTAATAATGAACGGTAATCTGGGGTTGTGATGCCAGATAAATTCTTTCTTTCCTAAGTTGCTGTTCGTCTGGATATTCTAACACTGCAACAGGGACGACATTAGATCACTGCTCTTACCCACAAGTCAGTCTGTTAGACTCTTTTGATTCTAGTGTAGATATACAGGTACAACTACCTAAAATGTTGTAAACTTGATTGTGCTAAAAGGCAACTGTACTTTTTGTCTTCTCCCCTCAGGGACAGTCGGAGCCAGTCAGAGCCTGCTGAGACCAGAGCTTGTGTTTCCCAGAGCCTTGTCCTTCCTCTTGGTTGATCTGGGTGCCTCATTCTTTAGCATGGAGCTTCTTTTTCACCTCCCCAAACATTCCCAGCCTCGAGATTTTAACGCTAACAGTATGCAGACTGTACATCCCTTTAAACGCCCATCCAGAAAGCAGAAACAGCTAAACAATACTTCCTCCCGGGGAACAAAGCTTAGGAATGTAAGATGCCATGCGGGTTTATCACTGGTATTGCTTTCTGCCCTGTACTTAAGAGAATGCCAAGGTGCTATATTTTAACTCCGGGTTCTACTGCCCTTTTGGCTAATCTCACAGTCAAACCACAGTGCAGTGGCTGGAAGCACAGCCCCAATTTCCATAACAATAGGCTGGGTAAGTCTTAAGCACTGAAAAGTGATGACTGTTAATATAAAACCCGCTGGAAACCAATCTTTCGAAATACTCTGCCCGTTCTTTAGAAAACCATTTTATTGAGGAAAATTTAATCCATCTGATCATGATTTAGTTTCTATTGACTCATCGTTTTGCCTCAGTCCAAGTTATTTAACTTCCAAAGAGAACTTTCAGAGTACCTTGAACATTATTTCTGCGTTTTATTTTATTTATTTATTTTTTTTCTTGATCAAATGGACTCACGAAAGGTTCCTAGCCCTAACCTCCACGTGCGGCGTTCAAAGGAAAAGGTCTTCCTGTGTGAGCTCACTGAGAGGACTGTGTGATGTCCAGTTGGAACCTGTGGTGTTTTGAATAAGAAATGGCCACTGCACTCCCTCCTCCCCCTACGTATAAGAACACTTGATCCCTGCTGGTGGTTCGGGTAGTTGCAGGGAAGATTCTGGGCCCTTCAGGAAGTGGCCCTACTACAGGAAGTATGTCACTGGGGGCAGGCTCTGAGGTTTTATAGCCTGGCCCTACTTTCTGTTCTTGCTTCTTGCTGCCCCAGGGTGTGGATAAATGTGATCAGCTAGCTTCCTGCTCTTGTCACCATGTGTACCCTGCTATGGAATCTATGTAGTTGGAACCTCAAGCCCAAATAGACCCTTCCCTAAGTTGCTCTGGTAGGGGTATTTTATCACCTTGACAGGAAGGTAACTAATATAGGACCCATTGGTGTTTTTATGGCTGTTGTTTAATGGCTGCAGCCTGTCTGCTCTGATTGATGAGTTCCTTACAGGTCTGCAGTGCTGTAGCTGGTAACATCCTCAACCTCCTCACAACTGACAAAGACTGCGCTGTTTACTTTTGTTTTGTGTCCTGATGCATTGGTGACCTTTACTGAGTGACACCTCTCCTCCCACTAGGTACTAAGAGTAAAAGTCCACATGTCATTGTCCATTAAGCTCTGCTCAAAAACCAGCATGGGAAGGTCATGGGAATACCAAACAAGAGGGAATGAGGGTTGGGGGGGGGGGGGGGGAGAGGGGACACTAACTTGGGGCTCAAAGACCTACGGTCTCTTTTACCCCTTCTCTCTCTTCCCCGACCCCTTCCTTTTTTCTTCTCTTTCCTTTCTTCTCTTGCTTATTCTTTCTTTTTTTTTTTTTTTTTGTTTTCTTTTTTTTTTTTTTTTTGAGACATGATTTCTTCTGTGTAGCCCTGGCTATCCTGGAACTCATTCTGTAGACCAGGCTGGCCTCGAACTCACAAATCGGCCTGCCTCTGCCTCCTAAGTGCTGGTATTAAAGGTGTGCCCACCACTGCCCGGCTCCTTGGATTCTTTCAAATTGAGAAACTGAAAACATCAGGGTCCTCAGGGATTCCCATCAGGCAATCTTGGACAATTGATTCTTCCTGAGGCCTTGGGTTTTACCATCTGTATTACAAGGCAGTTAGCACATGCCTCGTGGTAATTTTGTGAAATTGGATTAATAAGGTGCTAACATATCTCAAACACTTACTATATACCTTAATTCCCTTTCTGTTTTCACCTTTAGCAATGGTGATGTGTTGTTCTATTGTAAGGCAGCTGTTGTTCAGGGCAAGGACCTGATCTGATCCCTGTACTTTCAGAGTATTTATTGAACCCAAATCTTCATGACTTCTTTGGTGCTTTGACTCTCCTTTGTTGATTTAAGAATTCTGAATCTGCTAGATGCAGAACATTGTACCTAATCCCTTGCACTTAAAATATTCAAAGACTGGTAGATACCAGACACACTCAACACAGCCACCACCAAATAGAACACCATCTGATCGGAAGTGACTGATACTAGTCTTCATCATCAACAGGACGGGATTTTAGAAACACCATGGAAACACATCTCTGGATGAATGTAAGAGGGTGTTTCTAGAAAGGTTTAAATAAGGAGGAGGACCCACTTTCAGTGTAAGAGGCACCATCCTACAGGTTGGGGCCTGGCCTGAGGAAAGTAGTGGGGAGCAGGCTGAGTAATGGCATCCCTCCTGGTTGTGGAAGCAAAGACATAAGACGATCACACCCCTTCCACCATCCTTCCCCCACAGTAACAGACTGTATCTGTTCCCTCTGTAACTAAAATAAACATTTCCTCTAATTTGTTTCCTGTCAGGTGTTAGTAGCAACTTGAAAAGTTACAAATATATTGGCTTGCCAGAAATGTATCTCTGTCACAGTGTTTCCTTCTCAGTGTTCTGAAAGTAGAAAGGAGAATTACAAGATGTATGTTTACTTGTCTTATCTTACCAACAAAATGGCTAACACAAACAACTTAATGGAGAGGGTTTTTTGTTTTTGTTTGGTTTGGTTTTTGAGCTCACAATTTGAATGGGTTTAGTCACCGTGACTTGGTTCTATGTACTTGAGTAGAACATAATGGTAGCTGCAGTTGTGGCAAAAGAGCTTCACCAAGGCAGACAGCGAGCTGGTGGAGAAGATACAAGAAGGAAGAAGGCAGGCCATACTCCAAGCCCAAGGACATACTCCAGGCCCAAGGACATATTCCTAGTGACCCACTTCTTCCAATTAGGGCATAGCTCCTACCCTTTACTGCTATCTTGTTCTAAACTCATCTACAGATCAGTCCATTGATTATGTCAGCATCATTGTAATCTAATTGCCACTGGAAATGCTCTCTGAGAAACATCCAGAAGTGTGCTTCACCAATCCCCTAAACATTTCTTAGTTCAATGATAGTGATAATCAAACTTTAGCTATAACACAAGAGAAACAAAAATGTCACAGGTCACAGAGCAGAAAACTTGTATATGTATATGTATATGTATATGTATATGTATATGTATATGTATATGTATATGTATATATGTATAGAGAAAGAGGGAAAGAGAGAGAGGGAGAGAGGGGGAGAGGAGAGAGGGAGAAAGGAAAGAATTAGCATTGTTTCACAGAAATAGAGTTTTCATTCTCTTCTAATTTAATGACCTGGGAGGCATCATCCAGACTGATAATGGGGTTGAATTACCTGAAGATCTGTACCATTCTTGATCCTTTTAGCACTCTCTTAGTGTGACATATGCAACACCGTGGCAAGGAGACAATACCTTGCTGACATCTAGCACTTGGCATCTTCGTTTCTCCCTGCTAAGTATTGTTTGTTTTTATTTCACAAGACAGGTGGTCATGAAAGCTATCTAAATCTACATCCAACATCAGCCTTACTATTAGGGAGGTAATGTTTCTCTCAGTATTCTTGGTTTGATTATTAGAATTCAAGTAATTGGATCTGATACTCTATCTGTGCTTGTTAACAAAAGTGAGATATTTAATACAATGATTGCTTTCACATCTATATTCATTGGTAGTTATATAACAGTTCAAATGTGGTTTCGTTGTGGTGGTGGTTTTTGTTTATTTGTTTGTTTGGTTGGTTTTTCCAGACAGGGTTTCTCTGTGTAGCCCTGGCTGTCCTGGAGCTCACTCAGTGGACCAGGCTGGCCTCGAACTCAGAAATCCTCTTGCCTCTGCTTCCCAAGTGCTGAGATTAAAGGCATGCACCAACACTGCTTGGCTTCAAATGTAGTTTCATTTGGATAATGGAGTATTGTTTAAGTACTGAAAGAATTACGTACTGAACAGGAAGTTAAAAGCAGCCAGCAGCCTTTCTCTGCCTCTCTGAGGTAGTAGGCTTTCATCCCAGCATTTGGCTCCTGAGTCTTCACTGGTAGATTAAATGATTGATATTTTGTTCAAAACCCAAAACAACAACAAAAACTTATTTGGTGCTTCAATATGTGGCATAACCACACAGAGAAATCACTCCAGCTGTGGACAAACTGAGAATGAACCAGATTTTGTAAGTCACCTGGAAAGTCATCAAGGAGAGAGTTAAGGATGGGAAATATCGTACACAAGGTGTTAGAACCTTGCATAGTATTTCTTTATATGTCTTGAAAATAGAAGGAGAAAATGAAAAGATAAATTACTTCATTGAGATTGACATAATATTGATTATAATTACTATCAGTCTGGTAATTCATATTTTATCCTTAATAGCCATAGTAGTTTTTGTGCTGAATATGAAAAGTGAATTGAAAAGAGTCAAGCCTTTAAAAGACTTACAAATGAAAAAAACCCAACAAACAAACAAAAAAGTCACAAACAGAGGAATTTAGATAAGAACATACTGTGCCACCACATGATAAAACTGAAGAGGAGTGGCCCAAAGTTGTTAGAAAACCAACTTTATTTTATCCAGTTACTATAGAAGACCTACCAAAAGATGACAGATACTCACAAGGTTATGGGAAAATTAATTGGAATCCTATAGACATGTTAGATTTCAAGAGATTTTAATGAAACAATCATTTCATATGGTATACATTCACCCTATGTAAAGCAGACATTAAATTCTCAGAACAGAATCATTCCCCAAGATTGGAAATATTTGACAACAGCAATAATAGAAGCTGGTCCTCAGTTTATAGTAGTGAACATGGTAGAAAGAAGAAGCCAGGGCCACAGAACAATGAAATAGGGATAGAGTTGTTAACATTTCCCAGGATGAGTTACTAGGTGAAGGTCAATATGCTGATTGTTTGAATTTAATAATCACACCTTGGTGCTGTGTCATTTAGCAACTTTAAATGTTTGTGACAAGTTAGAAGAATCAGGAAAGAGGTCTGAATTTTTAGCTGAAATTATACAAGGCCCAAAAGAAGCCTTCACTGATTTTTTTTCACAAAGATTGACTTCAACTATAAATAGATTCTGTATTAGATTCAGAAGTCAGACAGATAATCTAACCTTTGGCTTTTGAAAATGCTAATTCAGAATGCAAAAGAGTAATTAGACCTTTAAAGGCAAGGGAAGCACCAATAGATGAACGGCTAATATTGGATCTCATATTTATGATGCTACTCTGATAGAAGTAACTTTTAAAAACTTTTAAGAAAAATAAAAATGTCAGATGTTTTAATTGTGGTAAGCAAGGTCATTTGAAAAGGAATTGTAGGGAAGGTATTCCTAGAAACAATTTTATTTTCTAGAGATAATTAAAAAAAAAAAAAAAAAAAAAAAAGGCCCCAGCCTTCTGGAGTATACAGAAGCTGTGGCAAAGGCTGGCATTGGAGTAATGAATGCACATCAACAAGGGAAAGGCAAGGTAATCCTTTGCCATTATGAAATGCCCCAATATCAAATTCAATTCAGCTGCTCCCTGTCAGCATCAGAGATACTCATTCACAGGGCAATTAAAAAATTTAATGCTTGTTGTTAAAAACAACACTGCTCTGGATGTAATCAAGAACTACTTTAGGAGATAAAATAAATAATTCAGAAAAGACCCCAAAACAAATATTTTGGAAAAATGCTATAAATGATCAGAGACCAAATAATTGGAATTAAAATTGAAGACTTGATAGATACAGGAACAGATGTAACAATGTCACCAAAATCTTGGCATCCAGATTGGCCTCTTCAGGAGGTAAATATTCAACTTCTAGGAACTGGAACTTTATCTCAGGCAAAACAATGTGCAAGATGGGTCAAGTGTATAAGATCAGAAGGACAAATAGGAAAATTAAAACTATATGTAGCCATGAACTTATAGGGGTATGATTTGCTGCAGCAACAGAAAACACAAATTAGAATTTCTTCAATCTCAAAAATAAACTATAAAATCAGGAATGCTTCTGAGAAAAATATTAAAAGGTATTATCAAGAACAGTCACACACTGTCCAGTTGTTCATAAGCAGGACATGACAGATGTTCGTCTTTGAAATGTACCAACCACTCTAGCTTTAAAATGATTAACTGACAAACCTGTGTATGTAGAACAATGGCCTTTGACGTCAGAAAAATTGCAAGTACTAGAGTAGCCTGTACAGGAGCAGCTAAATGCTTAACATATTGAAGAATCTACCAGCTCATGGATTTCTCCTATGTTATACACTCAGACACACAGACACACAGATACACAGACACACAGACACACAGACACACAAAACACACAGATACACACACACACACACACACATATGAAATCAGGAAAATAGAGGATGTTAACAGATATAAGAGACATAAATAAGATGTTTCAGCCAGTAGACTTTTTATACCCTGGAATTGCCCTGTGTTTGTTACACAAAGGATATCAGGAAAATGGGGAATGTTAACAGATTTAAGAGCTATAAATAAAGATATTTCAGCCAATGGGCTCTTTATAACCTGGAGTCACATTGTCTTCTGTATTACCTAAGTCATTTCCTATGGTAGAAATTGATTTTTAAAAGATTACTTTATCACTTTGCATGAGCATGATAGGGAAATGTTTGCTTTCTCAGTACCTACTTACAGTAGTAGTTGTCCAATAAAGAGATATCATTCTAAAGTCTTACCACAAGGAATGTTAAATAGTCCTATCCTGTGTCAGTATTTAGTACAACAGCTGTTAGAAATAATTGGCAAACAGTTTCCTCAATCTAAAATTTGTCATTCTATGGATGTTACCTTACTGGGTGATTCAGATGCAGATATCTTAGGGAAAAATGTTTGATGAAGTAAAGAGAATTTTGCCTTGCTGGCGATTGCAAATTGCTTCTGAAAAAAGCACACAAAGAGGAGACTCTATCAGTTACCTAGGACATACAATAGGTTTACAGATAATTCAACCACAAAGTACAAATCAGGAGAGACCAATTACAAATTCTTAATGATTTTCAAAAATTACTGGGAGATAGTAACTGGCTATGGACCATAATTGGATTAACTATTCAAAAGCTAAGTAATTTGTTTCAAATCTTACAGGGTCATAAGGAGTTAAGTAGTCTAAGAAAATTATCAGCTCAGACAGTGAGAGAATTGGGTCTGGGAGAGAAGAAATTAGAGGATGAACCTGTGGTCTGCATGGATCCAAAGCTGGATTGTACTTTAGTCATTCTGACCTCTACTCATTCCCCCACGGGAATTCTTATGCAGAGAGAAGGTAATGTCTTAGAATGGGTATTTTTAGCACATAGGCATATTAAAAAAAAAAAAATAAAGATTATGTAGAAAAGTTTTCTGAGTTGATTAAATTAGCAGGAATAAATCCAGCAGAAATTGTGGTACCTTTCAGTAATGCTGAAATTGCAACATTATGGGCAGAAAATGAAGATGGCAAAGAGCTTGCATTAACTTTGGGAGAGATGAAAAACAAATACCCTAAAAGCAAGAGTCTTCAGTTAATAAACCAAACAAACACAAAGCAAAAAAAAAACCTAATTGGATTTTCCCATGTATAGTAAAAGGGATACCAATTAACTAGGCCCCTACATTCTATATTGATACAAATAAATCAGGAAAGCAGGTTATAACTTATGACTTATCAGGAAAAGTAAGTAAAGTGGCTCAGAGCCCTTATGATGGTTCAAAGATCAGAGTTATATGCTATTCTTATGTTATTATTACATTTTCCTGAATCTCTTAATATAGTTACTGACTCTCAAAATGCAGAAACAGTTGTTTTGCATATTGAAACCACTGTACTCATTCCAGATGATTCAGAACAAACTTCACTATTTATTCAACCACAATAAGTAGTTAGAAGTTATCCATTATCGATAATACATATAAAATCTCATGAGTCACCAGGCCCTCTAGTACAAGGTAATGATTAAACTGATCAGTTATTTATTGGAAATGTGCTAGAAGCCTCAGAATTTCATAAGAAACACTGTGTTAACAGCAAATATTTAAAGAAAGATTTTTCTATCATTTGGCAACAAGCCAAGGAAATTATAAGGAAATGCCCTACTTTGCTTATAACCAAACTCCATTACCTGCAGAAAGCAACCCAAAAGGTATACAAAAAATTGAATTTGGCAAATATGGATGTGTTTCATTTTGCAGAATTTGGAAAATTAAAGTACATGCAGTCATACCATAGGTACATATTTAGGATTTCAATGGGCAACTGTTTTAAGTTCTGGAAAGTCTGAATTTATACTTACACATTTATTAAAAGTTATGTATATTGTTGGGATACATGTACAAATTTAGACTGACAATGCTCAAGCATATGTCTCTAGTAAAGTACAAGTAATTTTTTTTTGCATAGTACAACATAGAGCATATTACAGGTATACCACACAATTCTATAGACAAGCAGTGATAGAAAGGTCACACTTTAAAAGATATGCTTAATAAACCAAAAGGGGTAATAAAGACCCCAGAGATGTATTACATAGTGCTTCATTAACTTTAATTTTTAAAATGCTAATGAGAAAGGAACAACAGCTGTGGAGAGACATTAGAAGTAGAAATAACTACTGAATTAAATGAGCCTGAATATTTTAAAGATGTGTTGACCTCAGAATGGAAACGGGATACGTATTACTGTTGGCTTAGATTTTTCAAAGCTAACTCTATCTGGAGTTCTCAAACACTTCAATCTCCCTTCTAGTTCACAGACCAAAGGTATGGGAAAATGATGGCTAACAGGACAAGGGGGTGTGGACCTGTTTAGAAGTAGTTCTTTGGGGCAATTTAAGTCTTCATTGTCAGGTTCTCAGAAGTCCAGTCTAATAGCAAACACCAAACACAAATCAGTAGCAGCTTGATGCAGCAGAATCCTCAAGGCTCTGCTGAATCAGCACGAGTCAGTGGAAGAAGTGAGACTCGACAGGAATACCATGAGAAGTTCTTTGGTGCATTTTTCTCTACAAAGTGAAGACCAGAAAAGCATTGCAAGGCGTAGCAATGCGAGAACATCCTCACTGTCTGTGGGGTTATAGTTATATTCTTTGTAAACATCATGTGGCTTCTCAAGTGTCTGCTCCAGCAAAACTTCCTCTCATGTGTCTGCTTCAGCAAAACATCCTTTAACAAGACAGCTTCCAGAAAAAAAAAATCATGTAATATAACTGAATTTCCAGAGAAACCAGAAATCTCCCTTCATATCCCCCTTTCTGTTTAATTTTTTTCTCTCACTTAACAATCTACACACAATAGAAATATTCATAAGAACCATAAAACTAGAATTTTGCATTGCTTCTTAAATAAGCTTCTTATGTACAATATAACAAACACTAGTCAAACAAAACAATCTTTAATTTTCTATCAATATATAATAAACAATATATAATAGTTAAGCAATCAATATATAATAGTTAAACAAAATTACCTTGTATTTCTATCAAGATGCAATAATTAAACAAAACAAACTTAAATTTCTATCAATATATATTTATCCATGCCAAAGTAATATATTTAAGACTAGTAGATTAAGCTTTTTATTTAAAAACATTTATTTGTTAAATTATTCCCTTTTTCCTTGTTTCCTCATTGTTAGTTAAGAGAAAAAGATAAGAGAAAAATAGAGAAGAGAAATTCCTGCTTTAAACTTTGTTTTCTCCCTGATCATAAACATAACAACCTACTACCCTAGATGATAACAACCATAACACATCAAAGGATCAAAACCATCCACTCCAATTTAAGGGACTAAGATGGCAGTCTTTTTATAATCGCTCTTTGCTAAACTAGGACAAAGAATCTCTTTTTGGGATCCAAGGGGAAAAATGGTTAGTCTTTAAAAAGCTAGTTGTAGCACTTGTTGTCTGGTCTCTGTGTTGTCCAGTCTGTATCGTCTGTCCAGTCTACATATTGTCCAATCTCTGTCTTGTCTGTCCAGTCTCTGTGTGATTGATCATTCTGGCTAGCCCTCTTGAAATTGATTTGAATGCATATTTTGGAGAGATCAGTGACTGAGACAGTCTGTGAGAGTGAAAAACCTGGGCTATTTGTTTTGTGAAGACATTCATGTCTCAGCTGATAAGAGGTTTTCCCTAGTCAGATCTAATCTTTATTAGTTTTGTTGGTAACCATGGTTTTTTTTTATTTCCTGTAAGTACATAAGCATAACCATGTCCCCATCTAAGAACTATTACTGGTTTCCATTCTAATGTCAAAATATCCTTATAGTATATTGGTTGGCCTAGTTTATTCAGTTTTGTTTTGTTTTTTCGATAACTCCATGTCTCTCAGTTGCTGTTTTTTATTTTTCAACAATATTAAGAAAATTTAGAGTTAACAAAGCATTATTTAGTATGCCTCTGAAGGTTCTTACTTTTCTTTCTTATTTAATAAGCATCTTTTTAAAGGTACAATTGGCTTTTTATACAACTGCTTACTTGTCCTGTGGAATTGTGTGGTATACCAGTAATATGTTTTGTATTATAATATACAAAAAATTGCTTCATCTTATTGGATACATACATGGAAGCATTATCAGTCTTAATTTGTGGAAGTATCCCCATAGTTGCCATTATTGCCAAGTGTGTAATTATATAATCAGCCTTTTCAGAACTTAGAGCAGTTGCCCATTGAAACCCTGAGTATATGTCAATGGTGTGGTGTATATACCTTTGTGTTCCAAATTCTGCAAAAATAAAAACATCCATCTGCCAGATATCATTTATTGTGGTACCCCTATGGTAACTGCCAGCAGGTAACAATGGTTGGTTGTATAGAGAACATGTAGGACATTTTAAAAAATTATTTCTTTGGCTTGTTGCCAAGTGATAGAATCTTTTTTTCTTTAAACCTTTCTAATTAACATGATGTTTCTCATAAAAATTTCAGGCTTCTAACACATTTACTATTAGTATTTTATCAATTTCCTCATTCCTTGTGCCATGGGCCTGTCTAACCTGTATGGTTCTGGATATGAGTAATATATGAAATGGATAGTTTCTATGTTCCCAATGGCCTGTTGCATCACATAATAACAAAGTTCTTTCTGAATTATCAGGACAGATCACAGTCTCTATATGCAAACAACTCTTTCTTGCTATAAGAATAGTATTAAATAAGAGATAGTTATCTAATGATATCAAAAGATTCATACAAGTCTACCTTGAACTGAATATATGACTTGATCACCTTGCTTTTATTTATTTATTTATTTATTTATTAATGATTTAGATTTAATATACTTACAGATTGTACAATTTGACTTTTAAATTGAATCTACTTGTAATGTTTGAAACCAAATTATTTAACTCTTATGTACTTAATCTAGTTGGAGCTCAGCAGTTAAATCTTTGTGAATTTTAGAACTCATTAAAGTTTGAACTTATACACTTGTGGTTGATTTTGTCTGCCTACATACCTTTTGTGGTTGAATTTTTGTTGACTGATTTTATAACTCAGATAACTAAGTGAATGTCTTCCTTGTATTTTTTTCTGGAGCAATCTGTAGCCCCAGCATGGTAGAAATTTTTTGCTTCCTTAAACATTTTCTCTAAAGTATCTTTGTCAGAATCAGCCAACACAATATCATCCATGTAATGATAAATGATAGACTGAGGAAATTCCCTAAGAATTATTTCTAATGACGGTTGTACCAAATATTGACTTAAAGTTGTACTATTTAATATTTCCTGTGAAAGTATATCCAATGGTAATTTTTCATTGGACCACTGTTGAATCAAAGTAAGTATTGAGAAAGAAAACCTTTCCCTATTCTGCTCATGCAAGAGTATTGTGAGAAAGCAGTCTTTCAAATCAATTGTTGTTATAGGCCTTGATCTCATTAACAAAGAAGGTAAAGGAGGAGCAGGTTGTAAAGGAGTCATTGGTTGAATTACTCTATTAAATTCTCTTAAATCTGTTATAATCTTCCATCGTTTTTATAACAAACACAAGGGGAATTCCATGGGCTCCTTCTTTCTTTCTTCTATATGTTGAGCCTCCAGCTGCTCTTGTATCAGTTGTTCAAGTGCCTGCAATTTTTTTTGTTTGTTTGTTATGGGCCACTGCTCTTGACATATAGGTCATTCTGTGGGCAAGACTTTTGGTATGTTAACAGTGGCCTCTTTTATAAATTTGGAAACAGTCTCTGTGGTGTCCTGTGTTTGAACAATGGGCACAGTTTGTGATTGTTCTCAATCACCCATATTAATACTTTCCCAAGGAGCATCTAACACATCACCCCTAATTTCCTTATTTTCTGTTCCCAAAATCACAGAAATATTAATTTGAGTACCCAATTGTTATAAAAGATTCCTTCCCCTGAAATCTATGGGTATGTCAGCCACATAAAGTCTCAACTTCCCTGTTTGCTTTTCTGGTCTCACACAGTTAATCAATTGGATACTTTGTCTTATTCATGATAAATTACCAATTCTTATAAATTGTGTGTAAATTTTCTGGAGTCACCAATCTAGATTCCAAGACTTTTGGGAAAGTATACCACCATCAACTCTTATATCCATCAAACATTCTATTTCAACACCATTCATTTGTATCATTAATTTGAGTCTCTGATCATTAACCATTGTTTGCCAGACACACAGTTTCCAGTACTCCCAAAAGCCCCTGATCTTCTACTGGAGTGGCCTTGCCCTTGATGGACGGAAACAGTAACAGCTGGGCAATTCTATCCCGTGCATTAATTTGCATCTCCTTAAAAAAAAAAAACATATGCCATGATTTAAACTTCTTGTTTGCTATTCCCTTTTATTATACCTATATGTACAATAAATCCTTGAGATGTTAATCCACTTCTTGAGATTATTCCTACTGTCCCTGAAGGTAAAGGATCATAAATACCAGTGGTTAACTTGTAGCATTCAACTTTTGTGGATAGGGATCTGTGGCCAGATCCAAAGCTGAACTTCTTTCTGTAGCATGTATAAGATCACAAATCTTAGTTTTTAATTTTTTGCCTGGTTGGTACCTCCTGCTGACCAAAGGAAGGTTCATATTGTTTGCTGTGGGACCTCAAGCAGACAGACAGTTTCCCCGGCAAGAGGTTACCCTGTATGTCATTTTTGGTCCTACAATCCTTAGACCAGTGTCTGTCCTTTCTACAGTGGCTATAATACCCTGGAAGCCATTGTAGCTCAGGGCAACCAGAACCTGCTTGTTCTCTTCTATGAATACCATATTCTCCAGAGTCAATGTACCTGCTAATTTGAGCTCTGAATCTTCTAGCCTTACAATTTCTTTGTAAATGGCCAAATTCAACATAATTAAAGCATCAGGAATTTGAATCCTGAGACTTCTAGCTATGAGTTGCCTTATGATGTTCCTGAAAGCCAACACCAGTTGTCTCTCTTTCCATTTGTCTATCAGGGCTCCTCATGCTTTCAATGGTCTGATTGCTTTCTTACATTCAAAATTTGCATTTTCAGATACCAAGATCTCTGTCAATGATTGTCCAATTTCAGGGTCTGATATGGCTCTATTTACAGTTGAACCCAAATCTTTGTAAGAAGTCATTAAAGGCTTCTTCAGGACCCTCTATTACCTTAGTAAATGAGGTTAGATCCCCCCTCTCCACTCCTCAATCATATCCCAAGCTCTTAAAGGTGCAATATGACATTGCTTAATTATGACATCATCAGATTAGATTTGTTCTTGAAGATTAGCATAAAACCCTTCACCAAGCAGTTGGTCTTTAATAGCATTTATCCTCCTTGCTATACTATGTTGTTCTATTTTCATGCTTCCTGCCTCCACCACAATGGCTATTGTAATTGTTGACCAGTTTCTAGGACAACTAAAACTAATACCTCCCAAACTTGGGGAATAACTCTGTGCTTCATAGCCCAGTTACTTAACATTTCTCTAACAAATGGGGAATGCAAGTCATACAATACAATAGCTTCTTTAAAAAGCTTTAGATCTAGCATTTCTATTGGACACCATGGCAATTCATCATAAGCGTGACCACCATTGTTAGCAGGCCTATGTTGTACAAAGACTGGGAAGGCTTAAGGTGCCTGTGTAACCCCAGAAAAATTCTCTGGTTGTGCACTTGGCTAAACACTAACCTGTTTTTCCTGTACTGCCTCCTGCTCTTCCTGGCCCGTTGTGTCATGGAGGTGCTCTGGGCACCGAGAAGTGACAGTGTGTGAAGCAGGGCAGGAGTTCACCTTTAGTCTAGTTTGTATGGTAAATTCCTGGTCTCAGACACCAAGCCTGAACTCTGTTGTTCTCTTCCCACTGGCTCTTTTTGCTTTCCAAGCATTTCAACTAGTGTCTACAAACTCTCTAAGTACATAGCCAACTCTGCAAACATTTCTGACACAAGAGAATTGAGTGAACCTTCTTAGTTTTAACCTTTTCTACCAACTGTTTTCAAACTAGTATACATGAAGACCAGAAAACTCCCTTCAGTAGAAATATAGGAGACCAGTAGCAGTTGCTGCTTTTTTTGCTGATCTCTTTAAATATTGCCATCCCCTCAAAATCTGCCTTTTCCCCATTACATTATAAATAAAGTTACCCATTCTGCTTCAGTCATGTGGGTCGTACCCTGTAGGCTTAGGTTTTTCAAAGCCTAGTTTGTTTAGGATTCTTAAACACTTCAACTCCATTCTAGGACACTGACCAAAGGTAGGAAAGAAAGATAGTTAATAGGACAAGATGATTGTGGACTTGTTTAGAAGAGGTTCTTTGGGGCAATTCCAATCACCATTGTCAGAATGTCAGTAGTCTAGTCTGATAGCAAATACCAAAAATAAATCAATAGCAGCAGCTTGATCTAGAAGAAGCCATAAGGCTCTACTGTTAGGGTTCAGGAGTCACCACTCAAACCAAATAAACACTGATCTCAGTTAAGCAAGAATAGTTTACTGAACCACTCCTTAATGCTCTATGTCTAGGGCTGCACAAAGGACTGCAGAGCCTAATTGCAGTACAGTCTACTCCAAGGTAAGCTTTACATAGGAAAAATCAGGTTCAAAAGTTTAAAGGGCAAGGAGGGGGGTGGTTGGTTTAGTAGACGAAGTATCATCAGCTAACCTTTAAGCTGATTGATCCTGAGTAAAGTAAAGGTGGTGGTGGATGGGTGGTGAATAGGGGAATTTTAGAACATTTAGATAATGGAGCATAAGTATTATAATCATAGCTTTTTGGATTACTAGTAGCATTCATCAGTGTCATCCACAAAAAACACAATGAACTCATACATAGATGCAGGAAGGGCTACCCAGTGGTTAGCTCTGACTCAAGATATTTTAGACATAACAGCTCATATTGACCTTTGATTTGATAGGTCCTACATAAAGCTTTGTAGAATTTTTTAAGATTAGTAAACCTCATACAGAACATTCAGAACAAACAGAACAAAATAGGGTATGTGGTCAGCATCTCCTTGAACCAAGTCACTTCTCTGTGTCAATGATTGGGAGGCATGTTACAGCAACAATATGAAATATCTGGCAGGCATGGAACAAAATGGCTACAGCTATTCTGGGAAGGGGGAGACTCTGGGGGAGTCAGACCATAAATACTGCTAAATCCTCATCAATCAGTGGAAGCAGCAAGAATCACCTGGAATACCACAAGAAGTTCTTATGAAGACCAGCCAAGACCAGTGAAGCATTACAAGGCATAGCACTGCAAGAGCTTTCTTTCACTGAATATATTTATATTCTTTTAAAACATCACATGCCCTCTCATGTATCTGCTTCAGCCAAATATCCTCTCACAAGACAGCTTCCAGAAAAACATCAGGTGACACAACTGATTTTCCAAAGAAACCAGAAATTTCCACTTCATGTATTGTTGGGAAAGAGGTTTTGTCTTTGTTTCCATGAGAGATGAAAATCTGTAGATACCATCAAGGTTCACAAAGATTAGATTTGAACAGGAGAGATCTCCTGAATAAGGAGAGGAGAGAGTTCATCAGACAGCTTGGTCATTCAATGGAAATTAACTTATGAAGACTAACAAATGCCTTTCATTTGATCAGGAATGAAAAAGAAATGACATTTTCAAATGATAATTTACCAAAGGTACATTCACTTTACTGGCCTGAAATGAAAAAAAAAGGGGGAGGGAATGTTGTGGATAGCCTCAGCCTTATTTTGATCCTAGTTCTCAGTGGATAGCGCCAGCCTTGTATTTTGGTCCTATTTTCACTTCCCTGGGAGGGGCTGCAGAGGATGATTGAATCTGTACACAGGTGATGTTTTATAAACCTTCTGTCCAATTAAGACCTGTAAGATAAAGGCTAGAGCCAGAGATTGGGCAGTAGAAGGGAAGGCGGGGAAAAAGGCTTAGGGGAGGAGGGAGTGAGAGGAATTCGATATAAAAGGTAGAAGGAGAATCAGAACCAGAGGAAGAAGCAGGAGGAAGCAGCAGCAGAAGGAAGTCAACGGAGGAAGGAGTAGGAAGCTGACTACAGAGGAGCCGGAGCTTCGAGGACAAGCACGTGGCCTGGATAAACCTCGAGTTGTAAGGGATCTCATAGCCTGGGATTAGAGTAGTGTAATGGTAAATCTGCCCAATCCAGGCGTGCAATTTATACCCATAATTATTGAGTTGTGTTTTCCTTTACTGGTCTCCTTCAGCTAGGAGATTTTACAGCAACAAATCTGGCAGTTTAAATATTTACCGCTGGGGGTGCATTTCTTAAACCACATGTCTTCATTCCATGTTAGAATGTTAGGCTGTGGACTGCCATGTGGCTCACGTGATCTTGGACATCAGCTTTTGAGTTTTCATTTTAAACTAAAAGATATTTTTGTTGTTTAGTATCAAAAACACATTTAAGAGATTTAATATGTTTTAAGTAAATTTAAAGGGTTACTTCAGTTCCAACTTGTTTTCTAAATCTCTAAGAGTTGGAGTGATTTGGAACTAAGATAAAATATTTGAGCAGGGCAATGGTAGCCCATGTCTCTAATCCCAGCAGGGACAGGTGGATCTCTATAAGTTAATTTTTTTCTTAATTCTAGAGTTACAGTGAACAAGGTGGTGGTGGTGCAGGCCTTTAAACCCACCACCCAAGGTCAAAACAACCCTAACTGGTATGTTTGCACATTAGAGAAATCATGTATTTACAGATTATTACATAAGCCCTCTACAGGGTTCCTAGAAAGGCAGCTAATTTCCATTTGGGACAGAAACAAAAGCAGCTTTTGTGACTGCTGATAAGCTCATCATGCAGGTTTGCATGCAACCCTGACCAGTGTTGAACCAGTTGATACCCTAATTATGAATATCATATTTATTGGTGAATTGGCAACTCTTCATGAAACAAAAAGGAGTCCACCAACATTTGCCTATTGGGTTCTATTGAAAACACTTTCAATATACTGAGAATAAATATTCTCTCTTTGGGAAACAAATCTGGACATTTTACAAGGCATGAAGAACCTTATACCTCTTATACCTTAGTCATTGCCAACCACTCTATGGTGGCAAGGGTATGCCTTACAATGATGGATTAGATCCATTTGAAGGCAAAGTCCTTTGAAGGCTTAGCTATGGAAGGGAAGGTATTACACGGGAACTGGTACCAGTGTGAATTCCTTCATGACCAGGATGTGGTAGCAAAAGGGTATGTGCCTTTCCTCATTGAGGAAATATCTCAGTTGCCCATCATCTCCATTCCTAAATTGCTCACCCCTTCCTGAAAAGAGGCACCTATTGAAGTGTGGGGACCAATGGAACGGTCATTACATTTGGCTAATGCATCATTTACTGATGGTTCATCAACAGCCGATGGAACCAAAACTAATGGAAAGTGGCAGCCTATAGACCGGGGATGGAATGGCCAACACTGAGGAAGGATCACAAAATCAGTGCAGCACTATTGGCTATAAGACAAGCAACTCGGAAAACAAAAGGAAAATCTCTGTCTTCTCCGATTCATGCTGGTGTGCAATGGTATAGCAGCTGTATGGTCCTCAAAATGGAAAACCACTAACTGACAGATAAATGACAAAGATATCTGGTCCTGGGATGGGCATGAATGGAAATGGTAAAACCTGGCAAACTTAGCAAAGACAGAAAATTTTATGTAGCTCATATGGGCAAGAGAGACAAAATGTCTGAAAATAATGAAACAGTGAACAAATTGGCATCATGTTTAATTAAAGCTAAAATATTAAAATTTGCCAGGGAACAAATTCAGAATAAATCAGCAAGGATGATAGGTTACACATTCAAAAAGCTTGCAAGTTTACCCCTAACACTAAGAACCAAGGGAAGATGGAGAACCTAATTAGACCAGGACGACCCTATGATAATAACTATTATAAGGACTCCATAGTCAGGCAGTGGTTCACATCTTTAATCCCAGTACTTGGGAGGCAGAGACAGGCACATAAGAATTATAGTGATTTAAATTTAAAAGCCACTGCCAAAAGGCAGACTGAAATTCAAAGTGAATGTTCTTATTGATCTAAAAATAAACATATTTAAACATTGAATTTATATATAATGAAAAAGGGAAATATAGACACATTTATCCACACATACTAGGTATATTTTAGTTTCAAAATTTCAAAAGAATTTTGAAAATTTCAATTGTAAGTATTTTTACTGTTGCCAACAAACATTTTGCCCTAGGAAGAATATAACCAAAACAGGATATTTGCCAAAAAAGGGAATCTCCCAGTGTTAGGGTGGGACAGGGTTTTGATTTTTATCTTTCCAGGAGGATAAAAGCATCTAACTTAGGAACCGGAGACCCCTGGACAAATGAAATATCTGAAGAAAAAGAATAGATCATCAAGAGAAAATATCCCAAGAAAAAGAGTAAGTTAGCCAAGTGGTATTGCCCACCTCCAGCTTGCCTCTGTTGCCCTGTACAGACATTCGTGGCAAATGGTCCCAATTCAATTAAAAACTACAGTTGGCTTTGAGTTTGGAGTATGGCTCTCTCCTTCTCTAAACCCACACATGCTTCTTAAAGGAAAATTCAAAATCCCTGTCTCATATCAAAAGAGCCACCTGGTATGGGACACAGGAAAACAAAAAATAAGGGCTAAGGGACTATTCTATTGCCACTAATCTCATCTTTTGGTTTTCATTTGACACTTTAACTTTTCTTAAGGTATTAATATTATCACAAAATCTATCAGATTATTATGAATATACAAAATTTCTGCCACGATACTAGTAGTCATACAGAATACTGACTAATTCTGGAAATAAGCTTCATGTAGCTTCCTGTACGAGTTTTCAGGTTTGAGTCTGAAGCAGGTAACTAGGAACAAAGTTTGTGTACCTCAGATGTACTTAATGGATTATGGTCCTCAAACCTTTCTGGATCTGCTGAATATGGCACTAAAATGTTTACATTTTCTACTATTCCTGAAAACCTTTGAGGTCTCTGAGAAGATGATGGGGCCCAGCAATGATGACTCCACCTGGATTGTGGTAACTCTGACAACTGGACAAAACTGCCCCATGCCTCTTCTGTTGCTAGGTCTGTGAAAATGGTGGGCATCTTTGTGTTGACTGCTGTGTTTCTACCTAGCCAGGAATGCCACTAAGATGACAAACAACACCCAAAGTTCAGCTTTGGACTACAAATTGCTCAGGACATTCAAGTTGCTGAGGTCATATGAAACTGACCTAAACATTTTATAGAACTTTAAACTCAAAATATTTAATCCTAAAACTGCCAATTACAACCAAGCTTGGCAGAAATGGCTTCATTATTGTGAATAGTTTTACTGTGTTGGGGTTAAAAATCTTTCCTTATTTAGACAAAAAGGGAGAAATGTTGCAGGATATTTAATCACACTTTGAACCCTGAGGTTGTGTTGTTTACTAGAAAAAACTGTTTCTAGTTGTGATGTGGCTCAACTCTAGCGCACACCTTTAATCCAAGAGCTTTTTGCTTGTTGTAAACCAGATTAAATAAAGTCAACCATAGGTCAAGAGGCAGAGCAAGCAACAGGTTGACAGGAAGTGAACATAGGAAAAGAACCATAGAGAATAAGAGGAAGTCATAAGGACTTATAGAGAGATACACAGGATGTTGAAGGGAAGGGCCTTTAGTTTGAGAAGTTTTTTGAGATGGTAGGAGTAGGAGAGCTTCCTTTTGGAACATCAGCTGAGGAGGAAGGTCAGCTGGGTACTGTAGGCGGAGCTAAGGTGGGAGGAGTTAGGAGAGGAAGAGGAGGAGTAAGGAGGAGAGGAGGAAAAGGAAGAGGAGGAGCTAGGATACAGGAGAGGAGAACAAGAGAGAGGAGATGGAGGCAGATGTTCACCTGTCTGTAGCAGTCAAAGGTAGTTGGTATATTTAGGTTGGATATTGGGTTACACTTCTGATTGTACGGGTATCTTGTTACTGATCATTATCAAATATATAAGCCTTTGATTAATCTTTAAGAATTAGAGTCTCATTTTCTTACTGGGCCAGCATGGATGGCGGAATGGTCTGGGTAATGCCCTGCCTTGCAGAGACAACGTGGAAGATTGGCAGAGCCATCTCTCACGCTGGCATCTAGTGGATGGCAGGGCTGGTGTCTCTGGCGGCTGGTTCTAGATGCAGTGTGCACTTGACCTCAGGCCGAGAAACATGGTGGCTGGGCTAGGCAGAGCCGCTGCAGCTTAGATAGTCGGCCTGAGCCAGAGGCCATTTTTAAATAATTACTACAACAGGTACTTTCTCTGCTTTTCTGAGGTAGCAGGGTTTCACCCCAGCATCTGGTTCCCAAGTCTTTATTGGTAAAATCAAACGATTGAAATTTTGTTAAAAATAACAAGGTCATTTAGAGGTGAACAGACTTGAGCCAGGTTGGTAGATGGAGGCCTCAGGATGAGATTTATGATGTTGTGGAAAGCGGAGGAGGGCTGGGGAGATGACTGGGCTGGTAAAGTGCTTGGTAAGCTGAGCATGGTGGAGTGTGCTTGTAGTCCAGCACCGAGGAGGCCAAGGCTGGCAGATCCCTGGGGCTTGGTGTCTGCCTGGCCAGTTCTGTGATTACATGCATGTGCTACCATGCAAAGACTCTGCGGAACAAACTCAGGTCCTCATGCAAATAGTATGGTGCTGGACTATAAGCACACTATGTCCCCAGGCCCTTATCCATTAAAAAAAGAGAGAATGGAAGGAGATATTGGTCTGTGGCAGCTTAAGTAGAGAGCGCTGAGGGTTTGGAATATTTTGTAGAGCAGCTGTGTAGCAGGACCGGATGTGTCAGAGCAACTGCAGGACAGGTTGCTGAAGATTGTTACTGTGATGGAGACACTGGCCTGTCCATTCATGGAGATGCCCTCTTAGTAGGTCAATACCATTGACATTTATGTGGAAGAGGAAAATACTGGTCTCATGTTATATGAACTGTTGCCTTCCTAGGTTATCTAAGTTTGATTAGCACACTCCACTACAGGCCACCACAATGGAGAAGGCATGGTGTCAGGAAATCAACACATGGCGGTGAGACCGTGAAGCTGCTTGGTCACATCTTAGAAGAGCAGGAAGCAAAATGATTGTCTATCCATGTTAATAGACAGCTGTCCTGATTGGTCTTTTGCTTTTTCTCTTTGTCAACTTGATATAAGATAGAGTTGTCTGGGAAGGAACCTCGATTGAAAAAAAAAATGCCTCCATCTGCTTGCCTATAGGCAATTCTATAGAGCATTTTGTTGAATAGTGATTATTGTGGGAGGGGCCAGCACACTGAGGGGACTGCCACCCCTGGCAGGAGGTTATAAGCTGGATAAGAGAGCCACAGGGAGTAAGCCAGTCAGCCATGATCTTCCATGACTTCCCCTTCAGCTCCTGACTCCAGTGTGCTGGCTTGAGTTCCTACTTTGACTTCCCTGGACAATGGACTGTGATGTGGATATGTAGCTCAAATAAACTCTTTACTCCCCAAGATGAATTGGGTTATGGCATTTTAGTACAGTAACGGAAACCAACTAAGAGAACAAAAAAATACTGTTACAAATGTCCTTATTCCCCTAGCCTCAATTATTTAAAAAAAAAAATAGAAGTTAAATTGTGGTTTCCTGTTACAGAATATGTTTTAAGCAATGCTAGACACAGAACTAAAAGAACTAAAAGCTTCATGCATGGTAGGCACACCCTACCAACTGTGCTACGTCCTCATTCCTGTTACACAGTTTCCCCGAGGACAAATGAAAATATACATGGAGTTACAAATAAGAATTATGTAAATTATCTCCCATAATTTTAAATCCATCTTCTTCCTTTACATGCATGCATTGGAGGATACAAGAATCTGTTATGGACTTCTTAAACAATGGGGAATCCAATAGACTTACTAATGACAGTTGTTACCCAGAATCTCTGAAATCCTATGCAAGGTGGACTTTGTGTATAGAACTATCAGGACTCCAGTATTGTTCTTGTGGGTCTCCCAGGCATTGTTTTAGGTTGACTCAAGATGGTAGTCAATAACAACTCTGCACAGTGACAATTTTTTTTGTAGAGGAGTGGACCACAGAGAAGTTACAACACATTCTGCCTGGCTGTATGGTAGGGCAAGGAGAAAAGCAAGACATGGGAGAGACTAAGCAGACAGATTTGAGACAGACCTGGGTTAGAGAGGGGCTGGGAAAGGAGAGAAAAGAGAAAACACCGACTGAGCCAGAGAGAGGGTCTTCTGTGTGTTAGAATGGCGGGTGAGGCGCTCTCTAGTATACTACCTCAGCTCTGTGTGCATAAGCTATTGACAGGGAGAGAAATGAGAACAAAAATTGAAAAGCAGATGAGTTTTATGTTATAAATATATACTCTTTGGCGTCTTCATGGAAGACTGTAAATTAACATTTATATTGATTTTCAATTATTTTGGCTGCTGGGATATGACAGATACTGAAGTTTGGTTTTGTTCAACATTTCTTCTGTGGTTCTCTGTTATAGAGTTTTAGAGAGGTTAACAATGTAATTTGTCATCCAGACAAGGACACGAGGCTGAAAGGAAACCTCACTAATGTTTATGCAGGTAGTAACACCATAGTCTAGGACTATCTCAGGCAGCTATCACATGATTTACTCTACTATTTATGGGTAATTTCATGGGTATACATGCCTATTGGTGCGAGTGTATGGAGGCTGGAAATGGCCTTGAGTGTTGTTCTATACAACTTTTCCACTTTGGTTTTTTGAGACAGGGTGTTTCATTGGCCTGGAATCTGCCAAATAAGTGAGACTGGATGATGGATGGTGAGGCCCAGGGATGCTACTGTCTCTGGCTCCCAGCAATGACATCAGAGCTTGTATCGGGCTCATCTCATGAGCTGGGGTGCTGGGGAATCAAACATGGGTTTCTTGCTTGTGCAACAAACAATCTGCCAACTGAGCTGTCTCTCAGTCCTAGTTTAGTCTAATAAGTAAAATTTCATTTAGAAATGTGGTCATAATATGTGAAAAATCCATTAACTGGACTCCTTATTTCCATTGCTTTAGGGTAACCAGGTTTTACAGATTTGATCTGTGACATGGAAACAGAAATTCCTGAAAAGGACTCACTGTCCTAAATAAATCAATGCTGGAGGAGAAGTATGACTTCTGCCCCCTTCCTCCCGCAGATGGAGAGCCCAGAGACACATCAGTCATTTTCTAGTCATTAGGGTGAAAGCCAAACGTCCAAGCTGCTGAAGAGGAAGACACAAGGATATTGATGACCTCACAGGGGTGCTCCACAGGTCTAGCCTGCTTACCCCAAGATGTTTTGAACTTGAACAAATTAACTCTAACATGAAAGAGATAATTACCAGGTAACAGGCTATCTGTGAGAGTAGAACAAAATGCTGAAGATAAAGTTCTTTGTTTAGAGGTTGACATACAGTCAGTACTCCAGTGATGGTCACCATGACTGCTATATTAGTTTTGGGTTTTTTTTTTTCTTTAAAAATATTTGTTTTTAATTTACTGTGTTGTGTGTGCACCTATGTGAGTATATGCCACATGCACAGGTGTCTGCAGAGGCCAGAAGAGGGTGTCAAATTTCCTGATCTAGAATCATAGGAGTGTGTGAGCCTCCTAATATGGGTGCTAAGAATTGAACATGGGTCCTCTTAATCACTGAGCCATCTCTCCAGACCCATTTATTTGTTTTATGTATGTGTACATATATATTTATGTATATATATATTGTGTGTGTGTATATTGTGCATATATGTGTGTGTATAATATATATATATATATATATATATATAATATATATATATATACTATTTTGTAGTCAAGATCTCTCTAGTTTCTGCCACTCTGTGTGCTTCAAGCTACCTGGCTGACAAGCATTTAGGTGATTCTCCTGCCTCTACATTCTATTTCAAGGTAGGAGTCCCAGGACTACAGATGTGCCCCGCTGTTTATGTGGGTTCTAGGAATTGAATTCAGAATGTCTGCCTTGTAGGCAACTGTTTTTACCTGCTGAGTTATCTTGGTCTTGTGTGTGTGTGTGTGTGTGTGTGTGTATGAGTGTGCATGTATATGCAAGCATCCATGTGTGTGTGTGTGCTGAGCTGTCTTGATCTTCTATAAGTGTGTGTATGTGAGTGTGTGTATATGAGTGAGTGTGTGTGAGTGTCTAAGTGTGAGTGTGCAGGTGTGTGAATGTGTGTGTGTGTGTGCTGATCTGTCTTGGTATTCTCTCTGTGTGAGAGTGTATGTGGCTGTGTGAGTGTGAATTTGTGTTTGAATGTGTGAGTTTGAATGAGTGAGTGTGTGAGTATGTGAGTGTGTGTGAGTTTGTGTGCTGGGCTGTTTTGATCTTCTGTATGAGTGTGTGTTAAAGAGAGAGGGGGTTATAGAATAAGGAGACATGCAAAATGTAAATTTGTACAGGCTTCATGAAGTGGCACATTCTTTATTGAGGACTGGCAACAAAACTCACTTGTCTCATGCTTTGAAGCTGGATTGCTCTTACCGAAGAAAAGGTGCTCACTGTGGACAAAGGGACCACCAGATGTGTCTGCATTTGCTACAGGGACCTCTGCTGTGACCATGAGTGTCTGAGAGACATAGATCTCACATACTCTGTGAAACTTTCCCATAATTGTGTCCAGGTGATGAGCCTCTTGGTTTTGGAGATTGAAAATGTCTAAAAGGAATATCTTTGGTTTGAGTATTTTTTTTTCCCTACAAACTAAAAGATAAATTTTGTTTTCAAGTGATCAGAGTTCTGACAATTAAATACCATTTAGGGATTTTTCCAGCATGTTCTGGAAAATGGGATAGGTGTAACTTTTATACAGGGTAATGGAGAGAGAACAAGGGACCATCCATATGGAGACTTCATTTGTGCCAATTAACGAGTCCTAGCTTACAAGTTTCCTGTGGAGGAGGAAGAGGAGGAGGAGGAAGAAGAGGAGGAAGAGGAGGAGAAGGAGGAGGAGGAGAAGGAGAGGAGAAGGAGGAAGAAGAGAGAGGAGGAGGAGGAGGAGGAGGAGGAGGAGGAGGGAGGAGGAGGAGGGTCTTCTCTGGGTGCATGTCAGCCAGGGTGCATTGCAAAGGAACAAGAGCAAAGAGAGGGGAAGGAAGAAGGAAAGAATGCAGAGAAAGTATGAGGCTGCCATCTCTCTGAACCCTACATGACACCCCAGCACTGGGTCACCTAGAGGCCCAAGGCCTAACCTCCTGTTCTCTCTTACTAGGCGACCACTGACCTCTCAATGGAGTACTTCCAACTGGATACAGAAGGAGTCATCCCCACGTGGACTTTTTTATCCTTTGGTCCATTCTCCAGAGAAGGAGACAACTATGATCCAGAAATAGACATTATTCTCAGTCACTGGAGACAGGCACAAGCCTAATGAAGGAGACATAGGACCTGGGGAAATGAATCAGGTGGTGAAGCATTTGACTTGTAAGCTTGGGGAGGGGGGATGTCTGAGTTCATCCACTAGAACTTATATCAAATACAAAGCTTGATGTGGTGGCACAGGCTTGTAATCCCAGAACTGGAGGGTGAACGAATCCTTAGGGCTCACTTGGCAGTCAGCCCAGCTCTATTAGTGACTTTTCTGTTACATGATCAAACATCATATGCTTAGGCAACTGCTAGAAGAAAAAGTTTATGTGGTTCTAGAGAGATAAGAGTCCATTAAGGAGGAGTAGTGTGGCAGCAGGCATAGCTTCAAAAACAAGAGGCTAAGTGATCATAGCTCAGCTACAGACCTGAAGCAGAGAGAGCTACTGAAAAGGGCACGAATCTTCCAACTCTGAAAATCAACCTCCAGTGGCATACTTCTTCCAACAAGGTCACGGTTCTTATCTTCTCCAACCAACTAGGGACCAAGTGTTCAAATACATGAGCACATGGGGAGCCATTCTTACTTAAACCAGCACACCTCCAGAGACAGTGCCTCTTGTTCTTCAGGCTTTGTTAGTGGATGGATGCTCCCTGAGAGGAAAGTTTCTGAGCTTCCAACCTTGCCTCAGGTTGTGTTGTTATTGTAACTTGGATATATAATAATGTATGTTATGTAATGTTATAGTTATATAATATAGAAGATAGAATGCAGATAGAATATAGAAGATAGATATAAGATATATGATATGTGATATAATATATGACCCATCATGTTCTTCATTAAACTACACAAAATGCAAACAAATTACAAATTAAAATTTTAGAGGCCTGAGACCATAAGTGATCAAATTGAGGATGACCTCAATCCAACACGAAAGAACAAAGACTGGCCTGGCACTTCTTCTGAGCTAAATTGCTGATCTCAAAGCTAATAGGTGGCCATGGAATCAGATAGATGGCCACACATGTCTCATGGGGCCTGTGTCACATGATATCACAGGAATGGCTAACTTTCTGTCATTCTTCTGTAATAAGATTTGGGTAACCCTGATGTATATAATTCATGAGATTTTTCTGTTGTTTGGGTGCAAGAAGGAATTATTTAGCATTTACATGTCATTGGCCTCCTTTCTTGTCATGGGCCCCCCCATTATCACAGGCATATCCAGGCCCTTGTGTGATCATGAACTGTAGCTGTGCTTTTGACTGCTTTAGTGGGTTCTTTTACCTACCACCTTTCTCCTCCTCAAGCCCTTCCAAGCTCCAACACTAGGTAAAGAAGGTTACATGGGAAAGGGAACATAGATCTCTTTAGACTACTTCCTGCTGATTAGGGGCATCGAGTTCCCAGGGACAGGCCCAATCTTCTTTGTCGTTAGGATATCTCTAATTAGCAACAGCAGTCAGCAAAACCAGCAAAACAGCCAATGCAACAGCAGGAGTCACCAGCACCAGCAGGGACCAGCAGCAGGGGGGCAGCAGCCTCAGCCTCTCTCAGTCAGGGCTCTGGCCTTTTCACACCTTCTCAAGAGTCCCCAGAATTCCAAACATAAATTATCTTTAGCTGGCAGAATCACACCCCTGCCAGAGCATGAGACAAATCATAGCTACTTTCTGTAGACAGTCTGAAGCAGCTCCATATCCCACACCTGGGATGAAAACAAAAAACACATTCCCATAACATAACAGACTTTTAAAAGAAACCACCATTCTCAGTACAATGAGCCAATGCACAATGCAAACGGCCTGCAGCCAGCCTCAGAGAAGCAATCGTTTGTAACAACTATAAACAGGAACATATGGTGACTGAACATGTATCTGAAAATCTTGGACCTTAGAGGCTATGTCTGCAAAATACTTTAATAGAAAGCTTTGGGACATTTCCACGAAACAGACTGTGTGTCTATATGAAGAAGCTTGGTATAGCTTCTTCCCATTCCAACCCTTGATGATGAGGACAAGGGACAGCCTGAAGAATGGCCTGCCAACCAGAGGGATAGCACATGAGTAGCTTGAGAAGCTGTGGATGGGCTCCTTCTATGTTTCATTGCATATTTTATTTATTTATTTACTTGGGTGCTAGGAGCTCCAGCTGGAGGTCTAGTCTATTCTAGCCACGACTTCTACTCCTACAGTACTTGCCTAGACCTTTCTTTATTTAATTTGACAACAGTATCCCTGATGACCTGGCAGTTTTGTATGCAAAGGCTGCCCCTGTATCCTGTGGATCTGCTGCCTTTGTCATTGACAGAACAAACAATGACACCTCTTTAGAGCCTTGGGCTTCTGCTTAGAAGAATCAGACAAGTAAGTTAAGATATCAGAGTCTGGGTCTTCAACTCTATTCCACTGATCTTCCTGCCTGTCTCTGTACCAATACCAGGCAGTTTTTATCACTATTGCTCTGTAGTACAGCTTGAGGTCAGGGATGGCGATTCCTCCAGAAGTTCTTTTATTGTTGAGAATGGTTTTCGCTATCCTGGGTTTTTTGTTATTCCAAATAAATTTGAGAATTTCTCTTTCTAGATCTGTAAAGAATTGAATTGATATTTTAATGGGGATTGCATTGAATCTGTAGATTGCTTTTGGCGAAATGGCCATTTTACTATATTAATCCTGCCGATCCATGAGCATGGGAGATCTTTCCATTTCCTGAGATCTTCTTCAGTTTCTTTCTTCAGAGACTTGAAGTTCTTGTCATACAGATCTTTCACTTGCTTGGTTAGGTTCACCCCGAGGTATTTTATATTATTTGTGACTATTGTGAAGGATGTCATTTCCCTAATTTCTTTTTCAGCCTGTTTATCTTTCATGTAGAGGAAGGCTACTGATTTGTTCAAGTTGATTTTATAACCTGCTACCTTGCTGAAGTTGTTTATCAGGTTTAGGAGTTCTCTGGTGGAGTTTTTGGGGTCACTTAAGTATACTATCATATCATCTGCAAATAGTGATATTTTGACTTCTTCCTTTCCTATTTGTATTCCTTTGACTTCTTTTTGTTGTCTAATTGCTCTGGCTAGGACTTCCAGAACTATATTGAATAGGTAGGGAGAGAGTGGGCAGCCTTGTCTAGTCCCTGATCTTAGTGGGAATTCTTCAAGTTTCTCTCCATTTAGTTTGATGTTGGCTACTGGTTTGCTGTATATTGCTTTTACTATGTTTAGGTATGGGCCTTGAATTCCTGTTCTTTCCAAGACTTTTACCATGAAGGGATGTTGAATTGTGTCAAATGCTTTCTCAGCATCTAGTGAGATGATCATGTGATTTTTTTCTTTGAGTTTGTTTATATAGTGGATTACATTGATGGATTTCCAAATATTGAACCATCCCTGCATTCCTGGGATAAAGCCCACTTGATCATGATGGATGATTGTTTTGATGTGTTCTTAGATTCGGTTTGCTAGAATTTTATTGAATATTTTTGCATTGATATTCATAAGAGAGATTGGTCTGAAGTTCTCTTTCTTTGTTGGGTTTTTGTGAGGTTTAGGTATGAGTGTGATTGTAGCTTCATAGAACAAATTGGGTAGTGTTCCTTCTGTTTCTATTTTGTGGAATAGTTTGAAGAGAATTGGTATTAGGTCTTCCTTGAAGGTCTGATAGAATTCTGCATTAAAACCATCTGGTCCTGGGCTTTTTTGGTGGGGAGACTTTTAATGACTGCTGCTATTTCTTTAGGGGTTATGGGATTGTTTAGATGGTTTATTTGCTCCTCATTTAACTTTGGTACCTGGTTTCTGTCTAGAAAATTGTCCATTTCATCCAGATTTTCCAGTTTTGTTGAGTATAGGCCTTTGTAGTAGGATCTGATGACTTTTTGAATTTCCTCGGTTTCTGTTGTTATGTCTCCCTATGAACCCACACACCTATGGTCATTTGATCTTTGACAAAGGAGCCAAAACCATCAAGTGGAACAAGGACAGCATTTTCAACAAATGGTGCTGGTTCAACTGGAGGACAACATGCAGAAGAATGCAAATCAATCCATTCTTATCTCCTTGAACAAAGCTCAAGTCCAAGTGGATAAAGGACCTTCACATAAAACCAGACACACTGAAACTAATAGAAGAGAAGGTGGGGAAGACCCTTGAACACCTAGGCACAGGGGAAAAGTTCTTGAACAGAACACCAATGGCTTGTGCTCTAAGATCAAGAATTGACAAATGGGACTACATAAAATTGCAAAGTTTCTGTATGGCAAAGGACAAAACGGCAACCAACAGATTGGGAAAAGATCTTTACCAATCCCACATCTGATAGAGGACTAATATCCAATATATACAAGGAACTCAAGAAATTAGGCTCTAGACAACCAAATAACCCTATTAAAAAATGGGATATGGAGCTAAACAAAGAATTCTCAACTGAGGAAATACGAATGGCCGAGAAGCACCTAAAGAAATGTTCAGCATCCCTAGTCATCAGGGAAATGCAAATCAAAACAACCCTGAGATTCCACCTCACACCAGTCAGAATGGCTAAGATCAAAAACTCAGGTGATAGCAGATGCTGGCAAGGATGTGGAGAAAGAGGAACACTCCTTCATTGTTGGTGGGATTGCAAGATGGTGCAACCACTATGGAAAACAGTCTGGTGGTTCCTCAGAAAATTGGACATATCACTACCTGAGGACCCAGCTATACCACTCTGGGCATATACCCAGAAGATGCTCTAACACATAACAAGGACATATGCTCCACTATGTTCATAGCAGCTTTATTATAATAGCCAGAAACTGGAAAGAACCCAGATGCCCTTCAACAGAGGAATGGATACAAAAAATGTGGTACATTTACACAATGGAATATTACTCAGCTATTAAAAACAATGAATTCGATAAATTCTTATATAAATGGATGGAACTAGAAAATATCATCCTGAGTGAGGTAACCCAATCACAAAAGAACATACATGGTATTCACTCACTGATTATTGGACTTTAGCCCAGAAGCTTGAAACACCCAAGATTCAACTCACAGACCACATAAAGCTCATGAAGAATGAAGACCAAGTTGGGGGGTGGCTACAGTCCCTCTTAGAAGAAGTAACAAAATACTCAAGGGAGCAAATATGGATGCAAAGTGCAGGACAGAAATTGAAGGAGGGGCCGTCTGCAGACCATTCCACCTGGGTATCCATCCCATGTGCAGTCACCAAAGGTAGATGCTGACGTGGGAGTCAGGAGGTGCATGCTGACAGGATCCTAACATAACTATCTCCTTAGAGGTCTGCAAGAGTCTGACATATTCAGAGGCGATGCTCACAGCTAACCATTAAACTGATCATGGGGTTCCCAACAGGGAAGATAGAGTAAAGACTGAAGGAGTAGAAAGGGTACGGGACCCCATGAGGAGAGCAACAATACCAACCAACCAGAGCCCCCAGGGTCTAAACCACCAGCCTGGGAGCGCTTAGGGAGGGACCCATGGCTCCAGCTATATATGTAAGGGAGCTATATATAAGTGGGAGAAGAGATTCTTGGTCCCATGAAGGCTGGACACTGTGGGGGGTGGTATTCGAGGGTGGGGAGGTGAGGTACTGGGGAGGGTGGGTGTGGGTATACCATCATAGAGTCAGGAGGAGGGGGGAAGGGATAGGGAGTTCCTGGGAGGGAGGGGGGGAAAGTGGGTAAGGGGAAAACATCTGAAATGTAAATCAAAGTTCCGATAAAAAAAAAAAAAAAAAAAAAAAAGAGCACTGTGTGTTGGCTGCAGGACACTCCTGTGGCAGCTCAGGGGCCACAGGGTTGTGCCAGTCCTGGGCAAGATTCTTTCTCACCTCTCCCTTTCCATTATGATATTTCTATGGGGTCTGACCATTCATTTCCTCCAGCACCGAAAAAATCTTAAGGAAGACAGAGTAGGCAGGAGAATCTATTGTCACTATTTGAGTGATGTCTGTCCTTCATCCAGGAATAAGAGCTGTGTGGTGACAGAGAAGGCTGAGGACAGGAATTGAAACCTAATTTCAACAGACAGAACAAAGCAAAAGAGGAAAATCAGCAGAGCCGCTGGCTTCTTTCCTGCAGTCCTCCCTGACTCATTTCACACTGGAAAGAAAGGCTCCCACACTGAGGGTAGACCTCAAGGTCTCATTCATTTCCCCAGCATTGACTTTCTGAGGGGTCAGTGTTCACCGTATGCTGGGGGAAGACAGAACTGGAATCAGAGTGTTCCTTACCCTTGGGAGATCTACATTTGAAGAGGCAGCACAGGGACGGCTAGATGGTTAGGAAGCAGGAAGGACAGTGCTGGGGAAGTAGAGGCATGGCTGCATGTGTGCATGCAGCAGGGGTTGTCTGCCAGGCTGCAGTTAACTGTCTGGGAGCCTCCTTTGGATGGCAGGCAAAGCTAGCAGGGAATGTGGCATCCTGTTTCGTTGCAGCTGAGTCCCAGGGACTGCTGGGTGCTTTCTGTGTGTGGAATAACAGCAAGGGGTCCCAGGAGAAGGCTCAGACTCACCCTCCCATCTCTCAATTGCTATAATTGAAAGAAGAGATTATGACCAACACTCCCAGCCAGTTTCTTCCCTTGAATTGGTTGTTATACTGCTGCAGAGTTCTGTAAGACTCTTACAGAGAATCTTTGTTTCCCTGCTAATAAATCTAAATTCTCTAACAACTGTAGTGTGTGTGTGTGTGTGTGTGTGTGGTGTGTGGTGTGTCCCTGTGTTCTCAGGATCTGCCACTATCTTTTGAGACAAGGTCTTGTCATTAGGACCCAAGTCTCCCAAGCTGTCAGGCTGACCGCCCAGCCAGCCCCAGAGATCCACCCATTCCACATGTCCAGCTCTGGGATTAAGCTAGTGTCAGCATGCTTGGGTTTTTACTTGGGTGCTGGAGTTCAGACTCAGCTCCTCCTTCGTGTTTAGGAACAAGCATTTACTGACTGCGCCATCCCTTCATCCCCTCCACCAAGTTTGCTGACCAAGTTCACGCCACTATCTTGTCTTACCATGGTTTCCAGTGCTCCCCCTCCACTCACTGAAACCGTACTGATTAAGACACCAAGACCTGTGGTGCTGACTGAGATATGGAGCATTCCAGAACAAGGTTTATGAACCAGTAGCACCAACATGACTTGTAAAATGCCAGAGCCCAACCCTGATATACTACATGAGAGCTACGACTTCAATAAGAGTTTCAGGTGGTCTTTATTCATATTAAAACATGAGAAATTGTTCTGAGAAGACAGTGCATTTTCATTCTAAACAGCGCACAAGTGAGCTACAATTTTATCTATAAATGTGCCACATGTTTAATCAATGTCTTAAATAAAGAGAAAAATTGTATTTATTAACTTATTTTTTGAGATAAGATCTCTATGCAGCCCTACTCAATCTGGAACTTGCTGTGTAGACCAGACTGGCCTTGAACTTGTGGAGAGTCATTTGCCTCTGCCTCTCAAGTGCTGTGATTACAGTCAAGTGCCACCATGCCAGAGTAAAAAATCCATATTAATTTTTTGTTGCTTTTTTGGTTTTGTCTGTTATTGATAGACTACTACATCTAAAGCCATAGTGAGAAATTTGTACATGTTGGCTTCAATGCTGCTTTAAAAAAATAGAGCATTATCAAAATTCATAGAACACATTTTCAAATGAACTAAGCTTAAATTCATTTTAGGCATTAAAATATAAATTTATTTAAAATGATTACAAAATTATGTGTTGATAATATAAGTATACATTACCAAATAAAACTGATTGTTGACAACACATCTTACATAAGGAAGAAGAAAGAGTTGTTAGTCATTTTAAAAATACAATTTTCTCATAAAAAAATCTGCACTTAAAATAAAAGCAAATGATGTGTTCATTACTACATAAATACCATAATTGGGGTATGTTGTTGTGTAGACTTTTCTGGCTGCTGAGATGAATTTGTTTGTTCTCATCCAGAAATATGAGATAGAAGAGACACGCTTGATGGCATACTAACTGTACAACTGCTTCTTCTGTCTGTTTGAACAATGAGTCACACCACACACACACACACACACACACACACAGAATACACTATGAAGGGATAGGATTGGGCAGTCCATCCTCTGTATCACCACAGAGCATGACATTAGGTTTTTTTTAGCTGTTACTTAGGATGTGTAGCTTTGGTCTGCATTCTTTCAGTTTGCCATCTGTAGAAGGAAGCTCACGGCTGCATCTTGCTCATGAGATCGTGAGGCGGACTCACCGGAGATGCTTGCCTATAGCACTAACAAGAGCACCAAGAGCTTTTGGATCACAGAAAGAAACAAGGAAGAAACAAGCTTTCTTTCCAAGTCACATGTTATGATAGATGGGGCCTCCATGTTGTAACGCAGTCCTCTCTTTGGATCTCCTCTCTTATTAGCTGTTTTATGGAAAGTTATGTAGTATGCAATCTTGCTTCTTTTATTTCTTCTTTTTAACTTTTGGGTACAGCTCTACTCAGAAAACTTCCTCAATGTAAGTCATATGCTTAAAGCAGATAGCATCTGGTTATGTGTGCCAAAAGGTCCAGGCATCCAGTTCTCCCTCTCCCTCCCCCCCTCTCCCTCCCTCCCTCCCTCCCTCCCTCCCTCCCTCTCTCCCTCCCTCCTCCTCCCTTCCTCCTTCCCTCCCTCCCTCCTCCTTCCCTCTCCTTTTACCTCTGCCTCCTCCTCCTCTCTCTCTCTCTCTCTCTGTCTCTCTCTCTCTCTCTCTTCTCTCTCTCTCTGTCTCTCTCTCTCTCTCTCTCTCTCTCTCTCTCTCTCTCTCTCTCGTTCTGTGTGTGTGTTGTGTGTGTGTCACTGTCCAAACATCTCGTGACTGTGTCTTTGGGATGCTCTGAATAACTGTTCCACACCAGGTCCTTCTGCTCTTCAGAAGTTCTCATCCTTGGTGCCAACTCTTTAAATCCTTAATTCTTGCTTTTGGGGGCGGGGAATGAGTATCAGTTCAGCTTCTGATAAAATCCCTTGGGAAACTGGCAGCAGGGCAGGGAGGAGGGAGAATGGGTGTGTGTCTCTTCTTCCATGCAGTTAACCCAAGTTCAGGAGGACCCGACTTAAAGTGCTACTGTACTAAAGTCTAAGAACAGAGTTGGAATTGTGTTCAGTCCCTGCACTGGCAGACGCACTGTGAGGACAGAGGCCAGCAGAGCCGCTTAGGAGGCAGCAAGGCAGCAAGTGTGAAGAGTGTTTAAGGAAACGTTCAGGAAGGGTAGCCCGGCCATCTGTTGGTACAGCTGGTCAAATGCTGGCGAGGAAGTGAGGGATTCTAGAGCCTTCCAATGTTCAGCTTTATTGTGTAGTCCAGAGATTGTCCTGGGGGAGAGGGCAGACGACCAAATCTGGTGGTTATTTTGGAGCTGATATCAACAATGCTGAGAAACAGCCCAGTGAGAGCATCATGATACAGGCTGGAGGCAAAGGAAGGTACGGTGGCCGAAAAGGGGCTTAATAGCAAAGAAGCTTCACGAGGCACTGCGGCATTCGACTTAGAGCGAAAGGGTGTGTCCAGGTCGATGGCTGTTTCTTAGAAGATCTCGAGACTAGATTTGAGGAGGTAAGACTGGGGTAGGTGTGTCAGTTTGTCTTCATTGTCTTCTTGACGGTATTTGGAAACACCCAGGAGACATGTCTCTTGGCATGTCTGTGAGGGTGTTTCTAGAGAGGTTTAACTGTGTAGAGAACACCCAACCTGAACATGGGCGGCGTCTTACCATGGGCTGAGGCTTTGGATTTAATAAAGAGAAAAAACAAGCTAAGTTCCAGTATTTGGCTTTGTCTGCCACCTGCTCTCCTAGAGATGGGGACAGCCAGGTACACTTATCTGGTGTCTTAAGTCTGCCCCTCGCTATGAGCCAAAATAAACCCTTAAGCTGGGAGAAAGTGAGTTAACCCAGGCACAGCAGGTGGCGGTCCCCTTCTAAGAGCCCTTGGGATGAGCAAGGCTGTCAAGAGCAGCAGAAGGTGGTGAGGTCACAGGACTTTAAAGAGCAGGCATTGCTACCTTGTGGAGGAGATGAAGGAGACAAGGTCAGAACCCTAGTATAGATTGTGATACCCAGGCCACTGATGTGGAAACAGGCTTGATCAGGAGGGGACTTCGGGATTATTGAAAAGAGGTTAGGTTCATTACTGAATAACAAAGGAAGCTTGTTTGGTTTATTTTCGTGTCTAAATTACCTAGAAGCTTAATTTCACTCTTAAGAGAGCTCTCAGTCTCAGCGGGGAAAGTCAGACATGCAGGAAGAACAATTCCCTTGACTCTCTGCTCTGGCCTCAGTTTCTCTAGCTACAGCACTGTATGCATGCTTAGGTCAGAAATGCAGATATCTACCTGGGCATGTGACATGTAAGATGTCATGGATGTAAGAAGTGTACCTCCCTGCAAATCTCATGCAAATCCCAGCACCATTGCTTCCAATACACACTTCATGTCTGTAGAGGCAACTTGCTGTGGTATTGCTTCTTCCACAGAACATGAAACCGTGCACAGTCCTCACTACCTTCCTGCCAGGATTCTTCTCAAGGTTTGTTTTCCTCAAGGAGGGTGTAGGCTGTATCTCTTCTTCAACTTCAAATGCACCTTGTTTGTATATTAAACCACAGATTCTCGCCGTGTTCTTTAAAAAGCCAGTCTAGCACATGCGGTTCCTTCAAAGCGTGTAGCTAGCTCAGTCTTTGTGAATTTTTCAATTCCTGAAAAATCACATGGGTATGAAGATAAATACTTCTTTCTTTTTTATTATAGGATAGAAAAAGCCCCACTCTGGATGTGATAACACCTGGACTTTTGACACTTAGCCCCAGTGTCAACAGTGGTAAGGGACGGTGTCACATGGTGAGCTCTTACATTCGAAAAATCAGGGACAGGAGCCTGTCCTTCTTACAGCTGAAAGCTAGTTGGCACTTGGCATGACTTGAATTTGGACCTCTGAGGATATGGGTTTGGTATGGCTGTGTCACCCAACGATTTCTTGAAGAAGAGCAATGTATCCTGATATTTTGCATGGTACGCTCTTGAATTTTAAAATCTGGCAACTAGGCTGGGGAGATAGCTTAGCTGACGAGGTACCTACTGTTGTGTTTTATAAAAAAGAAAAAGAAGTCAGGGAATGTTTGCTGGAGGCTCAGCATGGTGTTGGGGAAGGGGTGCCTCTGTGGGCCTGTGCTGAGGCATCCCTTCCCCTGAGGGACCAGCCACATGATGATTATAGAGTTTTATTCAGGGCATGGGGAGGGGACTTGAGGGAGTAGTAAAGACAGAGAAAGGAGAGACAGAGAGTAGAGGAGTAGCGGCCAACCATGAGCACATGGAGAGAGGGGGAGGGGAATGAGAGAGGAGGGACAGAGGGTAAGACATCAAGAGAAGAGAGGAGAGAGAAGGAGAGAGGAGGAGGGAAGCAGCCCCTTTTATACTGAGTCAGGCCCACCTGACTGTTGCCAGGTAACTGTGGGGCAGAGCCTGGGAGAAATGCCAACACTTACCTCTCAGACATGAAGACCTGAGTTTGAGTCCCTAGATCCCAGGTTATTAGTGATGACACACTGGGAAGGAGGACCTAGGCAGACTCCCAATAGCCAGCCTAGATTACCTGGCAAACTTAGGCCAGTGAGGAACTGTCACACAAACAACAACAACAGCGGCAGCGGCAGCGCAGCAGAAAAAAGAGATGTATATACCTGAAGAGTGACAGTCAAGATCACCTCCTGGCCTCTACAGGCACACACGTGCCTATGTACTTATACATATACATGTGCCTGCATACACATGAATACATAAGTACACATACACACACTATTAGTGACTAAACTTAAATGTAAACATTAATAGGCTCAACAAGGTCCTGGTTCAGGTTACTTATAATGTGCCTACATCACATACAATGTTTGAAAGCATTTGGCCATACAACCTTTTTTAAAAAAAAAAAAAAAGATTGTGTGTGTGTGTGTGTGTGTGTGTGTGTGTGTGGTGTTTGTGCCTGAGGGTACCAGAAAACAGCATTGGGGTTATAGGCAGTTGTAGCCACCATGTGGGAACAGGAAACCACATTCTGATCTAAGCACATGCTCTTAATCATTAAACCCTCTGTCCAGCCCCTAGCCACTATGATCTTAAAAGCCCCTTAGCGTTCCTTAAAATTAATACTACTCAGGCATTACTTACTATGCCCTACTATGCCCTGGGCACTTAAACCCTTCACGTGCCCTCCTTCGTTCATGCTTAGGATCAGAACTCAGCTCCTTAAGCCTGGCAGCAGAAGCTATGTCCACTGAACCATCTCTCATCCCTTATATTTCTTTTTGTTTAAAACCAATTTCCTTAATAGACATTGCTTTATGAAATCCATTGACGGTGAACAAATTTATCTGAGTCCGTATGAAGTTACTGGTTGAGGATATTTAGTTTTGTGTATGGAGAAGGATGGATTTATGAGATGGGGAGATAATAGCATGTCAGCCGGAGGCCTGGCCTACTTTAGGAGACTGAGGAGGGAGTTGCTGATTAGAATCTGCCTCCTCCAATCAAATCTCATATGTAAATAAGTAACTGCTTTTGATTGGCTGCTGGTGACTCTCAGAGGAGGAGATTCATGTTCCCCCCCCCGCCCCTGTGGCCCCCTTCCCCAGAGAAGGTTAATACAAATGGGGGCTTGGCAGTACCTTTAAACAATCTGTCACAGCGGAGCGACTTCCTGGCTTTTTGGTTAAAGAGGCTTTTGAATGTATGTATGAGCAATATAGGAGCCGGCTCTTTACTCCAGCAAATATGAAGATGTATTATCCCTCGGGGTTTGTTATTAACCTCCGTTTCACCTCCGTTAATATTTACTCCATGGGTCAATAAATCTTGATATCTACTCCAACAGAAGCCAATATCTTCAGATTATGGGTTATTAATCTTGACCAAGCTGAAAAGTGTCTGAATATTTTTCTTTCACTAGAAGAAAAGAAAGAAAAACTTTTAGGGTTCTTCTTCTTCTTCTTCTTCTTCTTTCTTCTTCTTCTTCTTTCTTCCTTCTCTTCCTTCCTTCTTCCTCTTCCTTCCTCTTCTCTCCTCTTCCTCTTCCTCTTCCTCTTCCTCTCTCTTCCTCTTCTCTTCTTCTTCTCTTCTTCTTCTTCTTCTTCTCTTTTCTTCCTCCTCCTCCTCCTCTTCCTCTTCTCCTCCTCCTTCTTCCTCTTCTCTTCCTCTCCCTCCTCCCTTCCTCCTCCTTAGAGCTCCCTAAAAGGGAAAACTAATTTTCACTTGGATACAGCCTCCTCATGAGACTCATGGCATGAGCCCTCATGTGAGCTAAGGACTGGAACTCAGTCCATTGATAGAGCCTCCTAGGGTGGGGGGGGGGGGGAAGAGGACATCTTACTTTGTCAGCCCCGTGAAATACCTTGATTTTAGAAATATCCAAGAGGGGCCTGTGGACAATTACTGCTCATATGTTTCTATTATTTAGTGACTTTGCATGACTTGGCTTAAAAGCTAACAAGGGCTGGGAAGTTGACTGTCTATGCAGTGTTTGCTTTGTGGGGTGGTTATCTGAGTTTGATTGTGGAAACCCATATGAAAACTAGACTGTGATTCACACACTTGTAATTCTGGTGCTGGGGTGACACAGAGAGATTCCTGGGACTCACTGGGCGCCCAACCTAACACAAGCTTCAGGCCAGTGGGAGACCCTGACAAAAAAGATCAAAGTGGACAGATAGCACCTGAGGAAGCACACCAGAAAAATTAACCTCTGGCTTATACATAGGCACACATGCACACACACATGCATGCACATGCACACACACACACACATGCATTCACATAAATAAATATACAAACTTACACCATGATGATGTTGATGATGATGATGGTGATGATGGTGATAGTGATGATGATGGTGATGATGACGATGAGGATGGAATAAACTTCTAAGGTCCTGATTAACTGCATCTGTCCTGCCCCAGAATGAAAACAGCAGGAATGAAGAGACAGAAAATCAAGGCTCAGACCAAACAATAAAAAATACGAGTTTGCTGTTTCAGAAGTATTTGTAGATATGTCAGTTGTGGGTAGAGTCCTGCCTATAGTGCAAAGAAATCTAAAACCAGTAGCCAAAAACCAAACCAAATCAACCAACCAATCAACAAACAAAACCACACACATGAATACAAAGACACACATACACACATGTATGCATGCAAGCATGCACACACGTGTATACACATACATGTACATACATATATGTACACACATGCACACATACATGCATGCATGTATACACACATACATGTGTGCACACACATGTATGCACACACATGAACACACACACACACATAATTAAAAATAAATCTTTAACCCAAAACCTCAGCATTTAGAAGGATGCAGTATGGGGATTGCCATGATGTTAAGGCCACCCTGGGCTACATGAGTTTCAGACCATCCTGGCCTATAATGTGGGACCTTGTCTCAAGAAAGCAAACAAAGAAACAAAACCGTAAATGGACAAAACCATGGCCCTTTGTTAAAGAAAAGTAAAGCAAGCATCCTGCCTGGGAGGCTGGCTTCTCCTCCTCTCAACTCTCAGAGTCTCCTTTCATTGGTAAGTCCAGCTACCACAAAGGATGGAAAGTTCTCATCTCAGGAAATTCTGTGAGCCCAGTGTGGGTTCATCACCAAGAACTGTCTCCTCCCAACCCCCAGGAAGCATGCAAGCCACAAAACCAGTTCTCACGGTTTAGTTTTCAAGACAGGGAAAATGTGTCAACATGTTGCAGGAACAAGTGTTTATAATAATTAGATATTTTTTTTTTTTTGGTGTGGAAAGACACTACAAAATGTAGAAAAAAATTTATAAGTTTTATTTATTAATAAACTTTTTATCAGAAGATGTATGGGGTTGTCACTAATAATTTTGTATCCCTGGCCTCCTACTTCCTTTGTGTAGGACTCAGTCATTATTCAAAGCTTTATAGGATGAGATTTTCTTCATCCTTATTTTCAGTTGTCTTAATGAGATAGATAAAGCCAGAGCCATGAAAGCGACACTAAGAGGTTTCCATGGAGGATCCTCCCCAGTGGCCATGTTATACGCTCACTCACTCATTCATTTGACAAACACTGACAGTCCTTACATGCTGGGTTCTGGCCTATATATTGAAGCAGACCAAATAGAGATGGGCCAGCCTGTGTCCTTGAACACTTCCCATCCTCTGGATCTGCTGACCCTCGGCGGGGGTGGGAGTGGGGTGGGGACACGACTTTATTTACAGCTCAAATTACTCTCATCCTTGGCTCTGAATTAGTCACAGCTTTGTTTCTTGATAGCAGGTGGTAGGGAAATCCTCCACAGGCCTTTGGCCAGGGTGATATTTGCATAATGCATGGATTCTGCATGTTTAAACTCCTCCTTGGTAGACTATTAATACCAGGTACAGTTATTGAAATGAACCCCTGAGAGTATCTTTAGCTTCCAACTGGAATGCCTGCCAAGTTTTTAAGGCTTTCTTGACAGAAAACTGCTACTGATGTTTTCTTTTTGAGACAGTCTCTTGTAGCCCAGGCTGGCCATGAACTCATCATGTAACTGAGGACGGCCTTGAACTCCTGATCCTCTCACCTCCACTTCCCAAGCATTGAGACTACAGTCTCGCTTCTCCATGCCTCCTTTATAGGAACTAGGATCCAACCAGGAGCCAGGTACTGATTGAGCTACATTCACAGCCCACCCCTCCCTGTTAAAATATTCATACAAATCAATAACAAAAATGCCCCCAAAGGAGTTAAGAGTCATACAGCCGACTGAGACTGAATTCATAATAAGCATATGAAATTGATGGTCAATTTTCCATTATCAGTGAAAAGGAACAAATTTAAACAAGGTGCAATTTCACACCTTTCAAGTGACCAGCGTGGGAGACACTGGAAAATCATAGCTATTGGCAAACAAGACTTTGTCAAGCCTAAAAGTGCCCGTTGTTGCTGGGGTGTAAACAAGTTTGGCTACTTTGAAGAACAATTGGTGATGTAGAGTATTTCAGACTATGTTACCTCCACAGTCCAGCATGCATCTCAGACTGTGGTCCATGCAGCACTGCTGGGCTTGCTTGGCCAGAAAATCAGAGACCTCTTATTTCTGCTGGTCCTATATTTTTGCCAAGATGCCCAGGGGCCCTGTAGGAATGTTTCAGGCCAGGAAGGCAGTGCTCTTAAGAATTTTCCACACAGAAGCACAGACTGATTTAGTAAAATGTGGTTGACAACATCGATAGCGTATATCTCCCCATTCATCTACCTATCCATCCATCATTCTATTATCTATAATACACCAGGTGGGTGATGATCTGACACCTCTAGTGGAGGAAACTTCACATGCCACCTCCATGTGGCATGTACACAGAAAGGCACACATACACATAGATGAAAATAAGTCTTTAAAAGGCTTTAAAATGTATCTATTGGCTATTGTCTAATAACCTATCATTTGTTATCTAGTGATCATTGGATTGTCAGCTAGCTGATGATCATTTAACTTGCTAGCTATTATCTATATCTAATCAACTATCATTCATTCATTCATTTATCTTATAACTGTTATAACATTGTTATGTTGTAATATTGGTTCATTGTTTACTTATCTATTATCTATCATCTCTATCTATCATCATCTTCTGATCATATGTATCTATCTATCTATCTATCTATCTATCTTACCTATCTATCTACCTATCTATCATCTTCTGTCTGACTTATGGGTGCTTTACTCATCTGTCTGTCTGTGTATGTATGTATGTATGTATGTATGTATGTATCATCTATATCTTTCTATCTAACATCTATGTATGTATGTATGTTATCTATCTATCTATCTATCTATCTATCTATCTATCTATCTATCTATCTATCATCTTCTGTCTGACCTATGAGTCACTCTAGCAGCAGTTAGGCCATGTCAGAGACTGAATGGCTGAAAAGCCTATGATATCTGTCCATGAACTGAGTTGAGCAGTCTGTACTCAGAGTAAACATTGTATAGATTCAGTCTGGGACCTTTTTTTCATTGTAATATCTATCAGGTTTCCAGATGGAGGCAATTATACACATGGATTTGCAATTCTGTTCGGGGGGGGGGGGTTGTTGCCTGAACTCAAAATGTAAATTTGAAATTTCCATTTAAGTTTTTCTTTTATCCCTCCTGCTCATGCTCCCTTTGTTACTCTGCTTAATAATGAAAGTGGAAGGCAGTGGAGGAGAGGATCTCATTTTCCTTGACCCCATCTTCCTGAAACTGGCAGCTTGATTGGAGATGTACCAGCTGTTTTGACAAGACCTGTTTTGCTCTGAAAGAACTGTCTGGATGTGGGATCATGGAGAGGGAAATTAGAATTACCGGTGGCTACAGTTTATGTGACAGGTGCGCTACTGAAAGCCTGTGATAATTCAAAACTCTGGTGGCTCAGGACTCATCCTGGCCAAGAATGACAGGTGTTTCTGTTCATTAACTAAGGTGGGGGCTCCGATAGCTTAGATAGGGCTCACAGCTCTCTCTGTCCATACCCGTGAAGCACTGTACTTTCTTGCTTTTTACAGGGAGTAATTGGCACTTGTTTCTCAAGCACACAATACTTGAGACTGTGTTCACATTTTCAAATTCAATTTGCTGAAGGCAATCACTGGAAAGCTTTAGCGGAACCTGTGAAGAACAGAGTATGCTGTGCACTGAGTCCCAGGCTGATCCTTGCTGGTGAAACCTTGGAAGGACTGATCTTTCCCACCACATTTGGAGGTTCAGAGGAGATACTTCCCAGTCCACCTATAAGCTAGGGGTGGCAAATGTCTGAATTTTGACCAACCGGACATGGATGGAAATAAGATGCACAGTTTTGAGAGTGACACATCTCTTTTCTTCTATCTAGTCTATGCCTTGGTTCCTGGTGTGATAAATTGTAGCTCCCTTTGCTAGTCTGTGGGTTCTTCTTTCTTCCACCCTTCTCTACCCCATTTTCCCACCCTTTCAACCCCCTAACCCTAGATAAGAGAGGGTTAAAAGGATAGAGGAGAAAGGAAAATGATTTCTGAATAAAGTCAGGGGTTGGAAAAAGTGACATGATTATTAGACTGCTTCCTGCTGTTTGATCTTCACCATAAAGATATTTGATTTAGTCTTCTTCCTCCTGTTCCTCTTCCTCTCTTCTTCTCTCTTTTTCTTCTTCTTCTTCTTCTTCTTCTTCTTCTTCTTCTTCTTCTTCTTCTTCTTCTTCTTCCTCCTCCTCTTCTTCTTCGAGAATGACTACTTAACAAACCATGACCAACAACTAATAGCAACCAAACAACAATCCACCAACAACCAACAACAACCAACAACTCACCAACAACCCACCTATCAGTGCTCCAGAATTTATACATCCTCTGAAATGTCCTCAGAATTCCAAACATCACACAATTGTAGAAACTATCTACAGCTGGCAAAATCACATCCTTGCTAGAGCATGAGGCAAATCATAGTCAGCTGCTGTGGACGATCTGAAGCAGCCCCATGTCCCACACCCGGGATTAAAATGAAAGTACATTCCCATTTCTGTGTGTGTGTGTGTGTGTGTGTTACAGAAGCTGAAGTTCTCACTACAGGAGCTGGCTGCTCTGACCCATTCAAAACAAGGAAATGTCATAGAGATAGAGGGTCATAGAGATAAAGGAGCAAGAACATATCAGTAGAGTGAACCCAGGATGATGTCTTGTGTGCCAGTTCTATGTGCTTGCAGATCTCAAGCCTGTCATTTAAGAGAGAAACTTCTGCAATGCTTTCTGTTTCGTCTACTACCATGGTCTGAATGAAATGACCATCAAGTTTGAATACTTGTTCCCCAGCTGGAAGTCTGTTTTAGAAGGTTCTGGAACCTGTAGGAGGTGATGCCTCACTGTAGGAAGTGACTACTAAGAGAGGTCCCTGAGGTTTTATAACTTGGTCCTACTTCCTGTTCCACTAAGATGTGAAGAAATGAGGAGTCCCAGACACACATTCCCATGTACGTGGAACTGCATGTCTTTCCCTCCATGATGGACTGTATCCCCTCACACTGTGAGCCTAGGTAAACTTCCTTCCTTTAAATGTCTTCTTGTCAGAGTCTTGGTCACAGCAAAAATAAAAGTAACCAATACAGTCAGTATTATTTTGGGTTTCTGGAAAAGGCAATCCATATATTCTAATTAATAAAAGTGGATAGTACATTCGCTTCTTCAAAATATAAAGATATGTGCAGGGTTAGGAAGACACAGTTTAAGAAAAAGAAAGAAGACTTTGGGTAGTGTCAGGCACCCTGATTTGAACTCTGTCTTCTCCATCTAAAAGATCATATGACTTCAATCAAGTTATTCTTGTTTTTATTAATTTTTAAATTCACAATGTTCATTGTGTATATTACTTATATACATTACCATGTTAAATAAGGACATTTCCATGCAAGTATATGTTGTATGTCGAACATATTCTCTCTGTACTCCCCTTCCATGCCCCTTTTCACACTTGACCAAATTAATCAAATCCAGTGATACCCATATCTCTTAAACATAAAAACAAAAGGCACCCAGATAACTGTTATACAAACATCTGTGGAGTTAAGCGAAATGACCAGGAATGTCCCTTGCAGGAGCTGGGTGACACATACAGGACTTTTGCCCACAGGTCCTTCTCTGAATATCCGACAGTGCACCAGAGTTCTCCACTTGGAAGGATAGCAGAGATTACCAACCAAACAAGCCAAAGCCGACTTCCCTTCAGCCTTCCTATTGTCTATGGTCTATACTCACAGCCTTCTTCATCTTACTGTGTGGTCACGAGGTTTGCTCAGAGTCAAATGGAAGAGCCCACATAGTCATCACTGTGGGGGTTGATCAAGAATGTCCCCAGGGGCTCATATATTTGCTTGCTTAGTTCCCAGTTTATGAACTATTTAGAAGGATCAGGAGGTGTGGCCTTGCTAGAGGAGGCCTGTCATTGGGGGTGGGCTTTGAAGTTTCAAAAACCCCACTAGCAGTGTTTTTCTCTTTCTCTGCCTGCTACCTGCAGATCAGAATATAAAGCTCTCAGCTCCTGCCCAGCAACCGCCAGCCAGCCTGCTGCTAGGTTTTCCTCAATGATGGTAATGGACTAAGCCTCTGAAACTGTAAGCAAGCCCCCACTGAAGTGTTTTCTTTCACAAGAGTTGCTTTGGTCACAGTGTCTCTTCACAGCAGCAGAACAGTGACTAAGATATCACCTCTACGCTTGGTAGTTCCTATAACATTATATTGGTGTCTAGCTTCAAATACAGCTGAATCTGACCCCCTCACAGCATCTTTGCCTTCCATCCTATGGAAAGGGACCAATATCCTCCACGGTCCACACTTCCTGACTCACTATGAAATCACCGTCTTAGATACTTTAACCTCAGGTTATGCAGCCTTCACTAACTCAGTATAAGAGTCACTTTGGTTTTATTCGGTTGTTGTATGAGATAAATGACCAAAATCAGCTGAGGGGAGGATTTATTTGCCTTACGTTTCCATGTCATGCTTCTTCACTAAGGAAATTCAAGGCTTACTTATGCTTACTTCACTTCTAGAAGTCTTAATTTTCTAATCTTAACATTCCTCCCATATATCCTTATGTATGTTGAAGATATTATACAAAACAGCTGTAGTATAGATGCTTTCAGCAAGTATTAATGACCTCACCTACAGATACCATTTGCAGCAGTTTTGGTCTAGAATATGGCAGTGGTGAGATTTTAGAAGTCTTCAGACTGGAAAAGATATGCTTGTTAAATACAATGGTAAAACAGGGGTTTCCCCTGGGAAAGGAAAGCTGATACCGTCTACCTCAGGAGAAAGGGCTTTGAGGCCATGACTAGGCTCCAGGTGGAAGTGAGACACTCAGACTGACAATCCCACAATATGTGTGAGAGACCAGACACTATGGTAGAGGGTCATGGGTGGGAAGGAGACACTTGTGCTGTAATACACACCTCAGGGCCACAGAGCTAGACTCCCTTATCCCCTCATGGATGATGAGTACCCACAAGCCTGCTGTGGTTGGCCCATAAGGGCTCTGCTTCAAGTTCATTCTGCTCTCCTGAGGCCAGACAGCTGGCCCAGGCATGTCCTTCCCAGGGAACGAGAGCAGACCAGAACTTTCTACCACACAAGCATTTTCCAAGCAGCTGCTGGGATCTTGCCTGGTGATTCTTCCATCGGCCAAAGCATATTGTACAGCTAAGCACAGGCTCCCCTGTAGGCAATATCTATCTACTATAATAAGGAGGGAGGAAGGAGTTATTAGATTGTAGCCTACTTGTGCAGGAAAAATAACAAATTGGTTAAAATCTCAACTATATCCCACTGGTTGGCTTGCCTTCTTGCAGGGTTTCAGTTAAGCCTGCATCTTTTCAGAAGGATTCTTTTGCACCATGCCACTGATGGCAGCTCATTTGGAGATGTTAGAAGCAAAGTAATGTGAAAGAAAAGTCAGTTTAATAGACCTTAGCAAAAATGGAACAGCCTCGCCTGGAATCCCTAAACTCATTACTGTGTGCTTAAGCGCTCAGAGAGTAAAGATGTGACATGGGGGTACAAAAGGTTTTTCTCTCACTCTGACGTCTCCCTCCCCAGCATAAACGGTCTACAAAGATAACATTTGCTAAGTTTTTTAACATAATTATCTGAGAGTTTGATGGGAGAGAACGCTTCATAATTTATAAGCCAATTCTTGTATAGCCAAATTACATCTTTAATCCTTGCATATTAGAGAGACTATAAAACACAATTACATGTTACACAGGAAACAAACTCATAACACAATATGAACCAATCAATACAACTCCTTCCCCCACAGGATTCTGTTTGATATTTTAATGAGCCAAACGTCCAGACTAAGAATCAATATCCATTATGGCTCCTTCAGAAAGGAATGGTGGTCCTATCTTGTTGCAGAGAGTCATCTGCAGAAAGTTCTCTTAAGCCTGTGTCTCTGGGGCCCAGGCAGTGGCCCACGGCAACAGTGCCTGGCTGGTCTCATTCCTTGACATTTGCTACTACAAATAATTTACTAGAATCCCATTTGTCTATGTCAGAACCTTTCCCTTTGATAGAGGGAAAGGATGAAATTGGCGGAGGGTGAGGCTCCTCGTTCTGGCTCACAAAGCTCATGGGGTTTCCAGGGCACCATGTTTATGTCACCAGGAATTCAGGGGCCCTGGAACAGGCGCTTCCATGCTTAGGACACACTGCTGGAAAAATACAGCAATAGTCTAGGGACCAGCGGGTGCCATGCTGTCCTTCTGTTTGAAAAAACGTGACAGCAAGATGGAGAAGCATGAAGCAGGGAGAGGGAGAAAGGGCAGAGAACAGAAGAGGAAGATAGAAGGAAGAAAGGAAGGGAGGAAGAAGGGAAACATAGCAACACAAACCACAGTCTTTCCTCAAAGGGACAAGAGACAGTTTATTCTGAAGGCTCCGGGTGAGGTGCTGTTCTTTCCAGAACTTTCATCATGAAAAGAAAAAAAAAAAAGGAAAAGAGGGAGTGAGAGAAGAAGGGAGAAGGGAAAGGAGGGTGGGAGGCAGGGAAGAAGTCCATCAGTCAACCACTGACTGAGATGTTACTATTTTTATTTATCCCCAAAGGGAGATCTAAGCATTACAAGTCTTGTAATTGAATTTGAAGTCACATGTGCCTCAGAGCATAAAACCTGGTCCTTCCCTGGCACTACTTAATTGCCCAGGCTTTGCAGATCCATGACAATGTAAATGCCTGTATTTGTGCTGAGCAATATGGTAGCCCCGAACTAAACCAGGGGCTATCAAGCCCTCAAATTATGGCCAGGGAAACTGAAACAAAACAACAACAAACAAACAAACAAACATTATCTCAGCTTGATTTAATTTTGATGGAAATAGCCAGTGGCTACTCTGTTGGGGACCTTCTGCTCGTTGTGGAAATTGCACATATATCAACTCCTCCATTGCTCACAAGATATCATTAATGGCCTCCACCTCATCAAGACACGGGGAGACTGGTAACTTGGCAAGGTCATCGAGTTAGGGGGCATCAGAGTCGAAAGTCAAGCCTGGCCAACCACAGCCTCTCTGCTCCACACTGGCCTTTAGCCCCAGCGGAAACAGAACCCACTAATAGAGACAAATCTTGTTTTTTGACAAAGCATGTAGAGTCAACAGAGGTGCCCAAGAGCTTCGGAATCACTAGGAAGGAGCCTCAGAGGCCCCTAGGAAGCCAGGAAAGGTTAAGAAGGTCACTGGTGACTCTGTGGTCAGAAAAAGCTACTGTGTATCAGTCAGGTACCATGTGACTTGGTGTGTTTCTTGGCTAGTAAGTCTTGCAAGAAAAAGAAGTTGTAAGGGAATATAGAACCGCCAAAACCATTAGAGGAAAACTCCATGTTCGGTTTCTCTTGTAAGCATGGGTTAACCCACACATCACTTCTCTTATCTCCTTTTCCTGACATCAAAATTTGCTCCTGTGGCAGCAGTCTGATGTCTGCATTAATTTCCACTTAGGCCATCCAAGACCATGCATTAAGACATCACACACTCTGTGCTTGATTCTCTGTCCTACACTGGTGCACAGTCTTCTGGCTACAGCAGTCTTGGGAACCTGTGGCCATGTGGATGAACAAACACTGCCCCCCAGTGGCTTGGAGGGTACACAGACCCAAGTCAGAATTCAGAAAAGGAGGGTCTCAGGCATGATCTTTCCATGAGATACCAGACTGGTACCCTGTGGAAATGAATAACTTGTGCACATGGATATCCTGAATGTCCCCTTCTGGCCCTAAAGACTGAGGGAAGCTGTCCAGGAAGAAGAAAAGTGAATCAGACAGGCTCAGCTCACAGAGAACTCAAGAGAGCTGTCCCAGAATATATAGATGCTGATGTTATGCCATGAATACAGACTGTCATATTTACCACACAAGTCAGAGCCTGAGAATCAGAGGAGAAAAACCCTGAGTGAGTACGCTTCAGTGGCATTCGGTTTGTAAATCAACCCTGTCCAGAGGAAGCTAGCTATGCCGTCACGCTACTGCCATCTGCTTAGATGCCCATGCGGTAGCGCTGCCCTCTTAGACTCGGAGCAGTGTACTCAAACCGTGGCATTTAATTTGTTCTCAAATAAAGCATACCAAATTCTCAAGGGTGCTGGCAAGAGTAGAGATATTCTAAAGAGATACTGTGCCCCTCCCTTTCACTGTCAGACGATCGAATCAACGGGCCCAAGGAATTCCAGTTTCCCCAGAGATGTATTGTGCTGTGGAAAAGAAAAAGCTAAAATCCAATGCTGGCCTAAGGGGAAGAGGAGGTTCCACAAAGTTCTGGCAACTTGTTAGAGACAAGGATGCGTGATACCACACCTTCACCAGGACTGCTTAGCCATGCCTACTCTTGCTTGCTATTTACACCTAAACCTCACATCCATTATACCTTTGCTCCTCTTCCTAGTCGAATACTTCCCACACTGAGTACTCCTTTCTCTGTCTTCACTGTTAATTGTCTTTAGTTTCTCGTAGTGAGTGGCTAAGCCCTGGTTGCTAGTGGTGCCAGAGCCAAGGCTCTGAGCTTACAGCTCTGGTAAAAGTATCAAAATGTAGGTTCCCAGGCCTTAACAGCAGAGATCTAGACACTTCCAGGGCAGGGCCTGGAAATGTACATTTTAACAAAGGTTCTATGTGATTCCAACTGGATGCTCTGAGAAATACCTGACCTCGAGGCTGGGGATGATTGTGGATCTAAACCTACATTATGGAGTGACCTTGAAGAATTCCCATTCCGGTCCTTAACATCCAACTGTAAAGATGAGCTTCTTAATGCACACTTGATCTGTTTTGTGTCTTAGCATTAACCTTGGTAAAGTACTTACAGTCTGATGCGGGGAAACCAGCAACCAAACCTTGGATATTGTGTCCTGCTGCAGTAAAGAAGTCAACCATTTCTGCATTGGGACTCACAGCAGTGGGCACTTCATGGGGACCAATCCAAAGATTAGAGAAATGTTCTCCGGGTGTCTTGAGGTTCATTTGTGACATGATTGTCCCGTGGTGTTCGAATAGGCCACAATAAACAAACTTAGATGGAGAGGAAAGGAAAAAGGTCAGAGTCTGTGGCAAGGGACAGCATTTCTCACTGGAAAGCTCAGGTGGGACCAGGGATGGTTCCGTGGGTAAAGTGCTTTCCACACTTACATCAGGACCCGAGTTTGGATCCCAGCTCCCACACAGAAGCTGGGCACAATGGTGGACATCTGTGATCCCAGTACGGTAAGGAGGAAGGGGACAGGCAGATCTTTGGAGTTCGCTGACCAGCCAGCCTAGCTGAAGCCTCATGTTCAATGAGAGTGCAAATAAGTGAATACTCACATTAACACACACACACACACACACACACACACACAACACACACACCACGCTGCTGAGACATGGCTAGCGTTTTTGCAAACTTTGGTTGCACATGAATCACCCATGGCTCTTGGTCAAATGCAGACCCAAACTCCGTTGTGGGATGGGGTCTGAGCTGCACGTCTAATAAATTCCCAGGTGTCAATACCATTGCTGCTGATCCCTACTTGGGGAAGCAAGGATCTAAAAAGCTTAAAGGGAGAACAATTTATAAAGCTGTCCTCGGGGTTTCAGCTCTCCACGGAATTAAAATGAAGTGCTCATCTTCCAGAAAGGATTGACCTGAATAGCATCTCCCGGGCATCATGGCACCCATAAGTTAATTGCTTTTCTGTAAGTATTTCAAGCAAAAGTACTATGCATTTATCTTAATGCAAATCCAGGAACTCGGTATATCCATATTCTGATAGATGAAGCAGCTTCCTAGTCAAAATGCTTTGCTATTTTTTCCCCCTTATTACTATGTTGAGAAGCAAGAGATGTTACCAGCTTAAGTGCATTTATTCATTCATCAAACACAACGTCAGCAGGAACTCTGAGCTTTGTTCACTGCTGGGTTGTGGGATATAGAGAGAAAAGCAGAAGGGGGCGCAGAGAATGTTCCAGGGCTAATTAAGGTGAAGCCGCAACCAAACCGAAAACCCTCCATTCCACGGTGCTTCTTAACGCCCACCAAGAACCATCAGGATGTTACTTTGGAAAATACAATCCTGTAACCTGACTTTCATTTTCTCCACTCCTTTTCAATGTGGACAGCAGAGAAATGCTTTTACGAGGAAAAACGACCAGGAAATATGAAACACTGTCCTCTGTAGAACCACTATTTCCACCCCAAGTCTTAATTCAGAGCAGACGTGAGCATTTTGCTCTCAATCGCACCTTCCCTCTGAAGCTAACGGGCTACGTTTTCACACTTGAACCTTACTTATTCACTGGTTCCTCATTCCTATCTGAAGTTAATGGCTCTCCGGGCTCTGTGGGCCATCACAGCAGCCAGCTAGAACCCTTAGGCTTCTGGAAGCCCAGAGCCAGGCTTCCTCTCTGATCAGGATCCACCTTGCAACACAGTCTCAACTTGATTCCGGGCTCTGATTCTCTCAAGCGCTGAAGAGCCCCAGCTGTGTGTGCATGTGATTCTTCCACTCACAGATCAGTCTCCACCCACAGGTCAGTCTCCACCCCCAGATCAGTCTCCACCCCCAGATCAGTCTCCATCCCCAGATCAGTCTCCACCCACAAAGCTGTCTCCACCCACACATCAGCCATTCACTCATAGATAAGTCTCCACCCACACATCAGTCTCCACCCACACATCAGCCTTATGAACAAGAAGCTTTGAGATGAATGCAGTAGGAAGCGCCTTGATATCTGAGAAAAAGGCAGAGGCAGGAAGGCCTCTAGCTAGCTGTCCCTTGTTTTCCTTGGACGTCACTCAGAGACATCCTCCTCCACGTAGGAAAAGAAGGTCCTTGGCTCTGAGGACGCAGGAGTCCCACTGGAGAAGCCGAACAAAGTGGAGTTCTGCTCAGCAAATATCCTCTTATCCAACCACACTGCTCTCCAGCTTCTCTCTTTGTAATAAAACTGACACAACGGAACCAGCTTTCCCTGCTTCCTCGGGGCTTCAGTTCTTTTTGGTTCAATTCTGACGGCACTTGTGTTCTTGGCCCAGACGTGTGTTCTGGGAAAGCAGCGGTGCTTTGGAAATGCCCGGGCAGTTTCTTCAGTTTGGCTTTCCTGGTTGAGTGTCTGAGAGGAGCCATGGCACATGGCTGTAGCACACACTGTAGCTCTCTCTGCAGGTTGTGCTTCTGTCCTCGAAGGCATTCTGACACAGTCTTGTTGACACAAAAAGTACAGCTCTCATCTTTAAAGGACTGAGAGCCATTATTGTGGAGCCATTTTGAGTGACTGTGACCCAGGAATACAGATTTAGGTTACTCCAAACTCCATGTTCTAACGAGGAAGCAGCTTCATGAATTTCTATGGCTTTACAGAACAAAGTAAGTCCTAAATCAAGGAAAATTTAAAATACAATGGTGGGTATATCAGAGAGGCGGTTACAGCAAGAAAGGAGAAGCCCAGGTATTGTCTAAAAGATTATCTTTATCTTTCAGGTGGCAGAGGCTAGAGGTCTACTAAGTTAAGGCAAAGGGGTTTTAATATATTAATCACAGGATGTTGGTTCCGACACAGAGGTGGGCAAGGAACAGCTATTCTGGAGGGCTAGAAGTAGCCTGAGATGATTAGTTGGCCATGAGACCTTCACCATTCCAGTCTCTCCACGACACTGCAAGTCTAACTCGTTGCTTGACTGTGGCTTCTTTCCAGAAGTTCTTATTGATAGTCCTGTGGACCTCATATCCCTGTCCATTTGACAAGCACATCATATATATCGTGACTGATTAAAAAAAAAAAGTCACTCCATGTTGGACAGGACCCTTCAGCCTTCCAGTAGGAGCAGACTCCAAACTGATACACCTATCCCCTACTGCACCCCCAGGACAGGTGTTCAATCACCCCTGAATCTACCTGCTTTTCTGTCCCCAAGCATGGTATCTACATCTTTATATGTGTCACAGGATGCTATGTAACTAATTCTCTGAGGACTTCAGAGGCCTTAGGGCTAGAAGCAGCCAACATTCCTGTCAGAAACACCAAGCAGGGAATTATCTGGAAGGTTGGGAGTGTTCTATCCTAAGAGGCTGATGGCTTTTTCCTCCTTCTTTTCTCCCTCCTATTTTTCCTCCTCTTCCTCTTCATTCTTTTCCCCTTACCCTTCAATCAAGTGTAATTTCTTCTATCTCAATATGCCCTAGAACACATCTGGCATTGAAATTAAAATGAAAATTCATCTTTGGTAGATTCATTTTTATTATTTTTTAGTGATGTGTGTGTGTGTGTGTGTGTGTGTGTGTGTGTGTATATCTGAGAATATGAGTTCAGGTGCCTGTGGAGGCTAGAGGTGTTGGAATCCCTGGAGTTACAGTATATTGTAAGCCACCCCGTGTGAGTACCAAGCACCAAACTAGATCCCATGAAAGACCGTGCTTACTCTTGCTAAGGTATCTTCCCTGCCCCCACCTTCATCTCTTGAAGATGCATTCGGAGAGAACCTGGACTATAGGCTGCCCTTCCTGAGTCACTGCTGCCTGCCTTCTCTACTTCCTTCCTTTCCTTCTCTGTCGTCTGTTTCCTTCCTTCCTTCCTGTCTCTGGTTCTGTGATTTCCCCCTCCATTTCCTTCTTTTCTTTCCCTCACTTTGCTCATCTATTTATTTACAACGTTAAAATCTGTAAATATTCTAATACAATAGACCACAGAAAAGCTAGCATGGCCATCCCACATGTGCCTGCCACTCAGCATCAAGACCTCTTACCGACCTGCTTTCTCTGTACTTTGAACGATATGAATTTATTTATTGTAAACATTCAGTATGTATCTCTAAAAGCATCTTTAAAACACATGCCAATATCATTTGAGAATCAAAATCGATCATTCCCCAGTATCGTCAAATAGTAGCAATGGCTTTGGTTGTCTCAGGAGCATTTTTCTTTCTTCAGTCAGTCCCTAAGAAGCAGCTCAGGTGGCATTGGGCCTGTGCATCTCCTGAGTCTCTGAAGAGGCTCCTTCCTCAGTTCCCCTCCTCTGTTTCTTTTTGCATAAATTTTCTTGAAGAAACCAGGCCATGAGTCTTGTAGAAGTATTTGCATTCTGGATTTTCCCTACACCCTGTGGGCATTGGTTAGCAAGCCCTCTGTCCATGACTTTCTCTAAACTGTGACAGGTCTGACTGTGGATCTGCTCTGATGGTGACTTTGTGGCAAGAATGTTGTACTTGCAGTTCTGTGAGTGTCTTCATGCCTCTCTTCACAAGACACACTGTGCTTCCTTGTCTGTCTTTTCGCAATGATATCACTGTTTTTATTTTTTAAAATTACTTTTATTTTTTTTTGTCTGTAACTGTGTGTTTGTGTGTGTGTGTGCAGATCCCCATGGAGACCAGGAGGGGGTGTTAGATTCTCATGGAGCTAGAATCACAGATGATTGAGAGCCACCAAGGCGACTGTTGAGAACGTAACCTGGGTCTCTGCAAGAGCAGCAAGTGCTCTGAACTGCTGAGCCATCTCTCCAGCATCTGATAGTAGCAATATTTAAGAACAGTTTGTCTCTTTTGAAAAAATGAACTATAGTTGTTTACAGCAAGTTCTGGGTAGCATATGTAATCCTTCAGGCCTCATTTAGTGTTTTATGGAGAGAAATAAATTTCAAGAATATCTATATCTTGTGGTATTTATAACAAATCAATTATTTTTGTCATGTGATCAAAAGTGATTACTTAAAGAAAACACAATATATAAAAATACAAATATAATTCATGTGTGTATTTTATATAAATAAAACAGTATGCACTGTAAAGACATAAAAAGCCTATAATAACATATAATATGCAATCAAAAACATACTTGTGGGTAGTCTTCATTTTAATAGTATATACAAAACCAAAATAGATATTGTACTTTAATATACTTTATTTAGATGTATTTCAATAAATATATATTGTTTTAGCATATATAGTTTTCAATTTGTATATATGATGTGTGCATGTGTGTATATGCGTGCGTGTCCGTGTTTGTGCGAATGCAGGCACATGCACGCTATGATGTATGTGTGGAGCCCAGAGGACAACTTCAGGTGTTAATCCTTGCCTTTTATCTTGCTTGAGACAAAGTCTCTTTGTTTTTCACCACTGTGTATGCCAGGGTAGCTGGCCCACCAGCTTCCAGGAAATCTCTTGCCTCTGATCTCCTATCTTGCTATAGGAGTGTGACGATTCCACATGTGTGTCATTACATTAGGCTTTGTGTGGATTCTGGGGATCTGAATATATGTACTTATGTTTGTACGGCAAGTATTTGAACCACTGATCCATCTTCTAGCCCTGGTGGTCAAATATTTTAATATACTTTAAAGTATTATTCACACTTAAATATTAACTATATATGTATATATTTGCATCTATACTTTACAAAGTGGCCGGTTTTTCAAATACTTACAAAATATATTAATGTTTGCTGATCTTTTTTAAAGCTTCTAGAAATCTCCTCCCTAGTAAACAAGGCCATTCACCAGCAAGAAAAAAATGGCAACATGCAGGTTCATATTGTCATCAACAAACATTACTCTCCCCTGTGTGTGCCAAGTCTTGTTGAGCAGGCCCCGCATCGTGTCTGTTCTCCTGTGCACACGGCTCGCTCTGGAGGGAGCTGCTGAGTTCTTCTCTCATCATCTCCCTGTGTCTGTTTGTCACCTGTGATCCCCACGTTCCCTCTGGCATGCTCACTGGTACCAGTCTGGCTGCTGTATTTATGCCTCATGCTTTGCGTCTAGACATGGCCTAGTTTTTAGAGAGTTCTGCCCTTTCTCTTTAGGGGATCCAATTTTAGCTCCAAAGCCAGGGAACTTGAGCCTCTGATTACTCATCTGGCACACTGCCTGGTCTCTTGTAGCTCTCGGTGTCAGGGAGGGAGGGGGAGAGAGAGAGAGAGAGAGAGAGAGGGATATTTCAGAATTTCTTCCTACAACAGAATTGATCTGGAAATGGTATACCAGTTAGCCATTATGCCCCCTACACCCACCAAAGTTAGTGGCATGAAACAACAATCATCTACTTAACTCATAGTTTCAGGGTGTGTGAATAATTTAGGTGAGGTGCAGCTGGATGGTTCCGGTCCTGCCTATACTCCATCAAGCACAGAGCAAGGTGAAATGGGTTTCCCCGATGCTGGCTTGCCTTTTGATTACTTTCTTCATCACACGAGGATAAGTGTCTGAGTCTTACGGCCAGCCGTCCTTCAGTATGTCGGTTTGGGCTCAAATAAGGGGCCAAGATGTGAATAGAAGATGACCCATGCTTGGACCCTTCACACAGACAAACAGTCTCCTAAGTGAGCGAATCCACAGAACAGTAGTGCAGACAGCATGTCTATGAGAGGGTGGAGCCTGGCAGTCATTTTGCTAACCACGTTTTGTTTCTGGTGGAGCCCGCTCCACTGCAGTTCCAAATTTAGTTGAGCTCTCCTGGAGGGGGTCTCTTCCACCTGGTGTTTATCCTTGCTTCATATATGGGGGGCATGAATAGTGGAAAGCATACACAATGACCCAGACAGAAGTTCTCCAGGTTCACAAAGAATTGATTCTACCCAATACCCTTCATTTTACATTTTCTTTCCTTCAATATTTCCCCATTATAGTCACTTGATGCTTTCTAATAGGTTTCAATTTTATTTCAATTTAATGGAAAAGACTTGTGAGAGTTATGATACTGGTTGTTTCTCTTTTCTTCTTGCCCATCCAGATTAGTGTTGGCAACCTTCGTTGCAGTAGTGACAAAATGCTGGACAAAAAGAAATGTAAGGAAGGAAAGTTTATTGGGGCTCAGGTTTCTAGGTGCAGCCCATCCTGGAGGAGAAGACATGGCCGCAGGAGCTTGAGGTGGCTGGTTACACTGCGTCTGTAGTCAGGAGGCAGAGAGAGATGAGACAGATGCTCGTATTCCACTTGGTTCTCTATGTGTCAATTCCACCTCAGTCTCCTCCCTCTGGTCCTCAGGGTAGGGCTTTTTCTTCAGTGAGGTCTTTCTGTAAACTCCTTCGTAGACACGACCAGATGAGTGTTTCTATGGTGACTTTAAGTCCGGTCAAGCTGACAAATGAAGATGAACCATCAGGCAAACCCTCTGATGCCTCCTGAAGTGGTGATGTTAGATGTCAGACACATTCTCTTCCCACAATAGGGCTGAGCGTGTGGAAGAAACAAGGAAGGGCTTTATGCCAGCCTCAGACAAGAGTCGAGGAAGTGTGTTAAACAGGGCTGCTCACAGAGCTTGAAGCTTACCAATTTGGCCGGGCTGGTTAGCCAGCAAGCTCTAGGGCTCCTCTTAGCTCTGTCCCCTGAGCAGGCAAGTCCCCTGGCTGCAGATGCACACTGGATTTTTAGGTGGGAGCTGAGGGGTGGAACTCTGGTCCTTGTGTGTCAGTTGCAGATGTCTTACTAATGGATCCAACTCCTTTTAGTTAAATCTATAGATACCTTTTAGTATCAATCAAAGCTTTAGATTTTTCTCTTCAGTATTTATATTCCTTATAGTGTCTGCTCCTCTGGACATAAAAATACCCCACATAATGTCTTTAGAAAAGCAACTGCTTAATATACAAGGATTTATGTCTGGTTTGGGTTTGGAAACACCAACTCAGAATCCTAAGACTGCTTTTACCTAGGTAGGTCCTTTGGCATCTCTCAGCTTCTGGTTCCTTAGACGGAAACAGAAGTGGTGTCACCGACTTGGGTAACCCTGGTGACTATTGACATAATCCTCAGAGGATGCTCCGGTAGAGCCCAGCCTGTGACAGGAGCCCACTACACTCAGCAATTGCTTGCTACCTTTTCTACTGTGTGGTGACCATGGAGGAGAAGGTTCCTTCTGGTTGTAGTTCCAATAGGTCCTTGTCTAGAACAATGACTTTGAGGTTTAATTAAATAACCAAATATCGTAAGAGAGCCAAAGAGACAGAAAAGACACTTTCTTCTTTCCCCCTATCCTTCCCTTGTCCTGTCTTCTTTCCTCTCATCTTCTCTTAGTCTTCCTGTTCCCTCTCTGAGAGATTTATTAAGGACTACCGTGAAGTGCAGCCCTTGGCCCGGGTTAGAGTCTCTGGACTTCAGATGGCTGCAGTTCCTGCGGGGATGTATACACCATTAGCCACCAATGTCCAGGTGTCAGGGGACCCACATCAAGAAGAGTCCATGCTGTTGTCTGCCCAGACCCCTGCTCAGGGGGGCAGGAAGGTCTCTGCGGCATGGTGTGATTATCATGGAAGGTGGAAGAGCAGGAGAGCGTGCACGTGAGAAGCAAGAGGGCCAAATTAACACGAGGGTGGGGTGCCCCACCTTAAACATTTCCCAGGATTGTCACAGTGGTCACTACATTCAGCATGAGTTTGGGAAGGGACTTTCAACCCTCAGAGCACAGCAGAGGAGCTACCATAAAAAGCCAGCGACTACACCAGGACACAGTGGGTGCCAGGAGAGCAAGCAGAACTGAGAAGAGTAATCCCTTCTCCGCTTCCAGTGTCCCTCCAGTGCCCCCTACTGACAAGGCATAACTAGTGTGTGCTGGAAGGCAAAGAAACTTCTAGAAGGTCCTCGCTACTTGTCACAGAGCAGGCTGAAAGGTAGCTTTGAGTAGGGGCCACTGTGTTGGTGACTGTCATCACACAGAAGGCAGGGACACTGAAAAGTCAGCAGTCACTGTTCATTCTTCCGCAGGAAAGCAAGCAAGAGTTGGGGAGGCTCAACCTAGTCAGTAAAGTGCTTGCTTTGTAAACACAAGAACCTGAACCCCCATGAAAAACACTAGGTGTGCTGGCTTGTACTCTAAGTACTGGGGAGGTAGGGACAGAAAGATCCCCGGTGATCACGGGCTAGCAAGCTTAGCTTCTCTGAAAAGTTCTAAGCCAGTTTCAAGAGCAAAACAACAACAAAAATAAAACCATGAAACGGTGGGTGTGCCCAGTGAGCATCTGAAGTTGACCTCTGTCTCCACATGCATGGTCTTAGGAAAACAACCTATACTTTCTGTCTGCAAAGCAATATCTCGGGACCTGCTATTATTTCTAAAACTGTAATGACAAATTCTCATGAAAGGATAAATTTAAGAATACCAATACAATCCCTAACTGCTTGAATGACATCACATTAAGACTATGGGATGATTTGGGGTTGAGGATTTAGCTCAGTGGTAGTAGGTGTTATCAGTCCTCAGCTCTGAAAAAAAAAGACTATTGGATTTCACCTATGGTTTGTAGATGAGTGCTGGACAAATTATTCGTTTAAACAAATGAGTGCTGTTGAGTTTCTCAGATTTCATGAGAAGCAGGAAAATGCCATTTCCTAGAATCATAATTGTACTCACACACGCATGCATGTAAACACACACACCACACACACACACACACACACACACACACACAACAGAGAGAGAGAGAGAGAGAGAGAGGAGAGAGAGAGAGAGAGAGGAGAGAGAGAAGAATTTAAAGAATCATCCTAAGGAAAGCACAAGTTCGGAGGGATTACACAGCTTCAGGCAGGACTGGACCTATTTTTTCCTTCCTTGTTTTTCTGGCAGACTTTGACCCCTGACTTCCTGCCAGGGACCTAGAAAGTCCTATGCCATTGATCATTCACTTATGGTCAAGAGTGAATAAGACCTGTTGAATTTTCCCATGCTGACCTAGCCACAGTCAATTATATTTTTCCAAGGAGAAAATAAAACGTTATCCTGTCTCTCCTGCCAGGACTCACAGGGCAGCAGAATACCTCTCCTGTAAGCCGTGCAAGGATTCAAATCTGTGCCCTGTCATGCTGATGGTTCCCCACTGTGGTCCAAAGAGCAACATGCTCACTTTCTCAGAAATTAATTGGAAAAGGCTGTTGACTGATGATGCTGTTGGAATCACGGTAGTAAGCCTGTATACGTGTCCAGAGGCATAACCAGATTTCCATATGAAGATCATGGAGAAAACACAGAGGTGCCTCAGTTTGTTAATTCTTTTTATTTAAAAAAAAAAAAAAAGATTTTTTAAATGCAAATGAGTGTTTTCCCTGTCTATACATGTACCATGTGCATGCAACACCCAAGGATGCCAGAAGAGGGCGCCAGATCCCTGAAATTGTCAGTGCAGAGTGTGAGCATCCATGTAGGTGCTGGGAACAGTATCCCTGGTCCTCAGCACAACCAGCCAGTCGGCATTTGACTGCCGAGCCTTCTCTTCAGCCCCAAGCCTTTTAATTCCTAAAATTATTGTGAATTTCATCTCGCTCCTCCCCCCCCCATTCCTCCCACTTCCTGCTTCACATCCTCTAAACATACTAACTAACCATGCATGGGACTTAAAGGAAGCCCACATTTGTTAGCTCTACAGAGAAGAGCTGTGGTAATAAAACTGCCCGAATTATGCACCTCTTGTCCTCTTCCTCTATTGGAAATGTCTTTTCTTGGATAATGGGGTTTAATGAGGTAGAAGAAGCCTGGCATTTCTCCCTGTGCTAGTGATCTTTCAGGATCCTTCGGATAAATTTAGTGGCTCTCGCTCTAGACTCCACTCGTGTTCCTAGAGGGTCGTTATTCTCGCAAAGTGTGCATCATTAGCCTTTTATAATAAGTGGCCTATTAGATGTTGTAAATAGTGTAAGCCCAGCAGCCTGGTCCCAGCAGGGCATAGTGAGGCTCAAGCCACCATGTGGCTCCAGTGTTGGATATGGAAAACTAACTAACCTGAATCGCTAAGTAGGAGGAAGGCTGGTCTGCAGGCAGTGAGGGGGTGGGTGGGATGGAGGAGTGGGGGCGGTGGCAGAGTTTGGAGTTCAGCTCCACCCCTTCTAAGCAGAAGCTTGCCTTTTGTCTTCTCTGAACCCTAGTTTACTTTGAAGGTATTTTTAAAGTAGTTATTCTTGGTAGGGGATAGTCCTACCTGGTGGGCTATTGAAGTACTGTTACTATTTGAAAGCCATTCTTGTAGCATCCATTGAAATCTACAGTCTGCATGTCCTTTGATTCTGGAAACCTGTCTGGCGATCCATAGAACTAAACGCAGTAATGAAGTAGTACACGTGCCTTGGTATTTCCGCAACATTCCCCTCCCGCCTCCCCCCCCCCCCCCACCCTCCCCGCTGCCCGTGTTTGTCATGGAACCCGTTCCAGACTCTAGGACTATAGAGAAACACATTTCTGTTGTCCAAGGCCATCAGTCTGTGGCAGTTGGTTATGGGAGGTGTCATAAACTGGATCTCACCTGTACATTGATATGTCATTATCTTTACAGTGCGTGTGCATGTAGTGAAAATAAATACATAGAGGCTGTCACGAACTACCCAGAAACAAGCCCGAGCGACTGTCATTATTTACTATCCTCCTCAGGCTATTTGCCTAGACTACCCAGCTAGCGTTTTCATGATTATTTTATTTAGAATGTCTTAATTTATATTTGCATGGTAAGAGTGGTTTAAAGAGAATTTTTTCATTTCCTGGTTGAAGTCACTGCTAGTGTTTTTATTATTGTTGTTGTTGTTATGGATTCTAGTTTTATTGCAGTGCCAACAGAGAACACTCTTCATATTATTTTTATGTAATAGTATGAGACTTTTCTACACCCACCCTTGCTCTGAAATAATGACAAGGAGACCTGGTATATTTATTAATGAGCTTCTTGCACTATAGCTGGGCAGATACTGAGCTATTGTAACCTGATTATGCTGACCTGGCCTATCCCAGCCACATGGCATTACCTGTCATCTTGGTCTGGCTTGGGCTGTTCCTGCTCCATCAGTGTCCTCTGAGACATCATGGTGAATTCTCTCTCCTCTTTCCACCTGGGACTCCCCTCACTGAGATTGGACAACCTGCCTCCTCCTCTCCTGCCCAGCTATTGGCTGATCAGCGTTATATTAACCAATCAGAGGTCATGGGAAATAATTTTTACATAGCATTGAGACAGGAGACACTTGACAATGCCAACATCTCAATTGCAACCAGATCTCTGGGCACAGACATCAGCATCTGAATACACAGTGCACAAAACCATCCCCCAACATGTTTACCTTGTGGAATGTGTTGAGCTGAAATGATAAGCTAACATCAGGTTTACCACACGTGCTTGAGAAGGTATGCTTTCAATGGTTAGGGAACAAAGTTTAAAGAGTCTGTTTCTTTTCTTAAAAATATATTGTTGCTATTACTGTGTGTGTGTGTGTATGTGTGTGTAGGGGTGTAGAGTAGTGCATGCATGAATACCATGGCGTTTGTGTGGAGGTCACAGGACAACTTTCAAAAACCAGTTACCAAGATGGAGAGACAGCTCAGTGGCTAGAATCACTGGCTGCCCTCACACAAGTCCTGAGTTCAATTCCCAGCAACCACATGCTGGCCACAACCATTCTACAATGAGATCTGGTGCCTTCTTCTGGCATGCAGGTGTGCATGCATGCAGAATATTATATATGTAATAAATAAATAAAACTTTAAAAATAAAAGATTTATCTTTAGAAAAAAAAAACCAGTTCTCTTTCTGTGGGTAAAGATACACATAGAGAAATGGATAACAGATAGGTAGTCAGAAGGATATGCAGACAGATGGATGGACGAAAGGACTTAATGACAAGCATTTTCTTGACCAACAACGTCTTGGTCACTCTCTGGTGAATTGTTGAGAACTTACAGATTACATGCTCTTTGAGCTATTGTCTGTTTCAACATGTTTTTCAGTGGCTTTGGTTCAAAAGCTCTGACTTTTTTTTTTTAAAACAACCTTCAGTTGACACTTTCTTAAGTTTCAAGAAAATGTGGCTCCCAGGAGTGACTTTCCCCATTACTTTTCTAGAAAATTCTGCCACAAACCTGATAGTCTGTCATTTTCAAGTTTGACTGGCTCTGTCACTGGAGGCATGTGATTATTTCTTGTTGTCTTTGAAGCCCAGTGGGGCTTGTTCCTGTGAGTCCAGTACCTTACAGGTTGGGAATGACAATTCCTGTGTTACAGGTTGAGTTTGAAGCTGACAGTTCTGGGCATGTGGCCGCCTCCAGTGCATGTGCACAGAGTATGTTCCCTTTGTCTGCTTCTGTGGGTTACACCTTAACACGCCAGTTCTCTCACCATTTCTATTTCTGCCTGGGTTCTAACTGAGCCTGTTCTGAGGCCCTCAGCTCTCTTCAACTTCTCAGTGTCCCTTGACTTGGTTTTAATCAAGTTGATTTTCACTTAGGAACTTCGTGTTTTAATCTGACCTTTTTTTTTTTTTTTTTTTTTTATGACTAAAATTACTTTCTGACTTTGATGGCCCGGCTCATCTCTTCCTGTTTTTTTTTTTTTGTTTTTTTGACTGTCTTTCTGTATTTCTTTTAAAAAATAATTAATTTTTTTTTTTTTTTTTACTTTACATCCACTCACTGTCTCCCTCCTGCCACAATCCTTCCCCCATCACCCCTCCCCTTCTCCTCTAAGTCCGTGGGGGTCCCCCTTGGCATCCCCTAACCCTGACACTTTAAGTCTTTGCAAGACTGGGAGCTTCCTCTCCCAATGAGACTAAACAAGGCAGTCCAGCTAGAAGAACATATCCCACATACAAGTAACAGCTTCTGCTATAGCCCCAGATCCAGTTGTTTGGTACCCACATGGAGACCAAGCTGCACATCTGCTACATATGTGTGGGGAGGCCTAGGTCCAGCTGGTGTATGTTCTCTGTGTTGGTGATTCAGTCTCTGAGAGCCCCAAGGGTCCAGATGAGTTGATTCTGTTGGTCTTCCTGTGGAGTTCCTATCCCCTTAGGGGCTGTAATCCTTCCTCTTATTCTTCCATAAGAGTCCTCAAACTCCATCCACTGTTTCTGCTCTGGGTGTCTGCATCTGTCTGAGTCAGCTTCTGGGTGGAGCCTCTCAGGGACAGCCATGCTAGACTCCTGTCTGCAAGCATAGCAGAGAATCATTAATAGTGTCAGGGATTGGTCCTTGCCCATGGGATGCATCTCTAGTTGGGCTGGTTCCCACAGTCTCTGCTCCATCCCCTGTCCCTGCATTTCTTGTAAATAGGATAAATTTTGGGTCAAAAGTTTTTGGGTGGGTTGGTGTCCCTATAACTCCACTGAGGTTACTGCCTGTCCACAGGAGGAGATCTCTTCAGGTTCCATATCCCCACTGCTGTGAGTCTTAGCTAAGGTCATCCCCATTGATTCTTGGGCACCTCACCGTCCCAGGTCTCCGTCTCTTCCTGGAGATGCTCTCTACCAACACCCCCTGGTCAGTTGCAGATTTCCATTCATTCTCATGGCCATCTGGCCATCCCTGCTGTCCCTCCTCACACCCACCCCTGATCCCACACCCCAATTTCCCTCACAATCCCCTCTCCTACCCAGTTCCCTCCCTCCATCTGCCTTCCAAGACCACTCCATTCCCCCTTCCAAGTGAAGCTCACACATCCTTGCTTGTGCCTTCCTTCCTGTCTAGCCTCCTTGGTCTGTGGAGTGTAGCATAGGCATCCTGTATTTTATAGCTAATATCCACTTATAAGTGAATACATACCTAAGTGAATGTCCTCTTGGGACTGGGTTACCTCACTCAGGATGATATTTTCAAGGATCCATTTGCGCAAAATTCATAATGTCTTTGTTTTTCATCACTGAATAGTATTCCATTGTGTGGATGTACCACATTTTCTTTATCCATTCTTCAGTTGAGAGACACCTAGGTTGTTTCTAGTTTCTGGTTATTACAAATAAAGTTGCTATGAACATAGTTGAGCAATGTCTTTGTGGGATGGTAGAGCATCTTTTAGGTATATGCCCAGGAGTGATATAGCTGAGTCTTGAGGTACAACTGTTTTCAATTTTCTGAAAACACACCAAATTGATTTCCAGAGTGACTTGTCTAAGTTTGCACTCTGACCAGCAATGGACGAGTGTTCCTCTTACTCCACATCTTCCCCAGCATATGCTGTCACTTGAGGTTTTGATCTTAGCCATTCTGACCAGAGTAAGATGGACTCTCAGGTCATTTGATTTGTATTTCCCCAATAACTAAGGACTTTGAACATTTCTTTAAGTGCTTCTCAGCCACTTGAGATTCCTCTGCTGAGAATTCTCTGTTTAGCTCTGTGCCCCATTTTTTAATTGGGTTATTTGAGTTGTTGGTGTTTAACTTCTTGAGTTCTTTATGAACTTTGGATACCAGCCCTCTACCAGATGTAGGATTGGCAAAGATCCTTTCCCAATTTGTAGGCTGCTGTTTTGTCTTATTGACAATGTCCTTTGCCTTACAGAAGCTTTGTTTCACGAAGTCCATTTATCAATTGTCAATCTTAAAGGCTGAGCCATTGGTACTCTGTTCAGGAAGTTGTCTCCTGTAACAATGTATTCAAAGATAATTCCCACTTTCTCTTCTATGGGGTTTAGTGTATCTGGTTTAATGTTGAGGTCCTTGATTCACTTGGACTTGAGTTTTGTGCAGGGCGATAAATATGGATCTATTTTCATTCTTCTAAGTGTAGACATTCAGTTAGACCAGCAGCATTTGTTGAGCACCATTTGTTGAAGTTGCTTATCTTCAACTTTGTTGAAGCTGTTTATCTTTTTTCCATTGTATGGTTTTGGCTTCTTTATCAAAATCAAGTATCCGTAGGTGTATGGCTTTATTTCTAGGTTTATTTGATTCCATTGATCACATATCTGTTTCTGTACCAATGCCATGAGATTATTATCACTATTGCTCTGTAATACAGCTTGAGGTCAGGTATGATGATTCTTCCTGAAGTTCTTTTATTGTCCAGGATTGTTTTGACTATCCTGGGTTTATTATTTTTCCATATGAAGTTGAGAATTGCTCTTTCAAGAGCTATAAAAAATTGTATTGGAATTTTGATGGGGATTGCATTGAATCTGTAGATTGCTTTTGGTAAGATGGGCATTTTCACTATGTTAATCTTACCAATCCATGAGCATGGGAGAGCTTTCAATCTTCCGATAACTTCTTCAATTTCTTTCTTAGGGACTTAAAGTTCTTGTAATACGGATCTTTCACTTGCTTAGTTAGAGCTTACACCTAGATACTTTATATTATTCTTGGCTACTGTGGAAGGGTATTGTTTCCCTAATTTCTTTCTTGGCAGTTTATCATTTGTATAAAGGAGGGCTACTGATTTCTTTGAGTTAATTTTATATCTAGCTACTCTGCTAAAGTTGTTTGTCAGCTGTAGGAGTTCTCTGGTAGGATTTTTGGGGTCACTTATACATACTATCATATTATGTGCAAATAGAAATTCTTTTACTTCTTTTTCCAATTTGTATCCCCTTGGTCTCCTTTAGTTGTCTTACTGCTCTGGCTAGAACTTCAAGTACTGTATTGAATAGAAGGGAGAGAGTGGGCAGCCTTGTCTTGTATCTGATTTTAGTGGGATTGCTTTAAGTTTCTCTCCACTTAGCTTGATGTAGTCTATTGGGTTGCTGTGTATTGCTTTGATAATGATAAGTTATCTGCCTTGTATCCCTAATCTCTCTAATACTTTTAATATGAAGGGTGTTGGATTTGTCAAAGACTTCTTTTCAGCATCTAACGAGATGATCATGTGACTTTTTTTCTTTCAGTTTGTTTATATCGTGGATTATGTTGGTGGATTTTCACATTTTCTCTATTGCAGCCTCCCTGGGATGAAGCCTACTTGATCATGATGGATGATGTTTTTGATGTGTTCCTGGATTCAGTTTTGAGTATTGTATTTTTCATCAATGTTCACAAGAGAAATTGATCTGAAATCCTCTTTCTTTGTTGAGCCTTTGTGTGGTTTAGATATCAGATGACTGTGCCCTCATAGAATCAATTTGGCAGTGTTCCTTATGTTTCTATTTTGTGGAATAGTTTGAGCAGTATTGGTATTAGCTCTTCTTTGAAAGTCTGGTAGAATTCTGTACTAAAACTATCTGGCCTTAGGCTTTTTTTCATTGGGAGAGTTTTAATGACTATTCCTATTTCTTTAGGGGTGTCTAAATGATTTACCAAATCTTGATTTGACTTTGATAAGGTTATCTGCCTAGAAAATTGTCCATTTCATTGAGATTTTTCTAATTTTGTGAAGCATAGGCTTTTGAAGTAAGACTTTAATTATTCTTTGAATTTCTTCACTGTATGTTGTTATGTCTTCCTTTTCAGTTCTGATTTTGTTTATTTGGATCCTGTCTCTCTGTCTTTTGGTTGTTTGGCTAAAGGTTTGTCTACCTTGTTGATTTTCTCAAAGATCCACCTCTTGGCTTGATTGATTCTTTGAATTGTTTTCTTTGTTTCTAATTGATTGATTTCAGGACTGATTTTGATTATCTCCTGCCTTCTACTCCTCTTTGGTGCTTGCTTCTTTTTTCTGAGCTTTAGGTGTACTTTTAAATTGCTAGTATAAGAATTTTCTAATTTTTTTTATGGAAGCACTTAGTGCAGTAAACTTTCCTCTTAACACTGCTTTCATTATGTCCCATAAATTTAGGCATGTTGTGTCTTTATTTTAATTGAATTCTAGAAAGTCTTTAATTTCTTTATTTCTTCCCTGACCCAGAGAGCACTGAGTAGAGTTGTTCAGTTTCTATGAATATATAGGCTTTTTGGTATTTCTTCTGTTGTTGAAGTCCACCTTTAATCCATTGTAGTCTGATAAGATATAAGCCATTATTTCAATATGCTTGTATCTGTTAGGCTTGCTTTGTAACCAACTATATGGTCAATTTTGGAGAAGGATCCATGAGGTGCTGAGAAAAAGGTATATTCGTTTGTGTTTGGGTGAAATATTCTTTAGATGTCTGTTAGGTCCATTTGATTCATAATGTTTGTTGGGTCCTTTGGATTCATAATGTTTGTTAGTTTCATTAATTCTCTGTTTAGTTTTTGTCTGGATGTCCTATCAATTGGTGAGATTGGGTGTTGAAGTCTCTCACTACTAATGTGTGGAGTTTGATGCTTGATTTAAGCTTTAGATTTAGCAATGTTTCTTTTATAAATGTGGGTGCCCTTGTGTTTGGGGTATAAATGTTCAGACTTGACATATCATCTTGGTAGATTTTTCCTTTGATGAGTATGATAATTAATTTGGGTTGAATGTCTATTTTATTAGATATTAGAATGACTATTCCAGTTTACTTCTTGGGTCTAACTTTTTCCAGCCCTTTACTTTGAGGTAATGTTTATCTTTATCTCTGAAGTATGTTTCTTGTATGCAGCAGAATGATGGATCCTGTTTTCATTTCCAGTCTATTATCCCTTGTCTTTTTATTGGGGAATTAAGTCCATTGATGCTGAGAGATGTTAAGGACCAGTGATTGTTATTTCCAGTTATTTTGCAGTTCATGTGTAGTGTGTGTGTGTGGTGTGTGTGTGTGTGTGTGTTTGTGTGTGCTTCCTTTGTTTGTGCTTGTATGGAATTCCTTATTTCCCATGTTTCCTTGGATGTAGTTATCCTCCTTAGGTTGGAGTTTTCCTTCTAGTATTTTGTGTAGGGCTGGATTTGTGGATAGATATTGTTTGAATTTGAATTTGTCTAAAATATCTTGTTTTCTCCTTCTATGGTGATTGAGAGTTTTGCTGGGTATAGTAATCTAAGTTGGCATTTGTAGGGTTTTCTTTATAAAGAGGTTGCAAGATATCTGTCCAGGCCCTTCTAGCTTTCAGAGTCTGTGGAGAAGTAGGGTGTAATTCTGATAAGTCTGCCTTTGTATGTTACCTGCCCTTTTTCCTTTGCTGCTTTTAATAGTGTTTCTTTGTTCTGTAGATTTTGTATTTTAATTATTATGTGGCAGGAGATTTTCCTCTCTGGTCCATTCTAATTGGCGTTCTGTAAGCTTCTAGTATGTTTATAGGCACTCCTTTTTTTTTTAGGTTGGGAAAGTTTTCCTGTATGATTTTGGTGAAAATATTTTCTGGGCCTTGAAATTTGGTCTCTCCCCCTTCTTCCTATCATTCTTTGGTTAGCTATTTTCATGGTATCCCAGATTTCCTGGATGTTTTGTGTCAGGAATTTTTTAGATTTAACATTTTTCTTTGACTGATGTATCAATTTTTTCTATTGTATTGTCTACACCTGAGATTGTCTCTTCCATCTCTTGTATTCTATTGGTGGTGCTTGCATCTGTTGTCCCTGTTCTCTTTCCTAGGTTTTCCATCTCCAGGATTTCCTGAGTTTGTGCTTTCTTTATTTCCAGGTCTTGTACACTTTTATTTATTTCCTTCTCCTGTCTAATCGTATTTTTCTGTATATCTTTAAGGATTTGTTTCCTCTTTAAAGACCTCTACCTGTTCAATTGTATTTTCCTGTATTTTGTTAAGGGATTTATTCATTTCCTCTTTCAAGGCCTCTATCATATTTATAAGATTGGATTTAAAGTAATTTTCTCGTGCTTTGATTGTGTTAGGATATCTAGGGCCTGCTGTAGAAGGGTAGTTGTGCTCTGAAAGTATCATATTACACTGGCTTTTGTTGATTGTGTTCTTTTCAGGACCTTAACCATCTGGTTGGCTTTGGGTCTTGGTTGTTCCTGTTGTAGTAAGTATCGATCGGGAGGAGGGTTAACCTCAATGGTCTTGATGTGGCACGCCTCTGATGGGTATCCTTGGGTTGTGTGTTTCTGGATCTTCAGGTCTGTATGGTCCAGAAGCTGCAGATCCGATGAAGGTGAGCAGAGAGGTCTGCTTGGCCTAGCAGGATGCTCAGGGTGCTCTGCTTGCTCCAGAGGACTCAACAAGCAGTATTCCATATTTCTTACTTGAGTTTTTCATGCACATTTCAAACATTTATTAATGACCTCCATTCAGATTGAAATATGTTCTTACTGTGTTCTTCTCCTTTACCTTCCTCCTCGTCTGTCTCCTCTTTTCTTTGTTAGTATTCTCATTGTATTGGAAAGGGTTCAGTTTTCTTTTCTTTATTCTTGTTATAGGGGCTTTATATGTTTGCTGCCTGTGTTCTGTCTCAAAGGGATTTAATGGATCTGCACGGAGGAAGTAGAGAAGGGTTTGAAGAGCTCACAGGTTTCTCAGCTGTAGGGTGCCCTCTACTGTCAGGGCAGAGACATGCATGTTTGTCAGTGGGGAGTGATTAGAGATGCTTGTTCTTCTCGCCATTGCTTCTTCAGTTGTTTCCCTCTTTCTCTGAAGCCACTTTGCTGTTCGGAGTTGTCTGCTTTTCCTCGGCTGTGAACTTTATAAAGACTGTCCAGTTTGTAGATTTAACCTCTATAGTGGATGCGCACTTTATCAAATCAATCACAACCTGAGAGCGACCTCCAAATAGTACGCCAGTGTCAGAAACAGTGGGGGCTCTCCATGGAGCACTTATTCACATCTCTCTACCTTGTTCCTGTGAATCCTTGGATAGGATGTGCCAGTCTGTTAACTTAGGCCCTCAGCAACTGATCTCAATAAAGTTTTGCAGATTTTGGATGAGTACTCAGTAACGGTCTATGAGATTCACTCTGTCCCCATGGCTGTAGTTTTTATAAGTAGCACATAAGAAGATTTTACTTGTTTATGCAGTCTGACAATCCAAATAATTATCCATAATATTTAGCCTACTTACATTTAATGTAATTACTGATAATTTAGAATCTAAATCTACTCTTAAGTATTCCTTGCTTTGTTCCAGCACTTTCTTTTCTTTCTTTTATTATATTAATGAAGAAGTTAAATTATTATGCATTTTGTTGCTTGTTTTGAGATTAATTACTTTAAGTCGATTCATTGAGGATTTCAACTATCCACTAGGAAATATGGTGTTAGTCTATAACATTGACAAATTGGAATAAAACAGTAGATTTTTATTGTTTGCCACTGAACTTAACCTTAAAGATGTTTAATCACATTTTTAAAAGGTATCTCTGTGTGTGTGTCCATTAATATATATGTGTGGAAGTCAGAGGTCAATTCATAGAAGTAAGTTCTCTCCTTTTGTAGTGTTAGTTACATTCCAAGAAGGTAGGAGAATCAACACAGGTTTGGGGGAGCAGCTTGGGGCTCAGTTTCACTCATGATGACTTTAGGGTGGAGTTGTCACATGTTGAGCAGTGTTCTCATTTATCCACAGCCTCTCTGAGACTTTAATCAAGACACGGACATTGTAATTTTAGGTTTTGGAATTGGATTCATCTTTCTTTTGTGGGTGACTGTTGAGGCGTATTGTGAAGTAAATCACTCTCATCACATGTGGGGATTTGCCCAGGGTTCGAGTGCCAGTCAGGGTTCATCCAGTAAAGAGAATCTATTCTAAGTAATTTAATAGAATAAATTGAGTAGGCACACCTCATAAAGTATCCAAAGGACTAAGAAGCAGAGCAGGATGGTGAGCCAACAACTTCATCCTTTGGGAGGATGGAGGAGGGAAGAGAGAAGGGGAGGAAGGAGGAGGGAGAGGAAGAGAGAATGGAAGGAGGAAGTGGAGGGAGGAGGGGGATGGAGAGGGGAGGGGGAAGGAGGGAAGAGGGAGGAGGGAAGGGAGGGGGAGGAGGGAAGGAAGGGGGAGGAGGGAAGGGAGGGGGAGAGAAAGTGAGGAGGGAGAGGGAGGAGGAAGGAGGGAGGAGGGAGAAGGGAAGAGGGAAAGAAAGGAGGGAAGAGGGAGGGGAGAAAGCAGTCTATGGAGAGCCTGGTGGGGAGGTGAACCATCTGGGTCTGGAGGACAAAGTCTGAACCACTCAGCTATGGCTGGAGACATGACCTAAAGCAGGAAAAGAGAGATGGGAAAGAGCTTTGTCTTCCACCCACACTGTGTCCACTGTCAGGCCTCCCACCAGTTGAAACTGGGCAAATAGAATGATTTAAAAGACCCTAGGGAGTACAGTTTGCAAAGTTGCTATTCTGTGGCTCAAAACAACAAGAGATGATGCGGAAGGAATCTGAGAGTAAACAAAAGAATGACATCTGGCTACCAGTCCTGACGCACGTAATGGACGACTGTCAGGCTGGGAGACTGTATGTGCATAGCTTCAGTTGTCCTATGGGTAACCTGTGACCCTGTTCATGATAATATTTTTTGTTAGCATATATTGGTTAAATAAAACAATGGGTTTCACTCAGACATTTTCATAGCATTTACATATTTGATATTAGGTCATACTAATTCCCAATTGCCTTCTCTTATTCTCTCACTTCTGTTGATTCCCTCTTCTCAACCTCTTTTCTGCTTTTATGTCTTTTTCATTTGTGCATGTCTGTGTGCATGTGCAGTTGCACATGCGTGTGTGTGTGTGTGTGTGTATGTGTGTGTATGTGTGTGCATGCCTGTTTGTGTGTGTGTGTGTGTGTGCCTAAGGAATTTAATTAGTGGCTGCTTCCATGAATCTGAGTGAAGGGTTGCTGACAGAACTTACTAATAGCTATACCACTGAAGAAAATCTTCCTTTCTCTCTTAATCAATTGCTAACTGCTAATAGCTACTCAAGGAGGGTGTGGCCTTGTGGCCCACTTCCTATCCATGGCAGAATGTTAGCAGACCCAATCTTATAAGATCTTGTGTGGGTAACCACAGCTGGTACAAATTCATAGGTGCAATGGCCAGTCCTATCCATTTTCCAGAACTCCTCCTTCTCCTACGACTCTTCAGCTCTCTCTACAGCCTCCTCCTGGATGGTCCCTGAGCCCAGGAGGGGGTGACATAGATATCTCCATTAGGCCTGAACATTCAATAGTCACTCATTCTCAGCAGTCTGTCGAGTTGTGAGTCTTTGTAGTAAGCACCTTCCAGTGGAAAAGAGTCAACCATGAAAAGATTGTAGGTGAAGATGAATTTTGAAGAGACTGAAATGCCCCTTGAATAGCTATTAGCAGTTAATGATTGATTGAAGAGAGAAAGGAAGATTTTCTTCCAGACCACAATGTAAATTCTTTGTAAACTCCTGCTAGGGAACAGATGGGCTATCTGTGGTAATTTCTCTGACATAGGAGGCTTAACAGAATTCAGCCTCCCTCTGTGTACACCTTACCCTCAACACCAGCCTCTGACTCTGTTGCTTTCTATTTTGCTGCTTAAAGCAGTCAACCATCTTGGGTGGAGTTTAGGAATGACATAGTACTGTGATTCAGGAGCTGAACTAGGAAGACGATATATTTATCTAACTGTGGTTGGCTCTGCTTTCCAACATCACAGAACTTACTAACTGTGTACTCATGGCTTCCTTGCTGGAGTGTAAGCTTTAGGGAAAATTCAGGGAAAAATATTAGATTTTAGATCCCCTTTTAAAATTTAAAAAGGCACAAAAATAAAAGATTTTTGGTTTGGGGAAAAAATGGGGGGGGGGAAGGGGGGGAAAGGATGGGAAAGTAATTTTAAAGAGGTTAAATAAAAATTTGGTTCCCTAAAAAGTGTTTTGGGGGTTTTTTTAAACCCCGAAAATTAAAGGAAAAAAGGGGGGGGGGGGGTTTTTTTAAAAAAACGAGAAAAGGGGGGGAAAAGGGAAAAGGGGGAGGGGGAAGTTTTGGGAAGGAGGGAGGAAAGAAGCCTTGAGGTGAAAGGGGGCCCCGGGGGGGGAAAGAGGTGGGAGGGGGTCCCCATAAGCCCCCCCAAAAAATGAGTGACAATTTTCTTTTTTCCAAGGCCCCCCCCACCCCCGGTAAGTTTTTTTTACAGGGGGGGTTTGGGGAAAAAAAAACCCGTTTTGGGCCCACCCCCAAATAAAACCAAAATTTTCCTTTTTTTTTCTTCCATTTTTGGGTTTAAAAAAAACTTTTTTAAAAAAAAGGGGTTCAATTCCCTTGGGTTTGAACCTTTTTTCCATTTTGTGGGTAGGGGAAAAACCCCTTTGGTTTCTGGGTTTCCAGTTTAAACTTCCCCCAAAAAAGCCCTTGAGGAAAAAAGGCCTTTTGGTTTTTTTTCTTCCGTTGGTACACTTTCATAAAAAAAAGGAAAAGCAAATAAAGGGGATACAAAAAGTTAGCCGGGGGGAAACCCCCCCTTTTTCCTTGGGGCCCCAAAATTTTTGGGGTAGGAGTACCAGGGACCCCGTTTTTGGGTTGAAAAGGAAAAATAGGGGGCCCCCGCCCCCTTTTTTTCCTTTTCCCCTTTAAAATTTTTTTGGAAAAAAAAAAAAATTGGGGGTTCCCCCCCCCCCCATAATGATTATTCTGGAAAAACCAATTTGCATTTAAAAAGTTCTTATAGAAAAACATCAAAAATTCTGGCATCCCCCAAAACCCGTAAGAGTTAAGCAACAGTTTTTTAGAACTAGGAAAAAATTTTGCGGGGGGATGATTTTTTCAGGACTGTTTTTACTTTATTTGTCTGTTTTAAAATTTTAAAAAGTTTTGTGTGTGTGTGTGGTGTGTTTTGTGTGTGTATGTATGTGTGAATGTAGAAAAAGAAAAGTAATAAAAATTTTTGTCCTTATTAATTGCTGGGGCTTTAACACTTTGTTTTCTGTGCCCTTTAAATTTTTCCCTTCCCCCGGACAAAAGGTTTTCCCCGCTCTTTTGGGGGCCCTCCCTTTAATTTTATGTTTTATTTTTTTTGGGGTTTTTTTGTTTTTTAAATTTTTTGGGTTTTTTTGTGTGTGGGGGGGGTGTGTGTGTTGTGTTGTGTGTTAACATATGTGTACCTGGAAATTGGGGGGGGGCAGAGGGAAAACGGGGCCCCTTTAGTGGGGGTTTAGATGGGGAAAACCTCCATGTGGTCCCCGGGAACTGCCCCCAGGTCTCTAAAAGGACAGTCCCTACGACCTTTTTGGGCATCACGGGGCCCTTCCCCGCCCCCCGGCCATTAACGTTTAGGGCCCTTTTTAAAAATACAGTTTTGGGGTTTTTTTGTAAGTTTGGGTTTTCAGGTCTCTTGCAAAAAATTTTACAGTAATTGGTTTTGGTAAAATGGTTGATTAAAATTTCTCAATAATTTCTTACCTTAATTTTTTGGAAATTTTTTTGGGGCCCCCCTGTTGGGGGTTTTCTGCCCTTTGGGGTATTGCTTTTTAAAATCGACCCCTTCCCCTTTTAGCTCAATACCCCTAACAATTCTTGTTTTAAGAAAATTTTAAAAGTGAAAGGTGTGTGCTTTCATGAAAAATGTGTTTGTTTAAAAAGGGGTTTTTATGCAGTTTTCCCCGGGAAAAGGGCAAAAATATCATATTTTAGAAAAGATACCTCTGTTGTGTTTGTTTTTTTTAAGCCCCCTTTTTCCACCCCAGGTTTTGCTTTTTAATTTCTTGACACCCCCCACTGTGGGGAAAAGCCCCGGGGGAAAAAGTTAAAAAAATATCTATCTTTTAAAAGAGTTATCCACGAGGCCCCGATGTTTTCCCCAACCCCTTTTCCCCTTTCCCGGGGGTAAAAAATGGGGACAGGGCAGACGGTGGTGGTGTCTCCAGATAAGAGCTCAGGGAAAACACAGAACGAAAGGGGCAAAAAAATGTCTGTTGATAGATGCCACCCTTTTGACAGTGATTCCTTGCACATTTTGGAAGTGGAAATTAAAAGGGTTTTTGGGGAAATTTAATTGTGTTGGAGGGTTTTGAGGGGCCCCAAAAATGTGAAGGAAGTTTAGCTGAAGGGGGACACAGGTAAAAAGGCCCCAAGGAGATTTAAAGGGAAAGGGAATTTGGCCCCAAAAAAATTTTACAGGAAAAAGGTTTTTTCTGCTAAAGAAAACAATAAAAGGGAAAAGGGGTTTAAAAGGGTTCTTTGCAAAAGGGGACGCATGTATTTGGGCTGCCTTACATTGCATAGTTGACCCCCTTTTTTGGGACTCCCAGAGAGAAAATGCCCAAAAAAAAATTCAGGTGGTATATGGAAAATTTTTTCCCCCTTCCAAAGAAAATTTAAAACTAAAAGAGTAAAAATGCTGAGGAGGGGCCCCCGGGGGAGGAAGGTGATGTTTGGAGGGGGGGATATCTAGAACTCGATGGACAGTGATGGAGGCTGAGCTAGGCTTGCTTATAGAGCTAGTTTTTGCAATGCTTGTGGGCCTTCCCCAAAACTCCCCCCCTTCCCTTCCCCCTTTTTGGGGGCACGCGAGAGTTCTCCGGGGACTCCTCCTGGCCCCCCCTGTTGACTCAAGCAGAGGCTGGGCCTGGCGGGGCTCTGGAGGTAGTGGCCCCAAAATGCTGATTCATTTCCCCCGGGCCTGACACTACTGTTTTCCTTAAGGGCTGCTGGTGTATCCTAAAAAGTTTGAAGTGGATTGAGTCCCCCCTGCTAACCTGTGAAACTGAACTCCAAAATTCCCGACAAATTAAGGGGGGAGTTGCGCCAAAACCCCCTTTTTTTCCCGGGCCCCTTTTTCGTTTTTCTTTTTTCCCCAACCCTTTGGGAGGTGGTGGGCTAAAAAGGGGGGGGGGGTTAAAATTTTTTAAAAAACCATGTGAAAAAAATTTTTAAAAAAAGTAAGCTACACCCCTTGGAAAAAATAAAAAACTTTATTTTGGGGAAAAATTTTAAGCCAAACTACCAAACGGAAAACCATTGGGGGTCCCCACAGAAAAAAAAACCTTCACTGGGGTTTTCCTTCCTTTTCCCCCATCTTTTTTTTTTTTTTTAAAATTTGTTTATTTTCTTTAAAAACTCAATTACAAAAGCCCCCCTTTCTCCTCCTAGTCCCCCCTTACAAAACCCTTTCCCACCTACCCCCCCTTTTTTTTATCCCTGGTTTTTTTTTCCCCTTCCTTACTTTTCCATGAAACCCAAAGGGGCCCCTTTCCTTTAAAACCTTTTTCCTCAGCCCCTTTTTGAGCAGGGGGCTTTTTTAAAAAAAACTGAAACCCCTTTTAAATTATATGCAGCCTAAGATGGGCCCCTTTTTTCTGATCCTTTGCTTCCCTTTTTTCCTAGTGCTGAGTTTTTGGGAGGTACTGCTGCATCTAGTTCAGGGGAAAAAAGATGGACAGGTACCCCCGCATCCAGTTCATGGGGTTTTTTGGACAGGTACCACTTTTATCCAGTTCTTGGGGGGATGGACAGGTACCCTGCATCCAGTTCAAAAGGGGTGATGGACAGGTAAAACCCTGCATCCCCTTCATGGGATGATGGCAGGGCCCTGCATCCAGTTCATGGGAAGTTTTGGCGGTACCACTGCATCCAGTTCAGGAAAGATGGGGGAAGGTACCCCATTTTCCGTTCATGGGATGGGTTGGACAGGTTAACCCTGCTCCAGGTTATGGGAAAAATGGACAGGTAAAACCCCCCCCATCCAGTTCGGAGATGATTTTGGAAAAGGAAAAATGCATCCCCTTCTTTTGGGGGGGTGGGGCCCCGGGAACCCCCGCATCCCCTTCGGAGATGATGGAAAGGGGCCACGGGTTTTCCTTTTTTGGGATGAAGGACAGGTACCAATGCATCCAGTTCAGGGTTTTTGGACAGGTACCCTGCATCCCCTTCATGGGGGGGATGGAAGGTACCACGGGGTCCAAAATTTTTGAGTGTTGGGAAGGACCCGGGGGTTTATTCATCCAAAAATTTTTCTACCCCCCTGAGCTACATATCCAGTCAAAAATAATTGATTTATGTCTGTATTTCTTTAAAAACCTTTAAAGATCTTGTCTTTAGATCTCAGGCACCTTTAAACCCTGTCCAAAGCTGCTAGACTTTGCCCCTGTGCAGTAATCACAAGCATTCTTACCTTTCCCAAGGTTCCATTCCCAAGGAACACTTTAATTGGTTAGAACTTCTAGATCTTAAGAAGGACTACATTGTAATTATCTGTTAAAGTTTGGGAAAGAAATCACAGCATTACATATAACAAATTTAAGAATAATTACATTGCCCATTGCACACACTTGGGCTATATTTTAATTATAAGTCATGACATGATTTCTCAAAAAGTCAAGATTCTTCAAGGATTTGACATTAAACATGAGTCGTCTTAATTTAATTACAAGAAAAAATTTCATTATGAAACAAGGTCCCCTCCCTCAAGGTCCCTAAAATCATAAAGATTCATACCAGTATCTTTTGGCTTGAGTCTACACCCAAAATCTGGCAGAAACATGACTTAGATAATGTAGCATGTCTCTGCTTGCAAACAGGTGTCCAAGGCCATGAAGAACTTTCATTGTCAGCAAAAGACACAGAATACAGTGTTTTCCTGGTGTGCTCTGGAATTCAGGAAGACTAGGGTTTGGAAATACATTGTGTCTAAACATCCATGGACCTTGAGCATGTTTTTAAGAGTTGCTAAATCTTGGTGCTATTACAAACAAAGAGGAAAGCCTAATCTAACCTTGTGGCATTATTTGTGGAGTAGATGGATCAGGATACACAGAAATTAGAACTCCAAGGATTTAAAAAGTGTTTTGTAAATAATTATCCATCAGTGGTCACTGGATATTGAATCCATGGTAACCTTCTTCTAACTGCCAGTTCCTAGAAGCCTGCTAGGACAGTGGGATATATGCTCGCCACAGTTAAACAAAAACCTATGAGACTTATGCTTTGAAAATAACATGAATCTATGATTTTGAGAAGTAACACAGTCAGGCAGTTAGATGGTGTCACCAAGCTATCAAGGTTTATTTTTGTGTGTCCCCAGAAACATCATATTACCCAGTGTCACAAGGAAACAAAGCATACGGCAGCGGGATCTGTGGATGCCATTCAAAAAGCCTTCTTGGATGGCAGTGCATCCTCTTAAGTGCTTATTCATGGCTTCTTTTCTAGAACTCTCCAATCACTGCTCAGAGTTCCTGAGGTGTCTCTAAGGATTCCCATTGACATTTTAGAATGCCAGCTATTTTGTCCTCTCGCTGACTGCTTTTCCTCACTCCCAAAGGGAGTGGATTCTGATTGTTCAACTTCCCCATAGGAGTAATATGCTCCATTATCATCTGTGGTTTCTCAATTTAGTGTTATGATAAGAGCCAATATTTTTATAAACTCAAAACATCTAAAAATGCCAATTAGTTATTGCTTCTTACCTAGGGAAAACTTTAGGCTCACTTGAATATATGAAATATATTTCTTTTTTCTTCTTTTTCCTTTTCTTCTTTCTTCTTTTTGTTCATTCTCTTTCCTTCTTTTTTTTCTTTCTTTCTCTCTTTCTCTCTCTTCTCCTTTCTCTCTATCTTTCTTTCTCTCTTTTTTCTCTCTTTCTTTCTCTCTCTCTTTCTTTCTTTCTGTTTTGGGTTTTTGTTTGTTTGATTGTTTTTGAGGGCAAGGGTCCCACTATGTGGCCCAGGCTGATTTCAAAGTCCATGGTTTATCCTCTCGCCTTGTAGGATCACAGAATAAGTACAATGTCCAGCTAATAATGTGTAGTTCCTTTGTCTTGCTTTGTTTCAGTCGGGGTCTGGCAGCCCAGACTGACCTTTGAACTCACTATGTAGCTGAGAATGAAGTTGAATTTCCTGACCCTCTTGCTTCCTTTCAGAATGCCTGGACCAGCTTAAAAACACCAGCACAAGTGGGAAATTCCTTCACCAGACTTCCCTCTTGTATTTCCTCAGAGTTTCTGAATTCTGGGGCTTTAACTAGTGATTACCATAAATACTAAGATCACAAGGAGGGTTTAGAGCAACTAGGGTTCACCCCTTAGCCACCAATCCTGCTGTGTCTGGGATGGAGGTGATCTCCTTTTGCAATTCTTCTTCTTTGAGAACCAAAAAGCCAAACAGACAATGCCTTTTAAATGAGGACAATTCAAGGATTTACAAAGGGACCATTATAGAGATATAATCAGGGGAGTTAGGGAGCCACAAGGGATAGTCACAAAAACACAGGCTGCCAGTGTTCCCGGACCAATGGAATTTGGTGAAAGACAGCCCCCTACAAGGTCAAACGATTCACGGGAGTTCCCATAATTTTAGCAGCTCCCGCTTCTTGTCAAGGCAGCTAGCAAGTTGATGGGACCCCAAAGAGATCCTCTGGAGGACTATAGATCCTCCAGCCCGACAGACCCTCACTGACCAAAGGTTATCAGAGAATAACTGTGGAATGGATGACAGCATCCAGGTTCGGTGGTGTTTGGGGTAGGGAGCAAGGTAGAGAAAGATGGAGAAGGGTTCTTAGGGAGCAAGCAGAGATGAAGCTTACCATAAAATCCTATTTCAGGAAGGAAGACGGCACGTACAACATGGCAAAGAGTTATGTTGGCATTAGAGCGGGCTTTCGGTCAGCCTCCGAATCCAGCAATGACATCACCACTAGGCCACAAGGACCTTCTTGTGTCTGTTGCCATGACAAACTTGTCCACCTTGCCTCCCAGCCTGTGCCTCATCTGGGTGCTTACATGGCATCTATGTCACAGCCAAAATAAAGAGAGACCCCCCCTCTACTCTTTTCTCTTCTCTTCCCTCGTTTTCCCCTATAAAAACCTCTCCTGGGCTGTGCTGGTCCAGCGTGATCTATCTGGATATGAGCCGCCTTCTAACACAACACTATTTATTGCTTTTCAAAAAGTACCAGTTGCATACAATTTAAGGCAGTAGGTTCAAGACCCTATCACTTCAACACTTCCACAGGTACATTAAAACATCAGTGAGGTATTTTGCATATTCTTCATAGTGCCTTGCTGGAATCTAGTATTGCAGGCACCCTCAAGTGTGTAGGGGCCACATGATGCTTGTGGTTTGTGTAATGGACACCTAGCTCCATTGCCTCGCTAGCCGGTTAAGACCTCCCGAGCCACTCTCGATGCCTGTTGGGTAGATACTTTCTTCACCTTTAACTTGTAGAAGTTACTCTTTTGATGGAACACTAATTATATGAGCTCTGAGGTGAAGGGGAGAACAGGGTGCTTCCTAACTGCCCCAGTGTGGGGCCTCACTTTATTGTTAACTCAAGGATGGTTTCAGGGTAATGTCAGGTAACTTTCATCAATTAATATTCTTTTCAATTTATCGTCAGCAAACATTACATCCTAGTTAGAGCACATCATTAAGTTTGCGGTTCAACTGACTGGGCTCTATTCGGCTGAAACTTGAGATAAAATCATCAATAAAGACAGGCTGGGGACGCTTTGTTGGCCCTATCCTTATGTATAGAGGTGGTTTTGGAGGAATAAATAGATGCCGGACCAGAAAGGACTGGCCTATTGCGAAACTGGTGTGTGTGTGTGTGTGTGTGTGTGTGTGTGGCCAGGGTTATGTTAGGAGCTCCTTCATCTACTTTCTACACATTTCCGGACGGCTTAAAACTTTGCTGACTCATGATTTAGCTAGCCAAAGGTATCAAGCCCCAAGGGGGCACTGTTCCACTTCCCTGCTTTGTGATTCATTTCACAACTGGGTGACGGAATTAAACTCATCCTCAACCTGCAAGCACTTTTAACAGCCATTCTCCAGTCCTAGAATATGTTTTTAGACTATAATTGAGTTCTAGGCTTGCCTTTGCATCTGCTGACATTTCCAAATACAATCTCAACTGATAAACCCTCCTCTTACCCTTGTTGTTTTGGTAATGGGTTGCAACAGAATGTTTGGCCAACATAATGAAACAAAAATAAATTAATGAAAGCCTGGTCATTCCCAAGAAAAAAGTTGCAAGAAATCAAAATCCTGTTTGGCATTGGAGATCCAATATGTGAATGCTAGAACCATTAGCTATAAACCTGCTAGTCCCAGATGAGACATGTTTGAACCTAGGCTGACACCCAGCATGTGAGACCCATGATTGAAACCTAGGTGACACCCCCCTTAGCCCCCCTTTTTGAAATAGTTGGAAAAATCTATTTTACCCCCATTCTTTTTAACCATCCCTGTGTAGTGTTAAATAAAAATGAAAAACCACTGCTCATTGGAAGGAAAAATGTAGGGCGACCCCCCCTAAATTTTTTCATGTAAAAAATTTATTCATGTTTTTAAATGTTTTGTGTGTTGCGTGGTGTGTGTGTGGTTTGTGTGTGCTGGTATAGGTGCTTGTGGAGGTGAGAGATTTGGATTCCCCCGGGCTGAAATTGCAGGTGGTTTTTAGGCACCCCTTTTTGGGGGTGGAACTTCAGTAATGTGCTCTTCTAATCCCCAGCCTCTCTATAGCCCCGTTTTTGTTTTTGTAAAGTCAGGTAGTTTTGAACTAACCAAATAAAAATATGCTACAACAACACACACACACACAAATTTTATATAAAATTTATTTTTATTTATATATATATATTTTTAAAAATATAAAAACCCCCACATCAAACAACCGGGATGTATTTCTTATATGAGTATATGTATTGATGTTTATGTATGGAATATATGATATAATGTATATATATGATGTAATGATGCATGTCTATGATATATAAAAATTTTCCTTCGTGTTCAAAGTCATCTCTCCCAATATCCCTGGGGAAAAAAATTTTCATTGTTTTCCCTCCCCTTTTTTAGGAAAAAACTGAGCAAAAAAGAGGGTTTTGGGGTTTTAAGCTTTTTTTTTTTTTTCCCCGCCACCCTTGGGGTTTGTGGTAGATTTTTAAAAAATGGGCCTGGCCTTTGGCCCCCAAAAATTTTTTTTTATGTGTTACATGGTGCCCGGCGGGGCCGTTAAAATTTTCCCCAAAAATGGGGTTTTTACTGGTTTTGGGAGGCTTTGGTTCCCCCTAGGGTGAAAAAAGGATGGAGGAAAAGGGGTTCCTCGGAGTGGTCGTCTGGAGAGTACGGGCCCCCCTCTGGGCTGGTTTTAAAGTGCATCCCTTCACCCCCACTAAATTGAACTGTGGGCTTTTCAACAGATTCATTTTTAACGGTGCAGCATTTTCTCTTTCTCCCTGTTTAAAACTCTTTTTTTAGTGGGGTTTCCTTTTTCCTACAGTTGTTGAGATATTTAGTCCCAAAGGAAAAAAAGAAACTAAAACATCTTGGGGTTTTTGTTTTAAGCCCTCCCTGACTCTTACCCTTTTCGGGGTTTCAGCTGTTTTTCTGAAAAAGCCCCTTGGTCCCCCCCCTTTTTCCCCGTTCCCCAAAATTTTTTTCCCCCCCCCCCTCTCTCTTCCCCACAACACACAAACCCCAAAACCCCCGATTTTACCCCCAAAATCTCCTTTTTTACCAGCTCACATCTTATCTCCATGGCCCAGTATAAATGATATTAGGGGGAAGATATGCTCCTTGATTCCCCGTCCTCAGTCTGGAAAGCCCGGGGCCCCCCCGCCCCAAACCCCTGTTCCCCTTTCCCACCACCAGATGTGTGTTCTGCGGTCCCGCCAGGGCTTGCCCCCGGTACTTTTGGGAAAAATTTTTGGGAAAGGGAAACGGAAAAAGTGAAGCAGGGCTTCTTTTTTTCGGGGGCTGACACATGAGGACCCTTCTGCAAAAGCATTTCAATTTCCGGGGACGCGGGCCCGGGGTTAATGAATCCCCCAATAAATTAAAAGGGCAGTAAGATACCCTAAAGGCCCCTTAAAATTTTTTAAAATTTTTTTATTTTTTTTAATTTTTAATTTAAATTTATTTGTGTATGTGTGTGGGTTATGTGTTCCATGGGGGGTTATGTGGGGCCCCAGGGGGCCCTGCAGGATTTTTCCCGGGAGCACAGGGGGGTCATTTTTTAAAAAAGGGGCAACTGAGTCTGCAATGTGTTTGGGGAAAAAAAAAGAGAATTTACTATGAGTTTCCTAAAAAGATGAAACTCCCCGCCCCATCTGATCCCTAAGCTTTAAGGGTTCAAGAAAAACTGGCTTTGGGGAAATTTTAAAAAAATCTATTTTGGGGGGATTTATTGTTCTAAAATCAAAATGAGAGGTAAATGTAAATTTTATCCTGAGGAAGGGAAAAAACCCCCCCTTTTTTTTTTCCCCCTTTTTTAAAAAAAAAAGGGGGGTTTTTTTTTTAAAAATTTTCCCCCTTTTTTTAAAAGGGTTTCCCCCCTTTTTTGGAAAAATTTTAAATTTTTTTTTTTTGGGGGGGGGTTTTTAAAAGGGGCCCCCAAAGGGGTTTTTTTTTCGGTTTTTTTTTCCCTGTTTTTTTCCCCCCCCTTTTTTTTTTTTTTTTTTTTTTTCTTTTTCCCCCCCCCCGGGGAAACCCCAAAAAAAAAACCCCCCCCCCAACCCTTTTAAAAAAAATTCCCCCCCTTTTTTTTTTTTTTTTCCCCCTTTTTTTGGGGGGGGTTTTTTTAAGGGGGGGGTTTTTTTCCCCTTTTTTTTTTTCCCCTTTTTTGGGTTTTTCTTTTTTTTTTTTTTCCCCAAAAATTTTTTTTTTAAAAAAACCCCCCTTTTTTTTTTTTAAAAAAAAGGGGTTTTTTTAAAAAAAAGGGGGGGGGAAAAAAAAACCCCCTTTTTAAAAAAAATTTTAAAAATTTTTTCCCCCCCCCCCAAAATTTTTTCCTTTCCCCTTTTTTTAAAAATTTTTACCAAAAAAACCCTTTTTTTTAAAAAATTTTTTCCCCCGGGCCAAAAAGGTTTGGTTTCCCCGGGGGGGTTTTTAAATTTTTTTTTTTTTTTTGGGGAAAAGGGGGAATTTCCCGGGGGGGGTTTTAAAAAAAGGAAATTTTTCCCCCCCCCAAAAGGGGTTTTTTTTTTTTTCCCCGGGGGGGAAAAAAACCTTTGTGGCCCCGGGGTTTTTTGGGGGGGGTTTTTTTTTTTTTTTTTTCCTTTTCCCCCCTTTTTTTTTTTCCCCCCCTTTTTTTTCCCCCCCTTTTTTTTTTTTGGGGGGGGAAAAAAAATTTTTTTTTTTGGGGAAAAAAAAAACCCCCCCCGGGTTTTTTCCCCTTTGGGTTTTTAAAATTGGAAAAAATTTTTTTTAAAAATTTTTTAAAAAAAAAAAAAGGGTTTTTCCCTTTTAAAAGGGGGGAAAAAACCCCTTTTAAAAAAAAATTTTAAATTTTGGGGGGGGAAAGGGAAAAAATTTTTTTTTTAAACCCCCCCAAAAAAAAATTTTTTTAAATTTTGGGGTTTTTTGGGGAACCAAAAAGTTTTAAAAAAATTTTTAAAAAAGGGGGGTTTTATTTTTCCCTTTTGGGGTTTTTTTGGGGGGGGAAAAAAAAAATTTTTTTTTTGGGGGGGGGTTTTTTTTAAAAAAGGGTTTTTTTTTAAATTTTTTTTTAAAAAAACCCCCCCCCAAACCGAATCCTCTGCAGATACGGTTGTATACTTGATAGTGGTTTTACGTATTTATTTCTGTGACTCTGATGTTACACCGGGCATCCCCATATTTCACAACGTGTGGGGGCTGCTGTGAGTGACCAGCAACACTTATAGAGTGGTCACACTCTCTAAGGAATAGTTGCTGTGCAAATTGGATATCTACTTATTGTTTGCGGCTTGTGTGGGAAAGTGCTGAAGTTTTAGACTTGGATTTGGCTGCGCTATTTTCTATCTGAGTGTAATTTTTTTTTAATGGCATACATTTTAATTCTTTCCCCAAAGCAGTGTTTATATTCTGGCTGTGATGTTCTACCTCTGTGGTTTGGTCAAGTGAACACCACAGCTACAAAGGCAGAAGATGAGAGTGAATTTTTATTGGGAAGGAAAGTTCTCAGGTCCAACAGCAGCTTTTCTTTTGATTTGATCTAAATGTATAGCAAGGTGTGAGAATTATAGATGACTAGGAGTGTTAAATTGAAATTCACATGGTGAAGGATGCCAGGACAGCTTTGGGTTGCCTCATCTAGAGGGCTGTGGTTGTCAACAAGGCTTTTTCTGGTTCCTAATGGGTAAAAGGCTTGGGATCTTTGATGCACAGGGTCCCCAAAGCAATAGTCAGGAGGACTAAGGTCTCAATAGCATTAAGGTGCTCCCAGCCTGGTCCCAAAATTATGTTCCCAATCTTTTCAGATATCTTTACTGGGTTATTCGTGAGCCCAAACTGTTCTGTAAACTACATTTTTAACATCAAGATAAGGAACTTTGCCACTGTAGCCTTAGGAGGTACAGTCTCTGTCTATGGTGGCCTCACTAAATTTGGTATTGTTCCAATAAGTGCCATTTAGTCCCAGGATAAACCAGGGCTTGGCTTCCACTAAACTCTTTTGTGATTGTTAATCTTTATCAACTAGATTTCAACCATCTCTGGATGGTTCTGGATGGGTCGGTAAGGGTTTCCAGAAAGATTTAATTGGTTAGAGAAGGTCTACTCTGTGCTGGGGACCTGCCTTGGCCTTTAGAAATGACTGGTATGAGGTGGGACAGAGAGTTGGACAAAGGTCAAGGACTGATGATTTTTGGCTTTATAACTCTCTCTTACTTTTTAGTGGTAATAAGCACTGGTTACTTTTCTCTTACTATATTGTATTAATAAGTGCTAGCTTCTTTCTCTTTGGTTCAAAGACCTCTAACTGGCCAGGTGAGTGGCTTGGAACTCATTGACTCTCTGTGAATCAGAAAGAAAAGAAAGAAAATCATTTATACAGACAAGACTTACAGTCATGTGAGCACACACACACAGGCACACACACACACACACACACACACACACACACACACACTAGTCGGGCCTGACCACCTGTCTCATGAACTCCACAAATGTTAATGCATGCTTTCATGCATACACATATACCTATATATAAATATGATATACATACATACAGGCAAACAGACATATACATATATACATTTGGTGAATGGGGCAGAATCCCCAAGCCACACTTTATTCCCTCTCTCTGGCCTTCTTATATCTTCTTAGACAAAAGTTCTTTGGGAAATTGCCTCAGATAAAATGTTATACAAAAGAGAAGTTACAGAAGAATGTTGATATTAAGTTCAAATCAGTGTTTCATTGTATATGTTCATTATAAGTTCAAAGCAACATTTCACATGACCTTGCTTTATCATAGTACACACTTGTAGCTTCATCCTTGGACCTGACCTAGAGTGAATGTTTTTTCTTGATCACAAATTTGTTCCAAACCTATTTCTCTTTTTGGTGTAATTGTGAAAGCTCATTGTCTTTCTTATCATCCAACCTTTACCTACTTTTCATGAGGAGTGGACACATTCTATTCTTGATTCTAATCTTACTACATCTTTCTGGCAAAACAACCATTTCCTTTCATTTTCTTCTTAAAATTATTTGAATCAATTCAGGAATTCTATAAAGCCATTAATTCATCTAAACAGTGTTAGTTCATAAAAATTCATCTTCATGTTGATTTGCAGGGAATTGGCCCAATAGGGTGGGCTGATGCCCAGGAACCATTAGCCAATTTAATAGCGACAGGAAAGGCACATCAGTAGCAAGAATCAATCCCGGATGAAGTGTCTAAGGACCCTGCATTCTTAGAGCTTTCCCATCGCAGACCATGCAAAACAGTGGGCCATCTCCAGAAAACTCACTCACATGCCTTTAGCCTTTCTTAGATGGCTTCTGACAACTCTGAGTTTGGGCAATGTCATCCCATGGGGTGGAGTCATGGGATGAGTGACAAGGATGAGTGAGCTGAGCACCAGTGTTCATCTCTGACTACTTCCTGACTGCAGATGCAATGTGACCAGCCTCCCCCACACTCTCACTCTGTGTCTTCCTCACTGATACTGACAGTAACACCTCAGACTGTGAGCTAAATAACTCCTCCTTCTTTACATTGCTTTGTGTTCGATGTTTTGTCACAGCAAGCAGAACTATAATTAATATGCTTTTATCATTTCTGCCCTCTGACTTTTCCCACTCTTTCCTCTTCCAGACAGCCTGTGGGGTAGATTATATTCTTATTCACAATCATGCACATTTGTAGGAGGAGCTAAGGTGGGAGGAGTTAGGAGAGGAAAAGGAAGAGGAGGAGTTAGGAGAGGAAGAGATAAAAGGAAGAGGAAGAGTGAGAGAGAGCAGAGATGTAGGAGCAATGAAGACGGATGTTCACGTGTCTGTAGCAGTCAAAGGTAGTTGGTATACCTAGGTTGGGTATTGGGTTACACTTCTGATTGTATGGGTATTTTGTTACTGATCATTGCCAAATATATAAGCTTTGATTAATTCATAAGAATTAGAGTCTCATTCTCTTACTGGGCCCACATGGATGGCGGAATGGTCTGGGCAATGCCCTGCTTTGAGGAGACAGCGTAGAAGATTGGCAGAGTCATCTCTCACACTGGCATCTAGTGGGTGGCAGGGCTGGTGTTTCTGGCAGCCGGTTCTAGCTGCAGCAGTCACGTGGCCTCTGGCTGAGATATATGGCAGCTGGGCTAGGCAGAGCGGCTGCAGCTTAGATAGTCGGCCTGAGCCAGAGGCCTTTTTAAATAATTACCACAACACACATAACAGGGTGTGTTATCTTTCCTCATTTAATCCTCTGAAAACTCCACAAAAACACCCAGAGGTGTATCTCCTAGATGATTATAAATCTTCTCTGAGGAAAGATTATCATTATCTTCTGATCCTGCTCTTGTCAGGTTTGGCCACATGACCTACTTCACCCAGTAAACTAGAAACAGAAATATCTGACATTGTCCAGAACAGTGTATGGCCACAGCCTAGTTTGCTAGAGTATTTTCCTCTGTCTTTAATGATCACTTTGTGTTTCAGAGGAGTCTCCCAGCTGAGCAATGGAATTCATTAGATACGGATAATGATATTTAACAAAGAAATCTTGGTTAGTTTCAGAGTTTACCTCCAAGTCATTCCGATGACTGACGGCTTCTAGCTCAGTCAGTTTGACTTGACTGAACTACATGTTTCTAGCATAGTATCTAAGATGGCATCTTGTCAGTTAACTGTGTACACATGACTCTTATCCTGGAAGGTCCACTCTTATAGATCAAGGGCCAATGGTGGTATTGTGTTACTATTTGCTCTAAATTGAAACATTCTGTTAAAGCTCATAGAATAAGCCAACTTACAAAGGCTCAGGAAGATCCTGAATCTTCCAAGTTCACAAGACCCCTCCTCAAAGTTATAGAGGTTGTGCATTTGCTGGGGAGGGAGACCCTCCCATGACAGCTGTACCAGCTGCAAGTCTACAGGAAGTCCCGGGATGCAGCTTTTGTGAGTTGTACATTTTTTAGTAATGTGACTGATTTTGAACCACTTAGGCTCCTGCAAGTAACTCCACATTCACATTCCTGTAAGTTCAGTAGTCACTGAGCTAGACTCCTGTGGAATCATTTCTTTGTTCTGCCATCCATTACCTCCTTGGGGTGAATGGACATTTGCTCATATCCCAGCAAAAGACACACAATGGATGGAGAGGAGGCCTTATTCTAGGTCTTGATGCATATCATAATTAAAGTGGGTTTTGTTTTATTTTTAGGGACTAGAGACATGGCATAGTAGTTAAACATGCACTTCCTTTCCAGAGAACCCCAGGTAGATTCTCAGCACCTAAGTCAAGTGCTTTACAACTACCTGTAACTCCATCTCCAGAGGGATCTGACACCCTGTCCTCTGCAGGCACCTGAGTCACATGCTCACAGCCCCCAAACACACACACTTAGAATAATAAATATTCAACGGTATTTTAAAGTGGTTTTTGTTTTGTTTTAACAAATGAATGTCTGATCATCAGATAAATAAATAATTGTCTCCATTGCCTGCTGGCTTAAGAACCATGGGTAATGCCAAGGGCTTTCAATATATCAACATCTTCTCTCAAGTCCCATGATCAATGAGTAGAGTTTGTTTTTTTCCATGTGAAGTCAGATCCCAATAGTATCTCACTGAGTCCAGACTGGTCGGTCTCTAACCCTCTATATAATTTAGGACAACCTTGAACTTCTGAGCTGCCTGCCTCTCTCCCGAGTTTAAGTAGCTTTTGGATCGAGCCCAAGGTTTCTTGCCTGTGAGGCGATCACCTAGCAGCTGAGCTACATCTCAGGCCCTTGTCAGCATTTTTCTCAGTGGAGTTATCAAGTTTAACTCCAGAAATTCTGAATTATGCTTCTATCACTGGTCTGAGTCCTTTCTCTATAGTAAAACTCAATATGTCAATATGTCAATAAAGGGGTGGGTAACCAACTGAGAAACACATAGAATCTTCCTAAACTCAACTTTAACTATCTAGCACTACGTGGACTTGGAATATTAGAAGCCATCAGCCTTTATTGAGTATACAAGGTCACACTTAACTATTTGCTAGAGGAGGTAGGATGTAACACTCACTCCACAGGAAATGACACCAGGCTTCCAGTCAAAGCGGGATTTTTGTGTCAGCCCTTCTGGGACTACCTTACTAGTGCAACTACATATGTAGCTGTCTCAACATGCCTTGAAGTAACATTAGCTGATGTTTCCTATCATGTCCACAGTCTGAGTTAAAAAGCTCTAAGGAGAATTCAACTTTAAACAAAACGCCTGCTGAAGAATGACAAAGTAAAAAAAAAGCACCTGCTGATTAAAATTAAGTTCACAGAAGGAACATGGCAGAGACGAAGCCTCCAGAGCTCGGAGGCATATATCGGAGAGCAAACTTTCATCTAAAGATCAGGAGAATATTAGATTTTTCTAATTCATCACTTTGTTTCCTTCGGAGATGGCTCATCTTTTGCGTCTGCTTGACTAGATTTAATATCAATTACATCAGTATATATTTAGGAGACAGGTTCCTGGTTCCTGGGTGTGTTGGTGAGGGTTCTTTCAGAGAGATTTAACTTAGGGAAAGCCCTGCCCTGAATGAGGGATACCAACCCTGGGGCAGGGGTGGTAGACCGAATCAAAACATGAAAGCTAGCTAAGAACCAGCATTCATCTGTTTTCTCTTCCTCACAGTGCACGCAGTGTGATCAACTGCCTCACACTCCTGATGCCCTCCCTTCTCCTCCGGGACAGACTTGTACCCTCTTGGAACCGTAAGTCTAAATAAACCCCTTCTCCCCTATGTTTCCTTGGTCAATATGTTGTCCCAGCAAAGAAATAAACAGCTAATATAGTTACCATCCTGGAACAAACAGCTGGCCACTTTGCCTTCCCAAACTTGTAGTATTGTAGCAGCAACAGGTTGAAGTCAGGGAAAGAAAAACCAGATTCATTTGTATAACTCTTAAATGTCAGGGCAGTCCCGAATGAATGGTCTCGGCAGCTGCCTTAAAATAGGTTCCCAGAATGCACCAGGAACAAGCAGTATCGAATTTACCTTGGGACTTGTGAGTCCAGATCAGACCCTGCAAGAAAGAGCTGTTGCTATACTCCCATCAGTGGAAGGTTGAGGCAGGAGGATTGCTGAGAGTTCACGGCCAGCCTGAGCTACATAGTGAGTTCCAGGGCTGAGTCAGACTGACTCAAAACCAGACAAACAAACAAAAAACAGGGGAATGGCGGTGGGGAGACAAAATAAAAAGAGTAGATGGACTGTGGGAGGGTCACTAGGACCTGGCCCACTGCCTTTCTGCCCTTACCTTCCCCTGGGGCTATTGGGCTTCTCTGCCTGTCCCAATGACACGCCCCTGGCACCTACTCCCCACCTTCCAGACAGGGCGGAGGGACACTGGCCCTGGCTCAAACTGTGTCTTCTTAGAGAGCCCCAGGCTGCCTCGGGAGGCGGGCACTGCAGCCTGGGTAGCACGGCAGAGCAGTGGCAGGCTTGTCCTGGTCCCTAGTGTCTCTTGCCTGCACCTGTGCGATCCAGAGCGGAGCCCCGCTGTAGCCACAGCAGAGAAGCCAGGAGCCGCGATGAGCCACGCCTGCAACCTCCAGGGAGTCAGCCAAGGTAACTAGCTCATCTCCCTGGCCTTCAGTGTCCGGCAGCTGCTAGTTGGTTTAACCCAGAGGACAAGCAGGCAGGCTAGTTCCTCTTTCTTAAGCAGAAACATTGTGTGTCAGAAGCCCTCATTGTCCCAGATTTTTGCGTTTTTCTAGATCTTTTCCGTTGATTCTAGAGTTAACTTTTGTAAAGTTCAGGGAAGTCTGCGGGGCACTTTCGGGGGGCAGGGGATGAAACACAGTGCTAATGAAGGCTTTTGCTTGGCACTTGCTCTGCTGCCTGAGCTCAGAGTCAGGGTGCCAGGGCTTTCCCAGAAAGACTGACAGTTCAGCCTCTGCTTTGGGACCAGGATTGCACAGCCTCAGTGTGCTACCTTCATCCGCCAGATCATTAGCCCACAGGCAACCTAATGTGCTTGGGATCGTAAAACTGGAGTTTTTGTTGTTAATGATGAACCGGTTCTTTATTCAACTAGGCTGTCATTTGGGTCTGTATCTTTAAGGTAGTATTTACTAAGTTTTTTCAGGAAAGGACCTGGGACTATTTTGCACACGTGATGAAATGCAGTAGCTACTCACCACAGACCTACAGCCATATAAGCATGTTCTATCTAATCATTGCCGAAGACTTCAGACTGGACCCCTGACTTTGTGCAGCCCCAAGCATGAATCTCCCCTTTGAAAGGTCGTTATTGTTCAGAGTCTGACTAACTGGTTAGTTGTTGACCTTTGAGGAGCCCTCCTCCAGGAATACCTCTCTCTGTATGAGATCCTTCGGGAAGACACTGAGCAGGGCTTAATAAGGCCTCCTTAGATTTGAAAAACTCCCCTTGGTCTTCCGTTCTTCAGGTAGTCAGGTAACCATGCCAAGGGACCCCAAGGATCAGCTACTTCCAGAGTTGGGTATTTTGTTCAGTAGCTAGCCAGGCAAGGACTCTCGTGCAGGGAGGAACCTTGTTTAATTCATCCACTGCCTCTTGCTGTTCCAAGGTGAGTGTCTAACAACGCAACTACCTCTCCATACAATTTACACATGATTTGCGCTCTCTCTTTGTCTCTCTCTCCCTCTCTCTCTCTGTCTCTCTCTCTGTCTCTGTCTCTCTCTCTTTCTCTGTGTGTGTGTACATGCAAGTGCTTATGGATGTAAATGTGGAGGTCAGAAATCAATATTGGGGTGCTTTTATCTCAGGAGCTGTCCCCCTTGTTTTCTGAGACAGCCTGCCTCACATTGTCTTACAGCTCTCTAAGTGATTCAAGTGTCTAGCAAGCCCAAGAGACTATTGTCTCCAGCTCTCTACCTTAGAGATCACAGCATATACATATATGTGTGTGTATGTATATATGTATATATGCATATATGGTGTTAGATGTATATTATATATGTATATGTACATATGTATATATACAAATATATGGTGTTATATGTATAATATTATATATGTATATGTACATATGTGTATATATATGTTGTATATATTATACATGTATATGTACATATGTATATATACAAATATATGGTGTTATATGTATAATATTATATATGTATATATACATATATATGGTATTATATGTATAATGTTTTATATTTGTGTGTAATATAATTTTTATCCATTCTTGGGAGTGAATACAAGGCCTCATTCTTACAAGGCAAGCATTTTGCCGACTGAGAGGTTTCTCTCCATATTCATAACCAGCTCAACCTGGCCACAGATTCTTACATAGCTAATAAGGACCTTGGTCTTCTTACCATCCATCTTTCATCTCCCATGTCCTCAGTGCTAGGCAGGCACTCTCTCAACTGAGCCACATCCTTAGCTTCTTCAACTTAAAATCTAAATCCCTGACAGACCAGAAGGGTTAAGTCTCAGTCCGTCTTGATGTCCCAGAGCAGGTGATCAAATGCTAACAGAGTTAATGGCCCTGAGTTGCACCATAAGTTTGTTATGGCATCTTCCACAGGTACAGGATCTGCCTGTCAGACTTCAAACAGCCTCAAGTATTTATGAGACAATAGTGTAGAATGGCATTTGATAAATAAACTGAATGACGATATTCTTGCTTTTTAACTCTCCTGTTGACTGTATGTAATAGACCTGTCCATTACGGCAAAAAGCCGTAAGGAATTCTAGCCCAGATAAAGAATTCTTGTTCCTTTTTCCTATTTTGATAGATATTATGATCTAGCCATCTTGTGTTCAGGAAATGTTAGGTTATTATTTATATTGAATTCCATTGCATTTATTAACGATGAAAAATTCATTTTACTCAAATTATAATTCTCCCTATTGGATAGTACCACCACCACCCATGTATTGCTGTGTGATTATATTTGATTATTGTTGAAACTATGTTTACAATGGAAATCTGATTCCCACTTTAGTGGGATGGGTAGCAGTGTTTTTCTGCTCTGTTGAAATATCACTTGCCTGTGTTGGGATAAGACTGGTATTCAGAGATGTTGTAATGAAATTGAAACTTTGATGTTTGATAACAAGGCTATCTTCTTCTCCTTCTCCTTCTCCTTCTCCTTCTCCTTCTCCTTCTCCTTCTCCTTCTCCTTCTCCTTCTCTTCCTTCTCCTTCTCCTTCTCCTTCTCCTTCTCCTTTTCTCCTCTCCTCCTTCTCTTCTCCTTCTCCTTCTCCTTCTCCTTCTCCTTCTTCTTCTCCTTCTCCTTCTTCTTCCCTCTTTTTCTCTCTCTCTGTGTGAGAAACTTATTTTTCTTTCTTCCTCTTTAAAATTTATTTTATTTTGTGTTTTAATGTTTGCTTGCATGTCTGTCTGTGTAGCATGTGTGTGTCTGGTGCTCACAGTGGCTGGAAGGGAGCATCAGGTCCCCTGGCTTTGGGATTTCAGATGGTTGGTTGTAAGACCTCAGGTGGGACCTGGGAATCACCCTTCTCCCCATTTCTGAAAGAACAGCCAGTGCTTTTAACTACTGAGCCATCTCTCCAGCTCTGTTTCAGGAGTATTGGACATTTGGCTTTGCTGGACCACATTTATCTCAAAGTAGCTGTGAGAACTGTTAAATCCAGTTTGAAAATTATTACCAAAAGCACTGTCAATATTTTAACTACTATCCTGGTGTACACGTGTCCTAAGGGCTCTTGGTTGGACCTCTCTGAATGAAACCCAACCTGGGAAAAATCCAGCATGTAGCAAATGATCCTGTCCTGACTCTACCAAGCTGCCAGGATCATCTTATCTAAGCCCATTAGTAAGTTGGTAGGAAGGAAGCTGTTGTGTGTGCACCTGAGGGTTCTAACTCAGCATGCACATCCTAGCTGCTAATGTCTGACTCTGCAGGGCAGTAAAGTGAACAGATCACCTGGAGTGGTATCCCTTGCCTGTCTCTCAAGGAACCACAAGGATTGCACCAGAGAGGACCCTGGTATATAACTCTCATTTTATGGGAAGGACAGCTTTGGGGGTGGGAACAATAGAAGATGTGTGGGGACAAGGTAGACAGTGGGTGCTGCTCCTTTGGGTAAACCTTCTGGTTGCTAAGCATGGTAGACAAGTTGGTTCCAAAAGGCAGGACATGTTCTGTTACGAGTCTCATGCTCAGGGCAGGCTCACAGATACTGTTCCTCTTGACCATGATAGGTAAGTCAAACCTTAGGGTAGTGCTCTGGGAACAGGCAGAGCCTTAAAGACCACAGCTGTTCTCCTAGGGTAACTGTAGGGATAGAGGGAAAAGAAGAAGGCATGAAAAGTTCTCTGGCCCACGTGGTCTTTCCAGATTCCTTGTCCCTGGATATATGGCTGGTGTCCCATGAGCCTCAGCTTCTCTGTGCATGTGTGTGTGTGTCTGGAAGCATGTGTGCAGAGGTCAGAGGTTAACTTTAGGTTCCATTCCTCTTTGCTGTTCTCTCCCTTCTTTTGGCTCAAGTTTGGTTACTGGTCTGGAACTCATCCATTGGCTAGACTGTCCAACAAGCTTCAGGGAATTTCCCGTCTTCCCTTTTCCATATTTGACATTACTTTATATAGATTCTGGAGATCAAACTCTCATTCGTATTGCTAGAACTTTACAAACTGAGCCTTCTCCCCAGCCAAGACTTAATTTCTTAATTGGCAAAGGGGGAAAATACCCACTATTGAAGATTATTGTGACAATCAGGAATCACAGAGAGGATGTAATAGCAGTGGGCTTTGCACATGTAGACATCTCCTGTCCAGAGGTTGCAAGTGGAGCTAAGAAAGTTAACTGTTGAGACCTAGGAGAACCAAACCATGTTGCTAATTTCTCAGCCCCACTGTGCTCCTGGGTACTCTGCTGCTGCCTGCTGCCTGTTGGCATTAGTCAGTACACACTTGGAAACTGCTGGTGAGCTTTGTTGTCTGGGTTTTCAGAAGGGCTGTGAAGTTACTTCCTACATTGGAGCAGAGCAGAAGAATGAATTCAGTCAGGTGACCATTGGGAAAAGTGTTTTTTTTGTTTGTTTGTTTTTTTTTCAGAAACAACTTGCTCTGTGTAACCAGCAGAAGGGTGTTCCCGATATTGCTAGCCTCCAGCTCTCTACCCCCTGCTCTGAGTCACTAGCAAGTGCTAGATCACCCACATCATACATAGCTCGCTCTGAAGTGTTTGTAATTGCCTTGTCCCCTGATTCCTTCACCTGTGACTCTCCTGAAGCCCATGGATGGGGACCACTTACATGCACTGCGTTGCCAGCACCCAGCCACATGCATCCAGAGTGCACTCGCTTCATGAAATGAATGAGTAAGACAGTGATGGCGGCTGGGGATGAGTGCTGTCCCAGGATACTTGACGGCTCTGGTTCTGGTTCTGATTCCAAGTATCACATAAAACAACTGTGATTCTAGCTGGAGGGAGGAGGACCAGAAGGTTAAGTTTATCCTAAGCTATAGTGAGTTTAAGGCCAGCCTGAGTTATGTGAGACCCTGTCTCAAGAGGCAACAGTAGATGGCTTCAGGTAATACCGCATAGTTCCTGAGACACTTCGACCTATTTGTTGTCGCATTTAAAATTTGAATGTGTATGTCCTTTTTTTTTTCTCCTTGGACTTAATCACAATGGGGAAAAATGTATAAGTCTTTACATATGAAACAATAGACATGGTTTTAAAAACCTGAGTTCACATATAGTTGTGTGGCTTACCCAAACTATGCTAGAGTAGAAGATATTATTGGAAAGCTTTCTGATTTTGGGGGTGGTGGTGAGGGTTCTATCTCATTCAAGGACTTAGGCAGATCAGTAGCAAAGTATCAACCAGGGTCAGTCATCTGGTGGGTAGGTATCCTTCAAGCTCTCTTGTCTTTCAGAACCTAAGGGGCTGGCTTTGCTTTTGTAAGGAGCAGCCCCGTGCGGCAAATGACTTCACACTTTGAAGGGTGTAAGTCGCAGCACTAGCCGCTGGGCTCTCTGGTGATCCTCTCAGCTGACTTTGCTGAACTTGACTCCTTAATTATTTTTGAACATTTCATTTCTGACTTCCCAGCAACACAAAATAGCACAGCAGTCTGGAATGGTGGCTCCAGCTCATAATCCCAGCACTTAGGAGACAGCAGCGAAAGAATCCAGGATTCAAGGTCATCTTCAGCTATATATAGGAGTTCAAGGCCAACTTGGGCTAAATATGGCCCTGTGTCAAATACACACACAGACACACACACACAGACACACACACAGAGACACACACACATACACACACACAGACACAGACACACACAGACACACACACACAGACACACACACACAGACACACATACACAGACACACACACACAGACACACACACAGAGACACACACACATACACACACACAGACACACACACACAGACACACACACACAGAACACACACACACACAGACACACACAGACACACAGACACACACACAGACACACACACACAGACACACACACAGACACACACACACAGACACACACACACTCCTAGAGTAACTGCTTTTAAAACAGACGAGTAATTTTAAAAAAAACAAACTTAAATCCAAAAAACCAATCAAAGCTAGCAACTAAGAACATTAATTTTCCAGCCTGTTGTCATCTTGACTGGCCAGCTCTGCCAGCATCACAGTTAAGGGGGCCTTTGTCTTCCCACTGCCTAAAACATTCCCTCCTCAGTGATGTGGACATTTAATGATGGTTCAGGAATGCTTGATCTGTAACTGTTTCCTCTCCGTTTGGGGCCTGAGCCTGAGTGTTTTAAAGCCACCACAGCTGAGGACCAGTTCTCTTCCATCTCCTTGGCAAAGCAGTCAGACTGTGCTTCAGGATCCTGGCTTAAAGTAGAGTCTGACCTCTGAGGTCTGGGAAAGATTAAGAGACACACAGACACCTAGCTGTCCCTGGTGCCCTGCGCACACTCACCCTCTCTAACTTCTATTGCTCTGATTATTGATATTAGATGCTTATCATGGAAGCTTCGATGGGCCGTAGCAATGCTACCTTTCATGATAACCAGTGCCTGACTTATACTGCCTGCTGAGAGCTCTGGGCATTGACTTTATTCTGCAAAAACCTCACTCTCCTCCCCTTACTTCCCTTGAGGCAGGATTTCTCATTGAATCTCAAAGTAGGCCCACAGCCACAGTGACCCTGTCTCTACCCACTCTACTCACCCTGCTTCACCCTATCCCCAGGACTTGGTTACAAGTGCACAGCCACGCCCAGCTTTTTACATGGGTGCTGAAGATTTGAATTCCACTGTTTCTGCTTGCACAGTGAGCATTCTTACCCACCGAACCATCTCTCCAGCTTCCCTCCCTCTTCTCTAAGTAGCATTTCTATGGGGAGCTCAAGGGTTGCCTCCTGAATTATGGCAAGAAGGTGGCTCCATGTCAGGAAGCCTGCAGCAGAATGCATCACCTTTAGCTGGTTCTCTGAACAGCTGCATCTGAGGGGCTCAGCACTCATTCTCTTCCTCTCCCTCTCTCCCCTCCCTCTCCCCCTTCACTCCTCTGAGAATCCCTTCTTAGACATTGTTATCCTAACTCCTTATCTTTTCCAGGCTCTGTCCCCTTTCTGTCATAGAACTGTAACTCCTGAAACCTTTGTTGCTCCTCATGGGAGATGTCCTGTCTGGTTTCTTTAGAGCCCTGGATCCTGGGATTCACAATTAGAAAACATTACCTCTCCCTCCTGTGTATATGCATTCATGCACATGGCTTACCTCCTACCTCAGGTACACTCCTGAAGTTCTGGAAACTGGCACGAAAATCCTCCTCTCCATCAGGCTGACTAGACAATCAAGCATCTTATTAAACTCGTGTTTTCTCCTCATTTTTTCCATTAATTTTATTAAGCTTTAGAACAAGATAGTTAAAATGCATGCTTTCGTTTGCTGATTATTTTAAATAGTCGTAATGGGATATATTATGGGGGTAATTTTGCCGAGTTTTGATATTTTCAGCTTTTGTGGATCTTGTTTAAAAGTTCTCAAATATTTCTTATAGTTTGTTTTTGAACTTTTTCATTAAAATTTAAAGCAATTATCTTTTTTTCCCCTCCCACTCCATAGCAATAGTAAAAAGTTGGTATGCATTAAATATTTAGTACTAGGGACTCTGTTGAAAAATGCAAATGCTGACTTATTTAAATTACAGCAGATTGCAAAATAGTATGTTCCATAAGAGTCCAGTCTGTTAAAAAGGAATAACCCACTTATACAAATGCATCTGGAGTTGAAAAAGAGACATGCCCAGGAACTCAGAACATGGCTATGACTGGGTAGGAAGTGGACTTATCTTAGTTTCTTCTACTAATTTGTATTTCTGGAAGTGAGTCTTTACTACTGGTACCAAAAATTAAGAGAAAAAAATGTTTGGAGGCGAAGGCCGAGGGCTCTGTTCTGTGTGGATGTTTTTCCTCATTCATTTGAAGCCAGCCTTACTAGCTCTGTCCTTCTTTCCGGTCTGGTTACACCTTCTCTCATAAGCATGGATGTCATCTCTGTTGTTAAACAACAGGCTTCCACTGGATTCTGAAATGTATCCTAATTAATTCTCAGAACTCAACATTTACGGCCTTTCAGCGTTTGTTATCATAAATGAGACAGAGGGAAACAACGGGGTGAAAATTAATTAAAACCACAGAAGACAATCCAAGAAAGGGGCTTGCCATTCTGGAGAAAGATCAGCAGTGTTTCAGGCACAGGACAGAGTTGAAAAGCTGCTTAGAGTGCCTCGTTCCTGGAAATCCAGTCAGTGCAAGCATTTAGCTTCCTTACAAATGGCACCTTGGCCACCCCCCACACACACTTTTATTTATTTTTGTTTGTTTATTTATTGTGTGTGTGCACATGCATCCACAAGTATATGGATGCGTACACATTCATGCAATGGGGCGCAGGTCTACCATGTGAACTCTGGGGACCAGATGCAGATCCGAGCCATCTCGCTGGCCCACAGGCACTTTTCACTTGTCCTATTGCTGATGGGAGAACAATAGCAGCTGTTAGGGCAGTGTTGGGGCTGTGATCATCGCAGGAGGTGAGGTTCTTGACTGAAGTTTACAGGTACAGTGGGGGTCTGGCTTTAGGGAATGGACAACGCTCCTTACCTCATGGATGTGGTGTGTGGCTGAGGAGATCAAATGGAGACCAATCTTTTCCATGCAGTGTAGCTCTGAGGAGCTCAGAGGCTGTAGACTGAAAGAACACAAGCAGGCAGCTGTGGTTTACAGCAGTCTGTCAACTTTTGGAACTCTAGGAGCTGGCTATTGAAGCACCTGTGTCTAGGTCTTCTGGGCTTACTCCAAAGTTCTTCTCAGACATCTCTACCCACCTGCCTCCAACTCTTCATCCACCCTCTCCCATTTCAGAGAAATGCTTCCTCCCCTGCTCACTTTGCAAATGTTTATTGAATTGGTGAATCAATAAGTATGCGTCCCTTTGGGAAGCAGGTTTAAACTTGGTTTCTTTTGACTAAATCCACTCAGGAGAAGAGCAAATGCAGTGAAGAATGAGGTTGGAAGAGCTTCGAGTTCTATGATTCTTAACAGAGAAAAGGGACTGATGTGGAGGACACACACACACACACACCACACGCACACACACACCACGCACCACGCACGCACAAACACGCACACGATGAGAATATTTTTAAGACAGTGGATGTGGCACCTCTCCAGGAGTTGTTGGGAAGGTCTTTTACCTCTGGTGACCTGAAGAAACCCAGGCTAGTCCCACCCCTGATGCTACCACCCCTGATTTTCAGGCCACACCACAAGCAGCTACCAACTGCTCATTTCCCTGGGAAAGGCATCACAGAGGCCTCACACAGGGGTTCGGTATGAAGCTGTCTTGCTGAGCAAGATGACACCACTTGGCACACTGCTTGATTGTGTGAATCTCTTGTTTTGGTGGTTCAGCCCACAGAAGGCTGGGCTGTGCACGGAGTCAGCTTGTTTCTTACAAGTCCACCACAGGAGGAATCTATGTCCGTGAGCATCTGCTGCACCAACATTGCTTTGCCAATTCTGATCTTCTTCTCCACTCTTTTGTATATCCTAGATATTTGATTTAATTTTTATAAGATAAGAAGCTTCCATAGAAGGCACAACTAAAATGGAGCAATACTTTATGTAAATGTTGGCATACATAATAATTGCAGCTCTTGTTCATGATTTGAAGTAACTGATAACATTTTATGACCAGGTTGGAGGAAAATGCCAGTTTTCGGATTGTAACACAGACTGGGCATGCACCTTGGTTTTCCCTATGGGAGGATGGTGCCAGTATTTTCTCTCTTGCCATCATTCTGCTTTTAAGGATTTGTGTGTGTGTGTGATCAAGTGTCCATATATGCAAAACTATCTTTTATTTACCAGATGGAAGTGTTGTCTTGGAGGCTGTCTGCTGAATATACTCACCCTTTCTTTCTGAATTCTGGCTGGCTGGTTCAACTCAGCTAGTCTGGCCCCAAATCCTCTCCAAGCTGACTGATTCAATCTGGCTTCTCTCTTCTTCTGACTGAATTGCTCTGTGTGACCTCAAACTAACTCTGGCAATCTGTTCTAATCTTCTGTCTCCTTCTCCTTCTCTAGTTTGTTTTGTCTTCACTGCAGTCTGTCTCTGTAAAACTGTCTCTGACTCATTCTGTCAAATCTTTCTGCCACTCAAATAGACATCATTTTCAAGCATGGCTGCTTCTTTCTAAAAACTAACCTTACTTCCATTGTTTGGAATTAAAGATGTAGCCTAAGGGCATATCTTAATTCTAGCTGGATCACATAAACCTAGAAGGTTTTGGATGTGATCCTTTGCCAGAGCAACCATGTTGCTGGATTAAAATTCCTCTATATGTATGTGACTGTGTGCACATGAGTGCAAGTATCCATATGTGCTTGTGTGTGGGTGTGTCACACCCATCCCAATGTCCATATATGTCTATGTGTGGGTATGTGTACATGAGTTCAAGTGTTCATGTGTGTCTGTATATGGATGTGGGTGTGTGCACACCAGTGCAGGTGTCTATGTGTGTCTGCATGTGGGTGTGTATACACCAGTGCAGGTGTCCATATGTGTCTCTGTGTGTGTGAAACAGGTATTCATGTATGTCTGTGTATGAGTGTGTACACACCAGTGCAGATGTCCATGTATGTCTGTGTGTGGGTGTGTGTTCACTAGTGCAGGTGTCCATGTATGTCTGCATGTGGGTGTGTGTACACCAGTGCAGGTGTCCATGTATGTCTGTGTGTATGAATACAGCTATTCATGTATGTCTGTGTGTGAGTGTGTACACACCGAGGCAGATGTCTATGTATGTTTGTGTGTGGGTGTGTGCACACCAGTGTAGTTGTCCATGTATGGCTGTGTGGGGGTGTGCACACACCAGTGCAGGTGTCTGTGTGTGTTTATGTGTGGGAGTGTGTACTTGTATGCAGGTGTTCATGTATGTCTGTGTGTGGGTGTGTTCCTACCAGTGCAGGTGTCCATGTGTGTCTGTGTATAGGTATGTGCACACCAGTACAGGTGTCCAGTCCTCTGGAGCTGAGATAACAGGCAATTGTGAGCAGCCCTATGAGGGTAACAGGAACCTAACTAGTCTTGAAGTGCCCTCAACTCCTGCACCATCTTTCCAGCCCCTTCTTTGCAGTCTTCACTTTCACTCTGCCCATCAGTAGTACCACCAAGAGTGTCATTAGCATAGCTGACAACTTGGTACCTCATTCAATGTGTGCCTCTTTCACACTGAATGTTTAAAGGCTCCACTGAGACACAGGTTACAGCCATGATCTTGGCTTACTTGAGACTCTAATTCAGTTCTTCATTTACTTGCAGAGTGGTTGAAACCTTTCTATGATCCAGTTAGAAAGCATATCCATGCGCAGGACACTTTGAGACTTTAACATGCTTCTTCTGCATCACCTCTGTGGCTCTCTGCATGCAGCTCACCTCTCTCCCTCAGAGAGATTATGATCTTTGTGGGTAGAAAACAAAGAGGAAGGAGAGAGCAGTTTAGATTCGGGCAGTCAAAACAGGCCTTTCAAGCAAGATGATGGCTTTATAAGGCAGGCGGTTGCCTTGAGGCAGAGTTTTCTAAACAATTCTATTTTCCTTTCACCACAACACACCAGGCCTAAAGGGTAAAATCATAGTTGGCTAAGAGTGCAAAGAAAGTCTAGTGTATGTTCAAAGGTTATCTGTGAGGCCAAGGGCAAGAGAGGGAAAGTGTTGATAAGTCAGTAGAATATCTCCACTTGTGGAATAAAGAGAGAGGTGGGGAGGGGTGTCACACATTTTTCATTCCATATCCCATTACCTGGGATCAAGTCATGCTGGGCACAGCATTTGGTTTCTATGGTGTCCTATGGATACACAGAAGGCAATTGTGAGGGTTCATCTTCACTGTCAAATTGGCAAGATTTAGAATCACCATGGAAATCTGCCTCTGGGTGTGTTTGCATGGGAGTGTCTAGATTGGATTATTTGAGTTGGGAAGGCCCACCTTGGAAGTGGTTGGCATCACCTCTGGGCTGGGGTTCTGGATTCTATAAGAAGGAGGAAGAGCTGAGCGTTGGCATTCATTCCTCTGCTTTCTACCTGGATGCAATGTGACCAGCTGCCTCACACTCCTGACACCATGCCTTCCCCAGCCTGATGGACTGTGCCTCAAACTGTGTGCCCCAATATACTCTTCCTCCCTTATTCCCTCTTTCCTTCCCTCCCTCCCTTCCTTAATCTGTTGTGGATAGCTGCTTTGTCACAGCAATCAGAAAAGTAATTAATACAGAGATGCATACCATTTCTTCACAGAGGAGGTCACCTGATAACTCTGTCAGTGGTGATGTCCTCTGAAGATGGATGGGGACAAGGGCTGCCTTGAGATTCTCAAGGTGACTTAGATAATTCACTTACCATGTGACCTTCCAAAGCCCTTCTCTGAGGAGGGTGAAGACAGAGACAAATGGTGGCCTGTTCTACTGGGGAGTCAGGGATTGTCACGTAAGCGCACCAAGGTTCTTAAAGATCAGGCTAGAATACCTTCTTCCTCAGAAGAAAGAGGGTAAATGGTCATTAGACAGAAACCTGAGATTTCCTGCTACTTAACCTTCCTTTACTTCCCTGTTGGTCTACACAATCTTGTTTAAGCTATATGTGGTCTCATGGTCTCAAGAGTTGACAGAATGACACAGCCATTTGGGTTTATCCATGCTCCTGTAAGTGATCCCTCATCCATGTTCCTATAAGCAATCCCTCACTCTTATCTCACCTATAATTTAAGCCCAATACACCTACTGAGTCAAAAAGCTTGACTTGAGTGGAATCATGCTCTTGGTCCATTATTGATGTTTACCCGGGTATCCCAGGAAAGGTTAGACCAACAGAGCTCATCCTTTCAACATTTTCAGAGTTGTCTTCATCAGATCTCCAGTTAAGATGGTACCAGCTGTTATGCTCAGAGGGCTCCCAAAGGCAGAAGCTGTAGAAAGCCACCTCTGCTTACCCTTCTACCCTCTGGCCAGTGGAGCTAGCCCAAAATTACCTAGGACTGAGAGGGAGTGGCTAAGATTTTATCTGAGGTTCCAATGACCCTCCATGTCCTGCCTTCTTTGGGGGAAGGTCAACAGACTCAACTTTGTTGAAGGTCTCTCCTTGGTGGCCACAGTTATTCTGATCAAGATGACAATGAATGTAAGACTTGGGTGACAGTGTTCCTCAAAGCCACGTGTGATGGCTCACAGCTATAACCCCAGCACTCAGGAAGCTGGGGCAGAAAAAGTGCCCTGAGTCTGAGCCAGTGTGGTCTACATAGTAAGACGTCATCTCGAAACACATCCAAACTCTAAAACGCTATAATTTTGTTATACAACTAAAAATTTACTTGGGCTTTACCTGTAAGATCATTGTTTGGCTAATGATAGATAGTGTAGAGAATATGTTTACTTGAAAGTATCACTCACCCAGAGAAATGTAAGTACACGAAATACCCTCATCCTAGAATAGTCTTTATGTTTATTATTAGGGTATGTGACTAAACAAACAAAAACCTCATCCAGTAAAATGCTGATAAAACCACATATATTTTCTTTCTTTTCTTCTTTCTTACCTGTGTGCATGACATGGTGCATGTGTAGAGTTTAGTTAAAGCATAAGTTGTGGGAGTCAGTTCTCTGCCTCTCCTGTCTGGGTCCTTAGAACTTAGTCCTCGGCCTTGCAGCAAATAGTTTTACCTGCTCAGTTGGCTTGCTGGCCACAAGAGCTTCTATTTGCTTCTATTAGTACTTTAGATTTCTTTGGGGTCGGGGAGGGGTAAGGCTAAGCATTTCAGCACCTACAAGCTGCTTAATGCTAAATATTGCAACCCTCTAAATCACTTGGTGCTAGCAAAGTCATTATTAAGGCATTAAAGTCCATTTTATGGGCCAGCGATGTAACTCAGTTGGTGATGTGCTTACTAGCATTAGACTCAGTCCCAGCACCCAGAAACCAGGCTTGTGATCCCAAGTACTCAGAAAGTAGAGGCAGAGCCATCAGAAATTCAAAGGTCAACTTTGGCTACAGCCTGAGCTACAAGAGACCCTGTCTCAACAAAAAAAAACCAACCAACCAACCAAACAAACAAAAACCTGGTAGCTTAACTACAGCACTAGAAAATGTTGAATTTCCCCACTGTACTCTCTGCCCAGGAGATATAACGTGAAGGACTCCTTTTGTGGTTTTCAACAAATAAGATCTTTCCAGTTCAGCACCGTGGCTGCTCTGCTGTGTGATCGCCTCAGATTGCGTATTGACTTACAGACTCAACTCAAACTTAACTGGTATTTTATGCTATTTCTGCTCTTCTCTCAGATGTGACTTGAAACAAACAAACACAAAAAAAAAAGCCATGCAGACAGCATACCCCTTTGTGTGCATTCTCACTCTGGAATGTTCTATTATGCCATTACCCAGCTTTATTTTAGTGCCTAATTTGTATGAAGTAGTGATGGAGGAGAAAGAAAATCTATGAAAAATTGAATTTTGTAATGCTAGCCAGTGTCCCTATTTTTCAAGTTGATGGCACAACAAAAGAGAATTTCAGAAAGTAATTGTGGAATGGAAGGTGGATGACGGCTTGGCCCAGAAGTGTTCGATACAGCATGTCAGCTCAGCACTTAATTGTTCTTCTGTTGTTTCTGTGGGAGAGGCCATGGGGTTTGGTGGAAAAGGATGAGGCATTGTGATCAGTCAAGGTCTGAACAGCGGCTCTGAATTTACTGTGTGAGCAGTACACGCTCTAAGCAAGTTAACTGACCTCTCTGCTCCTCGTTCCTGGATTTGCAGAACTGGGTATATTAACCTCTTCCCAAAGATTTGTCCAAAATTATGTAAGGGTGTCTTGTCTATAGGGTTCATGGTGTGATAGTTTTAACTGTCAACTTGACGAAATCTAGAATCACCTGGGAGGACAGTCACATTGAGAATTACCTCTGTCAGGTTGGCCGGTGATACTGCTGGCAGCATATTGTCTTGACGGCCTTAGTTGGTGTGGGGAAAATCCAGGTTCATACTCAGCTTTTTCTGCCCTTCAACGGTCTGGAGCCCCTCAAAGGGAAAGGCACAGCCTGTTTTCGGAGCTGGGTTTCCCCAATACCAATTAAGCTCACAATGGATCCATTTTTCTCTGCTCTCAACTGTAGGGTGACTACGTGCCTGCCTTGACTTCCCCACAACAAGGCGTCTGCATCCTGAGATTGTGAGCTTAAACCAACCCTTCCTTCATCACCTTGTCTTTTTTTTTATTGGATATTTTATTTACATTTCAGATGTTCTCCCCTTACCCCATTCCCCCCCCATCCCAGGAACTCCCTCTCCCATCCCCCCTCCTCCTGCTTTTATGAGGGTGTACCCTCACCTACCTACACCCCCCCACCCCCGCACCTCACCTCCCCACCCTCGAATTCCCTCCCCACGATGTCCAGCCTTCATGGGACCAAGGATCTCTTCTCCCACCTATAACACCCTTGCATATATAGCTGGAGCCATGGGTCCCTCCCTAAGCGCTCCCAGGCTGGTGATTTAGACCCTGGGGCTCTGGTTGGTTGGGATTGTTGTTCTCCTCATGGGTCGAGAATCCTTTCAATTCCTTCAGTTTCACTCTAACTCCTCTATTGGGAACCCCATGCTCAGTTTAATTGTTAGCTGTGAGCATCTGCCTCTGAATATGTCAGACTCTTGCAGACCTCTAAGAGACAGCTATATCAAGCTCCTGTCAGCATGTACTTCCTGACATCCACATCAACGTCTACCTTTGGTGACTGCACATGGGATGGATACCCAGGTGGAATGGTCTGCAGACGGCCCCTCCTTCAGTTTCTGTCCTGCACTTTGTATCCATATTTGCTCTTTCATTGAGAGAAACCACAACAGAAATCAAACCCAAACAACTGCCATTCAAAACACAGGAACGTTTTGGTAGACTTGGCTTTTCCAGAGACATGCTGGGAAGGAAGGATTTCAGTATAAAGTCAGGGCATAGCAAACAGGTTGTGAAGCTGGGTTTCACTGTGAATCCAGGAAACTGAACCCTCCTGGCTAACACGATGTTTGTGACATCAGACAGAATTAGCCCATCTGTAGGCCAATGGGGCCTGTATTAGTTGCTCTCCCTATTGCCATGGTCAAACTCCCAAAAGGAAACAATTTAAGGAACAAAGGACTTCTTTTTCCATTACAGTTTTTTGGGGGATGGGGCAATTTTGCTTCACTTATTAAACAAAGTCTGGGGTTCACAGCCAACCATCTATATAGGAGGTGAGAGAGAGGCCAGGCTGTCACCTGCTGGCTTGCCTGCGGCTGCCCATCCCTTCTGATCTCTAAGGTGGTGAAAGAAGCCAAGATGTTGCTTTGATTTCTGATTTCTGCCAGATTATCAGAGAGCAATGGGCCAGGAAACCACCTAGGATAGCCAAGTGACCATATTCAATCGAGTAATGTGTAACTGAGCCCTGTTAGATGTCAGAATTGTTACAGGCCTTTGATCATCCTGGGCCTCCTGTCCTTTCCTGCGAGTGTGTCCTGTGTTCTTCTGTCTTGGATCATTAACGGACCTTGTCTGTAGTAGCTAATAATTGCTTTTCTAATCTGTGGGAACTTGGGTCAAGATTACCTGCAACTATGTAGGCTTGTCTACCTGCAGACTAGATTCAGGTCACAGAATTCTTGACTTCAAGTCTGAATGTGACATGGGCTAGGATTTGGGACACACTGTTTGGGAATAAAGGGCAGTTAGGTTTAAGAATGTTGGCCTGTGATAGACTGCAAACATGGCTTAGCCTTTCTCCCTTCGTCACACACATACCACGTTGCCATGTGGCACTGCTCTCTGTCAAGAGATTAAGTTTTTCCCCTGCAGACTCCAATCTAGTTCTGCTTGTGATTATTCTCACAGTAGAAGAGCAGAGAATCAAAGCTGCAAGACCTCTAATCTGAGGTCGCAAGTGGCTGGGTAACTCTTACCCTTTTCTATCTTTAATTATGCCATTTATCTGTGAGCAAGCCTAGGTAACCTCCTGAATAAGGAGAAGAGACTCAGCATTCTCAGTCACCTCTGCTGGGCGTGGCTCTGAAACAGCATGCCAGCTGTGTGTGGGGCACCAGTAATGAGCTCAGAAGTCACCATTTGACACCGCTAAACCTCAAGGAAAAACACTCTTCTTGATTTAAGCTACGACAATTGGGGATCATTATTTATGAAACTATAGGTAGCCACTATGCACTCTCTTGAGACTATTTTGTACTTAGTCCTACCCAGAGTGAATTTTGTTTGGTTTTTGCCATGTTGTTCTGTGTACATGGACAGCTTTATACAGAGGACATGCCACACTAACTAAATGCCAACTACAATGATACATGATATATTCAAAAAAGCTAGGATAAGCCAGTTGTGGCCATTCATGCCTGCCCTCCCAGCACTGGGGAGGCTGAGGCAGGAATGCATCTGGGAGTTTGAGACTAGCCTAAACTAAACAGTGAAAATATTTGTGTCTAACAGAAGATAGTTAAGAGCATGGGAGTCTTCAACAGACTCATTTAATAATCCATGCTATTAAACTTTCACTATCAAATAAAAAGAAGGTGTGGCACATTCACTAAATGACTCACTATTGGCTGTAGACTTCCGAGATACTAGGTTCGCAACAAGTAACCAAAAAATTCATTGGGGTATACTGTAGATAGGTTCAAACCTTATGGGAGTCGGTCTCCATCAATGGTTCATCTAGTACAGGGGTGTACTCTTGGTGATCTGCTATGGAGATATTTCTCAGGAATACTTTTCAACATGAGGGAAGATCAGAGGCATATGGCTGTCCCATAGAACTCCAGCCTTTGCCACACAGGGGGACCACTGACCCCATCACCACCAATAGTGACAGCTTGTTGACTCTCAGACACCTGAACAGTTTTCAGTGCCTGATCTTTCTGTGGAGTTAAGGCGGATCCTGGGCAGACTCTTCTGGTCAGGTCTTGCTTAGCAATTCAGCTCTAGCCTCATGACTGAATCTACCATTCTGGACCCCCTTAGCAGAGTTCCCCATCCTTTGAAGGCAGTTTAGAGTTTGTTAAAGAGAGGTCACATTGCTGTTCCAAGCAGCTTTTCAGTGAATTTCTCAAAGACATACTCAAGAATGCCTTGGGAGAGTTTTGGTAAGTTGCACTTCCTGCGTGTGAGGTTGGCCACGAGTGACTGCATGTGCACTGGCATGTGTATGGAGGTGTAGAAGAGATGAGATTAAGTGTGCTCTTCTCACCCCAAGATGACACATCAAAGCCCTCAACAGGGAGCATAGTCCTGGGTACAGATGATGTCACATCAGAGTTAATCAACAGATCATGCAAATGAGGCACCCATTTATAGCATTTACTTAAATTTTCATTTAAATTGCTGGTTAAATGGAATACATTTTAAATCCTGAAGTCAACACTTCAGCAAATTGGTTTTAAAACTAGATATTAAATTGCAGCACGTTGCAATTTTGTACATACTTCCAGGATAATTGCTTATTGCTTTAAGAGTACAAAATACGTGTCCAAGTAGTTTAGTACAGTTGATGAGACACTGGAAGTCATATCTTTTTGAGTGTCTCTTGTGGGCAGGGGGCAGCAGAGTGCAGTTCTTTTACGTGTTTTTTTTTTTTTTTTGTATGTGTTTGTATGTATACATGTTTGTGTTCAAGGTCATACATGTATATAGCCAATGTGTGACAGTTAGATGACAGCTTTTAAGAGTCTGCTGTCTCCTTCCACCTTGCTAAAGGTGGGTCTCTCTCCTTCCTGCTGCAGCATGGCTTACTCCAGGTTAGCTGGCTCGAGGACTTCCAGCTAATTCTCCCATTTCCTGCTCCCATCTCAGTGTGGGAATGCTGGAGTTACTGATGCCCACAACTGCATCTATGTGTGGTTCTGGTGATTGGACTCAGCTCACCAGGCCTGGGCCGCAATTTGCCTGGTGAGCCATCCTCCCAGTCCCCAGAGTTAAGGTCCTTGGTTTCAGGCGGCATGGCTCGACTCTGGCCTCGCCACCTCATGGCTGTGTAATTCGGTCAATCCCTTTCCTTTCTCTGGCTTTCATTTCCGTGTCTGGGAAATAAAGGGTAATAAGGGGTCCCCATAATGAAGATTCCATGTAAGCCATGTAGAACTTTGCTTCATACCCAGTTTATTACAAGTAACCCAGCCAGTATTAACTGCTATCCTTGTTAAATGCAGGGATATTTTGTTTGCTTTTTGCATAACTACAACTATTAAATGTCATGAATGAAGTTACTCAGTCAGATTGAAACCAGGGCTCGCATTGCTTTTCTGTCTGGCCATGTTTCTTTAGTCTCTTCTCTAAGATTTTACAATGATTCCCAGTATATGGAATTGTATGTGTATGGGGGGGGGGCGTGATAAAAAAAAGAAACAAAGAAACCCAAACCGACCTGAACAAGACAAAGAACAACAAAAACAACAAAAATAAACCAAAGTAGCACATTGGAGATGTTCTGACAGTAACTGGGTGGCCTCCACATTTCAGAGAGCCATGAAAATAGAGAAGAATTTTGATTTTCCCAAGCATATACTTGGTACATAAAACTATTTGGCTTTAACTTTCTTTAGTTGGAACTGGCCACAGAACCCAAGTTTCTCAGGATATCAGTCACAGCTCTCTAGTTCCTCAGAACATGAATTTGGCTCTTGCTTGCTCAAAGGGGAGTTGTGGGGAGTTGTAGGGGTTTGGGGGGGGGAACACAGTGCTGGAGAGATGTAAATAATGTAGTTATAGAAGCTAGAGGAGCCAAGGGGATCTTAGCTGTTAGGACTCAGAGGTCCCACTGGAAGAGCCTAGACTTAATGGTGCTGCCGAGGCTGTGCCCTAGGGGAAGGGCGTTGCAGGCTAGAATGCTGGAATGGAAGGTCCGGGTTGCAGAGGTGGCAGACCTGATGACCTGAGTTGGATCCTAGGAGACCACGCAAAGGTGGAAGGAAAGACCCAACTTCACAAAGACATCTGTGATTGCCACATACACACTGTAGTCTGTGCACACCGTGGTCATACATGCGTGGACCTCCAATAATAAAAAAAAACAATTTTTAAATGTCACTAAGGGAACTGTGGTGGTCTGAATGAGCACAGCCTGCAGAGGACCTCAAATATTTGACTGCTTGGTCCCCAGTTGATAGACTTGTTCAGGAAAGATTATGAGGTGTGGCCTTGTTGGAGGTGGTGTACCACTGAGAGTGGGCTTTACAGCTTCAAAAGCCCAAGCTGCTCCTAGTTCTCTCTCTCTCTCTCTCTCTCTCTCTCTCTCTCTCTCTCTTTTCTGTCTCTGCTTGTGATATGGATCAAGATCTGAGCTCTCAGGTCAAACACCAAACATGCCAGCCTGGGACCATGCTCCACGGCCCCCATAAATAGACTCTAACCCTCTGAAAGTGTAATTTCCAAATAAATTCTTTCTTCCATAAACTACCTCGATCATGGCGTCTTATCACAGGATAGGAAAAGTAAGAAAGAAACCAAAATAAATATTTGTCCTGGCTAGTTCTGTGTCAACTTGACACAAGTTAGAGTCATCTGAAAGGATGAAGCCTCCCTTGAGAGGATGCAGCCGTAAGATCCAGCTGTTGGGGAGACAGAACTATGGAATATTAGAGGAAAGCCAGAATGAGACAGCTTCCAGAAATGTCCCATCATGCCCTGCTGCTGCTGAGCCAAGGTAGGGCATGGGATCCTTGGGACAATCCTCCAGCCCGATGGATAAGGAAGAGGTGGATGAAATAGGATGTAAAGTCCAGCCTTCTCGTGGAGCTCACTGTGAAGATGCTCTCTAGAGCTGAGGGGCTGTTCACTAGAGGAGTTCATGAGATTTACAGGTGGCATAGGAAAAGGGCAGTATAGAAAGCTTCCTGTCACTATGTCAAGCTGATAAAGGCAGTAGTGATTTCAGGTTGACAAGTAGAGCATCCTTAAGCCATATCAATAACTGACTCTCCTGAGAAGACCAGAAAGTCACATAATTGCTGGCCTGATGCCCCAAGTTCCATGAGAGCAAACTGTAGGTAAGCAGCCTTGCGATGTAGCTCTCAATTGATAGAGTGCTTGTCTGGCATGCATGAAGCCCTGGGTTCAACCCACAGCACTGATGGACCCGGGAGTCATGGTCCATACATGTAATCTCAGCACTCAGGACATGAAGGCAGAGGGTCAGAAGTTCAAAGTTATCCTTGGCTATATAGTAGAAAGTGTGGAAAGTTAGATGCATGGGGCCTGTATAAAAAGCAGAGAGAGAGAGAGAGAGAGAGAGAGAGAGAGAGAGAGAGAGAGAGAGAAAGAGAGAATGGTAAACAGCCTGCATCCTTGACCACTGGTGAGGGATTGCTAGCTATTTTCAGGGCTCACTTCTGTAGAGTTTGTCCTCTTGAAACTGGGCCAGAGTGACAGACCTAGCTTAGTTGTTGAAGGAAATGGCTTGATATTTGAGTATTCGTTGAGTCTGAGTCATGTAACTGGCATCCCAGATGCTAACAATGGGATTCTGCTAAGTAAAACTTAGTGGGAGATGAGAGCGTGTCACCACCCAGAGATATTTTATAGTTGCTAGTCCTCTGCTGTACGGGACAAGAGCTCATATGTGCAGGGATCTTTGTTCTGACTTGCTCTGTCAGCACTTCACCTAAAGTTCACCGTTGGATCTCAGGCGTCGTGGAGGCTGGAAAAACAGTCCTGTCCATTAGGGACTCATTCTACTAACATGAATGCAGTGCACATGTGCATAAGGGTGCCAGCCGGTTTGTTGTTTGTGTTCCTCTTCTTGATGGCTAGGATCGGGGCTATCTTGGCTCTTTCCATCCATACCTTGATTCCCTTATCTGAACTCCACACCATACCCATCTCTCTTCTTTCTTCAGTACTCCTCTGAAGCTTCCAGACGTTCTACATGGCTTCCTGCTAGGTTTTAGAACACCAGGCAGCCACTGTGCTCTGACTCAGGCTGCCAAATCCCAGTTTGTTTCTACCTGCTGCTTGTCGTTACTCTAGGCCCCTGATCTTCTCTTTCTATTTCATACAGAGTTGTTTCTGTTTCTTCTCTTTCTGTGGCCTTTCATGTCTGGGGGCCTTCTTTTCTTTTGTATCTTAATTCAGACAACTCGAATGTCTTTCCCTAACTATATCTAAAATACTTCCTCATCCTTGTTTTGACAAGTCAAGGACTTTCCTCTAAAGCATTATGAGAGTCAATCATGATTTTAATTATTCCATAGTTGGCTTTTGTCTCCTTCATCTGACAGTCACTGAAGTGAATGTAAATTTGTCAGGTGTGTGTGCATGTGTGTGTGTGCTCGTAAGTGCATGTGTGTTCCAGTATGTGTATGTGTACAATTTCTACTTGTGTTTTTGAGACCTGGTTTTTCACTGGCCTAGAGTTCACTTAGGTTAGGTGAGGTTAGGGAGACTGGCCAGGTAATTCTGGAGATCCACGTGTCGCCACCCACTCCCCATCCCCAACCTCATTAAGTCATCTCCACTGACCTCTACATGGCACAGCTTTGACTATGACACACGTATATGCTCATGAGTCGAGAGAGAGAGAGAGAGAGAGAGAGAGAGAGAGGAGAGAGTAGAGAGAGAAATGAGTGCATAGTCTTCTGGGGGCAGTGTGCCTCCTGACTGACCATTATCAAAGGACTGCTGGCTTTTTTTCATGGCTGATTCAGGTCTCACCTTCCTGAAGTTGGATAGTTGCGATGTACATAGCTTGTTCGTTGAAGGAGGTGACTGGATATCTGAATAACTCTGAACGCCACCTCACCTAGAACCTGCCACTTTTCATGATCAAACTCAGCTCCCTTTTTCCAGATTGACTCACCTCCGTTGCCACATGTTAGCTTTTTGGCAAGAATTTTCAAGTATTGATAAACATGCCTATATCAGACTCTCAGGTCACCACTAGTGTGTCTCACTGGTAGGAACCTGAGTTTCCTAAGCTGTCTGTCCCAAGGTACTCCAAATCAGAGAAGGTCAGGGAAGGTTCCATAGCTACTTTATCAAAGACACATTTTAAAAAGTATCTATTCTCAGCCGGGCAGTGGTGGCACACGCCTTTAATCCCAGCACTTGGAGGCAGAGGCAGGCGATTTCTGAGTTCGAGGTCAGCTGGTCTACAGAGTGAGTTCCAGACAGCCAGGACTACACAGAGAAACCCTTTCTCGAAAAATACCAAAAAAAAAAAAAAAAAAAAAAAAAAAAAGTATCTATTCTCTATGGATTTCAGCTAAGGAAAATTTAACCGTACCCACTTGATTAATTGTTAATTAATAACTAACATGTAATTTATTAATCGATAAATTTGACTCAAGCTGGTTTGTTTTTCTTCTCTTCTCTTGCACCTGGGTGCACACTTCCAGCTGGATTAAAGTTGGACACATAGCTTTGTCATTTATGATTCTATTTTACATTGATAGTCATACTGTAAAATTGTTCCCTGTCCCCTCAACCTCTCTCTCGCTGCTGCATCTGACAGGGTTCCACCAGGCCCAGACATTCCGGGGCAGCAACCCAGCTGTACTGTTATTTCTTAGGCTTCTTCCTATAGGTTGGTTGTCCACAGTCACCCTCTCATTTATAGCAGAAGTGGCGGAAGCAGGTAGAGAATTTGCAAGCTATGCAAGTGGTATCAAGCATTAGATAGTGAATAGTCCTGGTTAGCTGAGGCTCCTCATAGGAAACATTCTAGAAATGTGTGTTCAGTGGTTTTTGTTTTTTAACCTCAATTTTCCTTTGCCTTGCTACCTTAATATTCTCTTTTGAGGCTCAGCAGTGCTGAGAAGAGAGGCCATGCATGGCTTGCTTCTATGTCCTAAGCATTAGGTGAGTTCTTGGTGCACAGTAGGCTCTCCTTAATTTGTTAATCATGCTACCTCAACCCTTACCTTGGTCCTCAGCCTTCCTTGGATGGGCTCACTGCAATGGAGAGCCTGACCTTTTGACTTTTGGTCTCCAGTGTCTTTGCGTGTTTTCTGGAGAGTTCATTAGTCCTTAATCCGGGGGGACTTGAATTCATGTTTCATTCATTGTTCCTCTGTCTTTCTGATCTTTGGAAGTAAATAGTCTTTTTCTCTTGCTAATTTGCTCGTACAAAGTAAAAAGCCTCAGATGGGAGACTTTTCTTATTGACAATTATTTTTACATACTCTTTCTCACACACAGAACAAGCAAACAATATAGCTAGTGGCTGTTAATTGTAACCTCCACCTGAGCCAATGGTGAAGGGCACGTGTGTGTGTGTGTGTGTGTGTGTGTGTGTAAGAGAGGAGAGAGAGAGAGAGAGAGAGAGAGAGAGAGAGAGAGAGAGAGAGAGAGAGACTAGACTTTTCCCTGGTAGTACTTACCATTTACTGAGCTCTTTTTTTTTTTAACCCAACTCTCCTTCAACACCTTCAGATACTCAAGGCACTAGGATTGCTGCCTCTCCCATTTACCAAGAAATAGAAATCACCTGGAGGTTAGATATGCCCGTGGGACAGCTTTGAGCTAGGGTCTACTCACTTTCAAAGCTCTAGCTTTGTCACGCACTGGGTGTAACTGGAAGCCTTCTCACCCGAGTTCTCGGAGCAGAGGACGACAGGAAATGAGCATTCTCGGATTCCGTGTTGGGAGCTTTACGCACCTGGAGTGTTGTATCATGCCTTGTTGCTCAAAGTCAAACCCAGCTGGCCCAGTCTAAGATGATAGGCTGTCAGGAACTAGTGGGGGAAATTAAGTGTTTTAAGTGACAAGAGGAGACCTCTCCCTGACAACTAATGGTGCTTCATTCATTCAGATTAGTGTCCAGTAGAAGGGTATTTAGACCTGCTTTGTCTAGGCATTCACTATCCAATCCTATAGAAATGACATCTGCCTGTATTTGAAGCCGCTTGCTTGAGTGGAGTTTTCGGCAGAGCCACTAATGTACCATATGTGGAGACTTTAAAAGTATTATTATTGCTGGTATTTAAAAGCAAGACAAATATTCTAATTCAAAATCCTTCCCAAACAGATCGGCCTCTCTAACTCTGTCCCTGCCTGCCAAATGCGAGTACTGTTTACATGCAGATGTCATGTTGGAATCCTTGTCTTAACATGTGACTTGGCATGTACCATTTACATTAGATATTCACCCTCCCAGAATCTCTCTATCACTGGAGTCAAGTCCTAAGTCGAATCCCCCTTGCTGTCTTCCTTAACTCCTCCCTACTGCCTTGTAGACTCAGGGCAGAACAGAATCACACAGCTCCTTCCCTGAGCTCCAAGTAGCATTTATGTCAGTTTCCCTAGTGCAGGTTCTGTAACGTTGAGTGAATCAGTTAAGCCTGGTGAGAATGTCTGTGTCGTAGTTCCTGTATCTGTAAATAGAGTAAATAATCAGAGTTTTAATTGCAATTAAATCTTTGTAACCTATGAGAGCCTCAGGTCAGGGTCCAGCTCATAAAAGTCACTACACCCATACTGCACATTAGTTTTTTCTGCACTCCCCTCCTCACAGAGACTGAGGTACTGAAGGGGAGCATCCAGCTGGTGTCTACTAATGTAAACATCTGATGTAAACCTAGCAAGTTTCGAGGGTGGAGACAGATATTGATACGTATCTGCTGGAGTTGTACAGAACCACTGTATGAGGTTATTATGATGACAAAGGCTGTACAATCAAGGGTTTGGGAGGAATTCAAACTCACCAAGTACTGTGATTCCCAAAGCAAGGTGTATATTCTTAAAATTAGGTACAAATTGCTAGGCATGGTGGCTCACGCCTTTAATCCCAGAACTTGAGATCTCTATAAGTTTGAGGCCAGCCTGGTCTACAAAGAGTGTTCCAGGACATCCAGGCTAAAAAGAGAAACCCTATCGAAAGAAAGAAAGAAAGAAAGAAAGAAAGAAAGAAAGAAAGGAAGGAAGGAAGGAAGGAAGGAAGAAGGAAGAAAGAAAGAAGAAAGAAAGAAAGAAAGAAAGAAAGAAGGGAAGGAAGGAAGGAAGGAAGGAAGAGAGAAAGAAAGGAAGAGAGAAAGAGGCACATGTTAGGAGTGCTTGCGAAAAGTCTAAATTTTCTGGCTTCCCTCCACGTACAGGCAGTACTAGCGACATTACTCATGAGTGTCTTTATTAACATTTCCAGAGGTTTCTGTTGCCAATGTTCTCCCTTTTGCCTCTCCCATTTTATGAATGAGGAGACAGAGGCATAGAGAGGCTGTATGTAATGCAATTGTACCAGCATAGAAAGCTTAGGAATGACTGCGTGAAGTGGGAAGTCAGCTCCCTTACTCTCTAGGCTACTGGACTGTAAAGGGAATTTGGAGCTTGTCTGAACTAGATAAGATGACCTCCGAGAGCATTCAGTCAGTCTGAGCCAATGATGATTCAGTTCAGCGATTATCTTGAAGATAATTCAGTCCCTGAGCATTGTTGGAAGCCAGCGTCTGAATTCTGTTCCTGGAATACACAGCAAAGTCACACATGGATCTTTCCCTGTGGGAGTCTGTGATCTAGAACAGGAAATAAAGCCTCGACACAGACGACAACCAATGTGAAGTGACAAGATGACGTTCTTGCACAGATGCCTATCCTGAGTGGGTGGAAAAATTCCCTGCCATCTTGGGTGCTGAGCCTTGTGAATAAACTCTGCCTCCCTCATGTGACTATCTTCTGCCTTTGAGGCCTCTTGTGCTGATGATCATCCAGGGTGGGCATGGCACCAAACACTTTCTTGCCCTTAGAGAAACACTTTCTGCCTCACATCACAACCTAAAATCACATGCAAATGTATCTGTGTTTATAAATCTAAATACTACATCCTCTGTTGGCTAATATTTATTATGACCTTTATATAATAAATTATATGATTTATTACCATGTCCACTAACATTTATATAGTGTCCAGTGTGCACCTGCCTTGTTTTAAGGCTTTGTGTATGTATATTGGTACATTTGTGTAAGGACAAGCCATCTCTATCTGAAGCAGGACTTGGGGTTAACATTTTTTGAGCAAGGAGAGCTCTGGCCATAGCCAATGTTGAGCGTCTGTGATGCGCAGGAAGACAAGCAGTTGAGGAGCTGGTAGAAATGTAGACATGAGAGGAATGTGCATGTGAGTCCTTCACTGAGAATGGATTGGAGAAGTTCAAGCACCAGAAAAAAGTGAACAGCGAAGACTGTTACTCAACAGCCCACAGACAGCTTTGGTAGGTAACAGGGCATCTCTGCTTTTGAGTCAAGGAAGAAAATGGCAGCCATGGAGATGTGGTTGCTATAGCACCTGGAGTCAAGGGCCACCTTCCTGAGAAACTGACATTCAAGGGGAGACTTGAAGGACAGTGAAGCACTTGATGATGGACCTTCGAGAGCTTAGAGCACAACAGTGAGACGTAAAGTCTGAAGTCAGTGAAGAAGCAGGGACAGGACTCATGTGGGGCAGGAAGGGCATCATGACAACGCCGATTGGCTTTGTCGGGGTTGCTGTATGGAGAACAGCCATAGAGCTGGGCTAGGCTGGGGGACAACTGCAGTGATCCAAGCCTTTGGTGATGGTCAGGACTCAGGTGGAAAACCTGGGGTGCTGAGGATATTCTTTACGAGGGATCCCTCTAACTTGAAGTTCTTGATTAATCTGATTAGCTCTGAGGGCAAGGAAGAAAACGCTGGATGAGCTTCTGCAGCAGACATGGCTCAGCCCACCAGAGATGCCAAGGCTGTCTCTGTCCTAGGGCATGCAGGAGAAGCATGTTGTCTCAACCATCAGCAGAGTAAGATGCAGCCACAGGGCAGCCTTGCTTTCCACCATGCTCTGGAAAAGGTTCCTAATCCGTTCTGTGAAGGACAGGGCTCTCTGTAACAGTGCCGTAAAGGCAGTGCTGACTCAACCTCCACTGTTACTCTGCTTGTGAATGGATGTTTGACATGTTTTATGAGAGAAGGAGAGGGAGAGAGCCCAGGAGGGCTAAAGAACTACTCTTAATCCCTGTGCAATAAAAGCCAGAAACCCCACTAATGAGATTGAAAAAAAAAAAAAAACTCCCTTTTTCTGTGTGTGTAATAATAGCACTGCCTCCTGACATAACTACAGTTCCTGGAATAATTGCCCTCTTTCCTACTTTATTTTTAAAACCTAGAAAACTCTCTTCTCCCCCTGAGAGGAAAGTTCCTTCTCTTGAAAGGCATTTCCGTGTAAAATATTTCCCCACTGGGGCTCCCTGTGTTTGCCCTAGCCCAAATTCACGGCAGCCTTTCCAGTGCAGAATAAGTGGAGGGTATCTGGCACCCCTCACACACACAACTTCCATGAGGAATCAAGATGGAGCCAGGAACTGCAGACCCCACCTCTCCCAAACTGCAGGTGTATGCCCAAGACAAAATCATCTTTTACCTTTGTGAATAATGTTGCAAAAAGCTTTTTCTGGCCTCAGAATTTTACCAGGACACTGAACTTTTGGGAGAAAACTGTTGCAGGTATAATAAACAAACAAACAAACAAACAAATAAATAAATAAATAAGGATATTGTTTGAGCATGGCATCCAGAAAGCATAGAAAATATTCAAAACCACATACATTTTAGTTTTGAAAACAGGCTGTGAGCGTATTTAGGTGGATTTAGAATGTGAGCTACTCGGAGATGCCCAGGGCTGAAATTGCCTTTTAGAAATTGTTTCTGTAAATTTCCACAGCTAACTGAACCCAGGGATTATAAAAAGGAGAGAGGATTGTGTCTCGGGAAAAAGAATACGATCAAATCTGAGCTTGTGGTAAATATGCTTTGGATATCTGGGTTGGGCGCCCAGAGTGATTTCTGTGGAAGTCTATTTTGGGTAAGTAGCCTTGCCTCCCGAGATATGAATTTCCAGGTTGACTGAGCCACCAGTCACATGTCCAGCTGTAGAGTCTGAGCTGGCTCAGGTCCTGCCTTCAAGCTGGGCTTGACCTGTGCTTGTGAGAGGCTGAAGGCACGAGGAAGCCTTTTCACTGTGCACTTTATCAATGTCTTTCCTGGGACAGAGGGTAGGAAGGAGAGTGAGGAAACAGCGCAATGCCTCTGATATAGGAAGTCATTTAAACCAAGACTCCAGATGTAAAATGAATATGAAGGATGAAATGTTTGTATTACTTCTTCGTCCTTAAGAAGACTGGAGGTTGGAGGGTCGGAGAGATGGTTCAGTGCTTAAGGGCAGTTGTTGCTCTCACAGAGGATCTGGGTTCAGTTCTTAGCATTGCACGGCAGCTCACAACCACCTGGCTTCACATGAATCCAAGCAAACTACCCATTTATATAAAATAAAAATAAATAGTTCTTTAAACTAAGAATGATTTGCAGGGGAAATATGGTTAAACTATAAGATGACATGTGCTTTTGCAATGAATTTGGGCTTATGTTTCTAAAGCTCTCTCTCTCTCTCTCTCTCTCTCTCTCTCTCTCTCTCTCTCTCTCTCTCCCTTTCCCTAAACCTCTCCTTTTCTCCCATATCCCTCTTTCTTTCCTTCTGTGCAGGATAGTTGTATGTCAATTTGATACAAGCTAGAGTCATTGGAAAGGAAGGAGGCTCAATAGAGAAAATGCTATAGGCAAACTTGTAGAACATTTTCTTAATTAGTGATTGATGGGCGAGGGTCTAGCACATTGTGGATGATGCTATGCCTGGGCTGATGGTCCTAGGCTCTATAAGAAAGCAGGCAGAGCAAGCCATGGGGAGCAAGCTAATAAGAAGCACTCTTCTATGGCCTCTGCGCCAGTTCCTCCCTCCATTTCCTGACAGTTTGAGTAGCCCTACCTGCTCTCAATGTTGAACTGCTTGTCCTGTTGACGTGAGAGTGAGATAAACCCTTTCCTCTCCTTGCTGCTTTGGTAATGGTGTTTCCTCCCAGTATTAGTAACTCTGACTAAGACACTTCCCTCCCTCCCTCTCTCCCTCCCTCCTCTCTCCCTCCCTCCCTCCCTCCCTCCCTCCCTCCCTCCCTCCCTCCCTCCCTCCCTCCTTCTTTGCTCTCTCTCTCTCTCTCTCTCTCTCTCTCTCTCTCTCTCTCTCTCTCAATACATAGTCCCATTCTGTAGCCTGGCTGGTTGGTACCTCATGAAGTAGCTCAGGCTGACCTCAAATTCCCAGAAACCCCTCTGCTCCAGTTTCCCAAGTGCATGAGCCACCATGCAGGGTTTGAGTTTGTATGAGTCTTTTTGCATATGTGTTTGATAATTTTTATGGGGGGGGGGTTGAGTCAGATGTGCCGCAGGACAGTCTTTGGCCCTGTGGCACTCTCCTAAGGTGAACAAAACACATTTGGAAAGTAAAGGAACTTTCTTCCCTGAAGATTTTGAAATTTAGCTCCTGGGAAGACAGCCCACAACCCACCTGCCCTTGAACGATGAGGCCGCTTCCATTTAGAGAAGCATGCTGATGGAGCCCGTCCTTGAGGAAGGTGGTGACTAGCTCCCTGCCTTTGAAGATTTCAGCATTTACTTTCTCGGAGATGCTTGGATGACCCTTCAGGCTTCTTCTGTGCTTTAGAGACATCAAATATGAGATGGGGTTTTATAGAACCCTATTTGGTATTCCAATCTCAAAGTACGCCCTTGCTTTCTTGGGAAAACAATGTGTATGTGGCTGGGTGCCTTTTTCTTTACCCCTGCACAGCGTTGCTTCCTAAGACCAAAGGATGCTGAGTTTATACAGGGCTCAGGGCTTGTGCCCCTGTTACATGATCTCTCTGCTTAATAAAGCAGTTTTGAAAAAGTTTAAAGAAATATATGCTTTATATGTTCAGGGCTGAGGGCTGAGCATGTAGCACAGTTGGTTGTCTTATCATGCACAGACCCCAGGTTCCATCTCTAGCTAGCATCAACTAGGCATGGTGGCATGCTCTCCAGTCTTAGTACAGGAAGGTGGAAAAGTTACCTTCAAAACAAGCAAGCAACCGAACAAGCAGCACTGAAGAGTATGAGCAAGCACAGAGTTATCTACAGCTAGGTTGGAAGCACTGTTTCCTCTTCTCTCTCTCCAAATAGCCAACTCTCTCCCTCTACTCCTTTTCTTCTGTGGTGGGAGCAGGGGTATGTCTAAGGGAAGGATCTTGTGCCAATCATTTGTGCCGCTGTGAGAATGTCACTAAGTGTCTCACTATCTTTGAGAAGCAGCGTTCTGTAAGATATCCCTCTGCTACAGAAGGCGTTGTATTTGAACTTCGCCATTGAGCATGGGCACTGTGCACTCTGGCAACGTTTGGGAGTCAGGCTTGGTATAGTAATGAAGGGCTGGCTCTCTACTCCATGGGCTCTCACTGCCCGATAGGAGGAAGTCCGCACCGTAAGATGTCTTTTCCTATCCTGTGAATCATGAGCTCTGTAGGACTTCTTAGATGAACAACTGTGAGCACCCCTACCACACAGGGGAAACTTCATCTGTGAAGAGAATACATGCATGTGACAGGGAGACTGACAAGAGTGGACAGGGGCAAGGAAGACAGGACAGGGGGTCTGAGGGGAAATGTGCTCGACGTACGATACAGGCATATGGGAGAGCCTAAAGTAAATATTATGTAAGTGAACTTACACCGTTTGTGGAGTTTTCGTTTGGTTTCTTTGTGTTTCGTGGTGTGAGCTCTCAAACCCACTCTCTGTGCCCTCCTAGGAGACACTGAGCAGAAGGAGATGACCCCTGGTAAGAAGACCCCCATCTTCGTGGATGGGGTTGTACTTAATGGACCTCAAACAGATGTGAAAGCTGGAGAAAAATTTGTTGAAGAAGCTTGTAGGCTAATAATGGAAGAGGTGGTTTTGAAAGCGACCAACGTCAATGAAAAGGTAAAAAGAAACACATAGGGAATCCTAGGAGTGGGGCCGGCGAGATGGCTCAGTGGAGAAGGCACTTGCTGTGCAAGTGTGAGGACCTGAGTTCAAATCCCCAGAGAACCCATGTGAATCTGGGTGCTGTGGCAAAAACTACAGTTCCAGTGTTCCTACACTAGGTAGGAGGTAGAGACAAGACACAAGGAAGCCACAAGCTACAGGCTGTCTATGGCTGAGGTGAACAAGAGACCCCTATCTCAAACAAAGAAAACCAGGAGAAAAGATATTTGAAGTTCTCCTTTGATCTCCAGATATGGCATGCACAGGTCCACATTTATACACACACACACACACACACACACACAGAGAGAGAGAGAGAGAGAGAGAAGAGAGAGAGAGAGAGAGAGAAGAGACAGAGAGACAGAGAGACAGACAGAGACAGAGACAGAAAGACAGAAAGGGGGAGTGTTTAAAATCCCAGATGTTTCCCACATCTGTATGATTGGCCAAAAGGGAGGCTGTCCAAACTTTCATTTCTCTAGAGCTTTGTCTCAGGGGGATGTCAAATGCCACATATATGGCTGTTCTCCTCCTTGGCCTCCACTTCCTATCATCTTTCCTGGAAGCCTGGCTCTTCCCTTCCAGGTCTTACTTTTTGGGAGGCCAGGACTTGGAGGCCAGGCAGCACAGGAGGAAGTGCCTGCTCCCTTTGGTAGCCAGAGTTCTATTGATTCTGCCCTGTAGAGCGTGAGACTGGCTTCCTTAGGTATCGTCTTTGTTTCACCAGTGGAAATCAAGTAGGGTGCAGAGGCAATGAAAACTAACAAGGATTTACCTCACAGCCTCTCAGAAGCTTTCCTGAGCTCACACTAGAAATCGCTGCTTGTTAAATATGACTGCTGTGTGGAAGCATTGTTGGGTCTACAATTAAAATACTGTCTCAGATTTAGTCTTAAGTAAAGACTTGCCACCAGTGCCATCTACTCTAGGGTGTAGGTACTGTATGCTAAGTACCATCCTCAAGCCAAGCCATCTACTCTAGGGTGTAGGTATTGTATGCTAAGTACCATCCTCAAGCCCAAGCCATCTACTCTAGGGTGTAGGTACTGTATGCTAAGTACCATCCTCAGACCCAGGCCATATGCACTGCATATTTGATCCCTTCGTAATGGGACCAGGGAGATAATTCATTTACATGCTTCCCATGTAAGTATCAGGACCTGAATTTGATCCACATATAAAAGCTGGTGCAGTGCATGATCTTGAACTATCAGCCAGTGGAGGCTGAAACAGTTAAATCTCTAGAGCTCACTGGCCAGTCACCTAAGCCTACTTGAGAAAGCTCTAGGCCGGTGAGGAACTGTCTCAAAAAATAATAATAATTTAAAAAGTGGAAAGGATCTTTATGGAAATGACAGGAAAGGTTATCCTCTGGCCTTTATTCACACAGGCAAACATATGAATGTGAAGTTACACACAAACACACACACACATATGTTCTCACAAGAAACACATACACACACACACATAGAAGCACACACACTCGATAATTACATGAGCCCATAAACAGCAGACATGTTATTGTTCCTGTTTTAGAAAGGAGGGAGAGAAGCAAGGGCCCTTTATCTCAACCACATCACACGCTAGTATGATTAGCTGGGACTAAATGAGGTGCTATGGCTTCAGTGTCCATATTCCTAACTTCTCCACACACACCAGGAACAAGGGCTGCACTGCCTCTTATTATACCAGTCACTCTTTCTGTTGAAATTGAATTACCAGTGAATGGACACATAGCAGAGATCTCCCCCAGTTGTATTAATAGCAAATAAATGCCATTTATAACTGAGTTCAAAGATGATGGCATTTTTTCTGAGATGTGGGTCACTAATTAGAAAACTAATAGACTAGATTGTTGTGACCTCTGAACTTGTACAGAATAGTCATGCTCAGGACAAAACTGGTTGTAGCGGCTTTTATTCATTCTCACATTTACAATTTAGTATCAGATTTCTCTGCACGTCTCTGAAATACTTTGAATCTTGTTTGGTTAGCAGCACGCTTCTCTGCCAGCAACTTTTGGTTTTTAATTATTTATTATGCCTTAAAATATATTTATTCTTTGTGACTTTCAAACATGTATATGACTTTTTTTAAATATGTAGTTATATTTTTACTGTCTATACACACGTCTGTGCACCATGTGTATGCAGTACCTACAGAGGCCAGAAGGGAGTGGCAGAATCCTCAGAGTTGTTGTTATAGATTGCTGTAAATGGCCATGTGGACGCTAGAAATAAAACCAAGTCCTCTGGAAAAAAACAATCAGTGCTCCTAAGCATAGGGCCATCTCTCCAGTCCCTTTGCAACGCATTCTGATCCTGTCCACCCTTAGTCTTCCCTCCAGCTCCTGCCAGAATGACCCCAAGCCCTTTCTCAATTTCTAGTCTTCCTTCTCCTCCTGCTGCTGCTGCTGCTGCTGCTCCTCCTTGTCCCCTTCTTCATCTCTTTTATGAACTGAGTTACTCCAAACTGTGCTCCTCTCATGCTTCTGTGTGTAGGATTGGCCTGTGTGTGCTTCTGTGTGTAGGTATGGTCCGGCAAATGGACACACAGGAGAGATTCCTCCCCGCTCCAATTATATTAGTAGCAAATAAATGCCAGCATAGGCATTCTTTCAGGATTGAATGTCCTTCATCATCCATCAGTTGCCAATATCTCCTCCGCTAAGGGGTAGAGTCTCAGGAGCCTCACCCCAATCATTACTGAAATGCTGATTTGATTTGTTTTTTAAAATAAGATCTATGTAGCCAAGGCTGGCCTCAAATTAGTCTCCCTTCTGTTAGCCTCTTGAGTGCTGGAATTATAGGCATGAGCCACCATGTCTGGCTATGTTGTATTTTTTTTTTAAAGCTGGATTCTTTTTTTTTCAGTAATTAAATATTAACGAATGCTGGCTACTTGAAAGGCATTAAATTGAGCCCTCGAGGAAATAAAGAAATATAAGATAAAGGCCCAGTTTCAAAATGACTTTGTAATCCAACTAGAATGGTAAATTTTCATTTGTAAAGAGAATAGGGGGTCCCAGTGAGAAGGAAGTGAGTTTGGGAAAGACCTTTTGAAGGTTCACAGAGGAGCTGCATCCTGAAGTAGAGCGTAAAGGGAACATGGGTTTTAGGAAGGCTGAGAGAATTTACACAGGCACTGTCATTGCTCAAGCCAGCAAAGAAAGCTGGCAAACGCTGCAGACGGACAAGATGCTCCCAGAGCAAGGGGCTCCTCTCGTAGAAGAGCTTGAGGAAGAGAGGTGGCATAGGAGACCTACAGGAGACTAAATGAGAGGGGAGCACAGGACCCCAAGTTTAAGGAACTCAGCAGTCCAGCTGAAGAACCCAAATACATGCACAAGCACATGCACGTGCACCGGCACGTGAAAAGATCCAAATCGATTCCATCCCCCGCCCCAGATTCCCTTGTGTTCCCTATAGCCTGTCCATTCCAGCCCCTCAAGCTCCTGCTGTCCACTGTTCTTTCCGACTCTACAGCTCTTGGGCCCAGTAAATCATGCAGATGATTGTCTTAAGCAGCCTCTGAGACAGTTTTCCCTCATCAGCATTCCCTTGAGACTCGTGTGGGTAGCTGTATGTGCCCATGCCATTCCTGTGGGTAGTCTCGGGCACGTTTGACTCACCTCTGTCTGCCAGGCAGCTTGAAAGCTCCTCTGGCTTCCTCTACTTCCCACCTCCCTGGCTTCTAGCCTGCTTCTATTCCCTGGTCTCTCACCTCAGCTTCCCCTCCCTTCCCCTCCCCCACCAAGCTTTTTAAAGATGTCTACAGTCCCTCCCTCTCTTTCTTCACCTCCTACCTCTCCACACCACCCCAATCTCACCTCCACCCCCACCTTTCTAGTCACATTGCCGGTGCCAAGAACACCTCCGTAGTGATGAATTCCATGAGGGCTTATTGGTCCTTTACTTGGCTTCGCAGCATCATTTGGCAGCATATTCTTCTAGGCTTGGGCCCCATTAAACTATGCTAGAAGGTCTCCCTTCTTCCCTCATTGTCATTCTCCCTATCAGAGGTCATCCCTGCCACGCTATTTCATTCGTAAGTGCCTTAAGTGCCAATGTTCTCCAAGGATCCCTGTGGCTTCTTTCTGAGATGTGAGCACCTTCCCTTGGGGTATCCTCCTAGGAAGCCAAGAGTTCTGTTCCTGATCCTTCCCAAGAGTTTGATAAAGCCCACCTTGATCTACCCCTCTCCACTTACGCATTCACTTGCTCTGCACATCTCCACTGAGTGTCTTAGTGTGAATGGACTTAAGCCTCATGCTCCCCACCTTCTCTCACACCCTTCCTTCCGTAACCCCTTCACCACCATTACCCGTGATCCCGGTCCTTCTTTACTGAGGGGCACTGAAACAGTGATGAATAGTCTCCATGGATAGATGAGCCCATATTGGCCCCGTGGTGGTGATTGTATAGGCTGACACAGATGAGAGGCTAGCTTGGTGATACCTGCTATGGAAAACAGAGAGTGGAAGGAGAGGGTTGTCACGCCTGGAAAAGGGTTGTCATGGGCATCTGGGAATGTTAACAGACAAATTTGTCAATGAATAATAATTGAAACATTTCAGCAAAGATCTATGAAAGGAGGAGTTAGCTATAGAACAGGTGGGTGTGAGAGAGACATTCCAGGCAGAGGATGTGGCAGTGTGCACAAACTTGGTATGTCCGAGAAAGAGAGGGGCTAGTTAGCCAAGAGGTAGGCGTGCCAGAGAAGAAACGCAGGCAGAGAAGCAGCTCACATAGGGTGAGTTTATGTCTCCACACTTTCTTCTACATGGATCTTGATGAAGATGGGAAGTAGGTGAAGGTGTTTGAGCAGAAATATATGATAATGGTTTGAGGGAGAGAGGCCTGCTCTGGCAGCTGGGCTGACAGACTGTGTGGGGAAGGAAGAGAGCGCTCGGAAACAGCGTCTTGCTTTGCACGATGCTTTTCTCTTTCCTCTGATTTATGCTGCGGTCCTAGCACACTTCCATGATATCTTAGATGCTGCAGGCTGCCTGAGCTTCCAGCCTGTGTCATTTCCACCTAGAGCATTCTGTGAGTCATTCCAGATCTTAGCCTGCCTCACTCTGTCCTGATGTCTGTCACCAGTCTCATGTTGGTTCTCCTAGGAGGTCTGAACAGACTGCTCTGGTCCCTGCTGGATCCACACTGATCCCATAGCTCCGTTTGAGCTGGGCTGCAGCCCTGAGAGGTTTAAATTCATGTGTCCTCTGATCTTTCAGAGCTACCCTGGGACTGAGTTCTGGCACCTCCAATACCTCTATCATGGGCTCCACTGGGAACTTGGTTAACAGCAAGCTATTAATTGAATCTCCAGGTATGTGAGTGGCAGCCTCCTGAGCAGCTGAGGCAGCTCCTTGACCTGGAGATGAGAGACACAGGAGAGTCACAGGACAAGCTGCTGAAACTCTGCCAAGATGTCATCCACTTCAGCGTCAAAACTAGTAAGGCCCGGTCCCGTCCCTGACCTAGTCTGCCTCTTAGTAAGAACAAGGGTTCTGGTGTCTAAAGAACAAGACACATGGGTCAAACAAATCATGGCTCTGATACAGATTTCTACATGGGTCCCTTTCATCCCTAATGCAGATTTGTTTTCAAGGCCAGAACAATTGTCAGGGAATCAGTTAATGTGTGAGCCCTGGAATCCCTGTCTCTCCGTTCTTGATAGCTCGCCATCCTCCATTTGTAGCCAAGATTTCCACTATAGTTGCTATATATTAGTTATTCAACTCTCACATTATTTTGATTATGTGATTATGTTATGGAACTTAAAAATTTGTCTATGGCCTAGATTATGCTAGAAGAATGGGGAGGGGGTAAAGAAGAGGAGAAGGAGGAGGAGGGGAAAGAGAAGAAGGAAGAAGAAGAGGAAGAGGAAGAAGGAGGAAAAGGAAGAGGAGGAGGGGAAGAAGAAGGAGGAGGAGGAGGAAGAAGAGGAGGAGAAAGAGGAGGAGAAGAAGAAGAAGAAGAAGGGAAGAAAGGAAGGAAGGAAAAGTTCAAAAATAGAATTATTCAGAGGATATTGGTTTACTCTTGGCAATTTCTAATTACCAACTCATTTGATCAAATCTTTCAGAATCAAAATAAGAAAAATAAAATCTTTAGGTAAATATAAGAGAAATAAGAGGCCTGCGGATAGAGCTCAGTTGGTAGAATGTTTGGCTAATATGCACAAAGCCTTGGGTTCAATTCGTATCACTGAATAAACCAGGCATGGTGGCTCACCCCTATAATCCCAGCTCTCAGGAGATGGAGGCAGGAAGATCAGGAGTTCAAGGTCATCTTCAGCTACATAGTATGTTCAAGCATGGCCTGGATAGTCAAGACTCATAACAAAGAAAACAGTAAATGTTAGGTTTTGTTGTGATTTTCACATGAATGCCATCACTATTGTGGTTTTCAGTAAACAGTGGCACCATGTCACTAGCTGGATTGCTACCATAGGACAAATACCCAAGGAAGATGTTTCAAAGGTGGAGGCGGGGCTGATTTCTGAAATATGCACACTTTCCTGTGCCGAGAAGGTAATCCAGTGTCTTAATCTACACAGGCATTATGTTCTGTGAGTTCTGACACTGAACTAAATTTAGTGGAAAGAACACCATAAAATCCCAACTAAAAATAATTGGATTAAGTTCCCTTGGGAAAGCCTGGCACATATATCTAAAACCCAGTTAGAATCTCCTAAGCAGAGACAACTCCTTCATTATTATAGTGCCTGTCAGAAGTTGGGAGTGACATTTAATGCAGTAAATTGTTTTAAGTTTACTGAGTATTTTCCATAATGTTACCATGGAAATCAATCATAAATTAACACGGAACTTTAAAAAAACCTATTAAAATCACTTGTAGAGATGTCTGGTTGTCTCTGCCAGATCAGAGGGAGTTTTCCATGCTTTCATTGAAAAGGCATTTGCTTAGATTTGGGTTTCCTTTATTGAACCCATGGTTGAAAGAGAGAGAGGGGGGAAAAAAACCCACATTAAATTCTATAACCAAACCAGTTTCTCACACATCCCAAATTAGAAAGGCTCCCTGCCTTTGTGCTTTTTATCATGCTGTGTTTCTTATGCCTGAGAATGTCAAGCCCAGTTAGCCTGGTGTTTGGTGTGAAGATTCACACTTGGAAAGCTGGGGACTTTTATGAGACCTTTTAAGTAAGGAGAGAGATGGGAGTGAGGGGGTGGGGGGGTGAATTGGGGGAGAGGGAGGGGAAGAGGGGTGTGAGAGGGAGGAGCAGGAGGTTCTTACTGCATGACAAACAAGGTTTTAAAGATGGAGTCTGAAATGGTTTGATTCCGGAAGTGTCTGAACTTCCGGATGAGTCACAGCTGCTACCCCATCTGCTTCACGTCAGTCAGGCTGTGCAGCAGGAGGAACAGAAAGTCCACTCCCTGACTGCCACTATAGGTGAACACTTGAAATCTGTGACACTTGGGGAATGGTGCTAGGGACTGTTTCTCAGGGGCTCAGGTGGATGTGAATAGCAGGAGAGACCAGAAGTGAAGCTCTCAATTTCTCTAGTTTTACTGAGAAATGCTGACCTGGAGAAAGCGTTATGGCAAAGTACTTCATTGTGGGTGTGGGGGGGGTGGATCACAGTGGGGTATGGATCCTCTGATAGCCTGCTGACCATGCAACCATAGAGACCGGAGTTCTGTCTTTCCAGATCCCACCTTAAAAAGCCAGGTGAGGCTTCACACACCTGTAAACTCAGCTATGGGGAGTTAGACAGGCACATCACACGGCCCTACTGATCAGCCTGTGTAGCTGAGTGGGCAAGCTCAGGGTGGGATGAGAGACTCCCTCTTAAACTAAGGTGGAGAGAAACTGAGAAAGACACCTGCCAACAACCTCTGGCCTGTGTGGACACACAGACTAGACAAAGGCACACACACATACACACATGTGCACACACATGCCTGTGCACACACTTACACATATGCATAAATATGTACACACATCCACGTACAGAAAAGGAACTTCAACTGGGTTTTTTTTGTGTGTCTAAATGCTAAGTACTTTTTCAATTGAAATGTAATTACATATAATAAGGTAGATAAATATGACTCACTCAGCTCATGGCCCAGTGTAGGCTCAGACCATTTCTAGAACTCAGAGGCCCTTTGTACCCATTCTATAGATGTCTATGCTGATTCTGAGAGTCCTTTAAGTGCAACCACATTGGCTGACCTGTGTGTGAAAGACCCACTGGGGCCCCATTGCTGTGAAAGTGAATATTTTATTTTCCTGTTACAGACCATCCAAGATTTTTCAACCAGCTGTATGCTGGCCTTGATTATTACTCCTTGGCAGCCCGGATTATAACAGAGGCACTGAATCCAAGCATGTAAGTACCGTGTGACCGGAGGTTAGAGACGGCTGTTAACTCGTGAGAATGTCTTTCATGATTTTCACTGGCATGTTTTGTTTTGCAAAGTCGAACCATTAGAATGTCAGAGTCCTAGCACTCCAAGCCATATTGGAGGAGGTGTTTCTGCTAGACGAAGCTGTGGAATAATGCCAAGTACACCTGTCAATCAAACAGAGACTTGGTTAAGCAAATCTCCACTAACTCCTACAAGAAAAGCCAGGGCCGTGCTACACATTAGCGGCTGGATCAAAACAAGTCTTGGGCTGAGGAGATGAATCCATTGGGAAAGTGCTTGCCTCCAAGTATGAAAATCGTAGTAGAACCCTCAGCACCCATATATAAGCTGACACATTGTAATCCCAGTTTAGGAGGCAGAGCCAGGAAGTTCCTGGTGCTTCTGGCTAGCCAGATGAGCCTCCTTGTAAACTCTCGGCCAGTGAGAGACCCTGCCTCAAATAACAAGGGAATGGTTAACTAGAGAACCATGCCCCAGACTTTCCTCTGATTTACACACAGGCATGCATGCACACACACACACACACACATACACACACACACACACACACACACAGAGAATGTGAGAGAGAGAATGTGAGAGAGAGAATGTGAGAGAGAGAGAGAGAAAGAGAGAGAGAGAAACACACACAGATAAACAGATGCACAGACACAGACAGATAGAGACAGACAGATAGATATATACACAGACTTACAGACAAAGGCACCAACACAGACAAACACACAGATACACACATGTACTTTTGATGCTGTCCTTAGAAGTTATAAAGTCTGGGGAAAGAAAGAGGCAGACTAAATGGCCCTAATGTGAACGAATGCAAAATCCAAGCTCATACTTGAGAGACAGGTGTGTTACACTATAAACATAAATGGAGGGATGTTTGTTTGTCCCAGGAAAGTCTTCTCTGAGAAAAGATGACAGCTGAGAGAAGGATGAGCAAGAGCTAAGCAGGTGAAATTGAAAGAGACAAGTTCCAACTGGTGGTAGCAACATGTACAAAGGCCCTGTGGTGGGAGGCAGCATGTACAAAGGCCCTGTGGTGGGAGGCAGCATGCCACTCATTGTTGAAAGGCCAGTGTGGGTGTATTCAACAGAGTGGCAGGAGTTAGAGTGGGAAACGAGACCAGAGAGACTGAGAGTAGCTGACGTGTTGAGCCAGGGAAACATGCTTACGAACCATTCCACAAACATTGGAAACCCTTGAAAGTCAACACTGTTTGGTGACATTTGCTGTCTAAAAACAATTCACTGGAGGATGGGAAGATGGCTTAGTGCATAAGCTTGACAACCTGACCTCAGAATCCCTGAACTCACATATAAGCCAGATGCAATAACACAAGAGTCAAGAATCTGACACATCTGAGGGAAACGGGAGGCAGAGACGAGGCAATCTCCAGAAACTCGTGGCCCAGTCAGCCTGGGTTAAGCTGGACTGTCTCAAAAAATGTGGGAAGAGAAGATCAATTAGGAAAGATTGTCCTCTGGTCTTCATGAGTCCATCATAGCACACGTGCACTATATTCTCTCCCCCCCTTCTCTCTCTTTCACATGCACATGCACACACCCAAATCTGAGTGATAGATGGGACGAATTAAGAGGACACTTCCTTTACCCAGTGAGAGATTGTAGCAGTTTGGACTCAGGGTTTAGAAGATGAACCACGAAAGCATTGCTCCATCATTGTGGCACTTGGTAGACAAGCATAGGACCCGGGTAGTAGCACACATTTTGTAGTCCCAGCACTGGGAAGGTGGAGGGAGGTGAGTCCTTTGACCAGTTAGTATAGCCATATTTGAAAGCCCAGGTCCCTGAGAGACCTGTCTCACAAACCACCACTGGACTGAAGCATGTACACACACAGGGATATGTATACACACATGTGCACACACTTAGAAGATAACATGTAAAGGAGTGGACAAGTGTTGGATCTTGGAAATGGGGGTCAGAGAGAAGTTTCTTGGCTAATGCCTGGGTTTCCTCCCTTTGTGACTCAGTTCATGGCTGTGCTATGGGTGGCACCAGATGCTGTAAGAGAACCCCAGTTCCCAACTGTGCAGTGGATGAGGCAATATCAAAATTTCCATTTCCATTGGTGACTAATGAATTTGCAATGAGTTTGACATAGTCAACCACACTGAGAGATCCTGGGGCCTGGAATTCTGATATGGATTTTGAAAGGTGGAGATGTGAAAGAGACTGGGAATGCTTTAGAAATAGTGGATATGGATGAGATGCCCCCAAGCTAGTGATTCCAGATCCTGACTACTTATTGGAACTAACCTGAGGACCCTGGGGTCTGAGCAGACTAATGAAATTCACATGCTGTATGGATTTAAGGGCTATAGTGAGCAGCCAGGGTGGAAAAACATAGCCATGAGGACAGAGACTGAGGAAAGAGCAGGACTCAGGGCTTCAGGACCAAGACTTGAAGACACAGAACTTCTAATGGTTAGGAGGGAGAGAATCAGCCATGGTGGAGGGAGGGAGGAGGGGAAAGCCAAGAGAAGTATGGTAGGAAGCCATAGGAGAGGGACCATGTGATCAGGACAATGTGCTAACCCAAGGTGAAGACTGACAGTTTATGAATTAGCCCCAGAGATGTTAGGGGTGAGCACATGGACATGACAGTGCCTCCATGAGGACAGACATAGTCGCCATGTTCCAGGGCTAGAAGACTCAGACAGTCAGAGAGGACAGCCAAATCTCATTCTTCAGATCTCTGACCTTAGGGTTTCAGAACGCCTTTCTTGAGTTACTTGATCTGGTACATTTGGAGGTCTATGATGTGTTAAATTACTGCCCCACTGCACCATCCCCCAAGAATGTGCCTACCCTCGTGACGCCACCCTTTGCCTCTATCCCCATGTCCAGTCCCAGTATAGAGTTGAGCCAATTTTTAGTAACAGTCTCACAACAAATTCAATGATTATTTTATCTGTATTTCAATCCCCCATAAATATACACAGACTTTCACATTGTCTGTGTGTATAAAATGGTATCGCCACGATAGTGGAAGTTTAGCCTATCTTCTATTTAAGAGGATCTGTAGAGTGCTTGGCACACAGGCAGACATTACATAGTAGGTGTTTGGTTCTTGTTCGCCTTTGTTCCAAAGCTGTCCCCTCCAGATGTTAAAATACTAATATCAAAAAATTCTACAACTAGAAACTTAAATGTGTCTGCCTAGCCTACATATTTAGAGTCAATATTTATCCACATACAATTTTAATTAAGGTACAATCACCTCATTGTAACGGAGGTTGGAGATATTTAGTGACTCTTAGTCATCTGGAGAGAGAAGAGATGTACACATTACATGACCAGGCATTATATGTATGCATATGTAATATCGTAATATAAACACTGATATAGCTGACGGAGTTTGGGGTACTGTTCTGGAGCTGGGAATCTGCTCTGGGTGGAGTTCAACGGGCAGGCATATACTAAGCACATGGGATCAATATGAGGGATTGGAGAGGGAGAGCATAGGATGAACATGCAGGGAGGGCCAGGGATGCAAGTCAGACTGGTACAGTCTTAGTGACAATTTCCACTGACCCCAGAGAAATCTCTACAAGAACCAGTCATCAAGTATGGATGCCACAGGGAGAAGTGTGGCCATATGGTTGCTCCTCAACTGAGATGATCCTAAGAAGGTCACAATAGCAAGGCTCTCTGGTGATGGTATCCTTGCCTAGAGGAAGAAATCAGGACAGAACTTGTCAGTAAAACCATCACTCAATGAGTGCTACTCATAGCACACTCCCGACCTGTGCAGATATAGCTAACAGAGTAGGAAGAGCCATGTTTAGGACACAGAACTTCCATGTAGAAAGAGTGTACTTGTACTAATGAACTTGAGAAAGATGCCTACCAAGACAATAGCTTCTCTTTAGTTAGTCTTAACAACCAATTTACTAGATCCAAACAAAGGAGTGGCCATTTCTCATGGCTGACACATAGATGATTCCCTGACTTCAATTCCTATAGAATTGAAGGTTCCTGAAGTAGCTTGCCAGGGACACCAACTATGGACATTTAACCTTATCTAGTAGCAGCAGCAGCAGTAGTAGTAGTGTAGTAGTCGTAGTAGTACTAGTAGTAGTAGTAGCAGCAGCATTGCAGTAGTAGCAGCAGCATTGCCAATGGAGTCTCTCTAGTTCCAAGGGAATAGATCTACAGAGACTCCCTCCACTTGGCAGCCATTGGGTTTCAATTCACTCTATGCCTTCCTCGGGACCCCCAAAGGGATGTTTTGACTCTAGTCATAGAAGTGAAGTGTCTTTTATATCTGTCTAGTTATACGTATGAGGTGTCCCCAGTGTTTCTGTTAGTGGAAGAGGCGGTTCTGAAGAAAATGATTGAATGTGTTGGCTGGAAAGAAGGGGATGGAATATTTAACCCAGGTGAGTACCACTGGTGACCTCCAGCACCCTCCCACTTGGAGCATCTACACATCTATTCAGTGGAGGAACCTCTCCTTGCAGGCATACACGTGACCAAAATGTTGGCAGACCATGAGCTAACTAACACTGTTTCATAGTGTGATTGAAATTTTCATAAATGCTAAGTCATCATATACAAACTTAACAAATGGAATGTCTCCAATTTAGGATGTACATATCAAGCACTTCAGATTTTTATCTAACACAAGGGAGTCTCTCAGCTGTTGGGAGCTTAGAGAGGTACTGCTAAGACCTCTGGGTTTTTAAGGCAATGTTTCATTAGAATTTTCAGAGCATCTTAGTGTATTCTACAGTGTTTTTCTAGGGCTGGAGATGAGCGTGTGTATTTCCACTTCAGTTCCACCAAAGAGGTGACAGACGAGGTGTTATAAACAACACAGCTTTGGATATCATTCTAAGTTCAAGCTGAAAGGTTCAACATTTTAGTTGAAGGAAAAAAAAGAGTCATAAGCCAAAAGGATAGGCCTGAATTTGCTCTTTTCTGAGATTAAAAAGGGTCTGAAATTGTAGACATTTGGGAGAACATAGCTGAGACATCTGGGGTGTTTGGGTGCCTTTCACAGTGAGTTTTGGTTAGACAGAGGTAGCCCTAGCTGTTCAATGCTTCCCAGCCTATTTGTTTTTTGGGGCTCTTAGGACTTTATGCTGTAAATGTGACCTTTAAATTTTCTCTTTGCAGGTGGCTCTGTATCCAATATGTGTGCAATGAATTTAGCTAGATACAGACATTGCCCTGATATCAAGGAGAAAGGCCTGTCTGGTTTGCCAAGATTAATCCTTTTTACATCGGCAGAGGTAAAGCACTATTCCTGAAGGTGGATACGTTTTCATTTCTTCCTGAGGATGTGCTAGTTAACAGTTCATTTGCCTGAGGATTCCTTTTGTGATTTAGATCCTATCCGCATGTGATTGATGTGCATACTATGATATAGTATTTCATTTCAAAGGTAAATCAGATTACTCTGGCTTTGTGACCCTCCTGGCCACTCAGTTTCACTTAAAATTTATAGTCTGACCACCACAGGGTGCCAATACCCAGTGAATGCAAGTCTACAACGCAACCCTTAGGCTACAGTACAACCCAAGAGTCATAGAAGAGGGCATGGGAAGATTGTAAAAGCCAGAAGATCAGGACATCTCCTGTAACATAGTATCTACATATCTATCTATCATCTACTACTACTATCTATCTATCTATATATATGTTTATAATATAACATGATAACATATATATCTACATATAACAGGGGGGCACCCACTAAATCTCACCAATATGGTTGCCTAAACAAGACCAGCATCACCTGATGACAACATCAGGTGATGTGCCGATGTGGATGGGGGAAAATCTGCCAAGACTCCACCCCTAGATGAAGAGTCCAGGCAGGAAGAGGAAGAATCAGACTTCTCCAGGGTCAAGCTCCCCAATGGGTTATCTAATCCCTAAGTGATCAGCACTAAACACATATACATATGCACAACAGTAGAAGGATACTGTGTCTGTGTGCGCGTGTGTGGTGTGCACTCGCACTCATGTGCAAGCACCATAGATTTCATTTGAAAGTTCTAGCTTCCTCTCTGTGACTCTTTCCTTTGTGTCTTGTTTTGTTAGAACTCAGATCATGAGTGATGTCAGATATGCTCTCCACTCATAATTCCTTGCAAAGTTGCTTTGGTTGAGTAATGAAGGTTTTTGTTTGTTTGTTTGTTTGTTTGTTTATCATTCCTTTGAAGGTAGAGAGGAAGGCAGAAGACTTCAGTAACCACTGAATGTCACACACACACACACACACACACACACACACACACACAATCCAGAGACACCAAGGTTCTCACATCTTTTTTCATTCTCTAGCGAAGTGTAAGGTGAAGATGTTGATGAGTGCATGGACTTTGAGTTAGACCACCAGGTTGATTCCGATCTTAGCACATATGATCTGAGTGAAGTTACAAAAGTTCATGCCGTCTCTGTTCTTTGCTTTCCTAATTTTAACCAGTATATCAGTTGTCTCTTGTCTCTCAAATGATCCCCAAACTGCACCCACACTCTAAGCCAGTTCTAAGCCTCTGAGATCTTGGAAAGCTGTGCCATTCTTGGCTGGGCTCCTTTACCTGATTGGAACAGGGGTGTCCAGCTGGCTGGTTCCAGTGACCCCTCTCTACACTGTGCCCCTTGCACAGTGCACAGCCAATAGACAGTGCCGGCACACCCTGAGAAACCTAGGAACATACCAGTCACTGAGTGCTATATCAGAACTGGTATATTGCCAGTCTGGGCTCATTTTTGTAACAAAGCAAGACATATCTCTGACTCATATCCAAGATATGGAGAAAATAGAATCTGATGCTAAGTGAACTTACACAAGGTCTGAAGTCAGGGATCCCTGAGCAATGGACCCACAAAAGCAATCCATTAGCCACACCATACTCATCAAAGAGAAGATGCTTGCAAAGACTGAATGCATTATTGCCTGCAAAGTAGAATCTGGTTCATATTAGAAGAAAAAGAACTGGCCATTATCAATAGGAGGATAAAGAAGCAGCCCCAGTGAGATGGGTATAAATGGATGGTCTAGCTTGAGGTCAGTCTTATCAGAAAGAGACTCTTGTTCCCTATATTCTACTTTTTGTGTGGTTACAGTGGATCTCTGTTCATTCCCAGGGTAGCTATTCTGTCAAAAGCTGGAGGCGGGCTCCCATCCATGTACTAATCAGGCCTGGCCTTTGCTTAGCTTCCAAGGTCAGACAAGACAGGGCCCAAACACACATGACAAGAAAGAGGAAAGGGGACTACTGGGGCTGGAAGGATAAGAGTGGGAGGGGATTAGGGATATGGGTGGGAGGAGTTGAGAAGCAAGTCCAACCAAAACAAAGTATGTATGAAAATGTCAAAGGAGACTTGTTACTTCTTGTCCTACTCAAAACAAAAAACAAAACAAAAACAAACAAACAAAAAAAACCCAAACCAAACAAAAATAAACCAAAACCAAAACCAGAGTTGGCTAAAATCTAAACATTGTCTCTGACTTTCAGCTGGGCTTTCCTAAGCAATTCATTTTCTCTATGAGATAAAAGTCACTTTATTATTACAAGAGTTATGACTTGAGGGTCCTCAGCAAAGAGAACCTAGCCGAGTTTTGTGTTTTCTTCCTGTTCTTGGCTCTGGTTAGCTCTGTGCTGACAAGAGAGCAGAAATGAGGGCAGTGACACCTTTGGAGACTCAACTGGGTGGTACCAGGACATCAGCATCTTACTTGGGCACCTGCTTCTTCATAAGCTGGGTCTTCTGTAGGCAGAGTAGGATGTTTGGAACTGTGAAAATACATGCTTACTTGGGATTATTATGGGATAGCGTTTTCCTCTCTATGCTACAGCCCAGTCTATTTCAGACATAGGGACCTATGTCATCAGCAGTATATAGTGCTGTTTCATCTCCTGGGCAGGCTGATGAGACCCTGCCCCTGTCTTCTCTTCCATGTCTTCTGCACCTTATGTCTTCACTTGGTTTAACTCTTCTTTGCTAGAGTCTTCTTCTGGAAGAGTTGCCCCCGGGAATGGAAGAAGTTTAACAGAGGCTGAGAATGAAGATGACAATGGGGATGATTGGCAGTCATGGTAGGGAGAGAGAAGACGCCAGTCTCTCAAGTTGTTATGAAGCCAGAATCTAGTGATCCTTCCATCCCCCAGCGGCATGGCTAACTAACATGGAAGCAGACATTGGGTTCAAGAAACCAAAGAGCAGGATGTAAATCCCATGTCTGTGAGCACACCATTGCCTTGAGTGTATAGTCATAGACTTAACCTGTCCATCCTGATGCAACTTGCACCCTCTTCCTTTCCCTGCTTCAGGTCATAGCATCTACATTATTCTAATTTCCATCTTAATGACCACCCTCATTGCTTATTATAACAAATCAAAAAACTAGCTAAAAACAGAACTACACAATGCTGTGTTTGGTAAAGTCCTCAAGGCTCAGGGTAGTCACTGGCTGCATGTCATCATTTGCCTTTGTAAGTTTAGTTAGTGGGCACCCAGTGGCCCACAGTCCCTCCATGGTTCTATCAGTAATTCTTTTTTTTTTTCAATCTTCATTCTACCCCACATCCCTGCATCCCTTCTTTACACATCCAGATATGGAATGCATATATCTTGCACTGAAGATGTTTCTGCATACTCCCCCTTTTGACTGTAATTTGCCTCTTGTTACTGGCCAGCAAGATCATCACTGTGGACTCCTGAGCTGTCACTGGTCTTTCTGCAGTGGGCTTTCCAATGCTGAGAGAGAGATGTGACACAACTTTATATTTGTGACTTAATTAGTACTTTTTATGAGTGCCTGGAGTATGAGGGGAGAGGGGGTTTTTGGGGTTTGTGAGCAGAGAGATTCATTTTAGAAACAACACAGAGCAGAGATCATTGTCTGGCACAAGATGAGGGTCATAAGGAAGCACTTAACTCCCACACAGTAAGTGACCTGGAACCAGTTCCTCCTAAGCAGGGCTGGCACCAGGGAGAGAAGAGGCCTAGGATGCTGATCTTGAGGCTGATCCTCCTTGAACCTTGCACCTCGGTGCTTCTCTGATATGCTGCTTTGCCTAAGGAATACACGAACAAACATCTACTCATTCCTAGGTGGGGCATGTATGAAACAGCAAAGAAACAACGCCACATAAGTCTAGCTGGTGGTGCAGTGAACTTACCAAGGTTACTTAAAGGAGTATGAGTATGGGTAGGGTGTTACATCCAGGAGCATGGGTGTCCCAAGGTCCATAGCATCTGAAAAGCCAAGCCCAGCATGGGTAAGACTCATGAAAGCTGAATCCCTGGAGTTGGCTGTATGACTTCCAAGTGAATCATCAAGCTGGGGCGTTTCTTCTCCTGACAACTGTTAGCACTCTTAGAACTATGGAGAGGAGCACGGTGAGTCCTGTAAGCTTCAGGAACTCCCTGAGTCTTGTAGGTCTTTCTTACTTCCTGAGCCTAAGGGAAATGTTTTCATTCAGAGGAAATTGCTACACAACGCCCCCTGAGCTGGAGTGGGATGGATCCCAGGTCTTCCCAGCAGGAAAGCAAGTGCTCTTTAAGATGTGCAGAGCATGAAGGTGAAGGCCATCCATCTGCATCGACACTGGCATCTTTAGAAGGGGACTAGTCTTACGATGTTAGAGAAATCTCCAGAGCGTTTCTGCTTTCCCTCCCTGGAAGGGTAACACTGACAAAGTCTGCTTTCCTTAACTGAAACTTTGAGCATTAAATTAGTCAGCACTAGACCAAAAGTATTCTGGACACAGCACACACCAATCAACAATTCATCCTGAAAGCCAAGATCACAGGGAAAACAGCTAAGGTCATAGACAAAGCATCCTTACGAAGACCAGAAAGCGACACTTCAGTTCAGGGCTGACTTTCATGTTGATGGTTGCTAGCTGGTTCACTGCTTCCTCTTTGTGGAAACCGGTACCACTGGGGTGGTTATGCCTTCTGTAGATTTACAAAACCTATGAGGAGGCTGAGTTTTAGAATGCCCGATTTGTCTTTGGCCAGTGATGGGAATAACCACGATTTACTTTAAAATGCAGTTATTACTTCTCGGGTCTAGACACCTAGGGTTTTCCTTTCTCCTCAACTAGTTGAGATATCTGAAGCCTTACTACATTCTCTCTCCACTTTCAGGGCCCTTTTTCTCAGAAACTCTCAGATGTTTGCCTTCTAGTTGGCAGACATTAAAAATAAATCTGTTTGTCTGCATTGGAGGATGCTACTTGTCTGTCCCTGGTCCTGACATCTTGGGCATTAACTCCATGACTGTTATTCTGATTCCCAGTCTAGACTTTTGCTCAGCAAAGGATTGGTTGGAGACAGTGTATTGTTTCTCGTGGGGAGAGGACTATGATTTTCCTTACCATCAGACGTCACTAGAAGTAGGCTAGCATTTATCATTAGGAAATCAATAGCTCCTCGGCTGGCAGAACACACATCTCTGGTGAGAAATAATTCACCTTGGCTGTGTCACCTCAGTTGTGCATGAGTGTTGCCCCCAGCCAGCACAGGCTGATGTAGCCCATAGACATTAATTACATTTTTATGTACATTATTACCCTCCAATATGCATATGTTCTGTGACACCCTGAAATAAATGCATCCTGCGGGCATTTGGGATGTGTCCTGCTTGATATTTGGAAATTAATTATTTAGGATGGTCTCATTTTTCCTGGTTGTACGACTCCTTCTGCATTTTATTTTTACAGTTTTTTTTTTTTTTTTAAAAAGCTTTCCCATTTGACAAAAAGAGGAAAAAAATGACCACATTTGAGGAAATATATCAAGCTAAGTGTGAAGGCATGACTATTCTTTTAATGCATTCTTCCCTACAAATTAAAGTTACTTTTTTTTTTTTTGGTAAAATAATGTTCTTTATTGCCTTTGTTTCTCTGGCATGAAAAAGAATGACTTGACTACCTGTCCCCCTTCATACACAAAGAATGGCATCTTCAATGTTGGAGTGTTAATTTTGGATAAGCTTTCAAGGGTGAGGCGAAGGGTCCAACATCTTGCCAGTATTTGTCAACAGGAAATAGGCTGCACCCGCCAGACCCAAGTACTGATCGTATTCATGTCATGCTGGAGGACAGACACTGCCAATCAATATTACTTTGATTCATGCAATGCTGTCTGTATTTCTATAGGTCTGATTTTAGCTTTGTTTTCAATGTTATAAAATTAGTCTGGTGTCTGATCTCTGTTTATCACCGATCTTTTTTTCTAGGAAATAATTAAACATTTCTCTTGTCATCTTTGAGATAGCTTCTTGTCTCTCCTCAGAGGGTTTTGGGTCAGCAGTGGACTAAATTCTAAGCTTACATTAACTCGCCCATAATAGTACTGTCAAGAGAGACTTTTCTTAATCTTCCAAAAGATCAAGAACCTTCAGTGACCAAGTGTGCTCCATGCTTTAAGCCAGGTTCACACGTTAACCATTTCTTTCTGGACAAGCTGATGGCATAGGCTTTATTGATACAATGCTTTCTGGATTAGCAAACCTAGTTCGTTATTCATTCAAGGTTCCAAAAATGCTGCTTTCTCTGACCCCAAAGTCTCTGCCACTCATTAAACAGCTCAGTCCAGTTGTCATTTTCTTTCTTCTACCCGATCCTGTTGCAAAGACTGTGCCAAAGCTATGAAGACACACACAGCAGCAGCAGTTTAAATAGTACATAATACAGGTTCCACGCTCGCATTCAATTCTGACCCTCCCCTCCCCTTCTAATTCAGTGTCATTACTCCATGAAGAAAGCGGCCTCCTTCCTTGGGATTGGCACCCAGAACGTGTACTTTGTAGAAACAGATGGAAGGTAACAGGGCGAGGGCGGGGACAGGGCGGGGGCTGGGCAGGGGTGGGGGCAGAAGCGTCGCGGGTGGAGGGGGAGATCCTGCCTTCTAAAAGCACAACCTTTGCCTGTTAAGTACTGGGCATAACCGAATGTGTCAATTCTGTACCCCTCAGAGGTAAAATGATACCAGAGGAGCTGGAGAAACAAATCTGGCAAGCAAGACAAGAGGTGAGAGTGAGAGTTTGGGAGAAGTGGGTGTGGGTGGTGCCCATGAGGCAGAGAACTCGGAGAGAATGCAGACCACCAACTTGCAGTAGGGGTGTGTGAGACAAGAATGCATGTCTGGGTTAACACGGGGAAACTGGGAGCTGTCTTACATAAGTTCTATTTCTTGGTGTACGGCTCTCTGATTTCTTGGGGATTTTCATTTTTGGGTGGTCAGGTCTGTAAATAAGGGTATCATGGCAGGTGGTCTGGAGATCTCCCTGTGTCCACACTTGGGGGATTTCTTAGTCTAGCACTTCAGTGCCAGAATGTTCTATTTTCCCCGAGCTGCTTGAATAGATAGTGTTTGCTGCTGGAGAAAGCCAGACCTGACCGTGCTTAACTGATGAGTCTCTGCAAGGCTGGTCTTCATACAGGACTGAAAACATGGCTGGCTGCGTTCACCCCAGATTGTTTCTTGGGTTCAAACTGTTTGCTGCACCCATAGCACCCATACTGTCTTTCTAGTCTTTCCTCCCCTCCAGCTCTCCCCTTCTTCCACTGCTGACGGAGCTGCAGACGCACTGAAAACAGGTGGTTTATGTAAATGGTCTATTCTCATAGGCGTTTGCATTGGAAGATGGATGGGTTCATTATTTTAAGCCTTAATATATTTATATTGTTATACTCTATCTTTTCAAATTTTGTAAAATTACTTTACCCTGGGGTATGCTAAATTATTATATCTGGTCCAGAGTCTATACTTAATTATTTTAATTACATTGTATTTATTTGGTGGATGAAGCAGGGGTGTGCATGCCACGGTCCATATAGAGAGGTCAGAGGACAACTTTTAAGAGTTGGTTCTCTCCTTCCACCACCTGAGTTCTGAGGATCAAACGTAGATTTTCAGGCTTGGTAGCAGTTGCCTCTGTTCTATGAGCCATCTTGCTGGCCTTTGGAATCTATACTTAAAAAAAAATCTGTAACTATTGTAGGTGTGTTGTCTTCAGACGTGTGCCTTCAAACCTACATACGTCTTTTTAGTTACCATCTTACTCTCTGTGTACACATGATCATTGTTTGGGGGCCACGTGGTCACAGTCTCACTTGGGGTAAAATTCTCCAAAGTATGGTCAGATATTTTTCCCTTCGTTTGTTTACTCGAGCCCTCCATTTCCCCCTCTCCCTTCCTGTTCTCTTTCTTTCCCTTCCCCATCCATCCCTTCCCTTCCTTCTTCCTTATCTCCATCTGTCTGTCTGTCTCTGTTCTTTAAATTTTTCATCATAGATGGCTTTGAAGTTTACAGAGCAGATGTAGCATGCCTCTTGCCACCCATATCATACACACTCACAGATGTGGTTAACTTTTTCCTCCATCTCCACCTCAGTCCCCTTCACTGCTCCAAATTCTGAGACAAACCCCCACCCTGCATCATTCCATCAATCCAGAAATAGTTGAGTATATCTGTGAAGTATAGGCACTTTTATTTTTAAAATAATGACAATAGGGGCAATCATTTCTTGATATAATAAAATATTCATTTTATACTAAAAATTTCCCTTTCCCTTTTAAAACAATAGCTGGCTTACTTAAGGAATAATTCAGAAAAGAAAAATCATATTATATATATATATGGTTTGTAGATCTGATACATTTTTGGTAACCCACAGCTTCTTCTGCCTCTACTCTTATGCCTTGAATTGATTTGGAGAAGAATCCATGTCCCTGGGTTTCAGCTCACATTAAGGCTCTAGAGATTCTGACTGCTTTGCACTGTTTGTCCTTGTGTCTCCTGGTGCTTGGACCTCCATGAGATTCAAATCGGATTTCTTTCCACTGTTTTACATTTTGTCCTTCCTTGGGGAGGATGCCTTCTGCCTCCTGTGATGACATCTATCGGCGGAACTTAGTATCATTGGGGTCTACCCATCTACTGTTAAGCCCTCTCTTACTCTCACCTCATGGATTTGGCTGCCCTGGTGACTATTACCTGGAGTGACTGGAGTTCCATGCCCCTGTCCCTCCCTCAGTCATTGGCAGCCCTTCTGCTACAAACAGAAGTGTTTCCTCATGGATGCTTCATTTCCCTAAGGAAATGATCTTCCCAGGCAAGGAGGAAAAACATGTCCTTGTTTGGTCTGATTTACCGATTCTCAATGTCCTGAGATCGTTCTCCACCCTCCCTCAAGCACAGCCTCTGGTGTGTGAGCATTCTTAGCAGTTTATATGTCTAGCATAGGTTGGTTTGATTCCATTGGAGTCATACTTTTTCTTCAATTTTGGTTTGTTTTGATACCCCATGTATAGAAACCTGACATGATTCTGAAGTTGAGACCTGGGAACAGAAGTTTGGATAATGAAAATTGCTTCAGGCACATTGAAAAGGAGGGAACGAGGACACACTGGTGTTTCTGCCAGGTTCCTTTGAAGTCAGTGCCTACACGGACATGAATTCACCAGCAACCAGCCTTGCACTCATTTGCCGACAGTAGCACACCATGCAGGGGTCTGCAGAGCTCGTGGCGGTGGCATAAACCTTCTCTTTTTTCTGGTGTTTCTGTCATATGACCAGGGAGCCATCAGCATGGAGTTTTGTGCTGAGGTCAAGCTCTCTGAGCCAAGGCTACCCATTAAAACATCTTTTAGGCAACAACCTTTGCTTGATGCTGTCACAGAGACAGTAGAAACTGCAGGGCACCAATGAGGTAGTTATTGACCAGTCCAGCGAGCAGGACCACTGTATATTTCCAAGTTGGTTATGAGCATGAGTGTTTGAAGCAACAAAACTTCTTATGGAATATGCTTGCAGGCGGTGTGAGATCAGTACTGTTTCCCTGAACTTCACATAGTCAACAGCCAGAAGAGAGACAGGAAAAAAAAAAAAACCAGGAAATAAAACGGCACATAAATATGTGGTTTCTGGGCCTATTAAAAACATGATTTAATAGGTGAAGAGAACTCATTAGAATCTTCTAATAGCTTACCTGAATATTTTCTCTTGCTTATCAGAACATCACACAGTGTATGGAGAAGTCCCACCATTAAAGACACCTTAAACAGTTTCAGCAAATGACTTTTTGTCTGTCTCTTCGAATGATTGACGGATGTGACCCCGTTCTCATTCTGTTTAGGTTACTGACATAATAAACAACCAATTGTGATTGAGTGCAGGGAAGAAGTCCCCCATGCTCATGGCTCCCCAGTGGGGGCTCTTGTCACCTTCTGGCCTGGCTCTGAAAGAGTTGGGGTAGACCCAATCCTGTGTGCCACAGGTGCCTCACCAGAAGGCAACTAGATTCATTCTGTGCTCCTACTATGATTCCTGGGCCTCTCAGCTGGAGGACATGGGACCCACTGGTCTTCTTCTGTCTCACTTCCCATAGAGAAAATAACATCTTTTTATGAAAAGGTCAGTTAAGTTGTAATAAATTGTGTTCAAACACAAGTGTCTATGGCACACAAGGAGAAAAGAATCTACTGCGACAACAGTTGACTTCACCAAAAATCTGAGAGGAACTCAACACTAGGCTAAGTGGAAGTGAAACAATTTTCAGAAGAAATAAAATGCACAGGAGTACCTCATTCATCATGCTCTAAAATCCCAGAGCTCATAGCTACCCAGAATCCCACAGTTGTCTGTAGATTTTCCCTGTCACAGTAACATACTTCTGCCACCATGTTAGCACTGAGGAGATGGGAAACACCTCTTTCTCTTTCCTGCTGGTTGGCATGAAGCCGCTGCTGTGTGCATTGTACTTGGCTGACTTGACTGTGATAATTTTCAACTCTGTGTTACACTCACTGTCTTAGTCAGGGTTCTCTAGAGATCACAGAACTTACGGCGATCTCTCTATATGTGAGGAATTTATTGTGATGACTTACAGTCTGTAGTCCAACTAACCCAACAATGGGCAGCTGTGAATGGGAAGTCCAAGGATCGAGGAGTTGCTCAGTCCCACGAAGCTAGTTGTTTCAGCTGGTCTTCTGTAGAAGTTGATTCTAACAGATGTGCTGACAAGTAAATGCAAGTGGTGAAGAAGAGCAAATCTTCCTTCTTCCAATGTCCTTATGTAGGTCTCCAGCAGAAGGTGTGGCTCAGATTAAAGGTGTGTACCACATGCCTGGATCTGGGACTTGTTTTGTTCCAGGCTGACTTTGAACTCAGATATTTCCTTGCCTCAGTCTCCTGGAATTAAGGCATGTATTATCTTGCCTGGGCCTAAGATTTTCACGGCCACTATGCCTCAAGATCTCCATGCCAAGATCCAGGTCAGAAACCTGCCTTCCAGTCTCAAGATCTGGATCACAGGTGTGTCCTCCACTTCTGGAGGACTGGATTATAGTTCATTCCAGATGTAGTCAAGTTGACAACCAGGAATAGCCATTACACCCAGGATCTCCTTTTTCTCATCCATGGTTCACTGACATCTGCTCAGTTAATAAGACACAAGCATCAGCTGTGAGGAGGGGACCAATTCAGGAGTAAGGCAGTCCTCTTTCCCAATGTATGCTGTGAATTTATCTATGGCTGCCTGACATGGACTAGTCCTCCCCTGTGAGATTGCTTCTTTCTCTCTGTTCACTTTTGTTCTGTATCTACACTTGATTGTATCTTTGTCGGGCAGCTGTATTTACTTAGATAAGCAGACAGGCCTGGAGATTCACCCTGGAGGCTAGATTTTTGTCTATCAGTCCTGCCTGTTTTTGTTGGTGAGAGGGGACAATGCAGGCTCTATAAAAGGCCAGGATGTTTCCTCAAAAACAAGCAAGCCTATGGAATGACTTTCTGTCATTTCTGATGGTGTTGTCACACTTTGGACCTGGGCCATTACCAGAACATGAACCTGATGGACAGAATACAACAGACAGGACCTGACAGCAATAATCTTGACTCTAGCCATTTATCTGGACCAATGGAGGACCAGGTTTATAGCATTTTCTCAGTGTATGTGACCTATTTATAATGACCAAAGGCCACATAATACTGGAAGTGTCCCAATACTCACAGAATCAGCCATGACCTCCAAAGGATGCCCATTTGTCATATATCCCATGTTCACGCTTCCAACAGGGTGAATTTCAGAATAGTAGTATGACTCTCTTTGTGATTGTCTCCTTTTCACAGGAGGCAGTGCCGTTTCTTGTCTGTGCCACCTCTGGTACCACCGTGCTGGGCGCCTTTGACCCCTGGATGAGATTGCTGAGGTCTGTGAGAGGCACGGCCTCTGGCTCCATGTGGATGTAAGTTCGTCAGTGTGTCCATCTGTCTAACCTCTAAGTCCTTCCCCAGGTCCTCATACTCTCAGAATCTAGAAGCCTCTTACTTTGAAGTATATACGTTCTCACTTGGGAAATGAGGATGCAGTTCTTTAAGGCTTCGTGAAGATTCTAAGACCTCAAATCTGTTTTGATTTTGTTCTCTGGATTCCATGGGACTTTCTCCTTTCCATAAGCCATCTTTTTTTTTTTTTCCCCAGATTGGCAAAGCTGTGTTAGGGAAACAGTGTCAGGGAAACCAGGGAAACCAGAGATTGTGACTTTGATTTCTGATCTGCATCATCTTCACTGGGCTCAGCCCCGAGGTTGCAGTTGCTTCAGTTGCAGGGGGAGATGGCTAATAAAGTATCTTCCAGCTCTAACATTATATGATTCCAATCAGCAAGAAAGTGCAGAAAAGAAAAAAATAGTATCCTACCTTCCATAATTACATGTCTTAATTAAAGCAGGTTTTAGCTGAATCCATAATAGATAATTGTTTGAGGGAAAGGGATATAATTTATGTTCTTCATAATTTTCCAACTTAAAGGGTCGGATTTTTTTCTAATTCATTTCGTAAGTCCTAGGGTTGTTCATAATACATTTTCCTTTAAGCTAAAGGTAATTTTTGTTACAGGTCTACTTGTTCAGGGTTTAAAAGTTTCACATGTTTTATTTCATCCCTTACCCTCTCTGCCCTTCTCCTCCTACTCTGCTTTTCTCTCCCTTCTCTTCCCTTCTCCCTCCTCTTCCCTGCCTTTCTCCTTTCTTTTATTCCCCTTCTTTCTGGTCCCTTCATCCCCTCCCCCTCATCCCCTCCTTCCTCCTCTTCCCTGTAAGCATGGATTATTTGCAACCTACTTTTAATAAGGGTTCAACCTCTCCTCTAGGCCACCACCCAGCAGAGGAAAAGTTATTAGGATATGGAGGAAGTGGACCTGTTCAGCAATAGCTCTTTGGGGGCAAGCTTGATCTTCTTTGGCAGCAGTTCAGTTCGTTAGCAAACACTAAATATGACTCAGAAGCTGCAGACCAGTCCTCTCAGCAGGTAGACACCAGGCACGAACCAGCAGCTGTCGTTGAATCCTGAAGGAACCATTGGGCTTGCCAGCTGGCCTGAGGTTGTTGTAGTAATTATTTAAAATGGCCTCTGGTTCAGGCAACTATCTAAGCTGCAGCGGCTCTGCCTAGCCCAGCCGCCATGTTTCTCAGCCTGAGGCCAAATGCACACTGCAGCTAGAACCGCTGCCAGAGACACCAGCCTGCCACCCACTAGATGCCAGCATGAGAGATGGCTCTGCCAATCTTTTACCTGTCTCCGCAAGGCAGGGCATTGCCCAGACCATTCCACCATCCATGCGGGCCCAGTAAGAGAATGAGACTCTAATTCTTATAGATTAATCAAAGGCTTTATATGTTTGATAATGATTAATAATAAGATGCCCATACAAAGAGAGTTGTATCCCAATTAGCTAACCTAATTATAAGTTTATAAGTTGTTCCCCACCAGTGCTCTCCATACCTGTGTGGTTCTCCATCCTCCTACATCTCTGCTCTCTCTCTCTCTCTCTCTCTCTCTCACTCTCTCCTCTCTCCTTCTTTATCTCTTCCTCTCCTAACTCCTCCTCTTCCTTTTCTAACTCCTCCCACCTTAGCTCCTCCTACATGAGGTGAGGCCAAGGAATCAGCAAACTGATGCAGGAGCCTTGCAGGAACCTCAGGAGAAGTTCTTGGATGAGCTTCTGTCAATGGCAGCCTATCGAAGAATAGCGAGGCGGAGCAAACCAAAGCAATGCTCAGTGTCTGTGGGGTCATATTTATATTCCTTCATCAAGCATCCTTTCACGTGTCTGCTTTAGCAAGACATCATTTAACATAACTAACTTTCCAAAAAATTAAAATTTCCTCTTTACTTTCCCTTCTGTGTTTTCTTCCTCCCCCCCCCTCTCCCTCCTCTTCCTCTTTCCCCTCTTCCCTCTCTTTCTTTCCCTCCCTCTTCCCCTCCCTGCCTCCCCCTTCCTTATTCCTTTCTTTTATATGAAGCCAGGCATTTGTGGGTTTGAATATACCTTAGAGAAGGAATGGCTGAACACACTCAGGAGGCTTTAATGTGTCTTCCAGGGCGGGAGAGTAGCCAAGATGTTCCTGATCAGAAGAGCTATGTAATAACTCACTGAACGGAAGATGGCCAAGCGTTAAGGAGATACACCACATATAATTTTATAGTTCAGTGCATTTTATTCTTCTGAAGTCAATTGTCTACGGAATGATCTAGAGAAAGCACTTGAGTCCTTTAAGGTTTCACTAAGTAGATGGTAATGTTGGGTGAACAGACACAGGCTTGCTGGAGTCACAGGCCTGATTAACTCACCAATAGCAATACTTCAGGTAATTCTTTGTGACTTCGTTAAATGGAGCTTGCGTATTCTTATCTGTTCGCTTTTTAACTTACACCTTATTGATTTTTATCACCTTAGAAATGTGGTGATACTTAAAGTCCTAAGAGATAATGTGAAGCGAGCTTTTCATTAACCATGGAAATAAGGAGAAACAATCAAATATGCCAGCGTTCTCCTTAAATATTCCACTCTCATAAGAGAAACATCAATAGGGGTTACAGGTTTACGTGGAACATTGTAGCTACAGCAGCTTTGAAATTGGAAATGATATAAAAAGATTTATGTGGCTTAGGCAGAATTTGTAATTTATAGAAGGTAAGAAAAAGATCTCTTTTTAATTAAAGGTTAAAATTTGAAGAAAATGCTTCATTGAGAAAATAAGCTAACCAACTGATTGTATTTGCCCATGGTAGGCATCCAACTTATTGTACTTGCACATAGTAGGCATGTTATGTCAGAATAAATTTGACAACAGCCTCTCTGGTTGTGGATAGCCCCAGCCTTGTATTTTGATCCTAGTTCCACCCCCCTGAGAGGGGCTCCAGAGGAGGATTGAATCAATGTTGTGGATAGCCCCAGCCTTGTATTTTGATCCTAGTTCCCAGTGGATAGCCCCAGGCTTGTATTTTGATCCTAATTCCACCCTTCTGGGAGGGGCTGCAGAGGATGATTGAATCTGTACACAGGGACGTCTTGTAAACCTTCTGCCAATTAAAACCTGTAAAATAAAGCTAGACCCAGAGATTGGGCAGTAGAAGGGGAGGCGGAGAAAAAGGCTTAGGGGAGGAGAGAGTGAGAGGAATTCGATAAAGAGGTAGAGCAGAAGCAGAGGAGGAGAGAAGGAAGTTGCCAGGAGGAGCAGAAAGAAGCAGACTAGAGCAGGGGAAGTCAAAGCAGAAGGAAGCTGAGGATGGAGTGCTGGACAACCACACGGCCTGGTAAACGCAAGTTATAAGGGCAACCATAGCCAGGATTAGAATAGTATAGTGGTAAATCTGCCCAATCCAGGCGTGTGATTTATATCATAATTATTGAGTTGTGTCTTCCTTTACTGGTCTCCTTAGGTAGGAGATTTACCGAGGCAAAATTCGGCGGCTTAAATAATTCATCCACTACAACATCTCTGAATAGAGGAAAGAAATCTGAATTAAAGAAACAAACACATCCTAACATTGAGACAGTTTTCATTCATCCTGCATGATGGCAGGTATCTAATCCATTGAACAACTTGCTTACAATAGAATATAACTTGTGTTTAGGAAACCCCATATACTATACACAGTCCATTACTATTAAAGGTAAGATCTTGGCAGAATCACAATAGCTGCTTTGACTTCTCATACATTTCTAAGGACATTAAATCCTTTTCTGGTTTTGTGATCTCTTTTTCCCATCCTTCCCCCGTGAGAATGAATGTGAGACTCCTTCAGGGCTGGCCACCTTTCTGGGGCAGGGGCTGGAGGCATCTTCTAGGCCTGGATTCCCAGAGCTTCCCCTCTTTCCCTCTAGTTGCCACAATTTCCATGGGAGCTTTGGGATAAGCAGTCTATCTATGTCTAATTTTTAAAAAATAGGGTCTCAAGAACTTGCTATATAACCAAAAATGACCTTAAAAAATCCTTCATCCAGCTGGGCGGTGGTGGCGCACGCCTTTAATCCCAGCACTTGGGAGGCAGAGGCAGGCGGATTTCTGAGTTCAAGGCCAGCCTGGTCTACCGAGTGAGTTCCAGGATGGCCAGAGCTACACAGAGAAACCTTGTCTCGAAAAACAAACAAACAAACAAACAAACAAACAAAAAGTTCTTCATCCTTCTGCCCCATCTCCCAGGTGCTGGGATTACAGGTTTGGTTTATGCTATCACTCTCTACGTATTGATCTCAGAGCTTCATGAATGGCAGACGAGCACTCTACTTACCCAGCTATGTCTGCAGCCTGTGTTGTCTTTAAACTCCTGAGCTTAGAAGGATGCAGAATCTTGTCTCTACTCTTGCCTCCACCTGTATTTCAAGGCTAGCTTTCTTAACTAATGAGTAGGCAATAAGAGGGCCAGATCTTGTGATGCTTAACATGTACTAAGACCTCAGTGACAGTCCTTAGGGAGGGAGGAAGTCAAGCCATTCTACCATGATAGTGATTAGTTTCATATTGTAAATTCTAGAGTTAGGAACTGAGGAAGGGAACTAACTAGATGCAGGGTTATGACGTCAGCAGGGTTATTTATTTAGTTTTCCTTTGTTTAAATCTTTTGAGAAATAAATTTGCCCATGGACGCTCCCTATCCTGCCCAATGACTTTGTGAACCAAAAGAAGAATTCTTGTGATTTTAAATTTAAATCTGGCTCAGTAGGATTTATTTGGGGGATGAAGAAGAGTCAGGGGTTGTGCAAGGGCCAGGGATAATGCAAATGTAGGGAAGAAGGCTGCTTAATTGCAGGAGAGTGGAAATGGGTGTTACCGATGTGTCCTGCTTGCTTCCAGCCTCAGTCAAATCCGATCTTTGTGAGGCCTGTGGGATAGGGCAGCACTGAGAAGGTGGATGTAGGAAGGACTGAATGTCAAGTCCAGTGTATCAATAGTTTACTTGGGGATGTGAGCATTCACAGAAAGCACAGAAACCTTGAAGGTATGTTTACTTTAAGGGCTGCACAGAAGTCTGACCCTGTAGTAAGTTCATCCTTAAGTTTACGCTGCACAGCTTATGATCTTCCTCCTCACCCTGTCATGAATGGAAGTTACTCTTAGAAGGGATTTCATGCCACATGGTAGCTGGTGCTGTGCTATCTTGACTACCAATGGGCCACTCGAGTAGTACTCTGAGAGCTGTAAGAATCTCTCAGTTCCTTCCTCTTCTACCTCTAGATTGTACATAACCCTACTGCTTCTTAATATACCGTGACATCTATCTACCTTTGACCTTACTATTGAAAGATAATAGTGTCTGCCTGCTAGGCAACTCTTGAACTCAACTGTTGCCTGAAGCGTCCTCATCCCCCCTCAGTTTCCAGTATGATGCTCTCTCATTTGGCTAAATGATCACTCTGACTAAACTACATGTGGGAAAGAGAATGGGCTTGGGATCCTCAATCTGGTTTTAATTACCCATAATACCCCAGAGTATCTACTTAACACTTCTGAGCCTTAGTTTCCTGCAGAAGTGGAGATAGCCATAACTCCATACTTCACAGAATGCTGTGAAATGTCCTGGAGGAAGTCAGAACATTCAGCAGTGTGAAAAGTCAAATGCCCTCAGAGTCTCTCCCTGAAGCTGCCCTTTGGTGTCTTATAGACTAAAACTCACAGTTCTACACCATTTTCAAGAACCAGATTAACTAATACGTCCTCCCATTTGGATTGCTCCTCCTTTCCTTCTTGCCCCCTTCCCATGAGACTTTCCATGCATGTTCTTTACCTCTGTCTCATTCTCTGGTACTCGTGATGTCATCTCTCCAATAGACCACCCCCTTAAGTTCCAAGGTCCCTCGCTTTTGTTCTCCTGCATTTTGCTTGCAAGTATTTCTGAAAAACCACTTGGCCAAAAAGATGTAACTTTTCTTAGAGGATAATTTTCCACCTACCCAACTCATGTTGACCTTCCAGCTAGTTTGCCAACAGTGTCCTCATTCACTACACAGAATACTAGCCTTTGGTTCATTACTCATAGTACAACATGTGCATCAACAATGTGAAGATGCCATCTTGATCCAAACCACAAAGAAGGCATGAGCTGCATCTTTGTAACTTCTCTGTGTCCATACAAAGCTCATTGGCTATTAATATACCCATTTCTTTATGATGTGTGATTCTACACCTATGAGTCGATGGGGACTCACCTACTCTACTGGGATTCTGATCACCTGATCAGACTCCCCAGAATTCAAATCAGTAAACATGATATCAAATGAAGTACCAAATGACACATGTGGGTTTGCTATGGCAGTTCACAGGTAGGGCAATTACACTGAAGTAACTGTTTTGGGTATATAAATATCTCAACAGGCCTCTTGGGGCGGCTCGGCTTTGGTGTCAAGAAAGCACCGCCGGCTCCTGCATGGCATCCACAGGTAAATTTAGTCTCCTCTTTTGCACCTTGACTTTTATTTAGGGAAAAGACAATTGTTGGAATGTCTCCATCTGTGTGGCATTTAGGAAACATGGATGGTGGGTAACTCAGTCTATTGAGTCCTTACAAAAGGACCCGAGTCTGTCTCCCAGGACCCATGTGAGAAATTGCCCTGTGTGGTAGCACACACATGTAATCCAATGTTGGAAAAGCAGACATAGGTTGATCCCAGGGACTCACTGCTCTGCCATCCAAGGCTAATCAGCCTGCTCTAGGGCAACAAGAGACTCTATCTCAAAAAACCAAAAAGGTAGATGACATCCTAAGGAATGATGCCGAAATCTGACCTCTGGCCACAACACACACAACACACACACACACACACACACACACATGCACACTCTTTTTCTCAAACAAAACACCCTCTAAATTGTTCCCATCCCTTATATGAGGAATCCCATGGACTGATAACTCATATAGGAGACCTCAGTAGTATTTCCTGTCTCCCTACAGCAGCTAGCCAAGCCCCTCTCTGATCTCTCTTTCTTCAACACTACAGGGCTGACTCGGTGGCCTGGAACCCACACAAGATGCTGATGGCGGGAATCCAGTGCTCTGCTCTACTTGTCAAGGACAAATCTGTGAGTTTTCCAGTGTTTTACAGCAATGGAATGTACTCAATCTCCAAATTTGTAGAAGCTCCATGGTTGGTTATTCCTTGATGTCTTGGTCTAAGTGTAGATGATCCCAAGAAAATGGCTATGACCTTGAAACAAAAGATAAATAGACTCAGATAAAGAACTTGTGCTTCTCTAGTACCCTGTGGATTTATTTGATTGAGTCATTATATAATCTTATCCATTAGAGAAAAATAAGGTCTCTTATACCCTCATTTGGATTATATTTTAAAACTGGGCTTTAAATTTCAATCCCCCTACCTCTCTCTCCCTCTCTTGTTCTCTCTTTTGCTCTCTCTCATTGATTGAGTCTGGGATTTAAGTCATCTAAAAAATTCTGCTCACTGGGAAAGTGGAACAGATGTGTGTCACTCATTACCTCAGACACTTAATACACTTAACCAGGGACTTAGCGTCTGTTTCTATGGGAGGGTATTAGTTAAGGGCTGATCTCTGAGTGCAGGCTTACTTGGGATGGCTTTCTCAAGTGCTTTCTGGAGTATGAGGGAAAGCTGGGTGCTACTCTGAATGACTGAAGCAAGTGGGACAAAGGCTGCTGAGCTCCTCTTGGCCAGAGGCATGAACGACATGCTTCATGTGGGTTAAATAAGGATCCTGTGGGAAGTGGCCCAGGCTGAGAAGTGCCACTTCATTCTTAGAAATGCCTCCTCAAGATCTGCCTTCAGCATGTGGGTGATCTTTCCCAGCCATCTGTTTACATCAGAGGGGACTCCCTTTGCCAACGTGAAAGTCATTTCTGTTATTTTTTTAAAGGAGTTTTATTGCAAATGAAAAACATATTTAAAACTTGAAGTTTTCCATGTGGAGGTATTTAAGTGGCTTTTCTCTTTCTTTTCTTCTCTCTCTCTCTCTCTCTCTCTCTCTCTCTCTTCTCTTCTTCTCTCTCTCTCTCTCTCTCTCTCTCTTTCTTTCTTTCTTAACAAATAAATGTGGTATTTATATATTTTAGCACTCTTTGTGTTTTGACATGGCCAAACAGAGTGTCCATCCAAAATTAAGAAAGATTTTGCATCCACAGAAGTAGCTACTTTCAGGGCTATGGTCTGCCTCCAAATGTTTTGTTAGGTTGGTTCTAGTTGACTATTCATGGGTTGGTTATGGTTGACTGTCTTCACAGTCTGGTTAGAGTTGACTGTCTTCACAGGTTGATAAGAGTTGGCTGTCTTTACAGGCTGATTAGAGCTGGCTGTCTTCATAGGTTGGTTAGAATTGTCTGTTTTCACAGGTCAATTAGAATTGACTGTCTTCACAGGCTGATTAGAGTTGACATTTTATGGGTTGGTTGTAGTCGACTATTTTCATAGGTTAGCTATAGGTGACTGTCTTCACAGATTGGTTATACTTGACAGTGTTCCCAGTTAGTTATAGGTGACTATCTTAAGTACCACTTGACCCTTTTGGTTTAAAAATTTTTAGAATTGTGAGTTGATTATATTTATAACTGGAGGTAGTTTAAGATTATCTTGCCATTTTGAGTCAAAGAACATACTCAAGTTACTCACAGATGCATATTTAGGACAGGATAGAAATAGGTGTAAACCCAGCTTCCTTTTGGACTAGATTCAGGGACAGAAACAGCCCAGATGCACACTGTGTGCCAGGCATTTGGCACTTTCTTTCTCCCTCCTCATCCGACCTGAATGACAAACTATCTGTTGGAGTGATGTTCTCAGAAATAGAAAATTTAGGCAGAAAGTTCTGAGTACCCTTTATATAACTCCCTAGCTGCTCTGTTCTTTCTTCTTCTCTGATCATATTTGAATGACCTATCAAAGAATTGGCTCGCATTTATGTAAGTAGGCAATTATACTTCCGAATCATACACCTCATTAGTACGGGTTACATTTTCAGGTTTTGAAAATGAATTCTTTCCTAAATTGCATTGATAACAATGGTCCCTGCTCTTGTGGCATAATGAAGAGGTAACGGAGTTGCAGTCACCATGCAATGAATTGAGCAACCAAAGCAATGTTTTCTTGAGGAAAAACTCATTTTTTTTTTCCTTAAGTGGATTCGAAAGCTCAGCCACGAGATGGGAGAAACGTCAATCTTTCCAGAAGCTTTTTTTCTTCGAGGGTGTCTGTCTCATTTACACCTGTATTCTGTGTGTTATTCTGCTTTATATTCATTCATTCAGCCTCTCAACCAACGGATTTGACTGACCCAGATAGGCCTACACTGTTCTTATCCTAGAAATTGGGAAGTGAATAAGAAACATTTCACACAGTCAGAGAGTTTATCAGTGGACAGAGAAGATGTCAACAGAACAGTCTTATTTACCTCTTTGTGTAATGTGTCTATGGCCATACCAACCTAAACGCCACCCTATCTAGTCTGATCTCAGAAGCTAAGCAGGATCGAGCCTGGTTAGTACTTGGATAGGAGACCTCTTTGTGTCATGTGTGCCTCTGTACATACACATGTGCACATGTGTTTACCATGTGATAGCACAAGACAGAGGTTGACACTGGGATGTCCTCTTTAACCACTTCTCAACTTTATTGTTTGAGATAGTGTCTCTCTCTGAACCCAGAGTTTGTTGTTTCTGCCATACTAGTTGACTTGGAGAATCTCCACTGGCCCCCTCCCCAGTGCCGGGAGTGCAGATGTGCAGCACTGTGCCCTGCTTTTATGTGGATGCTGGAGATTTGAACTCAGATCCTTATACTTGTGGATCAAGTGCTTGAACCACTGAGCCTTCCCACCATCCTTACCTATTTGACCTTGTGTTTGGTCTTTTGATAGGAGCACTGAAGAACATCAAGATGCCTTGGTTCTAAGTGAGGTAGCTGTTACATTCTTCTTCTCTTCTTATCATCCCCACTACCCACCAAACAGCTCCCTTTTGATCTATATGTCATAGATCTGGCCCATTTGATGCAGGACAATTCAAAAAAGGCTTTGAGCCTCTGACAAAGATGATGCTCATGAGATGAAAATTCTCCAATCCTTTCTTACTTGTGTGCAGTGGTAATAGAACCAGAAACATGGATGTCTGGCAGTCACCTTGTGAACATAAGGCAATGACCTTAGATTAAATCACCTACATGTCCATAGTGTCAAAGAAAAAAAGGAGAAAGCTTTTCTCTTGGGTAATAACTTTGAATTGTTGTGACAACCTTGAAAACACCTGCTTTCAGACTCTGTGACAAGATTCAAATGACATGAAATGTCCTTGTGGCTGGAGCCATCTCCATTGGGTAAGCTGTGTGCACAGCTGAATGCATTCCCCTCTGAAACAGAGAAGAATATAAGATGGAGAAATCACAGCAGGGAGACGCAGTATCCCAGGTGCAAAGAACAATATGTGCAGATTTTCTAAGAAAAGAAAGTCCTTGTTAAGTTTCAAAAGCTGGAAGGAGTTTATTGGGGCTGACAGAAGCATGGATGATCATGTTAAAATGAGCAGGAAATGGGTTGGAAAGTTTAAGCTGTGGGCAGACCACACCACGATTTAGAGATCATCCTAACGATTTCCAACTTGATCTTTAGAAAGGGAAAGAACATTCAAATTAGACAGTATTGGGACTGGAGAGACGGCTTGGCATTTCAGAGCACTGCTACTCTTCCAGAGGACCTGAGTATGGCTCCCAGCAGCCACATGGTGGCTCATCACTGTGCGTAGCTCTAGTTCCAGGGGATCCAAGGTCCTCTTCTTGCCTCCTTGGGCAGCAGACATGTGGGGCACATACACATATGCATGCAGCCAAAACACCTATATACATAAAATTAAAATAAACAAATCTTTTTCAAGAATGGAAAACATTCTACTAAAAAGGTTTTTATTTAGGAAGGTAAGTTAGAAGAGAGCAGGAATGGAGGAGGAAGGAAGGAAGGAAAGGAAGGAAGGAAGGAAGGAAGGAAGGAAGGAAAGAAGGAAGGAAGGAAGGCTGTATCTATGCAACAGTTGATGACAAGTATGTCAGTTACTTGTTTCATACTGTGAAAAATGTTGCAAAAGCACCATTAAGGGAGGAAGGATTTAAATGAGTCTACGGTCCATCATGATGGCAGAGTCATGGTGCCAGGCATATAAGGAGGCTGTTCAAATTCTGTCCATCACTGAGAAGTCAAGAGCAATAGATGCTGGCACGCATCCCACTTTCTCCTTTATGTTTAGTCCTGGAGCCCAGCCCATAAGATGGTCCCATCACCATATAGGTGGGACTTCCTATATCAGCTAACCTAATCTGGATAGTCCCCTCAGAGCATGCCCAGAATCTTATCTCCCAGATGAGTCTAAATTCTGTTAAGTTGACCATCAGTATTAACCACCACATCTAGGGAGTTATAAAAAAATATGCTATGACATCCTATATCTATATTACATCAACTCTATAGGGCTGAATGGTCACGTACCTATAAGAGATGAAGGAGAAGGAGGTGTCAAGATTGACTCTCTAATACTAACATGGCAATTGGGTGACTTAGACTCTTTAGTGAGATGTGGTGAGGAAGGATTTGAGCATGAAATCTCTTTATTACAATGTTGGATATCTACAATGTGAGAATACAGTCCATTCAGGTAAAGCAGCTGACAAATAAGAAGAGGTTTTGGCTAGAAAAGTTTACCTAGAGGGTAGTAGCTATCTTAAGGGTGATTGGAAGACTTCAGAGAAACTTTAGAATAAGAAAACAGAAAGAGATCGAAGCGTCTGTCTTTATCTTAGTTAGGATCACTATCACTGTGATGAAATACCATGACCACAAGCAGCTTGAGGAGTAAAGGGTTTATTTGGCTTACACATCCTGAATCACCGGTCCACTGAGGAAAGCTAGTATGGGAACTCAAACCTGGAGACAGAAGCTGATGCAGAGGCCATGGAAGGGTGCTGCTTATTTGCTTATTCCTCATGGCTTGATCTTCCTGCTTTCTTATAGAACCCAAGATCACCAACTCAGGTGATACTACTCACAGTGGACTGGGCACTCCTCCATCAATCCCTAATTAAGAAAATGCACTACACTATACTATATTTGATGCCTATACTAGATTTTATGGAGCCATGTTTTTCCACCTGATGTTCCCTCCTATTAGAAGACTGCAGCATATGAAGTTGATATGAAACCACCAAGAAAGTCTTGAAGAGCTTCAGGGATTGGATATAAGGGCTAGAACTGTGTGGGAAGGCTGAGTTGGAATGACCAGGAAGATAGTTGGAATGAGAGTGATATAATGAATTCAAAGAAAGAACATATATGGGAAAATGTGTATGTTTGTGTCACTGAATTTTCTACAGCAAAAGACAGTCTAACAAGCAAAGAGCCGAGCAAATGTATTTAAGCCAAGTTGTGTGTGACACAGGAGACCTTAAAAATAACAAATTGAGGGCTGGGGAAGATCCCACAGTGGTAGAGTGTTTACCTAGTATTATCAATTCCTAAGTTCAACTCAGCTTCAGGGTAAAAGACTGGAAGACTGATGCAGGATATTTTATCACACTGTGAGCCTCAAGATTGTGTTATTTATGAAAATACTCGTTTCCAGTTGTAGTGTGGTTCCATCCTTAGCAGATACCTTCAATCCCTCTGGCTAGAATACAAACTTGCCCTTAGTGTACACCTCAAATTCCAAACAATGAAGGTAAGCTTAGTTTGTAGAAGAAGCATCCATGTTTGGAAGTAATGTCTAATTGAGTGGCAGACAAAGCGTCAAATCAGAGAAAGACTTGACAGAATAGGATATGCCCAACTCTCACAAAAACAGAGAGGAAAAGGAAGCTACTTAAGGGCCAGTGAAGAGAAAGGAGAGGAGACAGTTTTATCAGGAGTTGTACAGAGACAGGTTGAAGAGAGAACAAGCTATACACAGGTGAAGATAGAATGAGACAGAGAGTGATAAGGAGTCAGAAGATTAGATCAGATTCCTAGAGTAAGTTTGAGGCCAAGCAGAGCAATTCGGGAGAAACCAAGAGAAGTCAGATTGAATCAGTCAGCTTGGTGAGGAGTGTGAGCCAGAACAGCTGAATTGAACCAGTCTGCCAGAGTTCAGAAAGAACTAGGAAGGGGTGAGCTTATTCAACAGTAAGCCTCAGAGGCTAAAAACATTCTAGGCCTAGAGTAGATTTTACGGAGGCCAGAATTTCCAGGACTAGGCCTGGGTTAGCAGACTGGAGTAGTAAGCTCTGGAGACAACAATTACCAGGAGAATAAAAGATAATTTACAGAAGACCAAGTGAAAACAGTGTTTCTGTGACTGGCCATACAGAAGTACCACCAGAGGAGGAACGTAATGGTGGAGTGGCTCAGCAAGGCCTGTTTGTTCAGCTTCCTCTCAGTGCAAGTAAGAACCCAGAAAAGGAAGACCTGCCTATTGGGAACAAAGGTCAAGAAGTTATTTTATGACTACTTAAGGGAAAAGAGTGTCAGAGTGACCTCTAAGCCATCCTACCATGGGATGGCATTCTTAGGGTGGTGAGTGATTTCCATTCTTCATCACTGTATCAGTTCCTGCCCTGTTGCTGTGGCCAAATTCCAGGTACAAGCAACTTAAATGGGGAAGGGTTTATTTTCACTCCTGGTTTTGGTCTATCCTAGTGGGGAAGGGCTAGGGGAGTTCATGGCAGTGAAAGGCCGTGGCTTCTCTTGTCCACAACGTGGCACACCAGGAACCAGAAAGAGTGAGACAAAAAGCAGTCAGAGAAAGGGCACCCAAAGGGCCCACATCTGCAACCTACTTCTTTCTGGTTGGTTCCTACTCTTCAAGTTTTTACAACCTACCAAAACAGTGCCAGCAGCTGGGGATAAAGAATCAAATTCATAAGCCTGTGGGGCACTTTGTAGACTCAAACCACATCTAGTCCCTGATTCCCAAAGGTTCCTGGCTATCTCATAATGTAAAATACATTCAGTCCAATTTGAAAAGGCTCAAGAGTCTTAATGGTCCAAAATTGCTTAAAAGTCCAAATTCAAAGTCTGTTCTGAAACTTGGGGCTTACTCTCAGCTCCAAGTCGCTGTGAAGTCAACAATGAAGTTACAGACTCCCAATAGACAATGGCACAGAGTAAGCACCCTCACTTGCAAAGCAAGGAATGGGACGACGGGAGCCAAGACTGGACCAAATCAGTATGGAAACCTGGCAGGGCACACACTAAACCCTGTAGCTCAGCTCGTGTCTTTTATCAGGATGTAGAGAGGTATCATTAGAGCTCCAAGGAGCTTGGAAAGCCCTGATTCTGGGTCCCTGTCATTTGCAGGACACATGGTCCCTCTCAGACTGGCTTCCTGTGCTGCCTCCAGCTTTTTTGGGCCTTCCATCATCCCGAGGTCTCCACTACAAGTTAGACTTCACCCTCACAGCCTCATGCCTAGCTCTCTCATGGAAGAAAAACTAAGAATCTTTCATTTTTTTCACCCCAAATTATTTCTTTTGCGAATTTGGGAGATACGATCATTCACATTATGTAGCTACTGAGCTCACGGCTAAGCCCCACTCGGGCCTGAGTGTACTTTGATTGGTGCCCAGCGAACCACGATTTTAATTTAGACTCCCTTCTCCAGTTGGTGTAAGGGTTGAGTCTAGTTGAAAGACAGCAAATTAGCACAGACAGTGGTCAGGAAATGATCTCCCTAATTTATGCTCTGCTGAGTGTCGGGTACTGTTCTGACGGTTTGCTGTGGTTGCTGACTAATTCTCTGCCTTGGTCAGATGTCACGAAGGAACAAAGCACACCGCCACTCCTAAAACTGTATTCCCAGGAGCTGCCTTTGTACCATGAGGATGAAAAGAAGGCAAGATGGTCCCAGGAATCTGTGATTATAAATAGGTTGACCGCAGGTCTAAAAGGTGTGTGCCTATGCAGCTGCGGAGGAAGAAAGAGCATGTTCTGATACTTTGATCATAAATGAAAGCCCACATATTCTATCGGTGGCACAGATGGCAGGGAAGAAAAAAATCTCAATATCCACCTTTCAATTTCTGAGTGTTTATTGGAAGGATTTTAGTTTCCAGAAGACTCAAAACTAAATGCTAACAGGGAACGACTCATCAGAAGTCCTCCAGAGTGTTAACACCTCCGTTTCATTTCTTCCCACCCCGTCATCTGGCTGAACTGCCAAGGTCATGCTGAACGCAGCAGCCACAGGGAATTCAAGTGGCCGCTTCCTTTCTTTTGAGTTACCAAGATTATGCTGGTACTAGAGAATGTTTTGTTGTGTGTGTGGTATATGTGAGCATGTGTACATGTGCTTGCGTGTGTATTGGTGAACTTGTGTGCAAGAGTGTGCATGTGTGTGCATGCATGTGTGTATGCACTTGCATGTGTGTGTGTCTCTGTGTGTAGCAGTCAGTTGCTGTTGGGTGTAATGTCTTCCTTTATCACTCTCTACATTAAACACGGAGGCAGGGCCTCTCATTTGAAGCTATAATTTTCCAATTTGGCTAATCGAGACAGCGAGCTTTCCTAGGGATTCCCTGTCTCCACCTCCTGAGCACTGGGGTTCCAGGAGGAGGACTACATTTATGTTGGTTCTGGGTATTCCATTACCCATCAAGCTATCTCTCCAGCCATAAACACAACGGATTTTTAAAAGCCTATGTCTGTCTTGAGATTTCAATTTCCAAAGTGCTAAAGGAAGGAAAGACGCAGGAAGGTTCACAGAACACTGCTCGCTGAAGATGCCCTTCACTCGTTTCCTGCAGCATTCCTACCTTTAAGTGGATGGGGACCCACCTAGTCACCAATCCACAAAACGTGCTGTACAGTTTGCTTTTGCCACACACCCTTTCAAACACAATCATGAATACAGTTCTATATCTTTCCGTAAAATTTTTAATAGCTGAAAAGCATCCTTTTGATCTGCTGTAGTTTGTATAACCAACCCCCTTAAGATTGACTAATTAAATGTTTTAAATTGTTTATTATTCTACTTCTTAGAAATTATATGCACACAGGTTTGTCTACATGTGAGTGTAGGTGCCTAAGACCAGAGACATTGGCTCCCCCTGTAGATCTATGAGCTATGGAGATTGTAAGCTGACAGATGTGGGTGCTAGGAACTGAGCTCAGATTCAAAAGGAGTACACAGTCCGAAAAACTGAGCCACCTCTCCAGCCACATTCTAATTCTTGGTAATTACAAATTTAATCACCGTCTTTGAGGCTCACTCTGTGTAAAATCCCTCGAAGCTGAAGAAGCATGGCCAATGTTTGTGATGATTTTCTGTGCTTGCTTTGTAATTTTCCTTCAAGAGTTGGTTACGTTCTCACTAGGAGAATAGGAGAATATATGTGTTAAACCTTTGACATCAGGGGGTATTTAGGGATGTCACTGTGCTAGGAAAGATAGCTGATCACTTGTAGACACGGCTGTAAGCATCTCTCTTCTAATTTTATCTGGTGACATTTTACACCTACTTCTCAGGCATCATCCTTGGCTCAAGACATCATCGTGTAATCCTTTGCTCCCAAGGTTTCAGATGTGTAGCCTGAGAGACAAGGGCTCATTCTATTCCGTCTATTCCCTCTAGAGAAGGCTCAACTGTAGATCTGGTGGGTTTTTTTAAGGGAAAGGGTAGGAGGAAGAAGAAAGGTAGGGAGTTTATTCAGCACACAGCCGTTGAGGATGAGCTGTGGGTCATGTAGGGCAGTGCTGAAAGGAAGAAAGAGAGAGAGAGAAAGAGAGAGAGAGCAAGAGAGAAAGAAAGAAAGAAAGAAAGAAAGAAAGAAAGAAAGAAAGAAAGAAAGGAGGTGAAAAGAGGAAGGGGAAGGGTGGATGAGGGGGAGAGAGAAAGGAGGAGGGAAGGAAAAAAGGAAGGGAAAGGGGAAGAGGAGAAGAGAGGAATGGAGGAGAAGAGATGGAAGGAGAAGGGGGAAGAAGGGAGGGGAGGAGAGGGGACTGATGCTATCTCCCACCAGTGGAATCATACACTGCGGTATTTGGTACTTCTCATCTGCATTTCTGGTTCTATTCTAAATAGCACATTACGGCAATGATCGATCTTCTGTGCCATTCCAAAATACACGGGAAAAAAAAAAAAGAGAGAAGAGAAAATAGATTTCCCACCCTAGAAAGTAGAGCAAAGTGTATCTGCTTCAGTCAAGATCTTCTTTCTGCTCGTGCATTTAGTCCACGGAGTCCACCTGAGCAGAGGCGTTTCCTCGCATGCAGAGAAGCCACGTGCCTTTGCTAGACACAGGCACTATGCATCTCTTTAGAACGGCAGCCTTGCTCACTGGGGTAGGAGAAGCAGAGGGAGGCAAGTGTGTGAAGTGACTGGAAGGGAGAAGCTCGTCCCTTTCAGGGGATTTCCAACGTCCCATCCTTGATGCAGCTAGAACCCAGCATCTTCTGGATGCTCATTCTTCATCCGTGATGGTTCTTCCCTAGTACTTTGGCCAAGTGGAGAGCATCATCACTTTTTGGAGAACTAGTCCCATCCATAATGGACAAAATAGATGTTTCTTTGAAAAATTTCTCTCTGTGTTATATATGTGTGTGTGTGTGTGTGTGTGTGTGTGTGTGTGTTGTGTTGTTTTGCATGAGATTGCGCAGAAGTCAACATTGGCTGTCTTCCTTAATTTCTATCCATCTTATTTTTGAGACACGGTCTCTCTCTGAACCTGGAATACATTGGTTGGGGTAGGTCAGCTGGCAAGCCAGGCCCCAGAATCCTCCTGTCTCTGCCTCCCTATCATTGACTTGCAGAGGCATGTCATACCACACCTGGCTTTTTATTTGGGTGCTAAGGTTAGGAGCCCCAGATCTGTAGGTTTTAGTAGTATTTTTTTTTTTTTACCCACTTAGCCATCTCCCAGACTATCTACTTTTAAAATCAAATAAACACAGATCATTTTCCTTTTCACACATCTATTGTGGTCGTGGATGCTTCTACGGAGGCATCACACAAAGAAGCACGAGGCTGCCAGTCACCAATAAGTGACACTTGTTTTACGTTTATCTAAGGGGAAAGGGGTTATAATACCATCAGTGTCTTGTGTTCAAAATCCACTGTAGTCATCTCCAACCAACAAACCAGTGCAATTGGGTTTCCGTGCTTGGTTGTTGGTATTGCCTCGGTCATTAATTTTAATGAGAGAGCCTGTGCTTTGTGTCAGATGCAGGCTCCTTGTAGGCTGGTACATTAATTCTGTTGCTTAGGGATTCCCTAGGGTGTATTATCACACCCATGATTGCACACTCCAATACCAATCATTAGTTACTAGCTAGGCATAGACAAACTCAGGTCCTAACGCAAAGCGTGAGCAAACCGCCAGCAGAGATTGTCGGTGGCCCCTGGAATCGGCTCTCATAGGCTGTTACATGAGCCCTTCATGGACAGAACCGGCCTCATTCACCTTGCAGTTCCACTCCACAGTACAACCATTCACTGTCTGTTAAATTCAGTAAAGACACTTCTTAGCCGAGGAGATGGAGCAGATGGAAAAATACAAGTTTTGTAGGCATGAAGACCTGAATTCAGCCCCATAACATGTAAAAAGATTAGCTGAGCCAGGGAGTTCCGGCTTTCAGTAAACAAGGTAACCAGAATGCTGGGGAATGACAGATGAGGCTGTCTTCTGACCTCCACATAGACGAACAGGCTCAGGAACACACATACATATGCACGCATAGTATATGCATTAATTAACTAATCGAACAAGCGTCCAGATGCAGCTGAATTTGAATATCTCTCCAACATTACTGTACTGGCTGCTTTGTGTGTCAACTTGACACAAGCTGGAGTTATCACAGAGAAAGGAGCCTCCCTTGAGGAAATGCCTCCATGAGGTCCAGCTGTAAGGCATTTTTCAATTAGTGATCAAGGGGGGAGGGCCCATTGTGGGTGGTGCCATCCCTGGGCTGGTAGTCCTGGGTTCTATAAGAAAGCAAACTGAGCAAGTCAGGGGAAGCAAGCCAGTAAGTAACATCCCTCCATGGCCTCTGCACCAGCTCCTGCTTCCTGACCTGCTTCAGTTCCAGTCCTGACTTCCTGTGGTGATGAACAGCAATGTGGAAGTGTAAGCTGAATAAACCCTTTCCTCCCCAACTTGCTTCTTGGTCATGATGTTTTGTTCAGGAATGGAAACCCTGACTAAGACAATTACTAAGTACTAACACATACACCTCAGTACAATTTATTGTCTTTTCTTATACAACCTGATGTTTTATGTCTCATCAACAGTGTCTTCTTTTGAGGGTAAAATGACGATATTAAAGACATTTTAACATAGGATTTAAGCACAGGAGTTAAGAGAAAGGGGTGCCTCAAAAGAAAGTATAGCACACACCCAAAACATGCCTGTTAGCTCCTCAAAGATAAGTTGCGACAATCATCCGTTCTGGTGGTGTGTGCGTGCTAACTGCTGCCTCTTGTCCTCATGGAGACATATGCAGCACCCCTCCCCCACATCCGTCCCAGGTTGGCACTTACAGTCTTTGCTCTGTCCCAGCACTGGGTGTGTTATTTGGATGCCCAGGCGCCCAGTAATAAACTGATGATTCATCCTCTCCGTCCCCAGACACCAAAGTGTCTTTCCCCGAGGAAGTTATTTTTGCTTTAATGTCTAATGAGGCTGGACAAGTAGAAGAGAAGCTTGCTCTTCCAGAGTTTGCTGGATCCCTTTTGACCCCTTTGAATGAGCGGGTGACATTCACCATCTTCCCACTTGCTGGCTGTGGCTGTTAGGAGCAATGTTGCACCAAGCATCTTGGCCTAGAGCTTCCTAATTTCATCCTTGATTTCCCCCAGAGCTCTTGGGTGAGTGCCACTTGGTCCTAGGGATTGGAGCTACATGCATTTCATGTGCTTTGTGTAGATGAGCTGGGGAGGTGCCCACTTTCGGGTCCGATCTCTTCTGCCTGTCTATTTCCGGAGAGCCTTGAGGGTGTGGGAATCTCTCTGATGCGCTTCCAGGTGAAGAATTCGCTCATCTTGGAAGCCAGCTCTGTTCAGTATGAAACCCCAACCTTCATTTCAATGATAACCACCACGAATGACTCCCTTTTTACTAAGAAATAACCACAAAATAATTGGACCTTGTACCCTTCTGTCATTGAAACTGTCCCAGAAAGAGGCCTTTTTTTTTTTTTTTAATTCACAGACTAAATCTTTCTTAGCCTACTTGGTTATAATTCCTGAACACAGGAAGATTATATAAGTTAAAAACCCAAGAAAAAGAGAAACATAAGGGGGGGCGTAAAAGAAAGCCTGGGCTGTAGGTAACAAGAAGATGCAGTCCGTAATTAGCATGGCACACCTGCCTCTGTGGGTAGGCTAAAACTCGCTTTCAGCCCATTTCAGGGATTCCAAATGTCTGCCTGCATTTGGCTCTTGTTTTTCTGTTGCCACATGACAACAGAGTCTTAATCTTATTTCCACCCCCTGTTGTGACTTCTTGGAATAAACCACTGTGCTTGTTTCTCCTTTGTGTACCCCTAGCTGTCAGATTTGTTGCCTTCCAACGCTGAAGCCTTGAGTCGGGGGAGGGGGGGTATTTTGTAGCTTTGTGATGCCCAGGACAGAAGAGCTGAAGTGAGCAAGAAGTCAATTATTTTCTGGGGATTTCCTTCTATGGTTATTCGCAGTGTTAGTCACATGAATTTCAAAAAGGAATCTGGTGAATGTCTCAATGGTGATGAGTCTAGTTTGCTTATAAAAATGTTTAGTAATTATGCTTAAGATGTGATTTGTCCAGAAAATGCTAACAGCATATAATGAAGATGAATGCACAACTCATTTATGAGCTGGCTAGCAGAACAGAAACTATAAAACAGAATCATATCTTTCATGTAGGGCTCCTAATGTCCACAGAAGTGGTACCCTGGTCATGAAGCTTGTTTCCAAGCTGTGGGGCTACAGAGGGCTCATGTACAACCAAGAGTACTGCATAGCAGGTGTGCCTCCCTGGGGAGGTGTGATAGGAGCCAGACGTGGGGGTGACATCTTTAACTGACACCTGTGAGACAAGGTTATGGTTGTGAATTTGTGGTCAGCCTGGGCTACTAGTGAGTCCAAGGGTAGCCTAGGCTAGAGTGTGAAGTTCTGTCTCAAAATGAAAAAGACACAGAAGGAAATCACAATTTAGGGAGATTTGCAAAATATGAAAGGACTTCATTGATATTGTGTAGCAGTACATTCAAATAGCTGGGAGATCAGAAGAGGTTAGCTCTGTATGTATGTGTGTATGTGTGTATGTGTGTGTGTGTGTGTCTGTCTATGTCTGTATATGTCACTCCCTGTGTCTGTGTGTGTATCTGTATATGTGTGTATCTGTGTATGTGTGTGTGTGTCTAAGAGTGTGCATCTGTGTGAGTGTGTGTCTATGTGTGCTCCCTGTGTCTGTGTGTATCTGTGTATCTGCATGTGTGTGTGTCTGTGTGTATCTGTGTATCTGCATGTGTGTCTGTGTATCTGTGTATCTGCATGTGTGTGTGTGTCTATATGTGTGTTTGTGTCTGTGTGTGAATGTATGTACCACAATGTACCTACAGAAGTCAAAAAACAATTTGCAGGAGTCAACTCTCTCTATCTACCATGTGGGTTATGGGGACGGAGCTCAGGTCAGCAGGCCTGCCTGCAAGAACACATATTAGCTGAGCCCTGGTTTGAGTGTTTTCCTTAAGTCTCTCCCAGCCTGTACTTTGTATTTTGTGTAAGGGTCTTAAGGCTCTGCAGACTGGGTGCTATGAGTGTTTTTAGAATCACCCACCCATGGAGAGTGAGAGACAGTGGTGAGCCTCGAATGTAACCGTACAGCATTATAAATCTAGCAATCACACTAAAGCAAAGAGCATAGCCGCAAACCTAGACACCCTCCCTGCCTTTCTTCCTTCTGCTGACTAATTTTTCTTTTTAGTTCCCTCAGTAGTCAAGCATCCCCTGAAGAGCATAATTTCATTTTGCTCCTTTGATTTTTCTTAAGAAGTTGCAACGTGTTTCCTGAGTTTGAGCTTTTGTTGTCATTTCAGTGTAGTCTAGCCATTTGTTTATGTGCTCGGCTCTGAGAGAAGTGTTGCTGTATCGCCCAGGGTGGCTTCAGACTTGTAGCCTTCAAGTGATCCTTCTGCCTTGGCCTCTGGAGTAGCTGAGAATTTGAACATGTTACTGTGTAGGCTATGTCTATAAGATTCCCCCACATTGTGGAATAGCCTGCTGTGTTCTCACTCTGTTGTAACTAGAGTATATGAACGCACGCTCGATTCGTTTGTCCGTTCTATTGTTTGTAAGTACTTGGGTTATTGCAGTTTTGGGTTTTAACATAAATTTGCTATGAACATTTTTTTTGTTCATATCTTTATTGCTCACTGAATCTTGGAAGTTCCATCTGGAATCATTTTCCTTCTTGAAGACTGTACTTAGGAATGTCTCATTGGCTCATCTGATAGCATATTGTACTTTTTAAAAAAGTATCTATTTTCCCCACATCTAGAACTCCAGCAAGTGAATTCCTTTCAGGACTTTGACGATACATCCCCTTACGCAGACTTTCCCCAGCTCTTTGGTATTATGTTTAAATGTTACCCGTTTAAGTGCCATTTTTTTTTTATGATGAAATGACTTTTTCCTTTGGTTTCTGTTAACATTTTCAGGCTTTTAAAAAAATGTTTGCTACTTATGTTCTAAATATGAGTTTTATTGAATGTCTCATAACTCGGCTTTTTAACTTTGTGGAGTGATATTCTTTATAAGCTCAGGAAAGTATCTGCTTGTCACTGTTTCTGCGTCCTCATCTCTTCCTCGGCCGCTGCCAAACACCTAACGGACTTCTTCATGTATTGTTTCTCTTTCTATGATCTATTGTGTATGTTCCACAGTCTTGTCCTTTTTAGATTTATTTCTTTATTTAGTGTGTGAACGGGCATGCATGTGCCACAGTGTATGTATAGCGAGGTCAGAGGACAACTCACAGGAGTCAGTTCTCTCCTTTATCCGTGTTGGTTCTAAGGTGAGCTTGTGTCTTCAGTCTTGGGGACAAGCTCCTTTACCAGACAAGCTGCCCAGCCAGCCCCAAGCTTGACTTTGAAAAGTTTTTTTTGTGTATGAGTATATATGTATATTTATGTGTGTGTATACGCACACATGTGTATGCCTGGGTATATATGTACATGTGGAAGCGTGGATACGGAGGACAGAGGACAACCTTGCCTATCTCCCCTCAGATGTTGTCTACCATGTTTATTGAGACAAGGTTTCTCACTGGCCTGGAACTCACCAGGTAGGTCAGACTGGATGCCCAGGGACCACAGGGATCTGCTAGTCTCTACCCACCCAGAGCTGGTACAAATGCACACCACGTCAGCATTTTTACATGGGTTCTGAGGGAGCACTTGACTGACTGAACCGCCTCCACAACTCACTTTCGTCCTTCCGTGTTCCACTGTGGATGGTTTCTTCTGACCTTCCTTGAAGTTCACAGATGTGCTAGTTTGTCAACGGAGTCCTAACAACATTGTCCTCTGCACCTTCTTTTATGTCTCTCATGTTTTTAAACTTCTTATTGATACCTTTTTTACCTATATAATCTTCCTAGGTTCCTGTTGAAATTTTAAAGGTGAGCGCTGATCACCCTAAACACTGTATATAGACTTAGAGCTTGTCTTTGCTAACTTTAACCTCTGGACTCTTCTCATTCTCTCTCTCTCTCTCTCTCTCTCTCTCTCTCTCTCTCTCTCTCTCTCTCTCTCTGTGTGTGTGTGTGTGTGTGTCTGTCTGTCTGTCTTTGTGTGATATGATCCACCATATCACTTGGAGAATGCCTTGTTCCTCACAATGGTCACAGGATACTGTTATTTTATGGCCCAAGATAGAACAACTTCCTTCATGAACAATTTTATTTTCACTCTTCTTGGCTTCAAGGGAGATCATAATTCAAAGGCCAGAGTCAGAGACTTTCTAAATCTCTAGAACATGGCCTGGTTATCTGTTTTAGGGTAGGGACCTTAGGGAACTGGATAAGAAAGGAAATTTTTTTTCTTGCCATGGTGACATTGAACCCCATGAATTGTTTCCTTCAGCCTATTGGTGTCTACTATGAGAGGTGACAGTCACATCAGGCTCATGGTGGCCACAGAGCTCCTTCATAGCCTCATTCTGACTCTCATCTTGGACAGCCTCCCCTAGTCCTCCCAGGTCTTAGGATAGAACTATAACAATCCCCCTCACACGTCATCCCATCTTTGTACTGTCCATCAGGGGGTCCCTGCCCCAGATGGGTCCAAGATGTAACTATGAATGTGGGGTCTATGCTTTGCTCCAGCTTTTCAGATTCTGTTTTAAGAGGATTTCTGATGAACTGATTGATGGACAGCAAGCTTTTGACTTGTAACCCTCAGCCTTTGTTTGATATGGCCAGTGGGGGGTATCTCATATCAGGGGCATCTGGCATCAGGGGCACCAATTACTCTAATCCCCTCTGTTCAACCTACATAATTATGGTGCCCACTATGTGTCCAAATAAGACCTGATCTATTCCCTGAGTAAATTCAAAGGTTAACAGGAGAGGCTGTAAACAAATATCTAAGATATGATTGCTTTTGTGCTAAGAAATGTGGATTAGGAGAGTGAATGTCATGACGGATTGATCAGAAAACTTCACTTCGTCAAAGATGGTTTTGTATGTGTGGGATGCATGCATGTGAGTTATAGACAGACATACACATGTGGGTGCATGTAGATTCCAGGGCAGGGCACTGAGTAGCTGTTTTCCTCCTACTATTCTCCATGTTATTGCTTTGTAATCTGGCATCTTACTGAACAAAAGACTTGCTGTTTGGACTAGTCCGGCAGCCTCTTAGCTCTCTGGATCTATCGGTCTCTTCAGTCCAGTGCTGGAGTTGCAGGCATGCTTAACTATGTGAGACTTTTTACATGGACACTGAACATTCAAACTCAGGACCATAATCTTCCAGAAAACAAATGTTCTTACCCACTGGTCCATTCTCCACACCTAAAAATGACTTTGAGATGGCCAGTTCTTGATATTTCTTTCTATAAGTCAAAACCACCACATAGTCATGATGGTTAGAGAGTCACATACAGCGAAGATCATAAAACTCATGTGACTACTGGCCAATGTTAGAACAACCAAACTGGGGAGTCCAGGCTTGTCACCCCATCACTCAGGAGCCAGAGGATGGGGGATTATGAGGTCAAGTCCAAGTACATGAGATTTTACCTTAAAAAGCAAGCCATAGTTTTCCTAATGGATGTGTGTTAATATATTAGTCTAATGTGTTAGCGCACACATTCATTAGTCTACATGTGTTAGCGCACACATTCGTGCATGCATGTTAGTATATGCCTGTTTGTACACATGCTAGTATATATGAGTTAGTACACATGACATCTTAGTACATGCATGTGAGTACATGCCTGTTGGCACACACATGTTAGTGCATGGATGTTAGTACATACATTAAATATACACATGTTGGTATAGTAGACATGTGTGAATTACTTGCTTTCAGAACCATTTTCTTGTTTTCTATGCTTCTTAAATAGAGTCTAGCCAGGCTTATGATAGTTTCTTGTTTTAAAAAAATGTGTGTGTTGGTGACAATTAGTGTGTTTGTGTGTATGTGTGTTGTGCTATGCTCCTGTAGAGGTCAGAGGTCAACTGAAGGTGTCTATCACTGTCTGCCTCATTTTCTGAGGCATCTCTTACTAACCTGATGCTCACCATTTCAGCTGTACCTCAGTGAGTCCCTGAGATCCACGCATCTCGATGTCCAGCCAGCCCGGGGGGTTCCAGTCCCACTCCACTCTGCTCGGCTTTGATGTGGGTGCCGGGGATCTAAACTAGGGTTCGCATGATCGTAAAGGAAGCGCATCGCCCATCGGAGCCAACTCTTGAGCCCAGAATCTAGTCTCCCTGTCCTCAATAATTCCATCACTATCTTAGAAGCAGTTGATTCAACAAGCTCTGTAATTGTGCACTGGGAAAAACCCCATGTGTGCCTTCAGAAGTCTTTATATAGTTGTAAGGCTGACCACATCTCCCCTGTGTTCCCATCCACATCTACACATTTCTCCGACTTAACTTCTGGAGTTGTCAGTGGCTTACTAGAGAGAGTAGAGTGCCAAGCCTGCTGCAGAGGGTACCACTCTTTGAAAATTACCACTCTTTTGTATTATCAAAATAAGATAAAGTTCACACTGGAGAAATGGCTCGGCACTTTAAGATTGCTTCCTGCTCTTATTGAGGGCCAGAATTCTGTTACCAGAACCCACATGTGGCGCCCTCTCTGGTCTCAATATGAAACTGCACTCATGTGTTCATAACCACACACAAACATATAAAATTAAAGATAAAAGTAACAAGAGAGATTTAAAAGAAGACTGATTATAGATGCTACATGATTTTACCCATAAAAGTTTCAATTATGCAGGGTTTCCATATTTGGGGTTGGGTCTGGAAATTGGAATGCATTCGCTAAGGTAAGTACAGGTTGTTAGACCCATTGAAACACTCATGTTCAGTGTCTTGGTGTTTTGTTAACCTTGTAATTGTAATGCTGATATAGAGGAAACATTTTAGAGGGATGTTTGTGTTTCAACACTTGGCCAGATTTTTTTTTTAACTAGTTTTTGGAGGTGTAAAGTAATCCTCTTTCTTTTCCTGAGAAGATAATCACATCAGAGTAACTTACAATTTTCTGCTGGTTCTAACCTCCAAGGACGGCATTGGTTACAGCCACAAGGCACCACATGACTTTAGAGACTGTGTTCAGTCATACTAACTGGAAGGCATGCTCATCTGTGTGACTCTGGGTTGCCTTGAGAGATACATTTTTCATCAATTCTCTTGGGAAACAATCTGGGAATAAATATTGGATTTTTACCCATATTCCTTTTTATTATAGCCCGTAAGCTGATTTTCATCATGTTACTTCCTAAGCAGTTAAACACATGCTTATAGATTTTCCTTGTTACAGATTAACCCGTTTTGTTGCAATGAGCTATTATTTTAATGTATCAATGGATTTATGTATTTAGAACTTTGCCTCTGTCTATTTTATGATTGATTCCGATACCCATGTGCCTGCATGCATGATGTGTGTGTGTGTGTGTGTGTGTGTGTGTGTGTGTGTGTATGTATGTATGTGTATTTCCTTGGTTACATTGCATTTTCATAGACTTTAATACAATGTATGTGGATCATATTCACCCCCTCAATTCTTCCAGATCCACCCGCTTCCCTACCCATCCAATTTGTATTCTCATTGTTTTAAGCCCACAGAGTCCAATTTATGATGTTCATATACTCTTGGGTGCATGTTCTCTACTGGGGCATGGTTGATCTATGAGGAGCCACACCCTTAGGAAAACTGACTCTCCCAGCAGCCACCAATTGTCAATAGCTCATCTGTTTGGGTGTGACTTCATGTTCTCCTGCCTCTCTGCTCCATCCTGGAACTTCATCTGACTCAAACTTGCGTAGGTCTTGTGTGAACCATCCCGGCCACTGTGAGTTTGTGTGAGTAACTGCTCTGTTGTGTCCAGAAAATCTACCCTTCTGGATCTGTCAGCCTTTCTGCCTTCTCTTTCACGGTGATCCCTGAGCCTGGGAGGAGGGTTGTGCTCTAGATATCCCAGTCAGATTGAGCATTCCACAGTCTTACTCTCTGCATCTGGACCAGATGTGGCTCTCTGTGCGAGTCTCTGTCTACTGCAAAGAGAAGCATCTCTGATGCAGGTTGTCAGACACGCCCGTCTGGATGTCCAGCCCACGTGGATCAGATGGAAGGGTCCATGCTGGGGAGTAGAATGAGATCTGGTGAGTCCCAAGGGCAGCTGGGTTGTATTTTGAGTTTCAGTTTTAAAATGCTTACGTATTTTAAGGGAATCATTGTAGCACAGGGATGCTCACCCTTTAGAAAGCCTAGAAAAATGAATCCCAAAACTTTCTTCTTGAGGAATTTTCAGAAAAAAAAATGTGTCTGTAGCCTACCTTTGAATTAAATATTGACAATTTCTGACTCACATGAAGTCTCAGTGTGGAGGAGGATGCAATCACGAAGTCCCACCCCCTAGCTGAGGCAGATCCTGACACTAGCTTGGCTGCAGGGGAGGAAGACTCTGCTGTCTTTAGAGGTGTAGCCTGCTACTAGTTGAGCCACGCTGCAGGGGAAGCTGACCACCCAGGAGAATATGTACAGCGCAAGTTACAGTTGATGGTTTTGAATAAGGTCAGCAAGAGGATATGAAATTGGGGTACAGAGGGGTGTACATCCAGGAGGAGACAGAGAAGAGTATAAGGGTGATTATGTCAAATTATATCATATGAAATTCTCAAAGAAGTTTTTAAACCCTCAATAAAAATTTCTGGTTCTACTTAAGTCCCTTTCATTAGCATTTTCTAAAATATTCAATCTACCTTGTTAATATTTTTTAATATGTAAGCAAATAATTGTTTTCTTGTGTTTTAGGTCAATCTTGTTTTTTACCTGAAAGTTTAGCTTTTAAAATATGTTTACATTTCCATCCAGTAGTAATTGGCTTATCTTACCATCTCCTGATAAATAATTTCCTACATCTTCTTTCCTGCAGATCTCTTATTAAATATGCTCAGTCATTATTATACTTTCCTGTCCAGCTTCTGTTCTGTAAGAAGGCTAATTCATATCTGAGGATATTTTGTGCTCTTTTCAAGTTTCGGTTTGTAATGTTTTTATGTAAATTATTTTCCAATTAATCTATAATAACAATGTTGGTGTGATGTTCTATGCAAGACCGACTTATAAAAAGAGACTTTTAATTCTGTTAGAGCTTACAAGTCATCCCATGAAATTCTGCCTTGTGGTGGTGTCAGAATGAATCCAGACAGTGAATGAGAAATCTCTTTTTCAACTCCATAGTCACTCTTGGGAGAAGGGCTCATCACTGAGAATTTACTTATATCCTTCCCTCTTTCCCAAATAGATAGATGCTTCATGCCCAGGGCGAGGAGGGTAGGGGTGGGCAAAGTGAATCAGCTATTGAACCAGAATGTGCCAACTCAGAGGCACACACAGGGACTAGAAGCTTCCAGTGTATGTAGATACATAGCAAATCCAGTTGTGGACGAAGTCTAGAGTAGTGGGGAGTCTCTGCTTTCATCCGCCATGTCATTCTGCATGTAGCAGCCGTGCCAGGGGTATGTCAGAGCACAAGAGTGCCTGAGGTAGCCTGCCTGCTTTTCCAGAATACTTCAGAGTAGCTGATGAGTGGGCCTTGCAAACTGCACAGTGACAAAGGAGACATAAACTAGAGGTAGAAAGCAAAAAGCATAACTGGAGATCCGCAGTCAGAGGCAGGGAAATGGGAAAAACAATTTGCCTGGAGCCACAGATGGAGCAGGTGTCAGCCCAGGGCACATGTGACACACTGCAGAAGCTGACCTCAGTGCCAGATATAACAAGTAAAAATGTAACACCCTCAGTTAAGTGTGAGTTCAGGAGCTGGAGGTATGGCTCAGTGGTTAAGAAAACTGTCAGGTCTTTACAGAGGACCCATGTTACCTTCCCAGCACTCATGTGGCAGCTCAAAACCACCTGTAAGTCCAGTTCCGTGATCCCTGGGGCCCTCCTCTGGCCTCAGGGGTACTGCACTCTTATGCACAATCACCACCAACATACCTGAATGCAGGTTTTATTTAAAAGTTTGAATTCAACTAAATATTACATAAAATTTTACTCTAAATCACAAATAACACACAAGCATAATTATACAAGCAGAATTGTGTAAGTATATCTGTGTGAGCACACAGTGAGAGTTACATCCTGTCTCATTAAACCTTCCTTACCACTGTTCCTTTACCACTTGAGGGATTTTCACTTGGCTCCAGTACACAGGTATACAAACTACATATAAAAACCAAGTATTTGCAGCTAGTGAGATGGCACCTGCAGCCATGTCTGACAACTTGCACAAAGGAGACTTAAAATCAAGGTGTTCAATCCTCGGCAACAATCTCCTTGGTAGAAGGAGAGTGCTGACTCCCCACAAGTACTGACCTCCACGTGAGTGCTGTGGCATGTGCCCATCATGTGCACACATACACACATACACACACATACATACACACATACACACATGCACACACATACATATATACACATACAACACAGACCCATACACACACATACATACACACACATACATATACACACAGGAGAGAGAGAGAGAGAGAGAGAGAGAGAGAGAGAGAGGGAGGGAGGGAAAGAGGGAGAGAGGGAGGGAGGAAGGGAGGGAGAGAAGGAGACGGCTGCTGTGATGTCATGATGTCCTGAGATGGGGCCTGAGTTAGTACCATCAGAAACCCCTTGGACTCCTGGTGCATTTGATTTTTGAGTATGTTTTTGGTTACTAGGTATTCAGAGACACCTTGTTGTTGTCTATTTTCCAACTGGGCTTGAGAGCACAGTTTAAGACACTATTAACTGTGACCCCAGGGTTAGCTCCAAATTCCCAATCTTCTCTGGCCTCTTGAGCAGGGAAGGAGCCAGGGGAGACATTCACTCTCTCATCTATGGATAAGAAGAGACATCAGGGGTCATTTGAATCTGGGCAGAGAACCTTGGTTATGAAACCATCCTGACAGCTAGCTCACTGATGGGCTGGGGGTTTTAAACCTGACCCAGAGGCAGAGAGAAAGGAGGGAGATGGGTTATTTCCTCCCCATTGTTCTTCACACAGCGGCTGTCAGTTTGGGGCAGCTCTGTCTGAAGGCTACTTCTTCCTAGAGCTTTTCATTACACCATGTCAGGAGGCAGCACGTGTCACTGATGCATGCGGATGGTGTCTCGACGACATGTTCTTCCACCGCTTTATTGCCAGCTTCAGATAGCAGCGTGCGTGGACTGTGCCACCAACATCTAGCCACAGACATTCTGAGGCGATCATTTAGAATTCTGTCAGTGCCCCTGTGCTGCTGTAGCCAGCTTACTGGATATGCTGCAAGATTCACGAAGTCAGTAGCCGCTCTCAGAGCCATGGAAAACAGGGATCTATTTGCAATAAAAGAAAGACTGCCTTCTGCAGTGTGGTAGTGGCTTCCCAGGGGTGAAGGGTTAGAAGCTCTAATGGGTTTGGTTTCCCAATTACAAAAGCCACAGGGCTCCCTTCACTTAAAGGTTCAATAGAAATCTAAGAGGAAAACCTCAGGAAGGGGAACCTTTAAATGTCTCTATGGGATAAAAAAGAATGGCCCTGGAGGGGATGAGGCAGTAGTACTTTGTAGAGAGGTTGACTTCATGGAGACAGTCTTAACTGCATACTAGTTTGACACTGTTGCACACCGTAGCCATGCATTCTTGGGAACTCCTGGAGTGAGTTTTCCTGTCTGGATAAACTTCTTTATCTGAGCCCGGCTATAGCTTTGGGCGCTTGGGACTTTGTCATCTAGAATTCAAAGCTTTTATCGTAATTATTTAGAGTAATCATTGCCAGAAATGGTTATTGCAGGGCAAATGAGGTCATAGAACATGCCCTCCATCCACAGGCTAACAAGGCTGAGTGGTGGTGTTTATAACTCACTGGGGGTCTGGTTACTGTCAGTCCACTGTGTCTTCCCAGAGAAGGTTTAGGGCATCAGTGGACTTGAGGAGTTGTTGGTGTCAGAAATAGAGCTGGCGGGGGAATCCTGCAGATCACCCCATGGTGCTGCGAGACACAAATTCCTTGATTTTGGACAAGTTCAGACTCAAGAAATCGACAACATAGAATCTCTTAGAGAATGGAGCCATCAGTGACTTAGGCTTCGGGTCTGGCACTGGGGACCGAGAGTCTGCTCTGCTGGAAGATGGCCGCTTGATCGCGTGTCACCTGTAGAAGGCCCTGGACATATGGTTCAAAGTTCACTTCCATTCTCACAGGCAAGCGAGAACCAAACATTCTTCTTGCCTGAGTCCTAGTTTTCTCTCACAAAGTACAGCTCCAGTAAGCAATGAGATTGAGATTCCAACCCTGACAAGTGAAGAACTCAGTGGGCACATGTTTGCCTGGCAGGCATGAAGCCCATGCACTGGGCTTTGGTTCTGCACACCTTTAATCTTGATCTCAGAAGGTCGAGGCAGAAGGGTCAGACATTCAGAGTCAGCCTTGATCCATGGAGTTCCAGGCAGCGGAGCTCTACAGAGCCTGCCCGAGATAAGCAAGCAATAGAGTTAGCAACACAAAATACCTCGTAGGCTCCCTCCTCAGCCCACCATGGAGTCCCATAGCATATGTGTTCCAAATGGAGATGGCAGAGAGATTCCAAATAATAAATTAACCTTATTTCCCAGCCGTAGAGAAACCACAGTGCTAATGTCTCTACTGACTCTGCCATGTCTACGGTTCTCCACTTTCCGACTCCTCTGAATTCAGCTGACTCCTCCGGCCTTTGCCTGTAGTCTCATTTCAGCAGGCTATTCTGTCCTCCTAGGACTGGTGGCAGGGTATTCTACACACTCTGTCTCTTGTCCTGCTCAG